>OX352483.1:20481999-21681999 GCA_947093115.1 Brenthis daphne | reverse complement strand
ACGGAAGCCGCAAGAACCGTGCACAGTCGTGGAGTAAACAACTACAATATAAAAATACTCTCCGACAGTGCAGCAGTTCTGCAGGCGCTAAATAACAAACAAACTAACAACAAACTAATAAGTGAATGTCATAACGCCCTGGACTTGATATCAACAACAAATCAAGTCACCCTTCAATGGATCAGGGCACACAGTGGTTCACTTGGCAACGATACAGCTGACGAACTCGCAAAGATGGGGTCAAAACTAGAAGTGACTGGCCCACTCCCGCTTCTCCCCATACCCTTTGCACAGATTCGCACCTGGATCCGCCAAAGATCCACGACATTACAAAACAACAGATGGTCACAAACTGCAGACTGCAGACAATCTAGATCAGCGCTGCCTGCAGTAAACCCACGACTTACAAAACGCTTACTAAACCTCAGTAGAACAAATCTCAAAATAATGATAGGGACGATAACGGGCCACTGTCCCTTGAACAAACACCTATATAACATCGGCGCAACGGACACCCCTCTGTGCAGAGGGTGCCTCGGCGCTGAAGAATCAGTTGCCCACGTAATCCTGGAATGCGTAGCGGTAAGTTCTCAACGTGAAGAAATCCTCGGACCAGTGAGGTCGCTCCGCGAAGCCTGTGAAGTTCCCAGGAAACTTCTGCGCTTCTGGGTGGAGCTAGGCTGGCTAATATAGCCAGGATTCGCACGCACAACGGACCAGAAGAGAGTCTAAGTGCGGAAAACGAGTCCACTTTACATTACATTACATTAATCTTTTTACTTAGTAACATAGTTAAGTGAGCGTATTTGCAAAGACATTTTAGGGCATCAAGAATTATGAATGTTTACTTTATATTTTTCTATCTCGGCGTGTTATCCTATTCCTATTATATATGTTTTATATATATGTTTGTACTTCAGTCATGGGTGTTTATATTTATAATATGTATGTAAATTAAAGTTATATATATGTAGTGTATCAACTATCTGGTATCCATAACACAAGACTCGCAGCTTACCATGGAACTAGATGGTGCTGTGTGTTAATGTTCCAACATATTTATATATTATATTATATTGACAGTGATAGCTATTAGCAACGCTAGATTATTTATTTTATTTTTATTTATTTATTTATTTCAGGCAATATTTACATAGGGATCTTAAATATGTAAACGGCGGCCCATAGCATATATACCTTAAAACTAACATATATATTAATTATAAAAAACTTAAAAACTATTTAATAATTAATTTATTTAAAAAATTGGACTCAAATCTCGGATTTTACGCCTTTGTGATTTTTAAATACGAATTTCATTTTCCATACCAATTTCTACGGTGGGCGGTAAAAGAGAATGATGGAGAAACTGAAAATCGTAGAATATATAATTATAAAGTTTAGCTTTATAAAGTCGTCTGTGATTATCATATACATACATATGTTTGTATTAAATACCTACCTGTTATAACAAAGTTTTAAGATATAGACAAGAGAAACTAATTAAAAGTAATGTTGTTAGAAAACGGAAATTACAAATATGAATTACAATGTACTTTACCACTATTATAAACCTGGGGAAAAAAGTAAAAAATTAAATTTTGTATGAAATAATCAACAATTTGGAAATTTCCTAGCTAAATCATTATAAAGGAAAACCTAACAAGCATTACCCATCATGCCACTTAGTTTTAACTTACCTCTAAATGTTCATTACCTCGCTCAAATGACATCATTGATTAAATCATCAACTTAGTGGCTCTTTCATATACCGGATATTCGTTTCCGATGGAAACGATAGAGTTACGTGGTAAAGCGTGCTAAATGCTCATGACACATTTTAACTAACTCTCTCAGTTAATGAACCTATCATATAATATACTAGCAGAAGACGCAGCTTCGCCCGCGTTCGCGTTAAAGAAAAACCTCCTTTGCTTTAAATACAGCGACTCTATATTAAATGATCTCGCTTCGGTCGGGTTCGTCCCTACTTTTATATCATGATGTGATGTTCTCCTGACCGTTCCGGCCACGGCGGCCTATCTCATTGAGACTAGCCAACTGCGCAGGAGATATTATAGTGCACAAGTGTACGCGCAGACACAAGTGCATTCTCTATTCCTGTCACTCTCATACTCCTGTGGGACGACTGCTCGACACTACCAGTGAGAGTTAAGGCGCAGGACCGACGGCTTTACGTGCTCTCCGAGGCACGGAGGTGAAACACCACCAACTTCCCAACTCCGGGCTGTTACTGAGACTTACTATACAGAAAGACTCAATAACTAAATTTGGCCCGACCCGGGACTCGAACCCAGGACCTCCGAGTGTGCAGCCGTACATGCTAGCCACTACACCACAGAGGCAGTTATATATTATATATATAGTTTTGGTATTTTTGACATCTGAATCTGATGAAACTTATGAAAAAATAAAAAAAATGTTTAAAGTTAAATGTTAAATAAATATGTAATTTATCTAAAACACAAACCGAACGTTTTATATCATATACATTCTATAATAAAAGAGTTTCATTTAATTTAACTTTTATTTTTTAGGAATTTAATATTTATTCGTATTTTTTTCAGAAACCCTTTCATTTGATATCCATGTCATAGGAGTGCTTTTAATAACATGGTCCGCTATCATTGGATTTAGAATGAAGTCACTTATATAACCACGCATTGTCATCTAAACTAAACGTGTATGCAAAATTTCTGCTCAATCGGTTGAGGATAACTGTTTTATTTAGTTGCAAGATTTGACCCGAACAAACATACATACAAACATTGCAAGTTAAATAAAAGCTTGTAACGAGTAAGATACCTAACACTGTGGTAGCACTAGTAATTCTAATTTCAATCTTTAATATCGAAATAATTAAAGTAGCATAAAACTTAGTCTTTACCCTAAAAAATAAATATGTTTTCTGGAAATAACTACTTTTAAGAACTTATGTTCGTCCCTACTTACGTTTTAACGTTTAGTATAGATTTCTCAGAGATGAGATATTTTTCCACTGTAAAAAGTATCCTATATGTTGACCCAGATAACCAGATATCATAACTTCATATCAAATTTCATCAAAATCGCTTCAGTGGTTCTTCCGTGATGAGTTCACAAATAGACAGACAAAAACTATAGATTCGACCTCTGTATCGATAAGTGTCTATTTCAATGAGAATTTCCAAAAAAATATTTAATGTACAGACTCGGCTTAGTTACAGTTTTATTATATGTATAGATTAGAAGCAATTATTTTTTCTATTGTTTGAACGTTAATATTTCTTTTTATGATAATATTTTAGCGTATTAAAAAATGGACTACTATATAGATATATATACTATATAGATATATTTTTTATATCTAGAGATATAAAAACTAAATATTCAATAATAATTCTATTTATTTTCTTGTAAATAAATATACAGTCCATATTTAAAATATAACTAGATATACACTGTAGAACCTTATGTCTTGCTGTAGAAACCCTCGGCTCGTGGAGCCAAAGTGCTAAACACGTCTTAAAAAAAAACATAACACCTCGTCTTATCGCCTACTGGCGATAGAAAGCTTGCTCGTTCTTGGCCCAAAGAATCGGCATTGCCATTCAATGGGAGAATTAATTCGAGAGAATTCTTGCTACTATTCCACGTGGACATGACTTGTCCAGTAATAATTAAATATACATTTATTTTGTATATATTATATAATTAAGTATATTTGTAATTTCTTTTACTGTAAATAAAATGATCCACTATCGAGAAACAAAATCATCACCTTTTTTGGATAGTTGGATAATCATTTAGTAGTTATTTCTTAGACACCTATATTAATTATAATTAGATGAATAGCTCACAAGCGCATGCCAAAAGCATCCGCGTGCTCATAAGGGGTCTTTATACTGACCGGACGCCTGCTTCCTGAAATCGATACTACAAACTAATATTATAGTACCTGAAGCTACATGCACGTATAAATATGCCATGTGAAGATATCCACTCGTTTTGCGCATGTATTCAGCCCTTTTTAACGTCCCACTGCTGGGCACGGGCCTCCCTTCAGTACGAAGGAGATCAGGCCATAGTCCACCACGCTGGCCAAGTGCGAGTTGGCGGACTTCACATGTCTTTTGAAAACTTGCTAGGTTCTCTCAGACATGCAGGTTTCCTCACGATGTTTTTTCTTCGTTTTCATTTTGCGCATATTATAATTGAATTATCTATAGTAACGAAAGCAGACTTTTAGTCTTTTAGTAGGTAGTCGAAAGTAGACTCGGGCTCTTCCCAGCAGAACTGCTTTCCGAGCCTGGTCTGACTGACACTTTAAATTAAATTGACGATTCAAAAGCGCTTATAATAAGTCTATTTGAATAAAGTTTAATTTCATTTCATTTCACTTTTTTAGATTAGATTTTTTCTTCACATTAATATATTATAGGATCAAACTAGGAGTATAACGTATTCTTTTAAAATATATATATATATATATATATATATATAAATTGATTTACATCTGGAAATTATATCGTAGAATGTAACACAAAAATAAACAAATTATTTTAATTTTATGTAAAAATGGACTTAGCATTTTTCACATCTTACTGCTAGGTACGGTTCTCTTCTCAATATTAGGGGGTCACCACGCTAAACAAATGTGAGATGGCGGCCTACACTCATGTCTTTTGAAAACTTGGTTAGTTTTCTTAGATATTCAGGTTTCAACCACAGATTTTCCTTCAACACACAATTACTATCATAATTATTACCATATCATACAAAATCAGATTTAAAAAAATCATCATCAGATTTGAATATTTCACTAATAAAATAAAGCGTTATCCGTCAGTTTTTCATTCTTAGCCAACCTCAATAACTATTACGGCCGATTATAAAAATACACGGTCATTTTATAAATTTTCGAATTTAAGTACTAGTATAATTAATATTGATTTTAAAATAGGAGTAATTTAGTGCACTGACGTACATAAAGCTTAAAGTAATTTACTGTGACTTAACGATCTGAACTCCACATTTGCACTTGTAATAAAAATAATTTGGGATCCCTAGGAAAATGATTAAACTGTAATTTAAATATTTCAGTGATTTGTATAAAATTAACATCTTAAGCGAATATTAACTTCATGTCAATAACAATTCTGTTAAGAAATTATTATTAGATTGAAAATATGCTCTGAATGTCCCTGATATTTTGAGCATATCTTCATAGCAATAAACAACCTCTTCTTGATTAACTTAAGTCACAGTGTTTTATAAGTTTAGTGAAGATATATGAAGTGTGAACGCAAACAAAATTGCACTCTATATTCCCAATGCTCGCATAAAGGCACAGGATAGAGGCTTAACGTGTACTTCGAGACACAACCACCAAATGTCTAATTTCGTACTGACAGAGCCTATGAAAGGAATATACCATAAATTCTTTCACTTGATTTAAAACTGCATGCCATATGAGCTAACAAAAACTCATCAAGACCTTGACACACAAAAATAATGACACTATTAATAAATTAAATCAAATCAAAATGTACTCTATTTAAATAAGCATTTACGAGCACTTTTTACACTTAATTTTATATATATATATATATATATATATATATATATATATATATATACATAAATGTCAATATGTAAGTCCGTGTAAGGTTTCCACCTATACAGAAGGTAGTTCCGCTGAAAGCTGAGACAGGTCGGCAATATACTCATAATCTAAATATATACATACATTTATTCGATACTGTGAACTATATAAAATCTTATAGCCAAATATTTTGAAAAATCAAATTAAACTGATATACTGAACCCCAAAAACGATAGCAGAACTCGCATTAAACTCGTTTTAGTTTAAAAATATTAAAACAGTATACACATAAATCAAGGGGCTTTATCGCTGTTAATAGAAAAGTCAACACAATTAATCAAGGTAATAGCTTCCATCAACGTGCGCTGGCGAAATGACAAGAATGCAAAAAATTACACGATTATTCGCATTTACACCTTGTATCTTGTACACCTACGCCGTCACCTGCTATGAATTTTCTATATAGGATAAGATTACATTCTAAATTTATTTCAAGAATTTGACCTTGTTTTGGTAATCATGTCATACCAAACTCATCGAAATCCTGCATGAATTGATTGTTTCCAGTGAGGGGTTTCTTAAACGATATCTATAAATAAATAAATATGTTGGGACATTAAAACACGACACCATACAGTTCCATGGTAAGATACAAGGCTTGTGTTATGGACATCAGATAGTTAAGACACTACATATATACATACATATTATAAATAGTAATTCCCATAACTGGAGTACAAACATTCGTACTCAGCACACAAATGAATGCCCTTAGCGGGACTCGAACTCGCAATTGCTGGCACATCAAGTAGACCCTACTCTACAAACTGAGCCAAACGTGTCGTCAATTTATGGAATTATGGATCTTTTTAATATTTTAATATAAAAATCTTCCTTCAAAATCTTTAGGTCTATAGTAAAGGTTAATGCTAATTATCCGAATTTGAATTATTCCAATAAAATATATTATCCCAATTTCAATAAATCTTTACTTTCTTTCCGCTATCCAAAAGAATCCGTTTACGGAAAAATACATTATCCTCGAAATTATCTTCTTATAAATAATTGTCAAGTGTAGAATTCGTACTGATATTGTTTTTACATAGATCTCAGGTTTCTGCAAAAAATATGGTATATTTTATAGAAAAAAAAACACACTCGTTCCTCTCACATTAATTCACATGCCTCTTTATAAATTTTATTGCACTAGATATAAAAAATGTACAAAAGGCGGACTTAACATTATAACCAGCGTTCGTTACCAGTCGACCTGTCATTCAGAAAATGATTAGCGTTATGCGTAATTTAAAAAAAAATATATGTATAAATAAACATATTATATATTTTAGTTTTTGTAAAAAGCTTCCTCGTATTCTTCGAAAACTGAGATTTGAGGTACCCTATTATACTCTACAACAAATCAGTCAGCCTTTCTTACATCAATCTTTTGCAATTTGTACCTAAATCTTTTCCAACCAAACGAACGTTTTCGTCGTAATACAAGAAAAATATCAACAGCATACTAGTTTCTCTTTTAAATAGCTTTTTTTCTAATATATTACATTACAATATATAAAAAAAACTTTGTTTAAACATTTTTTTAAATAATCAGACCAATATTTTATGCCGAAGACACATCATGGCACAGTAATACAATTAAATGAGAAAGTTATTGTTATTATTCCAATCAGGTGACATCTTTTAAATAAAGGTACAGATATTGTTTGAACTGAAAATAATAGCTTAAAGCAAAAATGCATTTAATCTAGAATGTAATCAAATAGAATAATGATAATTACATTTAAATTGTGAAACTTACGAATATTCTAATTTCTCAAGGTTCTCGTTTCATTTCTCGTTTTGTTATTTCCTATATCACGTCTTATATTGCCAAAATATATTAAGATATTGGAGATTAACCAAATAATAATTAATGAATATGACGAATCTATACTAATATTATAAAGAGGAAAAGATTTTGTTTGTTTGTACCAAATAAGCTGCGAAACTACTTAGCCGATTTAGATGAATTTTAGTAAAAAGGTAATTTGAAATCTTGGAAAGGACATAGGATAGTTTTTATCCCGAAAATCATTCCTTAAGAGGGTGAAAATGGGGTGAAAGTTTGTATGGAGAAGCAACCTAGGGACGAACCCGAGTGAAGCGGGGGTAAGTCGCTAGCTTATTATACTTTTAGGATCTGAACGCTGTGTTTAAAATTCAGAAACATATTATAAAGCAAAACTAAACAACCGATTCACGATGTACATATGTACGTGCATAGTGCATAGCGTATCACAAAAATAGTTATATTTGAGAATGGAACCCGTAACCACAAACATGGTGATTAGATGCCACTCTCAGCGATTGACATCTATATAAATATCTTGTTAAAACTAACTTAAAAAACTGTAGACGAAAGTAGTAACTGAAACATCATGTAAAATTAAGGAGAAATTGATTCACAATGTCATTTATAATATATATATATATATATATATATATATATATATATATATATATATATATATATATATATATATATGTATATGAAAAAATATTTTTATTTATTGTATGTAAGTAGTACCAAGTTCAATATTATAAGTAGAGTCTGAGTGAAGCCATGATCGATATCTAATATGTTATAAATAAAAAGTAATGTAAGAACAAGAATCGATTCTGCACCTTTATTACCTTGGTAATTGTGTACTATAGCGTTAGGTCTAAGATCTAAGGACCTAAGACTTAACGTTAGGTCCTTAGACCTAAGACCTAATATTATAGTACACAAATACCAACCATTAGTAATATAGTCAGGTGAATAAACTACTAAAATTTTTAGATCCGTTTGTTTCATTCCGAGACAGCCCACCTAGATGTCCAAAATAGCATGACAAAAGCGGAAGATGTTAAATAAATGCCTCTATCACTTTATATAAATGTACAGCAATTCGTAACGTCTCTACACGTTTGTTCTCAGAAGAATTCTGAATGGATACATAATGAGAATAAAACGGTTCAATAGCATTTTGAAAAATATGGTATATTTAATATTTTATTATATTGACGATTTGTTAGTTTTGGACTATATTAATAAAATAATAATAATAATAAAATAATATAAAGAATAATAATAATAATAAATATATATATAAATTAGTACAATATAATATAATACAATACAATATAATACAATATAATACAACATAATCGAAATTCAGTAGTCAGTATATCCATATTAATATTAATATTTTAATAACATAAATGTGAAAGTTTATATGTTATTTTGTCCTTCTTTCGAAACAGAGTAACAGATTGGCGTGATTTTTTATATGGAAGATAGTTGGAGGGCTGGAGAGTGATGTAAGATACTTTTTCCCGCGGGAGATTATTTCATTCCCACGGGAAACATACAAGCGTGATGTAGTAATAAATTAGTAAATTGATTATTTTATGGGTATTACCTGCTGTTTTGAATGCTTTACAGCACTCATGGCCAAGGGAGTCTCTCCCGAAAATCAAAATAAATCCACAAATGAATCCGAAAAGATAGTTTTATTTAATAAGTCATATATTTGCGTATATCTAAGAAATATTATGAATAATTTAACATCGACTTGATCTGATAATGAAGCCATGTGGTGTGTTAGACTCTCTATTGGGTATTAAAACACCTGTGGACTAACCAATATATATTTGGGTTGATTTCATTCGGACTATATCGATTACCGTTCATGTATTTTTAAACCATAATCAGATATTTTACAACAACGACAAAAAGATAATATAAGTTAATTCTTATAAGTTAAGCTTAATTTAATCTTATTTTTTATTGTTAATAAAAAATAAATATTTACAAGTACATGTCAAAATTCAAGCCAATTATAAATGGCATAAATTATTCATTTGTATGAAAAATGTGTTTTAATGCTTAAGTATTTAATGAGTGATTGTCGTATGACTTGTGAAATGAAAGAGGCGGTTATTATAATGAAAAGTCTCATTTTAGTGCTACAAAGAAATTTAGAATAATTTTACTTTTTGGTACTGATTTTAGACTGCTTTAGTCATTACACTTGAGCTATATTATATAATAAAATAGTAACTTAAACGTAACAAATTACGTTATATCGGCTTATAATATTCGCACCTTTATTCATGCTCGTATATCTATTAATTTTATAAAGTGCTAGCACTGCCCGCGGCTCCGCCCGCGTTCAGATGACCAAAAACCAAATTCTTAGGTTTTACATATTAGTACAATACTCGTACATTGCAGTTTTTGTATTTTTTCTTAAATTGAGATATTTTTCTGCGGTAAAAAGTATTCTATATGTTGACCCGGATAAACAGGTATCATCATACCAAATTTCATCAAAATCCCTCCTGTGGTTTTTCTGTGATGCGGTAACAGACAGACAGACAAAAATTCTAAAAACTATAGATTCGGCCTCTGTATCGATAATAATGTTTATTTCAATAAGATATTCCAAAAAATATTTAATGTATAGATTCGGCTTAGTTACAATTTTATTATATGTAAAGACTATAAAGTGTAACAGCAGGTGCAAAAATCTGTGCAATTTCCAGTATATTTTTGTTAGATTAACAATATAAGCTCAACAGGTATGTACCAAATTCCAACCATTCCTAATTCCAACTATTATTTCCAAATATTTAAAAGGTTTTCTGTCTACGTGGCCGCTAATCTCGATTTATATATATATCAAAAATATTGTAGTAGACTATTCTAACATTAGACCGACACTATATGTATAATATATATTATGACCAAATTATTATATTAATTTGGTACTCTTCCAATACAAATTTGAATATTTTACATCATTTCTAGTACATATTTTTATTCATACTATATAGGAAGATCTATTAACAAGATTGCTAGCCTAAATACCATGTGATTTACGAGATTTGAACAGATCACGTATCGCTATCGCCATCGCCTTAGCAATATCTGTAAGTATCTCAGATAAATATCCACGCTAATAAACGCTAAGAAACAGTAAATCTTTTTAACAGGCGTGATAACCGGCGCGGGTGTAGAGTAGAAATAGAAGCTGCGAAAGTTTATTTTAATAATAATTTTATTTGCTTTATTACTTTTTAGACTATGTAATGTTAAATACATAATATATAATAATTAAGCGTTATTTAGAAACATGAGAATGTGACTTTACATAATAATATTATGATTCTTAAAAATATAATCTACATATATAATAAAATTGTAACTAAGCCTAATCTTTACATTAAATCTTTTTTGGGAAATCTTATTGAAATAGACATTATTATCGATACAGTGGCCGAATCTATAGTTTTTAGAATTTTTGTCTGTCTGTCTGTCTATCTGTGACCATATCATGGAATAACCACTGATGAAATTTAGTATGGTGATAGCTGGTTATCCGGGTAAACATATAAGATACTTTTTATTGCGGGAAAATATCTCATCTCTGAAAAATCTATACTAAACGTTAAAACGTAAGTAGGGACGATCGAGCGGAGCGAGGGGAGTTGCTAGTATATTATATAAAATAAATTATACAAATGTAAATATGGATAAAACTATATTGTATTAATTTATATATATTTATGATGATTTTTTTATATTATTATTATAAGTTTTAACAATTCAGTATTTTTTTTGGCTGAATATAGTTAAGGCAGCGTACTTCATTTCATAGTTTTCAATATTTGAAGCTGACTGAAAGATTAATTTTAATATAGTATGAAAATGTGTTTGTCATTTTGCCCTTTTCTTACAAGTAAGAAATATATTTTTTGCACTATTGTGGTTTCTAATTTTCTTATCCTTACAAAACCTATCTAAAAATGCTAGCTAGAGTCATTTTATCTACTGCTTTAAGTACTCTATGGCATTTGAATGCATGTAAAAATATAGTGAAGCCTGAAGGCAAATAGATTCCCATGAAATATGGTGTTTCAGAATATGGTAGACCGGAATCGCTTAGTTAATAACAATGCATGTACTTGCCTATTATTTATTGCCTATTACTTATGTATCTGACGCATCATAGAACACTTCGTTACTTAAACATTGTTTGGTTTCGAAAAAGGCCGGCGTGCCTGTGATATGCGTTTAAAATGTAATGGGAAACGAGATATTTACCACTATAAATAACTAGCTGCTCACCTCTAGGAAAACAAAACTATCTAATGGATACTGTACATGGGATAGAAAGTAGCCTGTTGTTTGTTATTCTGATATATCTAAACATATAATAAAATTTTAACTAAGCCGAATCTGTACATTAAATATTTTTTGGTAAATCTTATTGAAATAGACATTATTATTTATTATCGATATAGAGGCTGAATCTATAGTTTTTAGAATTTTTGTCTGTCTGTCTGTCTCTTATCGCATCACAGAAAAACCACTGGAGGGATTTTGATTTTGGTATGATGATAGCTGGTTATCCGGATCAAAATATAGGATACTTTTTACCGCGGGAAAATATATTATTTCTGAGAAAAAATACAAAAACTGCATTTTAAGAGTATACTAATATGTAAAACCTAAGAACTTGCTTTTTGGTCACCTGAACGCGGGCGGAGCCGCGGGCAATGCTAGTGAACTATATTATTGTAAATTTTCATCAAAATGTATTCAGTAGTTTTTGCGTGAAAGAGTAACAAACATCCATACATCTATACATCCAGACACCCATACATCCTCACAAACTTTCGCATTTATAATATTAGTAGGATGACATCAGTAACCAAGAAAACACAAAAACTGAAATTAAAAAACCGGTTATTATTTATAATCATGGATGCCTGATAATTTATTTCGTACATGAATCCAACCTTTTCGATCATTCATTGGAAAGTAATATGTAAATAATACGAGATCACGAGATCAGAGGCGCTCAACGTACGGACACTGGCGATGACGGGCTAATGCACTGGACCTACCAGTGCGAACATCAACGTGTATGCTATGAAGAGTAGTTTTCATATAGAGACGTAAGCAAAACCATTGAAAAATATTTTTTAGCTCTCCTTTCTTTATACAAAAGATTTTAATGTTTCAAACAAAATGACTCGTTGACTTTTTGTATATCAAATCAAATCAAAATATTTTATTCAGCATTAAATTATTACAATTTTTACTGATCGTCATGAGTCTACTACCAGTTCGAAAAGAAGAGAAGAACTGGCGAAATATTATATCTAATTAACTTGTAAATTATTTTGGATTCTGACCTGAGATAGGTAGGACTCTTTGATTAGAGTAATGTTCATTTACTAAATTATTTGATAACTTATTAGGATAAGGGAGGTACCCAAAGGAAGCGTGAGTAAGCTACTTAGCTTACTCACGCTTCGCTTGGGTACCCCTCTAACTGCCAAATAACAGCCTATATGTTACTCCAGGTATAAGGTAAACCTCATCCAAATTAGCCTAGTCCTTATAGTGTAAAAGAGTAATAAACTTTCGCATATATATACAATAATAGTCCAAATAAAGACGTGTGCGCCGTAGATACATCAGAAGATAGAGACCAAGAGAACGATAGCGTGAGAATGATTTTAGTAATATAACATAAACACAAGATACAGTATTGTTATAGCAAAACAACTCAGAGTAGAGGCTTTTTTAATTAAAAATAGCATGAAGCAAATTTTTCGTAACAACCCCCCTGGGTCGTGTTTGTTAATATGTTTTATTGCTTGAAAAATATATTTCACCTGAAAAAAGATGAAGAATGAGGGGTCCACCACATAGATCGGGATCTCCTACTATAAACATTATACCTTTGTCAATATTGTACTCTCTGTTATTACAGTATTCTTTACAAGACTGAAGTTAACTGAAAATTTGTACAAAAAAATGTTTACAAAATCATCAAACTTATCAGTATGTCTGTTTGTTCACTGAAACGATTTCTGAGTGATCTTCTTGAGGGTTATTGATTAATGCACAATAAGTAGGGAAGCTGCGCTATATAATATTGTACTAAATGAAGAGCTCTGTAAATAGATGTTAAAAACAAAAAGGTTCTTTTTTAATTTTAATCCTTATTTTTTATATTTTTTTAAATAGTTTGTATGTAGACTAGTACTAAGATGCTACTTATTTGCTTCATCATTTAGTATTTTCTATTATAATTCTAATAGCACTATATCTTAAAAGGAGGATCCATGATAGGATACAGAATTTTATGTCATGTTTTTTTTAATTAGGAATAATACACTGCTAAGGGATTTTATGGTGTAATTCATGGTAGCCCTAGTCCATCGGTTTTGGCGTACATCCAACTACTGTTGCCCTAATATACGAATATTTTTTAATAACTGGGTTTTTCTATATATTTAAATTTCTTAATATATAAAAAATATAATTTTTACTTTCTTGAAATAAAACAAAACAAAAACAAATCTTTTTGGATTTTTCGCGGATTTATTTTGATTTTTGGTTCTCTCGCTGGCCATGATAACTGTAAACCATTTGAAATGTCGGGAACCAATAACCAAAATAAATCCACGAAAAAAACCTAAAAGATAGTTTAATTTAAAATATTAAAAAAAATGAGGTATAATTTTAGTTTTATTTATTTTATTAGTCTTATAATAGCTATTATTGTTTATTGTATTCCGTTTAAATCTTATAAATAACTTTGAACTATTTATTGATTTTCCTCAAAATATATCTACACAATACATATTTAAACTTATTTTGAACTATAATTCATAAAAATAAAAAATCATTTCTCTTTAAATACTCGTCATAAAAATTGTACAGATATAACTTAGTATTTACCGTAGAATCTTCGGCCGTTGTATGGAAAACAATCAATCTATGAATATGTATTTCAATGTTTGTTTCTTTTTGATCGACTGATCGATGAGTAATAAAAATACTTTTATGAGATATAAATTATACGAAATAAAGCATTTCCAGAATTAGAACGATGTGTCCTTGAATTCTTTATTGATAAAAATTTACACAATACAAATTTACACAATACATAATATATTTCGTGAGAAATGCTCGTTTTTAGAAAAATAAATTAATTTATATTAAAATAAAAACAAATAAATATGTTGGGACATTAACACACAGCACCTACCAGTTCCATGGTAAGCTACGAGGCTTGTGTTATGGACACCAGATAGTTGATACACTACATATATATATAATTTTAAATATATACATATAACTGTAAACACCCATGACTGGAGTACAAACATGGCTCATCACACAAATGAATACCCCCAGCGGGATTCGAACCTACCTACCTCGGCGACCGAGCTTCGTTCGGACATATTTTGTAAAATTGTGTTTGTATTGGAAAAAGATGTAAAAATTGCATTATTATATACTTACATAAAATTAAAAAGCATAACCATGTCTAAACATGAAAATTGATCCAAATCGTTAGAGCCGTTATCGAAATTCACTGTATAAAATATATGCAAGAATTTCTCATTTAAATATAACAAAATAAAGTTATACTCCCAAGCCCACTCGTAGGCTGTAACTTGTTTAATTTAAAACTCGTAAACAAATAAATTGATATAATCTATTAAAATAATATATGATGCGCTATTTACCTCAGCAGGATAATATTTTGAGCAGTATTAATTCGTATGGTTACGGTGCGAGCGGTGATAGATATAGCTGTTAGTGTCAACATGCCTCACACCTGTTGAAATGTCACAACTTGTCACGTTTAAATAGTTATTTAAAAATATTTCTATGTTTATGTTTAGATTTTATTATATTATACTATAGCTTGATCGCGGGTTTTCATGGTTTTTATGTTTGTTGTTTAAATTTCTATTTAAAGGCGCTTTGAAGCGATTAATAAGAAAAAGAATTCAATTCAAATCGAATTGAACCAGGGAACCGGAAACCAGAAATCAAATTAAATTTAAAAAAGACAGTTTTATTAAAATGTAGTTTTAGTAGTTTTTTGTATTAGACGCACAAAAAAGATAAATATGCAGCTTACTAACTTTATGATTTGTGACTAACTTATTTTAAGAATTAAATACTAATAACTAAGTATAATTGGCATTGAAGGTAACACCAGAGTATTCTCCAGTAAAAAATTTAGATTCGCATCACCTTCACTGTGACGGCGATATATGTAGCTTTTACTGTTGACACGCCAACACCTGTTGTTGAGTTTCGAAAGAAAATTGGATAGGTTTATTTTTCAAAGTATTCCAGGATTAGGATTAAAAGTAAAAGGGCATGTTTGATTATTCTGTCACATGTTTGTTTTAGTAAATTATATGTGGAATAAAAGTATGTGTTATTTGTGGCCTAATGTCTATATAATATGCTATTAAAATGGTTGTATATGGGGTAACCTAATTGAATCCGTGTTCATTTTAGCGCTTAATAAAATAAAAAAATATATTTATTAAATAAACTACTATACTAATACTAGCTTTTAAACAAAAATGTGAAGTATTAACATAGCTAAGTACAACATTGAAAGCCTAATTAATAATATAACGTAAACCAAAAAATATATTATTGTAAATTTTCTATAGTTACTTTCACCGTTAGGATTTTTTTTAATTATACAAAGACCTAAAAGAAATTATATAAAAAACATTAAGGTACGAGTAATCTATTCCTTGAAATATATGAAACTGTATTCACAATTCGAAAAGATATCGCTAACGAGTGGCGGTCAAGTACCGGAAGGCCAAGCGTGGGCAGGTCCCAAGGCGGACCGACGGCTTGGTCAAAGTCGCTGGAGCCCATTGGATTCGGATTGCACAAGACCGGTTGTCGTGGAAATCTTTGGAGGAGGTCCAGTAGTGGATATGTTTTATGTGTTTATGTTTGGCGGAGATAATCCCTAACAAGAATAGATCTATATTTTTTGTTACCGATATCTTTGCGATGTACCTCTTTTTTTCAATTCAGTCAAAAAATTCATCATCATCATATTTTAGAAATTGTTTGATAATCATAGTTTATTATTCTAATCATGATCACTTCCTTTAAATTCATTTAAAATATAACATAATTTTAACATGGAATAATATTAACATATGAGGCGTAAGTAAAACGTAAAATCGCTTTCCAGGTATCTCCTTAATTGCTCGTGACGTTCCTCGTATCGGGTTGAATGTAATAGCTTCTTCAGACGAATTTAGCGCAGCAGCTTTTCACTGAGTGGGAACGTAGTAAATTATGCGAAAAATCATCGTTTTAATCATTACTAAATAATTTTCTTCTACAAATGATTTTGGACATCTTTATTAATATTATAAATGTAAAATTCACTCTGTCTGTCTTTTAATTTTCATGCTGGACAAATTTTGATAAAATTTGACAAGGGCTGTCCTATCTTACATAAATTATACACATGTGGACATTTATTGTACACTATGATACTGTAGGCTACAGAGAATAGCAAAGTTTATCTTTGCTTTGTTCGTATAATAACCTAGGTGTTACTCCAGGTCATAATAGTCAGTATGTGTACTTAATCTCATCGAAATTCCTCCAACCAATTCATCTATACCAATATTATGAAGAAGTAAGATTTTTTGGTTTGTTTGTTTGTTTGATTTTTCTACTGAATAAGCTCCGAAACTACTAAACTGATTTAGATGAAATTTAGTAAGAAGATAGTTTGAAACCCTGGAAAGGACACAGGATAGTTACTATCCCTAAATTCATTTCTTAAGGAGGTGAAAGTAGGGATAAAGTTTGTATGGAGAAGCAACCATGGGACGAACCCGAGCGAACCGAGGGTGAGTCGCTAGTTTTATATATTATTTATTGCACATTAAGTATGTTACATAAATAATACAGATACCAATGTCTGCAAAGGTGGACTTATATGGAGAAGAGATCACTTCCAGCCAACCTTATAGGAGTGAGAAGTAGTGTGTTTAATAACGGGCCAAAAACGTGCAGTTAATACAAAATAAAATTATAAACAGTATAATAGAGTAACAAACTGACACACATACATAAACTTTAGAAATTATAATAATAGTCCAATTTAAATATTATTAAAATACCAAAAACACAAGCTTATAAAGCAGTAGTATGGAACGTATGAGAAGGCATAAGATCGTAATTAAAACAACACCGTCATCGGTACTCGCTAATGAAGTAGAAGGCCTGAGCAAAAGCTGAAACGCATGCTTGGAAAATTAGCTCCGGTGTTTAGTACGTTAATAAGTTCATTAAATGTTTATCTACACTATATAATATCATAAAGAGGTAAAGTTTGTAAGTTTGTGAGTGTGTTTGTAGGAGGTAATCTCTGGAACTACTGAACCGATTTAGATGAAATTTGGTATGAAGATAGTTTGAGATATAGGATAGAGATAGGAGTTTTTTAATATTGCATTATTGCAATTTTAAAAAAAGTTGAAAAAAATATGGTACTTTTCTGTATTACAGTGAAAGTTAATTAGAAAATGCCTGTATTCGTCAATTCTTGAATGTTTTTTAAAAATTTAGTTTTTTTATAAGCTACAAATACCTTATCCCAAGCTAAGAAAAAAAAATTTTTTGCTCCACCCTAATCATCATATCAAATTTCATCAAAATCTGTCCAGTAATTTTCTCCTGATGCATTCCCAGCCAGACAGATAGACGGACAGAAAAATTCTAAAACTATGATTTCGGCCTTTGTATCGATAATAATGATGATGAATGATCGAAAATAATGAAATATTTCAATAAGATTTTCCAAAAAATATTTAATGTACAGATTCGACTCAGTTAGAATTTTATTATATGTATTATGTATAGATATAAAAAAAAAGTAAAATAAAAATATATGTGTAATTTATACCAAATATGCGATCAAATCAAGAGAGGAAGGTGGGCCAAAGTGGTCAATCCAATAAAAGTAATAAAAAAGGAACGGGACGCGATGGCCGGCGACATGTGGGCCTGTTGCATTTTTTTAAAATAAAATTAGCATACGTTTAGGGACCGTCACGACAGGACCATTTTTGGACTATATAGAGCTATAAACTTGGAAAGGTATTTTGGTTGTAAAGCACAAATGTCTTTAATGAAATTGTTCCAGACTCTACCGTTTTATTATTAAGGGTAACCAAATTAGAGTGAATAAAAAGCAATTTTCTAAGGCTTATTAAAGTATAATTTAACGTGTAATGTTATACAGTTTTAAACATATTTAAATTGGCATTTTGAATATAAAATGTTTTTAAGTTATAATATTTTATTTGGCCTGTATTAAAGATTGGATTGGAAAGAGTAAATTTGCACGGACATAATAGTATAGTATATTACATAATCCTACTAATTTTGTATATGCGAAAGTTTGTGAGGATGTATGAATGCTTATTACTCTCACGCACAAACTGAATGGATTTTAATCAAACTTTACAATAATATAGTTCATACATCAGAATAACACATAGGCTACTTTTTATCTCGGAAATATATATGGTTCCGGTGGGATAGATTTGTTTTTGTTTTTCTAGAGGGTGACCTAATAAAGATATACCTATACTCAAATGACTTGTTCTAATTAACTATTGACGCATTTGAAAAAAAAATAGTCAAGTGCGATTTGTACTTCCGCGAAGAAAGGTTCCGCACTATCACATTATACAGAAATTTAAAAACTTAATTTTTTCCTTATATTTTCTAAATAGAGTTTGTGAAACACCTTATCTTCTTATCGATCTTTATTTTTCGGCATTCTTCTTGTTTTTGTAGATAAGATAATCCTTCTTGAATTTCCTAGTATGACTTATTAGGACGAAATTAAAATTAACAGTGATTTTTTAAATGGCACAAGATATTAATACAAAAAATAAATATTTATCACTAGCGACTCACTTCGCTCGGGTTTGCTCCTACGTACGTTTTAACAGTATGGAATAGGTCGACTATATGTATATTATATGATATATAGCCTATATAGCCTTCGTTAATAAATGGGTTATTTAATGCAAAAAAAAATTCAAACCTAGTTAGTAGCCCCTGAGATTAGTGCGTTCAAAAAAAAAAAAAAAACAAACAAACAAGCAAGCAAACAAACTGCCTCTCTAAAATAAACTACTATATTATAAAGTAATAAAACTATTAAAGGTACATGTATAGAGTGCTTTATACTACTATATACTCGTATTTTCTTAGCTATCTAATTATAAGGGGTGACGATGAAGACGTGCCATCGGTATATGAGAAATCTACAGTTATTTTAGCCGAACTTACCGAACTAATCACCGATTTAAAGGGCCCTTTCACACTGCTCTGTGAAAGGGCCGCCCTGCCGTTCACACGTCTGTCAGTGTTCCATTACACTTTAAAACAAAACCATTATATCAGAAGGAAACATGCTTAGCATTGAAAGTTTTAGCCATTTTCAACTCTATCACTTAGGTGATAAAGAGTATCAAAGTCAAGTTCATTACACATCTCCCACGGTGCTGTCTATTTACGTATGGATTGCTACCGAGTGTGTTTGTTTTTGTACGTCTTTATTATTTTGTTCGTTAATAAAAATGGTCCAGATGACGCATGATTGCTTCCTCACGTTTGGAAATACCTGATCGTTTTCCCAACTATACTTTAGTAACGTATTTTCCGGTACGATTACAATATTGCGTTTTAAAAAACGATATGCATCATATTTATATATAACGTGAACTAATAATGATTATTTATTTATTATCTAGTTATTCTTCAGACCAACCTCATAATTGTTTATAAAGCATCTAGCAAAAGACCTTGATTCTTGCTCAAAAATAATAATTGGTTTAACTATACAGACATCTATACTAATAAACTAAGAGCCGATTTTTTTGTATATACTGCGATAACTACTGAACCGATCGGAATTAATAGTCATACTATAAGATGCAGCGTGTTTCGGAGAAGGTTTTAGTATATAATATGTTGGTGATTAATATACTATGCGGGCGGAGCCGCAGGAAAACGCTAGTTTCTTATAAATTGTTTTATCTATAACGATTAAACTAGCATTCAATTAAATTTATTGTATTTTAATTATAACTACTACCGTGATATTACTTCAGCATATCCTTGAAAGCTTTTAAAAATAAGCTTTTTTAATAAAATCTGCTCCTTCATATGTACCAATACTGAACTCTCATCACACAATTTGTTCCTCACATTTGCCGTATCAATCGGCGAGTATGTGTATCATGTATGTACATTCACCTCGTGTTTTTATTGCGTTTTCTTATTAAGAAATATATTTGTTTCATACCAATTCGCAGGCGGTGCACACGTGGCGCCACCCTTTACTTAAGATTTGGAATGACTTTTATCTCTTCTATCTAAGGTTTAGAATACTTTTAGTATTAAATGGAAATAATTACCGTTAAATGAACAGCGAGAGCGCGGATATATTTATATTTGTATGAAAACACCTGGAGCAGTTCTCATGAGTGTTTGTATGACATCTGTTTATTGATCCTATGATCAATATTGGCCACCCGTGTTCTTACTAGTATAATAATTATAATAATTATTTGGTGATATAAAATTAATATTACAATTGTTAATTTTATTATATTATATTGAAAATTGTACCCGTAATAAGTATTCTTAGGTCACTATTTTAAGCCCTTTTAACGTCCCACTGCTGGGCAACTTTCCTCAATGCATGGGGGATTAAGTCATACTCCACCATGTTCAAATATGGGTTGGCGGACTTCATAATATGTCTTTCAAAAACTATTTACTCAAACTGTATTAGCAAATGATATTATGTAGTATAGAAAATGATTTCAAATGATTCAATGATTATTTGAGATAATCTTCACAGGTGCGAGACCCGAGGTTTGAACCCGCTTCACTTCATTATCCGAGCGAGCGCGCTACCACTGGGCTACTAAAACCTGAGTCGTCTTTTACATGTAAGATTTATATAATGTTCAAGTACTATATAAATTGTTCACAGCTTCTATTGTTTTCGTAAGCAATTCGGAACCGGTCAAGTAGTTATCACAGATCTGCAGATTTTTACGAGCGTCCACGTGACTTTATTAAGCAAGGTAAGATTACGGCTCGTCGTAAAACTGACACCCGCTGCAGATGTCAGGTTGCTATCAGGACTCCTTTTATTAGTCCGTCTTATCATATATGGATGAGGAAAATGAAGGAAATGAAACGAAAAACCCTTATTATGAAGTTATACACCATGGCTGCCTTACCATAGATAATTATGAAGTGTGCTATACTTTTCATAGACTAAATTTACTAATATTAAATACGTGAAAGTTTGTGTGTTTGTCACCGAACAATAATATAAACAATGTTTTTTTTTAAATATAGATTATATATAGGATTAAGACTTGGGATGTCATATTTTGATGTACCTAGCAAGCGAATAAATGTAAAAAAATATCCTACGTCACGCCACTATTAAAAGTTTTTTTTAAATCGTTTCAGTCATGTAGGTAATACGCGCGTATAAGCAAACTGTTAGATAGACAAAATCTATTTCAATTATATATGTTACTAGCATTGCCCGCGGCTCCGCCCGCGTTCAGATGACCAAAAACCAAATTCTTAGTTTTTACATATTAGTATATTCTTATGTTCCAGTTTCTGTATTTTTTCTCAGAAATGAGATATTTTCTCGCGGTAAAATGTATTCTATATAGAATACATACCAAATTTCATCAAAATCCATCCAGTGATTTTTGTGTGATGCGGTACCAGACAGACAGACAAAAATTCTAAAAACTATAGATTCGGCCTGTGTATAGATAATAATGACTGTCTTTTTAAAGACAAGATTATCCAAAAAAATATTTAATGTACAGATTCGGCTTAGTTACAATTTTATTATATGTATAGATATGTATGTATATGAATATATTCATTGGTATTTTATCAAGTTATTTCGGAGCTATTGAGAAATCATAGATAATAAAATACAAAAATAGGAGCAATTCAAGATATAAAAGCAAGTAGTTTTCCACCAAATTACACGAGCGGTAACCTAACCAATATTATTTGTTGGCTTAGGACATCCACCTTGTTGAAATATTTCATACACTTTTTAAAGCAACGGGTGGGGCGGGATGACTTCGAATAATAAATGCGGCGCGGTGAGCCGAATCATATAAAATATATAAAGTTTGACCGCGAGCGGACACTTACGACGCCACCTAGCAAGTTTATGGGCTTACATGCGGTGCTTTATGATTGGTTATTTTTAATTATATATGTTTAAATTTTCTGAATGACTTTAATTATGTTGTAAAGTAAAATCTCTTTATGCTCTTATTTATTATACATTTTGTATAGATTCTTTTAATATTGTAGTAACTTGATTGTACTTATGCGTTATTTTTAATTTCATATTTCTATTAACATTAGGAAAATGCCAAATTTTAGTTAAGCCGTCGGCTAAAGTCATGTACACATAGAATTGACGCCTATTTGTCTGATAATGTATTTTGTTTTATATGTTAGGCCTTTGCCAAATTTCATTTTTTTTTCTTTAAATTACTCTTTAATCGACAACTAACAGACAAGCTTAAAGAGAATTTGTAATAATACTTGATAAATATATTATACTTAAAACTAAAAGCTATGAATGTAAAAAAAAACATGTAAACCAAGCGTGCTTGTAGCAATATTATATCAAGAAGAAGTGTCCACGTAGCGACGTGTTTGTGTGAAAAATATTCGTATACCCACCCCCAGGGCCAGGGAGGGACTGAGGGATGAGGGGGTGCGGTGATCGCTCCAAGATGGTCGACACTTCTCAAATTATATGCTTGCCCTATGTACTCCTATTGAGAATGTCTAAGATACTTGCAATATTCTTCAAAATGCATTCATCTTTGCAATATATGTTTATGCACTGGTACTTTGTTATGCCGAGCAACAGTTTCTATTTTTCTCGATTAAATTTATACATATAATAAAATTCTAACTAAGTTGAACCTGTACATTTCATATTTTTTGGAAAATCTTATTGAAATAAGTCATTATTATCGATACAGAGGCCGAATTTATAGTTTTTATAATTTTTGTCTGTCTGTTGGTCTGAGAATGCATCACGAGAAAGTCACTGGACAGATTTTGATGAAATAATTTTTACTGCGGGAAAATGTCTTATCTCTGAAAAATCTACACCAAATTTTAAAATGTAACGTACGACTTAATTCAATAAGTCACAAATCATTTCGAATAAAATATATGAATAAAAACTTAAGTTTAACAAGATTTTTATTCACGTACTATCCAACGTCTTGATGAACAGGAACCTCAAACGAAACGAAATAATCCCCACATCGATGGGATAACATCTGAAATATGATAATGCCCACGGCGTAAGGTGACGTCCGAGCGGAACCGGAAGGAGGGTGCCCTCGTGTCTTAATTTCCGGTCAGATCTTGCGATATACCCTGGCTTAATGCTGGTATCAGGTTGAATGAGCTCGTGATTTTACGATAAGTATTTGGTTTTTGGTTTATTTCTTTGATTCTTGCAAACATTTTTGATTATGTAACTGCAAGGATTTAAAAAAAAATAGCATCGACGAATGAATCCATTTTTCTACTGATAAGTAAAATAATAAATTTTAAATCGCCAATTATGTTATATAAAATTCTTGAGAGCTTTTTGGTAGATTGCTGTCATAAATACTTTGAGTAGGTATCTATCTCTGATTCCAAAGTAGGTATAATGATCTCCGGACCTATTTCATCCATGGCGGCTAAAGCTTAATGTTATTAGGTTTTGAATACTTAATTTACTATAAAATCGTTTTAAGCAGGAATTTTTATAGTTATCTATCATAACACAAACTAAGCAAGCTAGTCATAAATATTCGTATAGGATGTAAGTAATGCCTAAAACATAAACAACTTAAATGATACATTTTTATTTTTATTATAAATTTACTTCCTCTAAGTGGGGCACTAATAAGTGATATATAACTCTTATACAATAGCGTACAAAAATTGAAATATGATTGCTATTATGAGCCAAAATAACAAAAAATCATAGGTATAACGTGAACGTGGTCACTCTGGCTGTATATCAAACCTGCCATTAGAGGGTCCCATGAAAAACCAACTCTAAACTAACTTTACCTATTACCGATCCATTGCCATTTCACCATGAAAAAATAGCAACTACACTTATTATTTTCATATTCATTACTTCATATGTGGCTATGAAAAGTTGAAGTAATTCAATAAAACAGGTAATGTATAACGTTTTTTTGGATAATATTTTTTAAAGTACGTAGTAAATGGCAAAACTTTTACTCAGATGGTGGTCAAATATTAAAGATATATTTATTTGTTTCTAAACAAGATTGTACAATATAGGTTTTGTGGTATTCATTTTCTATTTTAGCATTTTATTACGTTACTAGTTCTTAAATGAAATTGTCCTAATTTAATATTTCTCTTCATTGCTGTAAAGCATTCGTAACGTCAACAACCAAAAATCTAAATAATCGTCATTCAAATTTCATCAAAATCTGTCCAGTTGTTTTCTCATGAGGCTCTCACAGACAGACAAACAGACATACAGACACATAAACAGGCAGACGGACAAAAATTCTAAAAACTATAGATTCGGCCTCTGTATCTATAATAATGATAGTGCTAGAGAAAATTGAAGGAATGTTTTAAGTTAGTGCGATATTACCACACCTCGGTATGCTCAATTGTTCGAACTACACAGTAATTACTTGTGTAGGGCTGTATTTTTCAACTATACGCTGAAATATCCCTTAGTTAACAGCAATAAGGGTGAAACTCGAATACTTGTGATCGGTGGTATAGTTCTTTAGGATCTAAAGGACAATTGCTTCGCGGATGGCAACCGGACACCGGGATACGAAAGCGACAATAAAAGGTGGACCTGTCTCATTGATTGGTACAGACGTGAACTCAAGTGGTATACTAAATTTTAAGAACTTTTTTTGAAGTATAAAAATATAATACTTTCTTAGATTTACACAAATATTTGACATTGTAAATAAAACTATCTTTTCGGAACAATCTATGTTTATTGTCTTACATAATTAGTATAACGGCATACTTGGTTAGTTCTCTGTACAGTTATTATATAATACAGTTTTAAATAAAACTATCTTTTCGGATTATTTCGCGGATTTATTTGGATTTTTGGTTCCCGACGTGTCGAATGCTTTACAGCATCCATGGTCACAGGAGAGACTGAGGGTTACATGTCTCGAAGGTATAGTTGTTACAGACAACCTACCCACAAATAGCAAAATGAAAAACTGCACCAAATACCTTACAATATTTTATAACTTTAAACATTTTTATAATTTTAATTAGTTTTATAATTGAATATGAAATATTATTTATTTAATTTTTGCTGTTATTATTATAATTATTACAATTTTAAAAATATTAAATCCGCGAAATAATCCTAAAAGATAGTTTTATTTAAAATATCAAATATTCGCGTAAATCTAAGAAAGTATTATAATACAGTTTTTATAAGTATGTGGTGTTTGAGAATGAGATATCTGTAGGGTATTACATAGTAACTATTTGGCGAAATGTTTGAAACACTGACTCAAAGCGAGTTGCTAATAAAAAAAAAGCTTTTTTTGAACTCCCTTAGAAATACGTGTATCCACTACTATTATTTATATTTGGATACATATCATAAGCTTTACATACAGAGAAAGCTCAGTTTCTCAAAACATATACTCAATGATGTTAATGTAAGCTTTCATGGCAATGTTAGAATAAAATCTAACCATATCTTATAGGAAATAAAAAAATAAATCAATGATAAATAGAATATATGTATGTATAGCTTTATTAAACATTACTAGCATTGCCCGCGGCTCCGCTCGCGTTCAGATAATCAAAAACCAAATTCTTAGGTTTTACATATTAGTATACTCTTACATTGCAGTTTTTGTGTTTTTTCTCACAAATGAGATATTTTCCCGCGGTAAAAAGTATCCTATATGTTGCCCCGGATAACCAGCTATCACCATAAAAATTTCATCAAAATCCCTCCAGTGGTTTTTCTGTGATGCGGTAACAGACAGACAGACAAAAATTCTAAAAACTATAGATTCGGCCTCTTTATCGATAATAATGTCTATTTCAATAAGATTTTCAAAAAAAAAATTATTTTCCATTCATTCATTTCCACATGCAAAATTCAAGTATATAATATAATACGACTTTTCTATATAAACTTCTTTATCATTTTAGAGGTTATATTAGGAAAGAAAAAAATCTATTTCCGTCAAAATAAAAAGTATTCGCAGTAGAAATAAAATTTTGCTTAACTGTGTAAACTAAGCATGCAGAGCGACAGTGCTACTAACATTCATCATTATAGATATAACTTGTGATTTTACATTTTTATAAAACACTATCAATAATACATATAAAGCATCTAAAAACTACGAAAGTGTGCAAACCAACCAACCATATAATTATAAGTAATATATGAAGAAATCTACAGAAAAACTATAATTATTGCCTACGAGTCGGCCAGCTCACATTTGGCCAGCGTGGTGGACTATACCTGTTCCCCCTCTTATTGACGGGAAACCTGTTCCCAGCCGTGGGATGCTGAAAAAAGGGCTGAATACATACAGTATATTACCATTGGATTTTTACCCACCATGCCAACTGATACGAATTGCATTTATTACCCTCCCAGACAGGTTAATCAGCGTAGTTCCATGTCATTGCCCTCGAAGTTCAAGGCAGGTCGGAGGTAAACGCACCTTTATTACAGCTCAATTGGTCGCATCCGTCGACAGGTCTGTGACCGCTGTTACGCATGATAAGGTGTATTTACTATTTAGGTTACGTGAATACTTTAATATACATATATAGCAGTCTATTAAATGGATATGTTTAAAGTAGTCATTATGAAAATGTCTGTCTGTTTGGTTGACACGATAATAATTATTATTTGATATGAACTGCAAAGATGATATATGGTTTTTACTTAAGATATTTCTGAATAATCCATACTAATATTATAAATATGAAAGTGTGTCTGTTTGTTAGTTTGTTTTTTTGTCCTTCTTCCACGTGGAAACGGAATTATAGATTGGCACGATTTTTTGTGTGAAGATAGTTGGATGGCTGGAGAGTGACATAGGCTGTTTTTTACTGCGAGAGATTATCTCATTCCCACAGGAAAGCACGTTATAATACAACCGAAAAAAATAATTGTGATTAGGATTACTTGAAACTTGGTATTAATACTCTTCAATAGAATTAAATAAATACGTGTTTTAGCATTTTTCGAAATTCATCTCATAAAGGGGTAAAATAGGGCATGAAAGTTTGTATGAAGCCTACCTTTTTAGAGTTGTTTTGTGGTTTTAGCCGGCTCTGCTAGTATTATTATATTTTTTCAAAAAAAAAATGTGTTTTATAACATACATGTATAATAAGTAGTACATATTATAAATATATTTACATTCAATTTAGTTTTACACAAAAATTAAGCATATTATGCACGGTCGTCTCTTCACAACAATAATATATGAACCCTACTCCTAGAAGTGAATGTAAAGGTAGCTGTACATTACTACAATTCTTAACTTAATACTTAATTAATATATGATGTTATAGTTTGTATTAATATTAGATTTTTACAATATAAATAAAAATATTCTGGTTCATGGTGGGCATTTTAAAGCTACAATGGGATCATCGTGTGAAATGTTAATTTTAGCCATACAAAGTCATCTTTAAAAAAAAAAAAAGTCTCCAGTATCAAATTACTACTAAACATGTGTTTTTTTTTGTAGCATAGCAAAACTCGTTGAGATATAATTTTTATTTCATGTTTCTTAATAAAAAAATATTAAGAAACATGAAATAATAGAATCAAAGAGTATTATTATTATAGGTATTAAATATTTATTTTGTAATTTTCCTTATTTCTATATAGTAAATTAAATTCACATAGTATACGTTAACCTTAACTTACGCATACAATACTAACAAACCGTTATCTCAGTGGCTCGATTGCCCGCAATTGTCGGCAATCATCGTCAATTTACTACCGCCCCCGCCCCACCTTCCCTGCTTTCACTTCACACCGGTACAGACGGACAGACAAGTGTCCTTATATAAAATGAGCTTGTTATACAATTGAGCTAGCACTGGTAACCCTTTGGTAACGCGTTCGCTTAGGAAACCAAAAAGCATGTTCGAACCCGGGTGTCTTACCTGGACATTTTAGAAGTACGAATCCAATATGATGATAGAAAGGTTTTGAGTGTTTACTAACGTACCATGTGAATGGATCCATTTTGTAGCTAAATTGATAAAGAGGTCTCTTATAATTTCGCTAGATCGTCGCTCCGTCTGTATGTCTTTCCGTATGTTACAGCCGTTTTACTCGAAGAGTAAATTTTATTGGAGCTATATTGTTGAAATTTGGTATGTAAGTGTCTAAGATAAATGCTTAGACGATTCTGTGGTTAAATCACTATACACAAAGGTGTAAAGGTGAGGAGTACAAGAAAATAAATAAAGTTCATGCAAACGGGTATTTCTGGATAGGTCTTTAAAAGACAAATAAATATTTCGATTATTTATTTTTTTTTCAAGATAATAATTGCAAAATTATATATTTAAAAAAATCGTTAACATTGTGCAGTTGGATCGGATAGGTGCTGCTGTCAAGACCTAGATTGTTTTTACTTTTATATTAGTTTTATCTGACTTTTCTATTATTTTCTGGATTTATCATATAAAAAACATACAAACCAACATTTTAATTATTAATGGACCAGTCATTTTAAATATGTCTGAACTATGTGATAGAGAATCTATAGGTTGTACATTTCTTTAACAAAAAATAAAAATCTTTCATTAATTTTGGTATATGAATAAAACATCTTACAAACTAAAAAGTATCAAAGCTGTAAGTTAGTTTTTTTTATTCCACTCCTGTTAGATAAACAAATACCTTGTATATATTATCATATTACTTTTGCTGAAACATTTTGATAGTCAAAATATTTAAGCATACTATTTCAAAATGTAAATTTAGGAATAAAATAAAATTTATAGGTTATAATTGGGCGTCCATGAAATAACGTATCTCGTTGAACATGTGCGTCGAATAAAAACACGTTAAGAAAACAAACGCTGGCAACTCTGTTTACATATAGCGAATTAGGTCTGCAATTATGATTGTAGGTGAATTCGTGTAAAAATTAATTTGGTTCCGACGATATGTAAGTCAATATATAGGTAGCTAGCGACTCGTTCTCTAGGTAGATTTAAATTTGTTTTGGATAACCTTAATTCTTGTTCTAAAATAAAAGTAGCTTAAGTTACTCCTTATAACATCAGCTATCTGCCAGTGAGAGTCCCGTCAAAATCGGTCCAGCCGTTTCGGAGATTAGCCGGAACAAAAAGACAAAAATGATAAAAATTGTGTTTTTATTATAAGTACTGTATTTAATTTAATATGGATTTAGTAAAAAGCTGTTATTTTTATATTACAAACAGACACTTCAATTTAATTTATCAGTATGTATGGATGTATAGATTGTACGGGGTTATAATTATGCACTAGTGCTTGCCTAGTGGTCGATTTAACCATGATTATTATTATAATAGAATTTACCTACCTATATAAAAACAGTTTCGAAACTTTTTTATTCATTACACTATTCTCTTTTCCTATTTATACATGTACATACAAATAGATATTCCATGCGTTCGCATAACGTGTAGTATAGATTTCTCAGAGATGAGATATTTTCCAGCAATAAAAAGTATCCTATAGGTATGTTGATCCGGATAACCAGCTATCATCATACCTTCATCAAAATATCCAGTGGCTTTCTCGTGATGCGGTCACAGACAGACAGACAGACAAAAATTCTAACAACTATAGATTCGGCCTCTGTATCGATAATAATGACTATTTCAATAAGATTTTCCAAAAAATATATAGTATAAATTTTATACATTTTTCAAAAGATTTCAATAAAAAATACAAAACAAATATTTCTTCTACGGATCGCTAAAACGATAGCAACTTGTCAATAAATCAAGATATTTGTGTGCTACCAAAATATTTGCGTTAACGCAAATGTTACCTAATATTTATTACTTCGTACCTTGTATTTTATGAACATATACATATAATTATATTATAATATAGAATAACGAGTTCTATCTTTGAACTACTTTCATATATTTAGAAATGATTAATTAACTATTTTATCGTTTGAGCCCAGTGGCAGCGATTCTACTGGCAGTCTTAGGGGCAGCGGGTTATATTATATGGTATGAAACCTCAGTCAAAGTGAAAGCGCAATTTTCAGGGCAATGAAATAAGATGAATCAGTTTTACGTAATTAAATTAAACCTTAACAATTTTATTTTTTCATGAAAAACCTTAGTTTGTTAAATTTCATAATATATAGATACTGGTGACTTAACCTCGCTTCGCCCGGGTACCTCCCTAGGTACGAAATCCTTAATGAATTATACACATAAATATTCCTCATGACTCACTCTATGTATTGATGAAAACCACATGAAAATCTGTTCGATAGCTTTTGAATTTATCGCGTTTAGACAGACAGACAAACGCTTTGGAGGAATTTTATTTTATAATATGTATTGATAAGGAACTAACATTATAAAAAAGTGCATTTTGCTTGTTCTGTTCTATTTTTGAGCGCTTCAAAAATAAGAAGAAACAACAAAACAAGAAAATGCTCTGTTTACTATGCGATGCAATATTTTTAACCATTGTAAATACATATGTATTTCATGACTCTTTTTTTAATCAATATGCTAAGTGTATATATATATATATATATATATATATATATATATATATATATAAAAAGAATAGAAAAGCACTAATGGAGATCTATTAGTTCCCACGGGAACCGTTCGTTTTTCCGGGATGAAAAGTAACCGGTTGTTTGACCGGCAATATAAGGTATCAGAATGTTAAAGTTTACTAAATTAGGTGCATAAATTGTTGTGTAAGATACTATAGTTTTTTAACTATCTCACGGGAACTCTTTAATTTTCTGAGATGAAAAGTATCTAAGATGTTGACCGGGGATATAAGGTACCACCATGCAAAATTTCATTTAAATCGATCCAACAGTTTCGGAGATTAGCCTATACAAACAGACAAACAGACAGAAAAACAAAAAAAAAACAAAAAAATCTGGATTTGTTCTATTTTTCTTCTTACATCCCCCTGACTCGGTTTTTGGCATTTTTTTGCTATGTACAGACATTTGACCTCTACTGTTTTATTATAGTATAGATAATAATATAATAATAATAATACCTTTAAAATAAATAATAATAATACCTTTACAACCAAAAGGGTTACAGAATTTTTTTTTAAACTATATAATTAGCACAATCTTTGTTTAGGTATACTAACTTCTGAACTAGACCGAGCCTGTATCTCAGACGCTAGCCTCTTCCTATTACACAATTTATTTATTGCTAAAAATATATATGTTATACAATGTGAACAATTTCGAGACACATCAGCGTAGGTACTTGTTTAATTTACTAAAAACATCTACCTTCATTGTGTCATCTATTTATGAATGCTAGTGTTTGCTCAGTGGTCGAAATTCGATCATATTTTTTTTATCGGTAATACTAAAGTACGCCAATTACTAAACAAAAACAAAAAAAGTCAGTTGATTTACAAAAGAAAGAAATGTACTGTTACTAATGGTCAGGTTATTAAATGTGGTCCGATATAAAACCTCTTTATCTATGCTAATATTATACAGAGGTAAAGTTTGTTAGTTAAACGTTGTAGGGGGGTAATCTCTGGATCTACTGAACCGATTTAGATGAAAGGTAAAAAAAAAGATAGGTTGAGACCTTGGGAAGGACATAGAGTACTTTTTATTCCGGAAGTCATCCCCTAAAGGGGTGAAAATGGGGATGGAAGTTTAAACGGGGAATCAACCTTGTGGTAAAATACTTTCATTTTGTAGATATACTTATAAAAATAAACAATTAATTATTATTTTATAAACTTAAAGCTTTCAAGTCTTTTACATAATATATACCTTAACAATATAAGTCTAGCAGCCTCTTAATCCCTTCAAGATTTCTGACGAAATCCACAATATTGAATTAGTGGAAAATAAACATTATGCTGATTACTTTAAGATTTATTTTCGTACATTAGATTCATGTTTAGGGATAAATCAACGTATTAAAGCCTATTGTCCGAGAAAGGTATGTTTCATTCGCGCTGTAGCACCTTTCATCTGATGCTATGTCAAAGATTAAGTATTATTATTTCACATCTGCTTTTAAGACATTTTTATATAAAAAAAAGTTAAAAATAACAGTAATGAAATCTTTTTACTTGATTCCTTTCAGCTTCATTGTATACGAGGGGGATCAGGTCATAGCCCACCACGCTAGGCAAGTGTGGCTTGGTGGAATTCACATGTTTTCCGAAAACTTATTAGCTTTAGACATGCAAGTATTTTCACAATTTTAATCTTTACCGTCTTATCTTGTTAAACATGTTGAAAATGATTCACACGTAAAAACATCAGAGGTGTGCGATGTGGGATTTGAAACCACATCACTTGGCTGGTGTTACATCTATAAATATAATAAAATTCTCAGTCGAACACATATATCACTTAATAATATTTTCCAAAAAGTCTTATTAAAATAGTCATTATTATCGATACAGAGGCCGAATCTATAGTTTTTAGACTTTTGGTCTGTCTGTCCGGGAACGCATTACGAAAAAACCACTGGATTTTGATGAAATTTGGTATGATGATAGCTGGTTATCCGGGTTAACATATACGATACTTTTACTTCGGGAAAATATCTCATCTCTGAGAAATCTATACCGATAAAATATATATTATAATTATATAAGCACTTTATGCTTTAAAGTGTAATTAAAAACGCCAGCAGCTTTATGAAAATCATCTACTTTGTTCATTTACATTATAAAATGTATTATTTATCTGTATTTTCATTTTAAATACAAAATTTTGAAAACGTGAGAAAATCGATGAAAAACTAGCAAATTTCAAGTATTTTCCAGTACATCTATGTGTATTTAATAATCTTTGGCCATATTTCCCCAACAAAGACTCCGGTTGTTTCGACCACCGGCACATTGTCCGTCCCTCCCATTGTTATTCTGACAATCGCCGTCACACCGCCGCCGCCGTAGCCACCTAGCTCTGTTGATCACATTCAGTGTAGAGTGTTTTGGAAATGGCATAGCATGTAATATTTTTAACTTACTAACTGTATGTTACCTGGCTATACATAACTTAGGTTCATTTTTAATTGTAATGGTTTTTATGTTGCATAAGAATGTCGAAACGTTTTGATACAAGAGGGATTTTATATGCATATGTTTGTTACCCTGTTTGTTTGTGTGCCTGTCAGTGTGTTTCTACGGAATTTTTAACTTCCAAACGGATAGGATCGATCGGATTTTTTTTTAATTTCATATCTAGCTTAATCTAAATGGTTATTGGTAAACTCCATTAAAACATACCAGTAGCTTTCTAAAGTGCTTCGAAGTGTACATATATTTGCATCAACATTTGGACGATACGTTTGGGTCAGGTTTTAGGGACTCTACCCTACTTGTTGTGCCAGCGGTCGCGGGTTCGAGTCCCGCTGGGGGCATTCAATTGTGTGATGAGCACGAATATTTGTACTCCGGTTATGGGTGTTTATATTTATAATATGTATGTATTTAAAGTTATATACATATTATGTGTAGTGTATCAACTATCAGGTATCCATAACACAAGCTTCGTAGCTTATCATGGAACTAGATGGTGCTGTGTGATAATGTCCCAACATATTTATTTATTTTTATTTATTATTACCTAATTATTAAAACCAATATTAAATCAGTAACCTGAATTGTGCATAAATTCAAAGGTTGTAATATGTAAATTTTCATTAGTAATATAAAAATTTCTTTTATAAGAATAAAAATTGAATGATTGACAACTGCTTACCATTTCTGTAATATTATTCGTTCTAGGTTCTCCCACATTTGATTCGGGATGATGCCCATTGAGCTGGGATTCTGTGTTATTGTTGTCTGACTTTTATTTTGATTCTTGTGTTAGTGAGGTGAGGTCAGTCTTCTAAATTACCTTTTTTCCATACAAAATAAAATGAAATTTTCCAAAAATACATTTGTATCTTTGAAAGAAATAAAAAAAATATTATTAGTATTTAATTATAAATGCTTATTTAACCATCAGTTAAAAGTTATCACAAAAAATAAAAACTATTTTTTCCGGTTTTGTTTTTATTCAGATTTTTGTTTTCGGTGTTTTTTAACTAACATAGTCATTGGAGAGGTTTATTTAAAGTATCAAAATTATACTCGTGCGATTGCGATTTTTGTATCAATTATAATTTTTCATTTACTCATGTTGTATGTATGCATTCAGCTTTTTTTAACGTCCCACTGCTGGGCACAGGCCTCCTTTCAATACGAGGAGAATCGGATCAAAGTCCATTATGCTGGCCAAGTGCTGGTTGGCGGACTACACTCACTAACTTACTAAGTTTTTTCAGACATGCAAGTTTCCTCACGATATTTTCCTTCATCGTAAGGCAAGGTAACTATGTTGGAAATGATTCGCACGTGACAATTTAGAGGTGCGAGACCCGGGATTTGAACCCGCTTCAGTCGGTTTCCCAAGTAAGCACGTTACCGCTGAATGAAGACCGTGGAATGAAGATATTATATTGATACAGTGGAACCCAAAAAAAAAGGAAAATCATATATTATACTAGGAATATTCTAAAATAGCCGAGCGCGTGTCTCTCTACTGATCTTCCTGCATTACTTTCATGAATATATTAAACTATAAAGTCACGTGTCGCTTTAAACAAGGTTTAGTTTGACAGATTGTGGTATACCTAAGGCTAGGCGTAGACTTGCAAAGTCAAAATTTTCAAAATGAGGTAAACTTTTACAAATTATTCTTTATCATCAACTATACTTCGAGTTCTATCATTTAAAGTTTAGTTAGAACAGAGAGCTTGTGTCAAGTTTCTTTCATATAATATCAATTTGCTTTGATTGTTCCATCTATATACACCTGTCGTTGGATACGTAGTTGTACGTGACGTATAGGGGGATGAGTGGGTCGCAGTTAAAATCTAAATAAAAAGACTGTGGGTGGATCTGTATAAATCTATTTCTGTCCTGAGAGGGTAAAAACATTAAGAAATGTGACACACATTTCTTATATCTGTGTGTAAGTTATTCACTACATACTCTAATCATGAATTAATTTTCGTGAATGTTTAATAACGTCAGCTCCCACATATACACAAGAGATAGTCCCACCTTTAAGGACCTTATTATTTAATTAAAATAATTTTAAATTCAGTATTTGGGGACACGCTTGGCTCAGTTTTTAGTGATTCTACTTGCTGTGCCAGCGGTTGCGGGTTCGAGTCCCACTGGGGGCATTCATTTGTGTAATGAGCACGAATGTTTTTACTCCAGTCATGGGTGTTTATATTTATAATATGTATGTATTTAAAATTATAGATGCATAGTGTATCAACTATCTGGTATCCATAACACAAGCCTCGTAGCTTACCACGGAACTAGATAGTGCTGTGTGTTAATGTCCCAACATATTTACAAATTTAGTATCACTTTTAATTAGTAAGTACTTAAATAAAATAGAGAAAACGTTCACTTGATCTGTATATTCTGTCCCTAATCTCTTGAAATCCACCTGGCAAAGACTTGGTGTTCAATTTATTAGGTAATAAAATAGCTTTGCAATCAAATTCTTCATACAAAGTAATAAAGTCGTAGAATCTAGCTTCAGCGACGATGAAAGGAAAGAGAACTTATTGCCACGTAAGTTGTCACGCTTGCGCCAGTATTTAAATATATGAGTTCTATTACCGTTTGATTGTATTAAACTGTCGATAACTGGCACCGGGGCTTAAACAAATATCATTTTTCAATCGTTGAAGAATAGAACCTATTAATAAAATAATAGTAAAATAGATATTTTTTAAAACAAGCTTTTATTTAAAAGCTTTTCGCGAGTAAATAAACTAATAGAAAGATAATATAATATTTAAAACAGGTAAATCTCGCAACAATGTTTTAAATCTTATAAATTGTATAATAAAATAAATTAATGGGTTTGATTTAATTTAAAGTTTATTTAATTTTTTTGGAGTATTTAACTTTTATTTTAAATAAAAGCTTTCAGCTCCATCGGTTGTGGATAACTGCTTAAAAATTCAGTAGCAAGATTTAACCCGAACAAATATTGACAATTAAATAAAATCTTATAAAATTGTACTCATTTAATCGCTATATGATATTATTACTAGCACGTGCACGTGGACACACGGCTCCGCCCGCGTTCAGATGACCAAAAACCAAATTCTTTAGTCTTACATATTAATATACTCTTACATTGCAGTTTTTGTATTTTTTCTCAGAAATGTATCGTATACGTTGGCCCGGATAACCAGCTATCACTATACCAAATTTCATCAAAATCCCTCCAGTGATTTTTCTGTGACAGACAGACAGACAAAAATTCTAAAAACTATAGAAGCCTCCCTCCTGTACAAAATGGATCGGGCCATACACCCCGTTGGCCTAGCGCGGGTTGGCGGATCTTAGTTTACTTTCAGTTAAAAACGAATTCGTCACCTCTGTACCTGTCAAAAATACTTACAAAGCATAATTTAAGTACGCTAAAAGGTCCATTTGAAAATGCCAACCAGCACATAAATAATATGTGTAAATATTTATTTCAACGTCTAAATAATATTATTTATCCAGCCTGAAAGATAAATTGAAATAGCAATTTTACTGTCCATATCCCGAGACATCACTCATCGTGTCGGCAATAAGAGGTGTCCCTCCATTAGTACACCTATGACTATACGCAACAAAGTCACAGACACTCCTTTGATCTCGTGTGCAGTACGATGTACTACTTGTTATTTTAGATATATATTTATATGAATGTCGGTCTGTATGTTGCTTCGGAATAATTCATGACTTACGAATTGGTTCAGTGCTTTTCTTCTTCATATTTAAAATGAAATTGATTTATATAATTATTGCATAATAATTCCTACTACAGGCTCGAATTGTGTAGATTTAATTTTGTACGATATTAACGAAATATCCTGTGTAATAACTGTCTCGCCTAAAAGCTACAAAATTTTTAACTGGTTATTTTATACTTACTGCACTCATATTTTTTGTTTAACAATAAAATTAAATAGTATATGTATGTTTATACATACATGTTTAATCGTAAAGAAATCAGACGGTTTTTTTGTATTAATATCGGTAAGCATATATTTTTCATAGTTAATAACTTTGAATTGGGGACAAAATGTAGAACACGAAAGAGAACTTAAAAAAAGGCAAGTGCGCGTGATTTGCTTGTATAGGAAAATTTCTGGATTTAATTTATTGAAGTTTCAAAGGCTGAAAGAAGATCCAAGCTATTTTAACCGAGCAGGTAATATCGCGGTTGGCATCAGTTTATTACCTCTAAAGTAGATATATTAGAGCCAAGTTTAGTTTAGAAATAGAATAATGGCTTCATTTAAAGTAATTTATCATTATATTTACTTAGTGTGTAAGTGATATGTTAGAACTTCCTTCGTCTATAAGTAATTCTTGTAATTTTTGAGTGTATATTATGCAGAGACAAATTTAATATCACAAAATTTCATTTTTGGGCATTTTAAATTGAAAACTTTTCTCTAGGACATGCATATTACTATAAATAAGTACTTATAAAAGTTTGCGCTATAGAAATAACAACGACGATTGGACGACACGTTTGGCTCTGTTTGAAGTGATTCTACTTGCTGTGCTAGCCGGTCACGGGTTTGAGTGTACCGCTGGGGGCATTCGTTTGTATGATGAGCACGAATGTTTGTACTCGAGTTATGGGTGTTTATATTTATAAACATATTATAAATGTACTCCAGTCATGGGTGTTTATATTTAAAATATGTATGTATTTAAAAATTATAAATGTGCAGTGTATCAACTATCTGGTATCCATAACACAAGCCTCGTAGCTTGCCATGGAACTACACGGTGCTGTGTTAATATCCCAACATATTTTTTATTTAATACTAAATTTTTCCATGTTCCTTTGAACTTATTTAAAATCTTTTTTCTTGAAAGATATTTATGTTTGACCAAAAGAGAATTATTAAGGGTTATAATGTTTTTAAGTAATATTATATTATTAAATAAACCTTTTTGTGGCAGTCTTAGCTCTAATAAAAGTATTTCAGTTTCTAGACTAGATTAATAATTATATCTCTAAAATTTCTAAAAACGGCCCGAACGATTTTGATGTAATTTGCAAAATATGGGTTTACGAGGGCGAAAAATCGATCTAGCTAGGTCTCATATCTGGGAAAATTAGTTTTCTCCATATTTTCATGCAAAAAGATTTACCAGCGTATGTATATAATTTCGCCGCCGCCGCCGTCGTCTAAATAGCCTAATATTTAAAACATTGGTCTTCTATGTCAGAAATTTTTGTTTTCATTCTTACCTTATAATATTATGTTAGCAATTCTCGTACATTTATATATAAATGTATTTCATGTATTTCGGAAACGGCTCTAACGATTTGGATCAAATTTTGTATTTAGATATTTTTACAATTTTATATTTTTTTCTGAAAAACAAAAAAAACGCCAAACGAAGCTCAATCGCCCAGGTACTTATTATATTGGTTATAAAAAAATAGTTTTATGCTATCCCTTCATTCGCTGCAACAAAGTCGCTATTCTATTTCGTTCCAGCTCATTGTATAAATCAAATATTTTGTCGCGAAAATGGTGTTGCGAGAAGTGATGTATGTACACGGTGGGTAATTGTCTATGCCAAGTTTAGCACATGGACTCGTAAATATATCCGTCAAACGTCTGTCGTTATGTTCCTTAAGTTTATTAGTTTTTATTTGTTTTGCACAGGAATAAAACCTATGACCTCTAGCTTAAGACTAACAGCGTGTGGAATACTGAATAGTTATGTAAATGAGAAATGAAATCGTTCTATAGACATAAATTCTGGATTTAGGTTTTCACTAGCGACTTAATCTCGCTCCGCTCGGGTTCGTCCCTACGTTTTAAGATTAGTCAAGATTTCTCAGAGATGAGATATTTTCCCACAGTAAAAAGTACCCTAATTATCGATCCGGAAAAACGGCTATCATTATACCAAATTTCATCAAAATCTATCCAGTAGCGTTCTCGTGATGCGTACCTGGTCAGACAGACAAAAAATTCTGAGAACTATAGATTCCGTCTCTGTATCTATAATAATGTTTTCAATAAGATTTTATTATATGTATAGATTAAGAAATATTGTCAAAGTAACTGTAAAAAAAAACAATTACCTTAATGCAAAATGTACTCAGGTAGAGTCTTGGAAAACGCTAGTTAAAATGAAGTCTCATATAACTAAGTCGTTAACATCTTAATAGGAATTTTCAATGGCAAAAATAGCCCATGACATCATCTAATTTAGCCATAAATGAATATTTAAAGCATCAAATGAGACGTAGAGCCCGTTTCCGCGCAAAGCACATTAAAGCTTTTTGCTTCTCAACTTCATATACCGATACTAAATTAACAGGTGTATTGTTATATTTAACTTTTTGAAGAAGTCAAAAATGTAGATTCAGATATCAGGACTTTGATCCACTAAGGAAAAATTTGCATTTAAAAAAAATATAAAGAGGAATGTGTGAAAATAGGCCCTTAAACATTTCTTCCTATTTTTCCCGTAATCTTATTTCCGTTTCCGTTATGGTGACGAGAAATAAATTTATTGTTTTGCTAAAAATTTATAAGCCATATCTATACATTTAATAAAATTCTCAGAATCTGTGCGTTAAATATTTTTTGGAAAATGTTATTGAAATAGTCATCGTTATAGATAGAGGCCAAATCTAGATTTTAGATTTTTTTCTGTCTGTCTGTTTATCTGTGAACTCATGATAAGAAAAGCAATGGACAAATTGATGAAATTTGGTATTCCCCGAAAGGCCTGAGCCGATGATGATAGCTGGTTATCCTGGTCAAAATATAGAGTACTTTTACTGTGGGAAAATATCGCATCTCTGAGAAATCTATACTAACCATTAAAACGTAGCTAGGGACGAGCCCGAGCGGAGCGAGAGTGAGTCGCTAGTTGAATATAAAAATGTTCATAAGAAATACTTCAAAGTTTTATTAGGAAGTTAGTACAAAAAAAAGTAGTAGTAGTAGTCTAGGTTAAAATTTTTTTTTTGTTTTATTGTTTATTTTTTTTTGTTTTTTTGTTTCTTTCTGTTTGGTTTGTTCATTAGACGACAGTCTCAGGGGTTTACACAAGATGTCGTTCTATAATCGTTGAAAGATAGAAAACTAAGAAAGCTATCGATATCTTCAATAAATAATCAACTTTGTAACTCAGTATTGTGATAAATTAATCTTCTCATATATTTTAAATCCAAATTTAAAATTGCAATACTAAGTTACCATGCTATTTTTAGCAGGTATAGGAATGCCTTTAAATTCTAAGGAATTTATCATTTCAATGCATTTTTTTTTAATTTTCTTCATATTACTTCACCGCTTGTAGAATGACGTCCTGACTAAGCCGCAAGAAGTTTTATTATATTTTATACGTATGTTGTATAAAAATAAAAGATATATTGTTTACAAAATTTCACATTAGATAAATTTCTTTTTGAGCTGGAACAAACTTTTATATATAAAACGTTCATATTGGCTTGTCATTTTGTGGCATGAAGAGGGAATTCATCTCTGTCGTAACGAATACACCTATTAGTTACTCTTGATTTGTTTATTTTGTGGACACACATATTTTTTAGTTTGTTGCCAATTCGTGTTACTTTTAAGCCAGGTGGGGGTTGATATTTTTATTTAAATCAAATGGGATAGTGTTTGAAATCTGTTATTTCATATAAATATTATGAAAACACGCGATAAATCTTTTAGACAGTCTGTAGTAGACATCATTATTATTTTTTAATTTTGTTTTTTTTAACCATAGTATTTATTATTTAGTAATTCCTTAATCATTTTCATTAACATTAATGAGTGCATGTATAGCTGCTAGAATTAATCTTATCTATAAATATAAAAGAAAGTCGTGTTAGTTACACTATTTATAACTCCAGAACGGCTGAACCGATTTGGCTGAAAATTGGCGGGGAGGTAGCTTAGAACCCAGAGACGGACATAGAATACTTTTTATCCCGTTCGACTGCGTTCCCGTGTGATATTGTTTGTCTGTTTGTCTGTTTGTACGGGCTAATCTCCGAATCTATTGGACCGATTTAAATGAAATTTTGCATGGTGGTACCTTATATCCCCGGACAACGTCTTAGATATTTTTTATCTCGCAAAATATAATGGTTCCCGTGGGATAGTTAAAAAACTATTATAACTTATACAACTTATGCACCTAATTTAGTAAAATTTAACATTCTGATACCTTATATTGCCGGTCAAACAACCGGTTACTTTTCATCCGGGAAAAATGAACGGTTCCCGTGGGAACTAATAGATTTTTATTAGTGTTTTTCTAGAGGCGAACCCGAGCGAATCGAGGGTGAGCCGCTAGTAGGTCATAAAACTTAGAAAGCACCATGAATGTTTTAAGGAAGCGCGTGATGTTTTTACTTATCTTGTTATGTCTTGTTCCCTTGGGATGGAAAAATAATTTGTTTATGTATAAACCAATATTTATTTAGGTACTTATATTCTTTTTTATAGATTGTTTAAGGCACAGTAGCTAAATACAAATAGGTAAATATATAATATTTTCTTAGATTTACGCGAATATTTGATGTTTTAAATAAAACTATCTTTTCGGATTTTTTTGGCGAATTTATTTTAATTTGTGGTGATGTCTCGAGTGCTTTATAGCAATCATGGTCACGGAGAGACTGAAGTTTTAGATGTCTCAAAGGTGTTATATAGCTATTACAGATAGTGTTTACCATCTCTCCAAGAAGTGTATGTCACTTTCGAGTTTATAAATTGTCGTTTTTAAAATTACGCCCACAAGTTGTTGTTGCGTAGGACTAACCAAATAACAAACTAGTAACATAACTTATAGTATTGTTATTTAAACGATACTAAAATCTTAAAAATGATTAATATTTTTGTCAATTTTTCCATCTATACTGGCTATTCCCCGAAACGCCTGAGCCGATTTTATATCAAAAAAAAAGACAAAAAGGAAGATCTAAACTAATTTTAATGGGGCTTTTATTGTAGAATAGAGTATTTAGTAAGACAAAAAAAAAGAACAGAAGAAGAAAAAAGACAAATGATCAAACGTCAAGGAAAGCTCAAGCTCAGGTTGACAGGTTAGACGGCATAGTGCAGGACTTGAAAATTATTGGTGACAGGAATTAGATAAAAAAATCTGGAACAGATTGGACTGATTTCATTTTAACTAGGCCTTAAATAATGATGGTAATGATATAGATATACTGTAAGAATATATTTACAAGTAGCGTAGGCAAGAACAAATAAAAGATTCTATGCCAAAATATCTTCAAAAAAAGATAAGTTTTAAATATCAGCATTCCACTCTCCAATATGTTAGGGCACTTTTTGTTTTTCACCTAATTAGTGGCACCTAGATGCATTACCTGCTAATGTATCATGTCAGCTACAAAGCAATAAATCGCAAATACGATCGGGACGTCTTATAAATAGCATACGCTATTTATTATATACTAGCATTGCCCGCGGCTCCGCCCGCGTCCAGGTGACCAAAAACCAAATTCTTAGGTTTTACATATTAGTATACTTTTACAATGCAGTTTTTGCATATATTCTCAGAAATGAGATATTTTGCCGCGGTAAAAAGTATCCTATATGTTGACCCGGATAACCATCTATCATCATACCAAATTTCATCAAAATTTGTTCAGTGGTTTTCTCGTGATGCGGTAACAGACAGACAGACAGACAGACAGATAGACAAAAATTCTAAAAACAATAGAATCGGACTCTGTATCGATAATAATGTCTATTTCAATAAGATTTTCCAAAAAATATTTAATGTACAGATTCGGCTTACTTACAATTTTATTATATGTATGGATCACTTTTGAGTTTGCTCTATCTTATTATGAATTTAGATTCTCTTTTTTATGTTAAAAAATCATACTAATGATACCTTGTTTCATGAATTAACTACAATACACATTTCTTAGGATTTAAGAAGAATAATTCATGTATGAAGGGATATACTTACCTATATTATAATATTATAATAATCGTAGCGTAATCAGCCCTTTTTAAGGTTCCACTGCTGGGCACGGACCTCCTATCAACACTACCCGCACTTGGTCAGCGTGGTAGACCATAGCCACCACGCTGGGCAAGTGCGAGTTAGCGGACTCCACATATTTGCATCATTTTGATAAAATGATAAACTCGTAGTTTTTATTTAGAACATTTATATAAAACAAAGTCGCTTCCCGCTGTCTGTTTGTCCCTATGTATACTTAGATCTTTACAACTATGCAACGGATTTTGATGCGGTTTTTTTAACAGATAGATTGATTCAAGAGGAAGGTTTATATGTATAATACATGCATATTATAGTACAAAAAAGCCGAAAAATTCAAAGATATAAAATATTTCTTACTAACCGTTAAAACGTACCTAGGGACGAACCCGAGCGAAGCGAGGGTGAGTCGCTAGTTACTCTAAATTAAAACTATTTATTTAATCTTATTAATACACGAGTACATTATTATACGAACAAGGAACAAGATCAATTTTTTTTACCTCAAACACAAATCGAACCCACAACAGAATATAATATAGAAAATCTAATTTTACAGTTGAATACACTATAAACCCTTCGCTATCTATATCTATGTCACATAGTCGTCCATTTGTCACACGTCAATGTGATCTTTAATTGCACATCCCTCACCGCACCTTGATTAAACGCTTTTCTACATCTTATAATATTAAATGAGCAATTCTTGTATATTTACATATAAATTTATTTCGTGCATCTCGGAAACGGATCTAATGATTTGAATCTAATTTTGTATTTAGATAAGGTTTATATATATATATATATATATATATATATATATATTCTGAAAAAAGGGCTGAATACAATACATATCACAATTATTTTATCTCATACCGATTTATCAATTCATCTAGCTCTTTTTAAACGTCTTCCGGGCACGAGCCTCTCTTCAATGTGAGCGTGTTCAGGCCATAGCCCACTACGCTGGCTGATCTTTCAAAAATACTTTCTCAGACTTGCAGATTTCCGAACGATATTTTTTCCTTCACAGTTAGGCTGGTAATCATGTTGAAAATTATTCGCACATGAAATTTCAGAGGTACGGAGACCCAAGATTTGAACCCGCGTCACTTGGGTCCAAGCGAGCGCGTTACCACTAGACTACCACTTACTTTACCACGGGGCTACCACTGGGCTAAGCGCCATAATAATACCGATATAATGCATAATATCTATTGAAAACATTAATTTGTTTATCATAATTTCGCAAAAACCCAGATATTTTAGCATTTCCGTAATTTTCCACAGTAACAATAAAATATGTCACGAAAATAATTCTGTATCAAATTCTACATTGCATTTTTTAGAGTCTCACAATAACATGTGACAGGAATTAGATTTATCCAAAGAGTTACGATTAGTATTATTGTGCAGTGTATAATCAAAAAGTATTGAAATATGGAGGTGGCAGCCGCGCGGGCGTAAATCAGTTGGGGACGGTCAGTGTGTCATATTCGTACGGACGGCGACGTGAGTTCTTATTATATACGTATATGATAGATGTTCTCAAGTAAAGTCATTCATTAGTTAGTAAAACTAATTTGATTATACACTTAATTGTCACGTATTATATCTGGCTGTTAATGTAACCTATGATTAATCTACGATTTAGATCGCTGATTAAGGGCGGGCGGGACAATTTTTTACAATATGACAAATTTTAATTAAAACTAGTAGAGTTGTTAGTATTTATTTTTCAATCTATACTAATATTATATAGAGAGAAAAAAATGTATTTTTGTTTGTAATAGATAAACTAAATATTCGCTGAATCTGTTTAGATGTTTGGTATGAAGATACTTTGAGACCCTGAAAAGGACAAAGAATAGTTTTTATCCCGAAAATCATTCCTTATGAAGGTGAAAACGGGGATTAAAATTTGTATCAGGATTTAATAATTTCTCAAGTAAAGAATATAAAACTCATCTCTCATCGTCTGTATGTATAGTCTATTTATTCCATACTAACCGTCAAACGTAACTAGGATTGAGCCCGAGCGAAGTAAGGGTGAGTCGCTAGTATGTAATAAATAGTTTATTTATTATGAAAATAAAAAAAAGCTAATATTTACATACATATATTCAACTCTATCGTATCTATAGTAAAGCCATGTTATAATAAAATATTTATAGGACCATCATCGAAATATCAGTCGCCCAGTGTACTGAAACAAGGAAGCCGTAAGTCAATATGACAAATCGGTCACCATTCGGCTCATCGCGTTCCGTATTTTTACAAATATTGTATTCCGATGTTACGATTTTATAGTTTTTTACATGAATAGTGTTAACGTTGTCTTATTTTTAGGTTTCAATTGTAAAATAAACATGGAAAAAAATATGTCCCTTACAGAATTATCGCAGATTACGAAATTGCCTCTGCTTCTTACTTTTCAACTTTTTTATATGAATATTTTATGTTTTTACAAAAATGTTAAATATCTCGATTTTTCCTTAAATATACTTCTAGAGATCTATAATTAATATGAAACATACTAGCCGTGTGATGTCAAATATACGATCTTTTGTTTTGAAGTGGTGTCTACTTTTCCCATTTCAATACATGACCGGTAATATTATATATATTTATACAAAGTCAACTAAAAGCTGCCACATATTAAAAAGCCTCCTACTTACTGATATTATAGATGTGAAAGTTTAGATGTTTGGATGGATGTTTGTTACTCAATTACGCCAGAACGGCTGAACGCATCTGGATAAAATTTGGCACTGCAATATATTATAGTTTGGAATAGCACATAGGCTACTTTTTATCCCGGAAAAATATACAGTTCCCAAAGGATAGATTGGTGCTTGCTTTTCTAGAGGCGAACCCGAGCGAAGCGAGGGTGAGCCGCTAGTTATTAATAAAACTGTCTTTTCATGTCTCATTTAGATTTCTAGTTCTTGATGTTTCGAATGTTTTATAGCAACATATCTACAGTAAATGGTCACGGGACAGACTGAGGTTGTATCATGAAAAAATACGCGAAAACCCGAAAATTTGGTTTTATTTAAAATGTCAAATATTCGTTACGTTAATCAAAAAAGTATTATTTTCATTTTTTATTATACGTAACATCGAGCTTTCAATTTTAAAGTATTATCGAGCTTTACATCTAAATCGGTTTAGTATTTTTTACGCAACTGACGAACTGAGATAACATTCATTACGTTGGATTTGAACGAACGTGTTTGATAGCATAGACTCATTTCCCGGATAATATTTTCCACTTAAAGACTTTAGTTAATGCGAATTTGTGTTCGAGATTTTTTAACTTCACCTTTGCTCTACATCACGGAATTTCTCTATAATAAGTTTTATATCTATAACCATAGAGTTTCTTTTTAATAAAATGTTCAAAACAAGCTTTAGATATTGTGTAGTCTAAGAGGTAGTAAATGATAAATGACGGTGTTTTTTTTAATTTGCTTTATATTAATTAATTAGAATATTTATAAAGAATAAGGACATTATTTAATACTCAACATAGAATCTTTACTGAACACACTTTGAAGTTATTAAAAAGAAAATTGAAATGAATTTAATCATTACATTACATTACATTACATTCATACATCACACTCATAACATACATGACAACAATAGTTGAGAAATGCTTTAAATTTGGAAACAGCAAACAAAACGAAATTACTTTCCGTATCAAATTCATCTAAAATAAATAATAAATCAATAATAATTGCTAAAAACGTGTAAAATACAAATATTAAATATTTTAATTGAAATGTTCTACTCAGAGCTAGCTCTTAGACTATAATCCTCATGTAACATCAAATTTACGATAATGAGGTAAACACAAAAATCCATAATCCAAATTTGTGTAATTTATGCGCATAAATGTATTGTTTGGAGTTGTATTGTAAGTCCGCTTATAATAATTTTAACCGGTATCGTATTGGATGAGCGCCAGAAACAGGTAGAACGTTTTTGTGTTTTATTATTATAATACGTTGCTTTTTGTTATTCTTATATCTGACTACAGTTGTTAATTCAAAAGTGTGTATAATAAATAAATATGTTGTTAACAAACACACAGCACCATCTAGTTCCATGGTATGCTACGAGGCTTGTGTTATGGATACCAAATAGTTAATACACTACACATATATAATTTTAAATACGTACATATTATAAATACAAACACCCATGACTGGAGTACAAACACTCGTGCTCATCACACAAATGAATGCCCCCAACGGGACTTGAACACGCAACCGCTGGCACAGCAAGTAGGGTCACTACAAACTGAACCAAACGTGTCATCAACGTCGTGTATGTGTGTATGTTTGTACTTTAAGCTGTTAGAATTAGATGAATTTGGATGGAATTTAATACACAGACAGACTATAATGTATGACGTGGAGTAACACATAGGCACATACAGTGGGACCTAAACGAAGTAAGGGTAAGTCGCTTGTTTTCTTTGTAAATATTATTTATAAATTGCTTTTTAGTTTTTTATCTTATATATGTCTATAATTCAGTGGTAACGTATCCGTAACAATATAATAATATGGGTTCGGGTCAGTAGTAATTTGAAAACACTTCATTGGTCAAATGATGTAAGCTGGAATTCAAACAAGTCGTTTTCTCATCAAAGGTTAAAACAGTAAATATACACATATGTATGTATAAGTTTTCTATAACTTTTTACAATTCTACTATTCAAATTCAATTATTATTAACTTTTTGAAGCCTTTTTGTAAGTAGGTACAAATGAACATCGTATATACTCCCAAAACTAATTAGTAGTAAATACAAACAAAATAAATAATCTATACATATAATAAAATTCTAACTAAGGTGAGCCTGTACATTAAATATTTTTATGGAAAATCAAATTGAAATAGACATTATTATCGATACAGAAGCCGAATCTTTAGTTTTTAGAATTTTTGTCTGTCTGTCTGTCTGTCTGTTACCGCATCACGAGAAAACCAGTAGACAGATTTTAATGAAATTTGGTATGATGATAGCTGGTTATCCGAAAATATCTCATTTCTGAGACAAAATACAAAAACTGCATTGTAAGAGTATACTAATATGTAAAACCTAAGAATTTGATTTTTAGTCATCTGAACGCGGGCGGAGCCCCGGGCAATGCTAGTCTATACTAAACATTAAAACGTAACTGGGGACCAACCCGAGCGGAGTGAGGATGAGTCGCTAGTATGTTATAAATAACTTATGTATATAATAAGTCAAATCATGCTTATAAAAGTACAATTATTAACAAATAAAAGAACACGTGCAATATTTTTTTGGTAACACTTAATTCGATGTAGGAGGCGCTAAGGCTAGGAATAAATCATCTCTAAAATAGATTCAAACATGTGCTAGAGATATAAATATTGGACAATGACATTCGTATACACGGGAGACTTGCATACTTAAGTTTATGATAGCACTAGTTTTTGCCAGCGGTCCCTCTCGCGTGGTAAGTTAAGATAAAATTAGTCTACTTACAGCATCCGTTCAGCTGTTACAGTGTAGTATTGTTTGTTGATTGCCTTGGTGATCTAGTGGCTAGCATGGATGGCCGTAGATCCAAAGGTCTTGGGTTCGAACTCCGGGCTTAGTTATTGGGTTTTTCTGTAAAGAAAGCCCCAATAATAGCCCGTAGTTTGGAAGTTGGCGGTTTCCCCCGCCTCGTCGAGTATGGAAAACCGTCGGTCCTGCACCTTAAACCTGGTTGTGATGAAGTATCGTCCCAACGGACTTTGAAAGTAAAAAGAATAGAGAGTGCACTTGTGTCTGCGCGTATAATATCTCCTGACAATCTCAGTGAGATTGGCCATCATGGCCAAAATCGATCGGAAGTACATCATATTATTTTTTACTAAAAAAGATACACCGACCTAGAAATTACTTAAATGTAATTATTTGAACCTACATGTGTTTTTCTTTTTATTTACATGGTTCTATATAAATGAAAATCTAAATTTTCCATGACTCGAATATAATAGCTTTGTATAAATAAAAGAAAAATATTTAATTTATTGAAAATGATTGAGTATTAACTGACTTCCGACACTAGGTAAAATAATTTCCCATACTTTGTTGCCATCTTTGTCTTTTTAAACATATTAGTTTTTGCATGTTGGTATTTAGAAACAATATATATATTTCTTTCAATTTAAAAACGTTAAGACAATATTTATATCACAAAACAAAAAGCTTCCCCCATTGACATTAAAAAGCTCACCTCAAATAAACTGGAATCCACAAAAGGCACGTAAAATAAATTGACTAATTCATTAGATTCTTGTTCCTGTAGCTATGAGCTTTCCCCCGGCGACGCTCGCGATTAGCATATAAATGTGGTGGCTGTAATCGTAAATAAAAACTCAATCGGAATGATATTAAGCGTTCTTTTACTTTTCTCCCTTGTGCATAGAGTAGCTCGGGGTAGAGACTTAAGTGAATTATGGTTAGGGGTAATTATTTTTAAGCTTTCATACCAGTGATATTTGTGGTACTCTATTGAGCTTTTATATATGTGAAAGTTTGTTTTTGTGTACACCCAACCCAACACACCCAAGTAAAACAAAGGGTAAGCTATCTATCCACTTGTCCGGACTTAAAGATGATAAAGGACTTTTAAGCCGTATTATGGAAAATATAAATATTTGTATCAAGCGGGAATAGAACCCGCGAGTTAAGGCGTAGAAGCAAATATAAATAGAAACAAACAACTTCATTACGCAAGTCATCGAGATTCAAATCTAAGAATGTAAATGATAAAATATATAAAGAGAAAAAAATTATTTAACCTATTAAGTCATTAAGAGCGTAAAATAAAGTTTTTCTAATACTGTAGAGCAAAACCACTCTACTCTATAGAAAATTCTTTTAAGATGAGAATGAGGGGTGGTTTACATCCCATGGGGAGCATCTTGATTGACACGTGTTTACCTTGTTATACCGAAATTTAATGGGGTGACAATTTCCCTATAAAAAGTGCTTGGTTATGACAATGATAAATTATATGGGAAATATTCTATCATTAGCCCTTTTATTTACATACCTTTATCCTGTATCTGTTGCGGGATCCCTACAGAGACTAAAACGAGAATAAAACCAAAAAGAAATTTATTAGTGGCATCGAAAAGGTCTTAAGCTTGGTACTAATAAAGCGTTATTAAAAATATTTGTGTTGTTATTTATTATACGAGTAGAAGTACTCGTATTAACACTATCCAACTTCACACGTTTTTTTTATTAATTTAACACCATAAATAAATAAGTTTCTATATCTATTACCCATTTTTGTCCTTTTCAGGGCTCAATTTATAAAAAAAAAATATTTTAATTATTATTTCTTATTTTGCGTCCTTTTGACATCCCACTGCTGGTCACGGGCCTCTCTTCAATACGAGGGGGCCATCGTCCACCACGTTCATAAAGTGCGGCTGAGCGGAATTCTCGTCTTTCGAAATCTTGCTAGGCTCAATCAAATATACAGGTTTAGTCACGATGTTTTCAATTCCTGTAAGGCAAGTGGTTGAAAATGATTCGCACATAAAAAAATTAAAATGCAAAAGGGATTCGAACCTGCTTCAATCGGTTTACTAAGCGAGCGAGTGGTAACGCGCCACTGGGCTACCATTGCCTCTTAAAAGATCTTAGCAGTATCATATTATAGCCATGTCAATATTCCTATAGTGACATGGATATAATATACAAACTTCAAATTATAGATCAAGAAAATGAAACAAACAACTTAGTTATATACAGATAATATTATTTAAACTAATATAAACCTATTCACGATACTTAATAAAGCTAAAAGTATAACTGGTTGTTTGTAAAATAGTATAGGTAGTATTAGAATAAAAAAAAATAGATAAAATTCTATACGTATAATAAAATTCTGAGTCAAATCTGTGCACTAAATATTTTTTTGAAAATCTTATTGAAATAGTTATTGTTATCTATACAGAATCTATAGTTTTTGGCATTTTGCCTGTCTGCCTGTGACCGCATCACGAGAAAACCACTTGATAGATTTTGATGAAATTTGGTAACATGCTAAGCGCTGGTTACCCGGGTTATGTGTATTGTATTCAGCCCTTTTTAAAGTCCCACTGCTGGTCACGGGCTTCCCTTCAATACGTGGGGGGATCAGGCCATAGTCCACCACGCTGGCCAAGTGCGGGTTGGTGGACTTCACATGTCTTTTGAAAACTTGCTAGGTTCTCTCAGACATGCAGGTTTCCTCACGATGTTTTCCTTCACCGTAAGGCAAGCGGTAATCATGTTATAAATGATTCACACATGAAAATATCAGAGGTGCGAGACCCGGGATTTGAACCCGCTTCACTCGGTGTCCCAAGCGAGCGTGTTACCACAGGGCTACCACTGCCTTTTTTTTATGGGTTATGGGCTATACCCGGGTTAACAATAATAATATTATTATATTCGAGTCAAAGAGACTTTTTACTGCGAGAAAATGCCAGCTCATCTCTGAGTAACTGTGCTTTTACTAAGCCTTAAAATCTAACTAAGCACAAAACCGAGCGGAACGAGGGGAAATCGCTAGTATCTAATAATGCGAAATAGATTTTAACAACGTTTTCTATGGAAAAACCATTATTATCAAATATCATTTGTGATCTATTCTTTTGTAGCTTAAATACATCTATAATAATTTTGTCATGAGCAACATAGCCCCTGTGGCCTAATGGATAAGGCATCGGCCTCCTAAGCCGGGGATTGTGGGTTCGAGTCCCACCAGGGGTACATTGGTCATATTTTTACAGGACGTTTTTATAAAAATATCTTTTGCATGAAATATTTAAATTGAAAAATTTACATAGGTATATAGGTAATTCCTAAGTATAAAAATATTTTTAAAACATTTAACTTTGAATATTTTATATACTAACTTTTAAATACAGCGTTACACTTAGGTGTTTATGTTTAGTAACCACTAAATTTGATCCAAACTCTATATTATATGTATGACCGCATAGTATCAAGTGTCCAAATTATATTTTAGGAATCACTTAATTCGTTCAAATGGAATATAGCAATATTTATTCCGCACTTTTAACATCCTTGCCAGTCCACCACGCTGGCCAAGTATAGGTTGGCCGACGTCACATGTCTTACGAAAATTTGCTTGGTCAAGGTCCCTCAGTATTAAATCATCCAAAACCAAATCAGACTCGTGGCTTTAACATTACATACATATTTACATATAATGTATATTTGTTTTATATATGTACCAATGTAATAAGATATTATAATAGTGTTCGAAATTCCTTAAGCGAATTCAACCCTCTTTGATTAGTTTTTTTAAAGCAAAACCATATTTCTACGTCTCATTGTTCTGTAAAAACCGAATGATTTAAATATTAGAAACAAAATATTTTGTAATTTCAACAGTAGCCCACTTAAAGAAGATAGATAAACAGACGACATGATCTTACTCATAAACGACATATTAAATATTTTAGTAAGGATTTCTGTGCATCTCAATAAAGAAATTTAGAGAATATACCATACTTGAAGCTATAACCAAAAAAGATGTAAATATTTATATACTTTAGAATGCCAGTTCTAACAAAGACATCTTATATTAATATAGAAAAGCGGATGCGCCGGCGCATCAATAAAACAACAGTTCAAAGAGCTCTCTTTATAGCGTATTAAACTATTTGAAAGCAAGTTACATGACATTCATGTCAGAACTAAACGTGTATAGATAAATCATTAGAATAGAGAGTCTTGCACAACTTTTATATGAAGCTATTAGTTGTAGAGATAGCATACCAATTATGCCGTCTAGTATTTTATGTTGGGCTTAGATCAGATGTTATTCTATAATCGACACGACGACGACACGTTTGGCTCAGTTCGTAGTATCGTACTTGCCGTACTGACGGTCGCGGGTTCGAGTCCCGCGGGGGCATTCATTTGTGGGATGAACACGAATGTTTTTACTCCAGTCATGGATGTTTATATTCATTTGTGTGATGAGTACGAACGCTTGTACTCCAGTGGGTGCTTATATTTATAATATCTATGTATTTAAAGTTATATAAAGTGTAGTGTATCAACTATCTGGTATCCATAACACAGGCCTCGTAGCTTACCATGGAACTAGGTGGTGCTGTGTGTTAATGTCCCAACAATAATTATCTGTTTATTTATTTATAATCATTGAAGAACAAAAAATCTAATAATAAAACATATTTGGGAATGTCTCCTGCAACATAAAAATAATTTCAATAAAATTTATTAGATTTCTATTAATCTGGCTCAACTGGCACACTTTGAAGCCATTAACAAGAAAATTGAATTGAATTGATTTCTATTCTTCAATAATTTTAGAATTACATCGTATCTAGTCTTAACTAAAAAGAATTTTGGAAGTTATCTTGGAAAAAAAAGTATTAAGATTTTATAAAAATAAAAAACATATATGCATAATTGACTAAAATGATAATTTAATTATATTTCATTAGAAACATTAAGAAATAGTATAGAAATAAGCCGCATATTTATTATAAACAATTTCTTTTCACAAAATGACCTGTTGACACACGTCTCAGTCTAACGTACAGTCACCGAGTAATTTGCACTTCATTTATCTTTCTTTATTCAGCTAACGAAGATATAACGTGACATGTAACTTGTTGTAATTTACAAACTATGGCTGCCTGATTTGAATAAATTTTAAAAATATTTCTACCAAAACTTTTCTACTCAGAAATAGCAGATTTCACAATATTTTTACAATAAAATGATATCCACTTCTAAAAATTCACGAATTTATTCGTACACATGGTAACGAGATGCAAGGTCACAGTATACCCGTCACCAGGATGCAATTATGTTTTTGTTAAATGTCACAGCAATACGTTTAGTGGGTTATGCGTGAAAACGCACACAGAGTTTATTTCAGGTAGGTATAATAGGTATTAAGTTTGAAAAAATTGGATTTGATGCTTCTACTTTGTATGGAAACACAACAATTTATTATTGTAGTCGTGAAATAAAACTTATATTAATTAGACTAAAAAGCATTTTAAAATATTGATACAAAGCAAAGATTGGTTAAGTTTATATTATGAGCAAATAATTTAAAAAAATAACCCGATGATCGTGTTAGTAATATCTATTTATTACCATATTTTGTTTGATTTTTATAATATCAAATGGGATATTAGTTGTATTTTTAAATTATATTTAAGCTCTCAATATTTCAAACTGGCTATAATCTATAAAAATAGATGCACAATTCATACAAAAGACCATCTAATCTTTAATACGCTCCATATATCTGTCACATATTTTTGTTAAATATATACGTTTTCAAATACAATAATCTCCTATAGAGCTCTCATTTTTGGCAGATGCGCGTTTTTCGGTTACATAAACTAGGTATAACTGTGTTTAGATGTCTAGGTGATTTTTGAGAAACAATAAAACTGAAACTATACCGACCACAATCTACCTAGATAAAAATTTTATGTGCATCTATGTCTTTATATCTTTACTCGATGGTAGTATACATAAAGATAGATGCAGTCTTATAAATTATTATTTCACATAATAAATTCAGTTACCATCTTATTTTACCATATTATATTTATGATTGTTAAAAGTAAATTTCTTGCCGAACAAATTATTTATACCCAAATCTAATATGATGTAAAACCTTTCTGCTGATAACTTTGGCATACAATCTAGTTAACCTAGTTATGGAAGCAACCTGTGCGTTTGTTGGTGCAGATTCGATTCTCGCATATAGAAAATAAATTTAATTTACTTCCATATATATATGTATATTATAATCTTTGTACATCCACTAATCGTTAACTATATTATAAAAAAACAAATTTAAATAAGCCATAATGATTTCAATTATTTAAAAGAAAAAAATATTAAAGAAACAATATCCTTCTCTCCTTCTACCAAACCTCTACTAATTCTTATTTGTACTGTTAAGGAAAAGAAGCTCAACGCCTCCTCAGCCTACATATAACATTATAAACTTTTCGGTCATTGGCTGAAGGTAGATGTTACCTGTGCTACCTTACCGCTCGACCAATCAGAGCGCTCGCACCTGACAGATCGATAGCGAGGCGGAGCGCACCTGAGTAGGTGTTATCATGTTGTAAAATTTTAAGAAAAGCTGAGAGATTTTTTAAATATTATAATTTAATTTAAATATCATATTTTTATACAACTTTAACAGAAGTATGTAGTTGAATAATATTTACAAATGTAGTTCTTTAACTTAAAAGGTACATCGACTTCAAAATAAATTGAAGAGTAATTATTCTACCATTAGAGGAATAGTTTCTTGAAAATCTGGCACCACTTTCTTCATAATGTTTACCTATTTATTAAAAATATAGAGAAATAGCATTTAATTCAAACAGTTGTGTTATGCCTAAAAACTAAAATTTAAAAGTAAATGTATATATTACTAGCGACTCCCCCTGCCTTCCCTTCGAGTTCGTCCCTAAACAAAAACAAATCTATCCCACAAAAATCGTACATTTTTCCGGGATAAAAAGTAAGCTATGTGCTATTTCTAATATAATCTATCTCTGTGCCAAATTTCATTTAGATCCGTTTAGGCCTTTAGGCGTGAAAGAGTAACAAACATCCATCCATCCACCCTCACAAACTTTCACATTTATAATATTAGTAGGATATACTAAGTCCTTAGGTAGTTTAAAGACAGACATACAATCTGCATCTACAACAAAGTATACACAATTTTATAGATGCAGTATCATAATTATGTTTTATGTTCTTCTGACTTTCTACGCATGGAATTTTGAAAGAAACTTTACAAAACAAACATAAAATAAATCATTTCTATCTGTTTTCATCTACAAAGGTGGCTGAGCTGACAACATGTCTTTTTTCGCCTGATTTTCAAACACATATTACACGGTGTTTTAAGGCGGAAATCCGGCCGCAAATGAAGTGTAGACATCTCACCTGGACGCCAGCGCTCATTAGTCTAGTGTTGTTCTCACTTTGATATCGATAATTGTCTGAGGTTAATAAAGTCAAAATATATAAATATTTTTTTATTTCTTCCACGACCGCGGACACGCCGACGTTACAGTTAACAATAGATTTCTTCGAAATTTAATTAATTTCTTAGAAAATTACCTGGAGGTGTTAACATTCATTCACTTATTAATTCTTTTACTCACTCATGAACATTCGAATTCATAAAATAGTGCGATTAATTCATTTTCATATATAAATAAAACAAATAAATATACCTAAGCATGAAAATGTATGAACTAACTTCACTAGCACTAACTTCATTAATGATAGTTGAAAAAAAAACACAAATAAAACTATTTTTTTCAATTTTTTTGTAAATATATATTAAACTTCTTAAACAAAATTAAAACTCGTTATTAAACATAACACTAATTATAATAATTATTAGCAGTAATTCTATCGATACATAAAAATCTTATGTACATCTAGTCGTAGCATAGGCGCCTTTTGCCAAAACCAACATCCAACATCACCGTGACATGTCAGAACACCTTGACGTCCGCTAACTGCATCTCTTCAGACTTGGCACGTGGATTGCTTTATGTACACTTGTTTTATAACTACTCTTAGATAACTGCTTTTTCAAAGCGATTTTATATTTCGTTTTCACATAGCATAAAACAATAATAATAATAATAATAACCCCCCCAAGGGATCACCTTGCCGTGGTGGGGGGGCTTAAAGGAAGGCTAGTACTGGTAAATGGTCAATTATAACTCGACCACACTCTATCTACAAATAGACCCCAGTAGTAATGGGTGACAGGAATACCAATAACATCTAGGTAACTCTTCTTAACTAACGATCCCAAAACCCAAAAAACATTTTTTTCTCATGAACGAACAAATACGAAGATATAATTTGCGGCCGCTACCCGGGGGGCGTCGGGGTACACTTGGAGCCAACGCTGAGTGTAGCAGCATGCGAGCCGTTGGTGACGGAGAGCTGAACAGGCGGGCCTCCGTTGGGCAAGAGCCCGAAGATACGACAGCCGACATCATCATTACAAATGCGTCATCGCCAACATCATCAATCAATAGTGTATTCCAATCATCCAGCTCATCTTATCATCCTGACGAAAACCCATCCCGTTCATCTTCCATAACACCATTGTCATGCGACGTTGTGCAGGAAGCGAAAGCTACTAATTCTGTACCCGTGTATGGCACCACAGATAAGCGTACGCGTAAAAAATGGTCTAAAGATATGAACAGTTTTATTTTACGTACGTATTTCATCATAACAAAACTCGAAACATGTAAAACTAATGATTACCTCACTTTATTACATTCCTCATTTACCAGTCAATATCCGAATATGACAGTTACAAAGCAAAGAATTGGGGACCAGCGCAGAGCAATAATACGTAAACAACTTCTAAGTGACGAAGAAATTAAAGAAATAAGGAAACAGGCAGAACATCACTTAAAAAACACAGAAAATCTTACAGTCAGCTCACATATTGTACATCATGAGAATTTAACACAGGATACAAATAATAGAATCAAATGGACAAAAAGCATGAACGAGACCATTATAAAACAATATTACATTATAACGGAATTAGAAATAAATAAAACAGGCTATAGGAAATTATTGCACCAGGCAGTAATAGCAGAATACCCACAGTTGAACCGAGTATCTGAACAGAGAATTTCAGACCAACTTAGAGTAATAATACGCAATAAAATGATTAATGAAGACAGATTACAAGAAATACGAGAAGAAGCTAGTAGAGAACTATTTAAACTTAATAAACACGCAAATGATAATAGTAATAATGCTCTCTCTTATAGTGGAAGTCATTTACAACCCTCAGGAATTGCTGAACACGATGATGTACAAGTGAATAAGAAACAAAACAACAATAGAGAAGTAATATTTCAATCAAATACGCAAAATAGGGAAAGCAGTAGCACCATAAACCAAGATAACATCGAAGAAGAGTTTAACAGAATATTCATACTTTTTAGAAACACAGACCCTACATCTAGACCATACATCCCAAAACAAAAAACTTCAAGAAAACTAACGTATATTGTAAATTATATAAATAGTAAAGTTTTGCCTAAATATTTAAATACGGACACAGAGTATGAGACACTACAAACACTAATATATACAGCAGCTTACACATCAGCATTACTTAATGGGACAAAATTTAGGATTGATGTATCTGTAAAAAAATGTAGTAAGCCTTTTTGGCAAGTTCGGTTAGAAAACAAAATTAAACAACTAAGAGCAGATATAGGCCGATTGACACAATTTATTGCTGGTAACCAAAGTCCAAAAATTCTTACAAAAATTCAATCTATAAAAGATAGGCATAGTATACATTCTCAATATGAACAATTAAATACAGAACCAAACCAACTTTTAGATACTCTAAAGCAAAAATTAAATGTAGCTTCATGTAGGTTAAAAAGATATCTCACTTGTACCGCAAGAAAACAACAAAATATTAAATTTATTAATAACGAAAAAAGCTTCTACAGAAATCTCTCACAAAATATACAAGAGGCTCCAAACCTTTCACCACAAACACCTCAGGCACATGATTTTCATGCATATTGGGCAAATATTTGGGAAAATCCTATTCGACATAACTCTAATGCAAACTGGCTTAATGATATTCAAAATGACAGAAATGGAAACGAAATGTTATTTACTGAAATATCAATGAATACATTTTTAAAAGTCCTTAATCGTGCTCACAATTGGAAAGCTCCTGGTACAGATAACATTCATAACTACTGGTACAAGAAATTAACATACATACACCCATATCTACATACTTACATTAATAAATTTATTCTTTTATCAAACAAAATGCCTAAATATATTACTCAAGGAAAAACATACATGATAGCAAAAAATAGTGAAACTCAAAATCCAGAAAATTACCGACCCATAACATGCTTACAAACTATTTACAAAATAATCACATCATGTATCAGCGAAATCATTTACAGTCACCTCATTGATAATAATCTACTCACTGAACAACAAAAGGGTTGTAGGAAGAACAGCCAGGGATGCAAAGAGCAACTCACCTTGGATTCTGTAGTTATGAATAGTGCGCGCAAAAATAAGCAAAATATTTATACAATGTTTATTGACTATCGCAAAGCTTTCGATTCGATTCCTCACAGCTGGTTACTCAGAACTCTTCATCTGTATAAAATTAATCCTAAAATTATAAACTTTCTCAATATTACCATGCAAAACTGGGAAACTTCTTTAAAAATTAACCATTTGTCTGAGACAATATCTACTGAACCGATTCGCATTCAGCGTGGGATTTTCCAAGGTGACTCTTTAAGCCCCCTATGGTTCTGTATTGCTCTTAACCCTCTATCAGAATTGTTAAATAAAAGTAACATTGGATACAAACTTAACCGTGCGCAGATCGATAGTACTATTTCACATTTAATGTATTTAGACGACATTAAACTGTATGCTTCTAATAGAAAGGGAGTATTTAAGTTAGCGGACATCACACAGGAGTTCTCTACGGATATCCGTATGCAGTTTGGCATCGAAAAATGCAAAATTCTTTCAGTCAATAAAGGTGCAATAGATAATAACGCATATATACTCGAAACTGGTGAAGCGATTGAACCAATGGATGAATTGAGCACTTATAAATATTTAGGATTCCATCAATCTACACAAATCAAGGTAAAACAAACAAAGATAGATCTAATTAATAAATTTAGATACCGTGTTAAACTCATTTTAAAAAGCCACTTAAATTCAAAAAATATTACTAAAGCTGTTAACACCTTTGCCATTCCCATACTCACGTACTCTTTTGGTATAATACACTGGTCACAAACGGATTTACAAAAACTACAACGAATGATACATACACTACTTACTAAATTCAGAAAACATCACCCAAAATCATGCATTCAAAGGATCACATTACCACGTCACGAAGGAGGGAGAGGATTTATAGACATACGTAATCTTCATAATAAATTAATAACTACTTTTAAAAATTATTTTTATTCTAAGTCGGAACATTCAGCAATCCACAAACATGCAATAGAAACAGACAAAAAACTCACACCACTCAATTTACATGAAAAACAAAAGCAGATTAATGAAAAAATTACAGATGTGACTCAAAAAATAGCGTCATGGGCTGGAAAATCCTTACACGGGAGACACCGATCTCAACTGGAGCAGCAACATGTTGATAAAAATAGGTCAAACGAATGGCTTAGGAGTGGTGAACTGTTTCCTGAGACCGAAGGCTACATGCTTGCGATACAGGATGAAGTGATTGCCACTCGTAACTACACAAAATACATATTAAAAGATTCCAAACAGATAAACGATTTATGTAGACATTGTAATAGTGCCCCCGAAACAATCCAACACATAACCGGAGCTTGCAGAAGTATTGTACAAACTGATTATAAGCATAGGCATGATCAATTAGCGTCAATAATTCACCAACACCTCGCATATGATTACAAATTTATAAAAAAGAAACAGCCATATTATAAATATAAACCCGATTGCGTTTTAGAAACCAGTGACTATAAGCTTTACTGGGATAGGACTATATTAACAGATAAGACAGTACATTATAATAGACCAGACATTACCTTTTATGACAAGAAAAATAAAACAATATTCCTAATTGATATAGCCATTCCTAACACACACAATATTCAGGCCACTGTGTCTGAGAAACTGTCGAAATATCAAGACCTTGCTATAGAAATTAAGACCCAATGGCAAGCCCAAACTGTGCATATTTTACCAATTGTAGTGTCATCTACTGGTGTAGTACCTAAATCATTAGAAAAAAGTCTAAAAATAATAAATATTCCAGTATATGTAATTTATAGTCTACAAAAAGCCGCTATACTAAACACTTGTAGAATTACACGAAAATTTCTAGCATCCTCAACCATTTCTAGTACTTCCAGTCACACTAATTTTTAATTCTATCACACTTGGTTAAGGCCCGTGTGATAGAGTAATACCTTCTTTTGAAAGAGAGAAGAGAAAAGAAATTTCTGTTAAAAAAAAAATAATAATAATAATCTTTATTTGTTATCTTAAAAAATTTTATAATTGCTGATAAGTGATTGGGACCTCCTTTTAAGCGCACAAGCACTTGTGTTAGGAGAAACAATAGTTTTGTAAATTTAGATTTGGCAATGGTGTATGTATAATAATTTAATACGACCAAAAATCATTATTCATTTTATTTTTTAGCGACTCAATCTCGCTTCGCTCGGGTTCGTCCCTAGGTTGATTCCCCATATAAACTTTCATCCCTATTTTCACCCCTTTAAGGGATAATTTCCGGGATAAAAACTATTCTATGTCCTTCCCAGAGTCTCAAACTATCTTTTCACCAAATTTCATCTAAATTGGTTCTTTAGTTTCGGAGCTTATTCGGTACAAACAAACAAACAAACAAAAATCTTTCCTCTTTTCGCTCAGTGACCGCGGACACGCCGGCGTTACAGTTAACAAATGGATTTCTTAGAAATTTAATTAATTTCTTAGAAATTTACCTGGAGGTGATAATATTGGTATAAATAGACTATAATAGTTTACGCCATACTAAAGTCATAGTACCTTATACGGGGCAAATACTTTACATAATGGTGTACCAAAATGTATATTATTATAATATTATTACTCGTAAGAGTATTATCACGGTAATGTAATGCATACAGTATTCCAACTCGGGCCTGTCCTTGAAATAATTACCTACAGCCGAGCGGCACGTACCCACGCGACAGGGCTGCCCGAGTGCCCGCCGGCCAGTATTTTAATTTCATCTACCTACTTGAGTTTCTTTCTAGTTTTGTGATTTCAAATATTATATATTTTATTTAAGAATATTATTAGTAGATTTAATTAAAAAATCTCAAATTTATAAGGGTGGTATGTGACCCTTATAAATTTGAGATTTAAAAATATTTGCACCTCGACTGAGACATACGAAAAACTTTATTGTTAAATTTAATAATATAAAGAATCCGCATTCGGATAAAAAGTTTAATTAAAAATACTTTAATTTTTATTTTTAATTTAATTAATTTGTATCCAATTATAAAAGTTACAAAACATAACCATCTTATAAAATTTTCGTATCAAATTATACGATGTGGCAGCCCCCACGGTTGTCTACCGAGTGTTTACCGAACGCTACGCGCGTAGGTATAACTCGATTTCCGACCTTTTGTATGAAGATGGAATTCTGTATGTAACATTACCGTGGTATTATTTATTAACACATGTCTGTACCAACAAGATGCCAAAGAATATTCCGATATTACGAAGAAACTAAAAAATAGAACCAATTATATATTTTTAAAAGCAAATTAAAATAAAATATGAGGATTTTAATGATTCCCGTATCCACGACCTGGCTATCGGATAGCAATTTAGCAGGGGAATAAAAATATCTAGCCCGTGGGACAGTGGTATCGTAATTAGATACCTCACCGAAACGACGTGGGCTTCACTCAATAACGTGATTTAAATCTGCTCATGTAAAAAAATAAATGAAACTTAATTAATAACATATGAAAAGTAAGAAATAACAACAGTTTGATGACTTTTTTATTCGTTAAATATATGTAATTTAATAAAATTATATACAAAATAAGATTAATTCAACAAGAATTTTACAAGTACAAATTCAAATTATTTTATTTTGCACTAGCAATGCCCACAGCTCCGCCCGCGTTCAGATGACCAAAAACCAAATTCTTAGGTTTTACATATTAGTATAGCCATTGCAGTTTTTGTATTTTTTCTCATAAATGAGATATTTTCCCGCGGTAAAAAGTATCCTATATGTTGACCCGAATAAACAGCTATCACCATATTAAATTTCATCAAAATTTCTCCAGCGGTTTTTCCGTGATGCGGTAACAGACTGACAGACAGACAAAAATTCTAAAAACTATAGATTCGGCCTCTGTATCGATAATAATGTCTATTTCAATAAGATTTTCCAAAAAATATTTAATGTACAGATTCGGCTTACTTACAATTTTATTATATGTATAGATAAACACCCATGACTAGATTACAAACATTCGTGCTTATCACACAAATAAATGCCCAAAGCGGGACTCGAACCCGCAACCGCTGCCACAGCAAGTTGGGTCACTATAAACTGAGCCAAATGTGTCGTCAAACTTAATTTTGTATACACTCATTAAATATATTTTGTTGACAATCGCAATACAAGCATTTCTCTTCGAAAGAATCCAACTCAACCACACTCTATGCACCTTCTTTTGTAAAGCAGATAATAAAATGTGAAGAGAATTTAATCATACATTAGAGAATGAATGAACAGATGACATAAATTATAATTTTACTACTACATAAAATTTTCGATGAATCTCTAGCAAAAAGCACAACAGACGTTCTGAATCAACATGAAATCTGATCGCTGACAAAAAATACGGCTCGAAAACAATTTGCCAAGAGAGAAATAAAATACGCGCCGTCATTCTTTTATTTTTGTTTTTTTAAAGAAATGTTACTCTTCAATTCAAATTTCTGTTCAATTGACAATTGAATTTTATTTTATAAAGTACTTTAACTGGTTCATATATATATATATAGTTGAAATATCCGTTTGTAATGTGAAAATAACAGCTTTTTATTAAATTCAAATATGAAAGTATTTTTGTCTGTCTGTTTGTTCCGGTGAATATAAAAAACGGGTGAACGGATTTTGACGGGACGTTCACCGGCAAATAGACGATGTTATAAGGAATAACTTAGGCTAGTTTTATTTTAGAAAAAGAATTAGGGATCCGCGTAAAAAAATTAAAAACCATAAAAATTGTGAACAAATACTTTGTTCGGACGCACCCGAACAAAGCGAGGGTGAGTAATTAACTAGTTCTGGCATGTAGCTCCGTTCACGTAATTGTAAAATATAGTTTAATTTGTTGCAGTCAAAGTATAGTGTAGGTACTATACAGAAATAACAGTTATTTATAACTAGACTAGCGGCTCACCCTAGCTTCGCTCGGGTTCGTCGCTAGGTACGTTTTAAATAGATATAAATAGTTATTAGTCAGCGTTAGCAATATACATTTTTTAGTGAATTTTTCCGATGTTTTAATACTTATTATCCTATTCCGGAATAAGAGAAATCCAAAAAATTAAATATCATAAAAATTGGTCCAGCCGTTCTTGAGTTATAAATGGTGTAAGTAACACGACTTTGTTTCATATATTACATATATAGATATATGGATACTTAGTATAACCAAATAAAACCAGACTAATTGCACAATTATTTATACTTTACAATTGCCTCGACATTTAACGATTATCAAATACATTACCCTTCATTTAATTGTTTTTTTGTTTTACTGTAGTGTCCATTAACGTGGTATGCGTATTGCATTTCTCCTAAGAACAAAGAAAGCTACAGAAGCGAATTTAATCCGATCTATATAAAAAATATATATTATGATATAAAAATATTGTGATTATTCGTTTAACGGTTGATCAACGATTATGATTTTTAACATATTCTGGCAATAAAGGCTTGACTCAACACACTTAGCACTCACATATATCTATAGTAATAATATGAAAAAGAAATTTTTAAAATGATTTCTCCAACTAAAATCTTCAGTCATGATCAAAACAAAGTACCTAATGATGTATACAAAAAAATATTGATTTCTTTAATATTAAAGAACTATCTGTACTTCCGATGCAAACCCATAATAAAATTCTGCACTATCAAACCACAATCTAGTTTTAGTATAAAATCGTTAATTTCTTTTCATATTTTATACCTACTTTAGGTAATAATCTATTTGTAAAGATGTATATATAATAAAATTCTAACCGAGTCGAAAGTGTAGATTAAATATTTTTTGAAAATCATATTGAAATAGTCATTAATCGATACAGAGGCCGAATCTATAGTCTTTAGAATTTGTGTATGTCTGTCTGTCTGTCTGTCTGTGACCGCATCATCAGAAAACCACTGGACAGGTTTTGATGATGATACAGGATAATTTTTACTGCGAGAAAATGTCTCGTCTCAATCTAAAACGAAACTGAACGTAACGAACTGAGTCGCTAGTACAATATAATGTAGGTAATACTAATATATCACAAATCATTAACATTCTATGGAAGCTTTTGTTCTAAGCAGGTACCAGACTTGTTAGGCATGCCTACAGTCTAGGTGTGCTTCGAAAGGTGCCAGCAATCAGTGCCAAATAGATATTGTAAACATACGTACATAAATACACTTTGTATTTAGATTGATCTGATTTTTTAGGAAGTCTTATTTTGATATTGGGATTTTATAATTTAGTTAACAAAATGCTTCACCGCTTAAGAATACTTATCAATTTAGAAACCTGGTTGAGAATTCTGTATCTTTTTCCATTTTTCATTGGCAATGTACGCGCAGGATTTTATCCGATAAGTTAAGCCGTTAAAATACAAAAAAACAAACATACTTTTTTAGTATTTATAATAATAAATATTTTATTCGCTCGCGTGGTATGTATGTCAATACAAAGTTTATGTATTTGTCTTTATAGAGTTTGTAGAGACAAATTTGCGTCTTTATAGAGTGTAGCAATAACAATCACATTTACTTCTGATTCTATAATTTTAATCGTCATTTTGTGTGGTGCGGTCAGGCTATCGCTTACATTTACATCGGTCGCTAGTTCGTTCCCAGCACGTGACATTTACTTGCCTATAAAAATATAAATGATACGAATTATAGATTGCTTAGCTACGAGTAGTATATGTTGACATTAGAAAAAAAGTAGAAAATTATTCTTTATATCCACATTCTCTTAAAGTTCGCAATGGACATACCAGATGTCGTTATTATTATATCTATATATCAAATAATAAAAGAAAACATCAAAAATACTGCATTTGCACACAAATATTTACCATCGAAAATACACAGTATAATTCATTCTGAACTCTCTAATAGCATTCCGTACGTTTCATTTAAAATAAAGAGAGCTTAAATAAATTACAAACTCTACCAAACAGCTGCCGTCGGGCCCGTGTTATGGACGACAGATTACCTGAGAAATATCGCTTATTTCGAGATAAGAAAGTAAAAAATAAGGCATTTTGCCAAAAAATGTTTGGCACCAAGTCATAAGAACAAGGTGTTATACAGCTCGTTCGCTTGGAGAGAGTGCGTGCGTCAAAGACGCCGTAACGTCCGTTCTGTCCTAGATTCTGGACACTAAGTAATTTAGATAACATAAAATTAAAATAATCCGTCTCTCTGATTATAATTCGTGTGAATGTAGAGCAACTCTAACAAATGTTATTTATTTGTTCAGTGTTACAATTTGGGCAATTCTTGAGAAATTTCGTAGAATATCGTAATTTGCTTGTTAAATTTTTATATGAATAACTTGTACACAAGCAGACATATCTGTGTTTTATTTATATAATTATATTATATTAGTCCCAGGATAGCTATGAACTAGAAGACTATAAGAAAATAATAAAACACTGCATGTATCAATTGCACACCTTCTGTAGGTTATTGGTACTTTTTATGAAATTCAATTTATTAATTAATTTTAAATAATTACATACTCCAATAAAATAAATAATAATACTGAATAAAATTATATTTTAATGTATAAAAAATATTATTTCATGTAAAAAAAGTAAATAATATTTTTTAACAATATTCATTTCATATGATTCCATTGCTCATTTAATAATAAATAAAAGAAGTTTTTGTTTATAATATTTATTCTTACAAATATTCATAATATAATAGTTTAAAAAAGAGTTTCACTTCCGTAACCAAGGGTTCCGTAACCAACCGTTTTCGTTACAAAAATCGTAACGCCAATCCTTTTTCTCTCTCATGGCGCGTCTTAAAAAGTTTCACTTCAAAAAGAATACTGCTCTAAAAACTCTTAAATATACAAATAAATCAATGTAACAAAATATGTACGTACAAGTCTAATATCTGATTATGATGATATTGAACATTTTGAACACTATAAATAGTGTAAAATAAGCCATATTTTTTATAAACACATCTGTACGCTTACACGTGTACTACTGTGACTGACACTCGCGATTGGTTTCGCATGCCTATCTATACTAATATTATAAAGAGGCAGAGTTTGTCTGTTTGCTTATATGTTTGTTTGTTCGAACGCGCGATTAAATAGCTCGTTTATTGAAGGAGACTATATGATATATATCGTTCCGGAAAATTGTACGGTTCTCGTGGGATTTTCTTTTGTCTATGTAAGAACTCGAAGCGAAACGGGAGTGAGTCGCTAGTCTATATAAATAAAAATGAATGTTCATATATTGGTCCTCTATGCGATTCATTGTAATGAAACTCAGATGGGTTATTCTGTATTCGACTGCGAAGGTAGCTGAAGCAAAAAAAAAAGAATTTTCTTTGGACATTTGTCTTTTATGCGGTAGGTACAACTTCAAAATGACGAACAACTCTAATATTCCCTGTATGGAAAGAATTTTTAAATATTGTTCCTTGGATATAATATAAGGACCTATTGCACAAAATATACTTTTCATCTAGCGATTTCTATCTTGCAAGACGAAATAGTGTTTTTTATTCACTTTCAACGTTATTGGAAAGCGCGATAATAATAAATTTAAAATAATTAGCTATTATTTTACAATTTAAACTACAGTAACTATAATAAACTCAGTGGAATATCAGAATAAAAATATTTTAATTGTTAGTCCAGAATATGTAATTGCCAAGTTTCATTCAAATCTGTTCAACAAATAAATATGTTGGGACATTAACACAGCACCATCAAGTTCCATGGTAAGCTACGAGGCTTGTGCTATGGATACCAGACCAGGTTGATACACTACACATATTTAAATTTAAATACATACATATTATAAATATAAACACCTATGACTGAAGTACAAACATTCGTGGTCATCACACATATGAATGCTCATAGCGGAATTCGAATCCGCGACCGCTGGCACAGCAAGAAGGGTCACTTTTAGACATTACGAACTGAGCCAAAAGTGTCACGTGTCATAAAGCACAAACATTAATTTTCAAACATAAAACATATTGAAAAAAAATTGACATATAAAACGATTATAGATTATAGTAGGTAGGTAATTGGAGTATTAGCAAATATACAACAAGGTATAAAATAATATTTTGAAACTACTAATAATTGTATAATGTTATTATACAATTAATTTTATAAATAAAAATGGTATATTCCATAATATATACAAAAACCTTTCATGCATAATATCTGTAAATCCATAGTACCCATTGGACGACCGAGATTCACTCCGCGTTTTTCGGGAAAAAATATAAAATTGGGGTAATCAGAAAAGATTATATGCTTAAAAAGCAAAACCTTATTTAAATACAAAATTTGATCCAAATCGTTAGAGCCGTTTCAGAGATACAAGAAATAAATTGACACAAGAATTGATCATTTAATATTATTACATAAAAAATCATGATACAGAAGAAACCACGGTCCACAATAATGGACCAAATGGTACTATCTATTCTACATTTATTAACCGCCTTTGAAGCCGTCCGCAATTTGCAACGAGTGTCGCTGCTAATAGGTAGCTCTAATTACGCCATACATCTGAACACCTACACGAAAAAACAGGAAATGTACATAAATTTTAATTAATTACAACAAAACTGCGTTTTATTTGATCGCCTATTAAACTTTTTTAGATTTCCGACCGACTTCTGCAAGTATTTCTTAAAAAATCTTCTTTAGAAAGAGTAAATTACATTTTGACCGACTTTGAGAAAAAGAGGTATTGAATTCAGGTGTATGTTTGTGTTTTTTGTGTTGGTTGGTTGGTTTGTCGTCAATTGTGAGTCAATTTTCATTGAGTCGTGATGTAAAAAAAAATCTTTTCTTTATTAATTGCAGCTCACTCTCGCTCCGCTCGGTTTCGCCCCTAGGAACGTTTTAACGATTACTATACATTTCTCAGAGATGAGATATTTTCCCGCATTAAAAAGTATTCTATATGTTGACTCAGCTATCACCATAACAAATTTCATCAAAATCCCTCTAGTCGTTTTTTCCGTGAGGCGGTCACAGACAGACAGACAGGCAGACAGACAGACAGACGGACAAAAATTCAAAAAATGATAAATTTGGCTTCTGTATCGATAATAATGTCTATTTCAATAAGATTTAAAAAAAAATATTTCATCTACAAATTCGGTTTTGTTACAATTTTATTTAGACGAGTATGTATAGATTTTAAACCAACTTATTAATTATATTGCGTAGTATGAAAATAAGCTTAAGCGTATTATACAGCGTAAAGAATTAGTAGCTATTATATTTTTTCTAAGCATTTATCATAAAAATCAGAGCCAATAAATAAATAAATAAGTACATAAATAAATAAATAAATACAACAAAATAAAAAATATATACGAAATATATATAAAAGAGCTAGCATACTTTAATACAGCAGGTGTAAACGCGTATCACCTGACACCTGTCACCGTGACAGCCGCCGGCGTGACAGTTGACATTCGTGACAGATTGAGGCGTCGCACAGCCATTGTTTCCACACCTTTTTGTAAACGCTCGTTTTTAATCACGCCCGCAATCCTGGCCTTTTGGTATTTCTTTCATAGTACATAAATACAAAACACACACATATAATATATTTAATGCTTATATTTTTATATTATATTTTTGGATGATTTTTAGTCCTTATAAGTATTTAGTTCTAGCTAAAAACAAAAACAAATCTAGCCCACGGGAACCGTACGTTTTTCCAGGATTAAAAGTATCCTATGTGTTATTCTGATATATGAACTATATTATTATTAAGTTTTATTAAAATCCATTAAATAGTTATTGCGTGAAAGAGTAACAAACATACATATATCCGTAATAATATAAGTCCATCCATCCAGACATCTATCTATTTCTATATTATTTATTATACTAATCGATATTATTAGAATCGGCGAATAAATGTATAACAGACAACTAACAATATTGTAATTGTAAATAAAATAATATGGAAATAAAGTCCAGTTACAATTTTAAAAGTAAAATTAAAGTATATACTTAATTTTTTTTAATATTATGTTGTTACGGACGACGAGCAACGAGTGACGACGGGCCCGACGAACCACGACCGCCCCCGACGGCGATAGTAGCATATGTCCGTCTCTCTCTAACAAATCTATGTGCACGCAAAGTATCATGTACGCGCAATAGATGCCCCCCCCTTGCATTGTATAAAGCAACCAATTAGAATTAAGGAAATTATCTTATCTCGTTTAGTAGTATGCCTATTGTCAATGTTAATGCTAGAATAAGTATTAGGGCATTTTGTATGTAAATTCAGTATTCAGTTGACTACCGTTGAATAAAGTGTTCTCTTCAGTTCAAATATTGTAAAGTAAAATAAAAGCAAGTTATACTCAAGAAGTGTTTTATTACATCGAAGGAAGAAAAATAAATACAGTCCACTACAAGCTGGCCCTCCGACCCGGATAGAAGATCAATCCAGTATTGAAGAATGGTCATCACCAGGAGCCAAGGAGACGCTGCCGAGATGGACGCCCAGCGCCGCCCAGAGGAGCCGCACCGCTCAGAGGAGCCGCGCCGCCCTGGCACCCCCCCGCCGCCTAGCTCAGCGTCGTCCAGACCTGCGCCGCCCAGAGGACCTGCGCCGCCCAGAGGATCTACGTCGCCCAGAGGATCTGCGCCGCCCAGGGGAACAGCAACGCTTGGAAGATCAGCAGCACATGGAAGAACAGCAACACCTGGAAGGTCAACCCCGTGTGGAAGATTGGAGCCAGGGAGCTGAACAAATTGAACTGGAGCGAAGACGAAGACTGTCTCTGAATCCACCAGCATCACCAACCACGCCCATGGATACGGAGGTTGGGCTAGGGGCTACGAACGACGCCTCTGCCCCCACAACCTCTGCTGCCTACAGACCCTTGAAGACTGGAGACCGACCCCGAACCAGGTCACCAGGGCATTCAGTGCGATCGACGGCAAGCGTGGCTGCTAGAGTACGGCTGGCAGAACTTGAAGCTGCAGAGAAGCTTGCAGCCCTGAGGAAGAAGGAATTGGAGATCGAAGCTGAACTCGTCAGAAAGCGACTGGCTGCAGACATCACCAATATCCAAGAGGAGCAGGAGAGTCTGCATGAAGAGAACCTCGACCACCAACAGAAGGTGGACACATGGCTCCGCACCAACCCCGTCAGTGCACGGGGGGAGGAGGAGGAGCAGAGAAGGAGGGGAGGGGAACAACACCTCCGGTTCAACGTTAGAGGAAGATCACCCACTCCGACCAGAAGGAAACCAGGGATTGAGCATTTGGCTGAAGCCCTGGAGAAGATGGCTAGACCCAGAATAAGATGCGCTGACCTACCGATCTTTTCTGGAATAGCCAACGAGTGGCTGTCGTTCAGAGCAGCCTATCAAGACTCTACGAGGATATACCAGATATCAGCGAACGAGAACCTGCAGAGACTGAGGAGCTGCCTGCGGGGAGAAGCAAGAAACGTCGTAGCCGGCCTGTTACATGCCGCTACAGATCCTGACGTCGTGATGAAGACCCTCGAACAGTGCTTCGGAAGGCCTGAGGTCATCATAGATCAAGCCTTCCTGGAATTAAAGAAGCTTCCGAGACCCGGATCATCAGCAGTAGACCTGAACAGCTTTGCAGTGAAGGTTCAAAGCGTAGTCAGCATCCTGAACAGCATCGGACGCCAGGGATACCTCTACAACCCAATGCTTGCAAGAGAGGTCTTGGACAAACTGAGTCCACACATCAGAGCACGCTGGTGTGACTACGCCGAGGAACATGAAGTTACACTACAACCAGAGATTGTAGTGCTGTCTCGCTTTCTCATGCGCGAGGCAGACCGGGCATTGAAGCATGCATATGCCCCACCTACGAGCGTCTCAACACCTGCTGCAACCCGGAGGGAGACTAGACCCTCGATGAACACCGGGAACCAGAGGAAGAAGATGAGCGCCGTGTATAACGTGACTGAAGCTGAAGAGGAACAAGTCAGCCAATGTCCTAGCTGTGAGCAGACTCACGCACTGCCACAGTGCCCCAAGTACAAAGGGCTCTCGCTAGATGAACGATGGGAACTGGTGAAGGAAAAGAAGTTATGCTTCAAGTGCATAACTAAGAAGCACAGACGCAGCAATTGTAAAGCGAAGCTATGCGGTGTGAACGAGTGTCGCAGTCCACACCATCCGACCCTGCACCGAGAGGAGAAGACACCCAAACCCTTGATAAGTGAAACCGAAGCCGTGCTATCGGTGGCAACCAAAGCCACTGTGTCAACTCAAGCGGTTCTTCTGAAGATGTGCCCAGTCACCGTCGTCGGGCCACGGGGGGAGGAGAAGACCTATGCTCTACTGGACGAAGGGGCTACCATCACCCTCATCGACGAAGAGCTGGCGAAGAAAATCGGCGCCAAGGGACCTCTCACACCGCTTCACATGCACGGGGTCAACATGACTCAGCACGAGGAAGATAGTCAGCTGGTTACGGTACACCTGGAGGGGAAGGATGGAAAGAGACACAAGCTTCGAGCACGAACGATCAAGAATATGAAGCTTCACCAGCAGTCCATTCCCAGCGCGCTACTGAAGCAAGAGCACCTACGAGATCTGCCAAAGGAGGAAGTGTGCTACGACCAGGCACACCCTGGCATCCTGGTGGGGACAGACCACTGGGAGTATATTGTATCCCGAGAGCTACGAGTTGGAGGCCCGAATCAACCAGCCGCCTCCAGAACACAACTCGGCTGGGTGGTACACGGAACAGCACCACGCAGCGTAATCCATAACCAGGATGGCGTTCTTCATGTATTCACTGTCGAACCTGGTGGAAGCTTGAAGGAGCAGCAAGACCAACGCCTTCATGACCTGGTGGAGGAACATTTTCGGATCGACGCGCTCGGCATCGCTCACAAGTCACGGGTGAGCGAGGTGAACTCCCGGGCAACAAAGATCGTCGAGCAAACCTTAAAGAAGGTCGAAGGTGGATACCAGGTGGGATTGCCCTGGAAACAAGACGACATTAAGATGCCGCCTAGTTTCGACGCAGCACTTCGCCGTCTTACGAAGATAGAACAGAAAATGGATGCCGCACCTGCCTTCGCCAAAGAATACACCAAACAGATAGAAAACCTGCTTGCAAAAGGATACGCTGTGCCATGCAACGGCACGGAGCGTTCGAGCCCGGTCTGTTGGTACCTACCACACTTTGCCGTGCAGAATCCAAACAAGCCGGGGAGACAAAGATTGGTATTTGATGCAGCAGCCAAGAGCCGAGGGGTCAGCCTCAACGATTACCTACTGGAGGGACCTGATCTACTGACGTCGCTTCAAGGCATCCTGTTCAGATTCAGGGAGCGACCAGTAGCCATCACTGCTGACATACAGGAGATGTTTCTCCGGGTAAAGATTCGACCGGAGGATCAACCAGCACAACAGTTCCTGTGGAGGGGCGCCGACCGAGACAATCCACCTCGCCACTACAAAATGACGAGCATGATTTTTGGCGCAGCGAGTTCACCCTTCATGGCCCACTACGTGCGAAATCACAATGCGCAGGAGCACGCGCAGACGCATCCTCGTGCCTTGGAAGCCATCACGAGGAGTCACTACATGGACGATTTGGTGGCGAGCTACGACACCACAGAAGAAGCTCGACGCGCCATCCAGGAAACCAGGGAGGTGCACGCAGCGGCTGGATTCACCCTACGTGGATGGAACGCCAACGCAAAAGAAGTGATTGGCGACGTGCCCACGCAGCTGCGGGCGACATCACCGACGCGACTAGGAGGAGACGGGCCCGAGAACAAGATACTTGGCCTGCACTGGGACGCCGAACGGGACGAGCTGGGGTTCAATACCTCAATGAACCGAGTTCCTGCGGAAGTACGCGCCCAGACCCGTCCGCCTACCAAGCGAGAGGCGCTCAGCGCGGTCATGTCTTTGTATGACCCCTTGGGACTGCTCAGCCACTATACAATAAGAGCAAAAATCATCCTGCAGAGTCTCTGGCGCATGAAGATGGAGTGGGATGAACCGATTCCTGCAGAAGAAAACGAAATGTTTGAAGCGTGGCTGCGGCAGTTACCCGACCTCACCTGTCTGCGACTGGAACGCTGTTACGCCCTGGAGGGTTACCAGGGCCTGGAGCTACATATATTTTGTGACGCCAGCGAGCAAGCCTACGCAGCCGTGGCTTATTGGCGGGTCGCACGACCCAATGGAGCAATTACCGTAAGCCTCGTGACCGCCAAGGCGAAGGTGGCTCCAAGGCGCACACAAACGATACCTCGCCTGGAGCTACAAGCAGCAGTCATCGGCGCCAGACTGGCGGAAACTATAAAGAAAGAGCATCGTGTGGAGGTCCAGAGGACAATGTACTGGACCGACTCCACAACTGTCATTCATTGGATACGGCACGACGCGCGGAGGTACACACCGTTCGTCGCGCACCGGCTCGGAGAGTTGGCCGAGCTGACACAACCAGAAGAGTGGCGATGGGTCCCGACCAGTGATAATGTAGCTGACGACGCTACACGATTTGCGCACACTCGCATCACCAGTGACGACCGATGGTTCCGGGGACCAGAATTCCTACGTCAGCCAGAGGAACTATGGCCGGTCGATGAACGATCGACAGAAGAGGAGGAGGTCCTACTGCACGTGACCACAGAGGACCAGCAGGGTGACGAGTGGTTGCCGGATCCTGCGCGCTTCTCCAAGTTCGAGACACTGGTCAGAGCAGCCGCGAGGGTGTTAGTGTTCGTGGACAAATGTCGGCGTCGGGCTACGGGACTGGAGCATCGACACATCGAAAAGGCCGAGCGCGCACTCATACGCCGCGCTCAAAAGGACAGCTTTCAAGAAGAGCTGCTACGGATGAAGGCCTCACATCCTCTTCCCAAGGCGAGCCGACTGTTCCGGCTGGATCCAGTGCTAGAGGAGGGAATATTGCGGGTGCGAGGCCGTATAGGAGCCGCCACTGCACCGCTCGAAGTGAAGCGACCCATCATCCTCGACGGACGCCACCGCATTACTAAGCTCATAGTGCTACGAGAGCATTGCGCTGCGGGTCACGCTAACCGTGAGCGTGTGACCAACGATCTGAGGCAGCGATATTGGATTATACACCTACGGCCTACTGTGCGCACCATAGAAAGGGAGTGCGCCCTCTGCAGAGTAAGAAGAGCGAAGCCCCAGGTCCCGTCGATGGGAGACCTACCCCGCGCTCGCCTCGAACCATTTCGCCGCCCTTTCACTCACTGTGGGGTGGATTACTTCGGACCTATGATGGTGAAAATAGGACGACGTCGAGAGAAGAGATGGGGTGCGTTGTTTACGTGCCTCACGTCGCGCGCCGTACACCTAGAGATCGTTTCATCATTATCTACGAGTTCGGCGATCATGGCATTGCGAAGAATGGCAGCAAGAAGAGGATGGCCGAGCACTATGTACTCAGACAACGCCACGAATTTCCGAGGCGCCGACAACGAGCTACGGGCCGCCTACGCCGAGTGGGCGCCAGCACTGAAAGAAGAGGGCCTACTTCATCGTATGGAGTGGCGCTACATACCTCCAGGTGCCCCGAACCAAGGGGGCGCATGGGAACGACTAGTGCGGTCAGTGAAAGTCGCACTAGCCTCCACCTTAAAGGAAAAGGAGCCGACGGAGGAAGTACTATGGACTCTGCTGGTCGAAGCGGAGTACTCTATCAACGCCCGACCCCTGACTCACGTTAGCGTGAGTCCAGACGACCCGGAGGCACTGACACCCAACCACTTCTTGTTGGGATCATCTGCTGGCCTACCCATCACTGGGCCATGCGCCGACGACGATCGACGCACCTGGCGGGCCAGCCAGGCGCTCGCCGACCACTTCTGGCAGCGATGGGTGCGAGAGTACCTACCAACTCTCGTTCCTCGCGGCGAGCCGACAAACAACACCAAGCAGCTACAGCAAGGAGACGTCGTGGTCATAGTCGACCACATCCTGCCACGCAACGTGTGGCCTATGGGAATCGTGAAGCAAATCTACAGGGGACCTGATGGCGGCGTGCGAGTAGCGGATATCCAAACGAAGACCGGAGTCTTCAAGCGTCCCGTCACGAAGCTCGTCGTGCTCGTGAAGGAGGAGGCTCGCAGCGCTGCGCCGGGGGGAGAACTGTTACGGACGACGAGCAACGAGTGACGACGGGCCCGACGAACCACGACCGCCCCCGACGGCGATAGTAGCATATGTCCGTCTCTCTCTAACAAATCTATGTGCACGCAAAGTATCATGTACGCGCAATAGATGCCCCCCCCTTGCATTGTATAAAGCAACCAATTAGAATTAAGGAAATTATCTTATCTCGTTTAGTAGTATGCCTATTGTCAATGTTAATGCTAGAATAAGTATTAGGGCATTTTGTATGTAAATTCAGTATTCAGTTGACTACCGTTGAATAAAGTGTTCTCTTCAGTTCAAATATTGTAAAGTAAAATAAAAGCAAGTTATACTCAAGAAGTGTTTTATTACATCGAAGGAAGAAAAATAAATACAGTCCACTACAATGTATTGCCCTTAAAATAGTCGAACACATTTCTTGGGCTGTGATAGAATTGGTTATTGAAACGACATTGTTCTAGGTTAACGAAGTCGTCGACTCTCTTTGATGTGGACATTTGTTATTTAGAAAAAAACGAAAGTTTCTAATGAGATGCATATTCTTTAATTTTTATGTTAAATTCATGGCTTGCTATATATTATATTTAACCCGGTCATGGAGTTTCCAAATCTATATAAAAATATTATTTTAATAAATGATAAGTTTCCTTAATTTATAAATACGTGTTCAATCTCAATTGTATCTTTGACAAATAATTATTTACAATTATAAATATTGAAAATGTTGGTATTGCTTTGACGTGACCGGATATCGCTTAAGGCGCATAACCGACTACAAAAGAAGAAGTAAATTCACCATGATCCCAACTCCAATTACCGGGAAACTGAAAATTTCTTTTAGTTTTAACTTCTTCTTACAAACTTCTTAAAAAAACTCTTTTAGTCCAATTCGGGAATCGAACATAAGACACAATCTGTACTGTTCGTCAGACTAACGGGACAGTGTTGTTGTAGATACAGCACTAAATAACTAGTCCTCAATTTTAAGCTAATAATGTTTACAATATTACCAATAAAGTCGTAACCCAAAGACATAGTTTGTCACAATATCCGGTCACATCAAACGACCGATATAAACTATTTACGTAGCTTTGATCTCGAACTAAACAGATTAAATTGAGTGGAGTACCTTGGAGGAAACTCGATATTGGTACAACATAGTGCTTATGAAGAAAAATTTGGCATTTACGAGTATAGAATCAGGTATAAAGATATTTTTAGGTACTTGTGCTGAATTGAAAATTCGCGTATAATGTGAAATAAAATCAATTTATCTCTATCTCTATATAATATAAAATGAATATATCTGTAAATCTGTTCGTATGATTAGTTTTTAATTTAAGCAATGAATTTTGTTCAAAATGAAAGTTTTTTTTACCTTAAACTAGAATATTTATTCCCAAAGTGTTTTATTTTGTGCTTAAATAGTGAGGACATTCACTACACAAGCAAGCCTGGTTTCGCAGGACTCTGTTTTTAATTTAACACCCGAAAAATATTAGGTTCAATTATGGATTCGCATCCTCAAAATATCAAATTCTATCATCATTACTATCGAGATTCTCTACAAATATTAATGGTTTATGAGAAAGAAGCAAGTGGAAAAACTTCGTTGTTATAGAGTTGGCAAATGATGCACAATACAACTGAGTGAAAAGATAGCTGTTTACTGGTCAGTCTATACTTTATTAATGCCAAAATATGTTTAGCTAATCCGTCTTTTACAGTAACTATTTTTAGTCAAGACAGCGACATTTAACATTATGATATGGACCAGGAGTCTTATTAACAAAGTAAGTAGTTGAAGTTAGTTAGGACCTCAAGCGAAATAAAGGAGTTTCATAGTATACCATAAAATTTATGATTTTTATTAATTTTATAGTATTTTATATTAATTTTATTAATATTATATATATAAAAACAAACCTATCCCACGGGAACCATACATTTATTCCAGACTATAATCTATCTTTGTACCAAATTCCATCCAGATCCGTTCAGCCGTTCTGGCGTGAAAGAGTAACAAACATCCACAATAACAAACTTTCACATTTATAATATTTATACTGACTAGGCATACATGCATAATTTTTATTCATCACAATTTGTTTTAAAACATATGAAACATCGGGGATATGAAAATAAAACCAGATAAAAACCATTTATTACAAATATTTGTTGTAATATGAGTGAATTTCAAAATTTAACTATACTAAGCATATAACATCATACTTCTCCAAGATTATAAAGTAAAAGGGTAGAACAATTCAATCCACCAAATCATGAGGTGTGTGGACGGCAGGAGCGGAAATGTGCGCCCAAGGCGACCCGTCCGCTCTTCGGACCCAATCTCCGGTTACGATATTTCATATCGTGTGATCTTGGAACTTAGATTTATAATTTGGTAAGCATTTACTATACCGTTAACTATATAATATATACATAAGTGTGCTTGCATGATTTTGACAAAAGAATTTATATATTCAAGAGGTCACAAAATTGACTATAAGGCAGAAAGAGGTTTTCACAGATAAGAAATGTTGCCTACTTGTAAAATATATATATATATATATTCTGTCATACATAAGAATCATGAAAGCTGTTTAACTTTTGCCTAATAACTAAAATTTAAGCTATTGGTACTTGTTAATATTTAGCCACTAATGCTAACCTCAGTCTAAGTCAGTACCGGGAAAGCTAGCACTAGAACATAACAGTGCTGTGAAGATTTACAATTAAATTTTACGAAGCGGTAGGCGATCGTAAATTGTTTACTCGATATTCTTCCGGGAGAGGATAAGCTCTTAAATCTCGGTAATAAAGACATAACGTGCCCACCCAAGTGATTGAATGAAATGAACAGGTTCCTCGCGCTGTTAATATAAGCTTTGGCCTTTGCATAATAAACAATAATAAATATGTTGGGCCATTCATACATAGCACCATCTAGTTCCATGGTAAGCTACGAGGCTTGTGTTATGGATACCGAATAATTGATATACTACACATATATACCTTTAAATATATACATATTATAAATATAAACACCCATGACTGGAGTACAAACATGCGTGCTCATAGCATAAATGAATACTGGGGGCATCTAATACGAAAATCAGGTTTTTTGCACGTTACTAGAAGCTGTCTTTGTTTTACACACAATTTTAAGTTTTTTGTAAATTTCAACCTTTTAATTTCAATATAGTAGTAATACATCAATATCTAAGTCGGTGACTTTTGATATTAAAGTATAAAAAATTGTTGTATATTATACTAAATATCTTTACCTACAACATTAGGACTAGATTACTCTAGTTTCAATAAAATTATAGATATTGTAAGTACGTATATATAGTGAAATTAAATGTTGTACCTCGTTAAAGCATTCTCGGTGCGGTCGGACAGTAATGGGCTGTTATTTTAAATAATATATCCATAGATTTGACTTTATCGCGCGTTTGTTATACTACGTCTTAAATGATTGCGCACAATTTATATAATGATAATGTTACTTAAGAAATTGCACGTAAATGTTCTTCCGAGCCAATAATGCCTGTTAAAATTGACTATTAATTTTACTGGGAACTGATAACTTATTGATATATTTGTATACGACTTCTTAATGTAAGCAATATTCTATAAATATGACAATATGACATAATATAGTATATACACACACTGAATAGACGTTTGGCTCAGTTTGTAGTGACCCTACTTGCTGTGCCAGCGGTCGCGGGCTCTAATCCCACTGGGGGCATTCATTTGTGTGATGAGCAGGAATGTTTGTACTCTAGTCATGGGTGTTTATTTATAATATTTATGAATTTAAAGTTATATATGTGTAGTGTATCAACTATCTGGTATCCATAAGTCAAGCCTCATAGCTTACCATGAGACTAGATGGTGCTGTGTGTTAATGTCCCAACATATTTATTTACATATTTATATAGCCAATGGTAGTCCAGTGGTAACGCGGTCGCTTGGGAAAGGGAGTGAAGTGCGTTCAAACCATGAGTCTTACACCTCTCATATTTTAATGTGCGAATCATTTCCAACATGATTACCTACCACTTGTCTTACGGTGAAGGAAAACATTGTGAGAAAACCTGTATGTTTGAGAGAACTTAACAAGTTTTAGAAAGACATGTGCAGTCCGCGAGCATTTGTCGTGGTGAATTATGACCTGATCCCCCTCATATTGAAGGAAGGCCCGTGATTAGCAGTGGGACGTTAAAAAAGGGCTGAATGCAATGTCTCTTGTGTAGAGTAGCACAGTAACAAAATATCATTAGAAGGATGTCGAGCACCACTATTTTCTTTATATACCGTGTAATTTCACTAAATTGATGGACTTCTTTCTACAAACAAAGCACTTTTTGTCATCAAAAATGTTTCAAAAATATTATGTTAATTTAAATTTTTCGATCACAGGTTTTAAATATCCTATAAATTTATCGTCAAGTGTTTGCTATCAAATATAAATTTCTAGTACATAAAACGTTCCAGCTTAAGAGTATGCTAAAAAGCGTTATAAAATCGGAATAATCTCTCAGGTCGAGTTCTATACAATAAAAACGCCATCATTTAAATATCTAAATTAGCATATTAACAGGGACGAAACCATAAAACGCACTGTATGTTAGAGCCACCGCCTCCCCGAGGGAAAGCCTAAACAAAAATAAATGAGTCCTGCGATGTCTTGAGCGAATTTAGTTTTAATGGCATTTAAATGAGGTGTTTATTTACTCGAGTTAGTATACCTTTCCCACTTAAGGCACGAGTAAAATTCTAATATACTAGCGACTCACCCTCGCTCCGCTTGTTCGTCCCTGCTTACGTTTTAACCTTTAGTATAGATTTCTCAGAGATGAGAGATTTTTCCGCAGTAAAAACTATTCTATATGTTGACCCGGATAACCAGCTACCATCATACTAATTTTCATCAAATCCCTACAGTAGTTTTTCCGTGATGCAGTCACAGACAGACAGACAAAAATTCTAAAAACTATAGATTCGGCTTCTGTATCGATAATAATGACTATTTCAAGAAGATTTTCCAAAAAAAATATCTAAATTTACAGATTCAACTCAGTTGGAATTTTATTATATGTAAAGATAAATGGATAATCTGATACAGTATGCTTACATTGCACTAAGTCTTATACTTTTTTCTTAATGTTGGGAAATGTGAACACTCATATCACCTGTATGTTGGTTACTGGTTTACTGGTGGTTATAAAGTGACTCCCTGTGTAAGAAAATACACTAGATCTCAGCCGCTGACGTACTGACGTAGATCACAACAATTGAGAGTTTAAAGTCACGATTCACTCTAACAGTTAAGTTCTAGGGACTATCCGCATGTATACTGGTATAGAGTCCCCCAATAAGACAAATTGAACATAAATTAGGGAGAATGATTAGGTCTTTTACCCAGTGCAATGTATCTACCACCCACTTATGACGATTGAGATCACAAGTTCGATTTAAAATGATAAAATATACAAAGAACAGTATAAGATCTTTAAATCTGTTTTCTTTCGCAATGATCCATCTGGCATAGTGATTAACTTGCCCGCTTTTGAATCACAGCTCATATAAGCAGCGTACGATTATCATCTCCAACAAAAATTATATTGAATGTGAAAATTATACATAGTGCTCTATTTTAATGTAAGTTATTTATATACATATTTTTCTTATAAAAATAAGGAGGGTCTTAATGCTGTTATTAAAAATGCGAAAAAAATATTTTATTTTGACATATAAACTGGACAATAGATCTAGGTGATGATAGTACATAAATATAATTGGGATTGAGACTGACTAATAAGCTACCTTTTTTAACACTAATAAGTTAAAGTATAAGAAATCACTAAAAAAATATGTAATATTTGTAATATGTTAAACGAAATGATTACTGAAAAAAATATATCTCTGTTATCTTACTAATATTATGAATGTGAAAGTTTAGATGTTTGGATGGATGTTTGTCATTCAATCACGCCAGAACGGCTGAACAGATCTGGTTGAAATTTGGCACAAAAATAGATTACAGTTATACTACATAGGATACTTTGTATCCCAGAAGAATGTATGGTTCCCGTGGGTTAGATTTGATTTAGTTTTTCAACTAGTGTAAACATAAAGATAAAACTACAATATGTGAAGGGCTCTTAAACTATATGATATTTATTAAGAAACAATCTCGCTTTCAATGTAAAGTTCAAACTGTAAATGATCACGTAAAGAAACATTGAAAAACAAACTATAGTTAAAAATAGTCCTAATGGTTAACTCAGGTAATAAAGTTAGAAATAAATTGTTAGACGCATAAAGCGAATTAGCCATATCTATAACATCAGCGTAAAATGTATAAAATATCGACGAACCGACGAGTCAATCTATTTTGAGAAATATAGAGTAAGCAAATATCAGACGTGATGTAACTCTTGCAAAATTACAAAAACAGGTAATTAAAACTTCAACATTTTTAGTACTACATATTATATTATTTGAGAAAAAAAATATGTACTAAGTTTAATAAATGTGGGTAAGATCATTTTCAGTTGTTTTTTTTTTAGTACTGTATCCGGTCGACATTGTATAATAATCTAGAACTAGTGACGTACTCTCGCTTCGATTTACGCTTGGCCGCGTAAATAAGTGCGTTTTGAAAACTAACAGTAGCTTTTGTATTACTCCAGGTCATAATCCTTCGCGTAGTCTGATTAGAAAAAATAAAAATAACGAATTTATATTAATTCTTATCAATGTAAACAAAAAATAGATCGAATATGATAATAATAGATTTTCACATAATACGCTATACTTCTGAACTCTCAGAGGACAAGAACGAATAGGTAGAAATTAATATTTAAACCCAATTTAGTCATCACAACACCACTGTTACGAACGGAAGTGTAAAGTTTCAAAGGGCATTCTTGTTACCTGTACGCTAAATATAACCGTGATTAGGATTTGACACGCCCCGCCTATAAGCTCTGATCTGTTGGGTGTTTGCCGCTTTACGTGAAACACTTTGATTGTAGCGTCCAAATTAGCCTGACAATTTTAAATAAATAACAAAAACTAGATCGTTACGCTATTAGCCAATTTGTAACAAAATTATTGTTTGATGTCTTGAGAACGTGGAAAACAGCTTTGACGTAACTACAAACGTATCTATAATTTATATTAAACTAGTTTTTATTCGTGGTAGGTGTGTTGATAAAAAGCCCGTAACCTATATGCTAATTAAGAATTTTAGCAATTTCTATTGCGAATGTTGCTTATATTAAATTTAGTTGTTTAGTTAAAAATTAATTAGCTTAGAATTTGGTTCACCTTAAAAAAGTCGACAAGAATCTAATCAATTTTATTTAAATCTTTGAAAAAAAAAACATTATACCGTTGGATCATTGATTGGTTAACATACATAAATGTAAAACATTAATTCTACCAACTTATACCGATATAGTTTGTTTTCTATTTTTTTTTGTATTTTGTTAAACAAAATATAATCTCTAATCTAATAATTAAACTTGTATAGTAATAATATATTATTATTTATTACTATATAAGTTCAATTATTAGAACACATAGCATTTGCAACAATTATTAAATTTCTGTAAAATGCAATATGAATATTAAAAAGTTACTAGGATATATATCTTTTATCGTTGCATCTACTTTTTCAATTCCATCTTGCAAATAACAATTTTAATACAAAATGATAATAATTTTAAAGCGAACGGACGTGTATTAACGAACGGATACGACGGTGTAAAGATATGCGAAAATTAATACTAATGTAACTCCTGCGTACTATAATAACAGAAAATTTACAATTTTTCAATAACTTCGCATACATTGCTTTTTTGCCTATAACTCCTCTGTAAATTTTAAAGAAAATCCGCAATGGATGTCAAATTCGATAAATTTCATTCTACATGTTAGTAATACAATTCGTTTCTGGACATTACTTGTAATAATTACTAGGTAATATATTACGGGAGTAATGTCTAGCGGATGCTTCGATCTTGGACCAGTTCGGTCGCTACCGGTGCTATTTGATTTCGCTACATTAGATATATTAGTTGTATCACTCCTGTGTGGTCTGTGTGAAAGATAAGATGTACCTATGTGTTTGCGAAAATTATGTAAAACTAATATTTTACCCTCACTTCAGTCGAGTGTTTCGTAGTATCTTTTTGTATTTACAGGTAGCAACTCTGTTAGACCAATTTTATTACTAATAGTCTATGTGTTAGTCCAGGTTGTAGTTTTCGTAAACTAAATTTCATCTAAATCTGTTTACCTTTTTCAGTGTAAAGGAGCTACCAATTTATGCACGTACCGACATACAATTTTTTTACATTTATAATAGAAGTTTGATAATATAGGCTTTTTTTCATAACGATTTATTTTTATTATCTATACAGATAAAAAAATTTGGCATAGAGAACAAATGTATGTCTGTATGTCAGTCTGTTCGTTCTGGCAAATCTCCGAAATGGTTAGGCTAATTTTAACAGAACTTTCACTGGCAGATAGCTGATGTTATAAATAATAACTTAAGGTACTTTTATTTTAGAAAAAGTATTCCGCTGACTAAAAAATTAAGACATACCCAGGGACGTACTCGAGCTAAGCGAGGGTAAGTCGCTATTATTTAAAAAAATAAAAAATATAATTACTTTTAATAAAATTAAAATCGTTATCAAAGTGACTTCTAATTTATTACCAATAGGCATAGAATGGCTTATTAAAACTTAGGGATCTGAAAATATAACATTATTATTAAAAAATCGGTAAATCATACATTAGGTACCTACAATAGACAATGATATCACATAAGATACATAATATACAAATATATACATATATATATGGTCATATCTCCAGACGTACGTCGATGGAGCCGCAACGTGCTAGAGTGGTGACCGCGTTTAGGCAAGCGTAGTGTAGGACGCCCTGCAGCACAATGGACAGATCACAGATGGCCTAAGAAAGATGGTCAGCCGAAGGATGCGGGCTGCCCAGACCGGCATGATTGGCGTTCATTGGGGGAGGCCTTTGTTCAGCAGCAGACGGCGATAAGATGATGATACAAAAATAAATTAATTGAATTAAATACCATCCTTTCTGATGTCGGTAGAATAGAACAAAAACTCTATGTAGAGAAAACTAAATTTTATTTTTTGCATTGTTCAACATTTACTTCTTACATGGACATACTTAATGGAGCGAGTTAAACTATATCAAGAGATTTTAAATGACTCATGCAAATGAGAATTTAATACATATATTTCTTTGTGCTCCTTTGTGATTATTTCTGATGGCAGGTATTGAACGTGACACGTGTATTCTGTACAGAAGTCTGCTCCACCAACAGATATAAGAAAAACTATAAATAACTTTGTACCTCATCACCAGTAAATAAGGTTAATTATTAAATAACACCATTCTGAAGTTTCATCTCAACTTTAGGCTTCAACTATAAACGTAAAAACTACTTTTAAACCGTAATTTCTAGTAAATAAAGTCGATTATCAATTACTTTATCGTTTACTGATTCACGGTGTATTTTAAACGATTGCTGTTAGAAGCCTCTTTGTCTTTTTATATGGGTCAATTTGGTCTTAGCGGATTTCTTTGTTACATTGACAGATTTAGTGTCCCTGTGTCGGTGGAATGTCTCAACCTGGGTATTTAGGGAAATGACTGAGCCACGTTTAATTGGATGTAAGCTAGCTAACGCGTACTTTGTACAGTATGAACTCTACATGGTTGAAATGTTCAAATAGAATGATATTCATTACAATTAAGTAAAAATAATAAATATTATCAATATATTTTTTTGTGTAGTTAAAATATTACAGACGTATATTATTAGAAGAATTAAATATTCATTAGAAGAAATTATTTATTTTAATAATAAATAGAGATTGATGAATTCAAATAAGTATTTGTTTATTTACTCGTCCTCGCTGTAGGTTTAGGTGTCTTTTGCCATACATTTTATAGTTTTTTTTTTCAAACTATTTATGCAGCGCAAGCCTATACAGCATCTTGAGGCATCATTATATTAAAGTTCGATTAAAGTTCTGACAGCACAGTTTTATCGAAATAAAACAAAATACCTAAAGAACTTGGCGGTAATATTTATCAGATTCCTTTTAGTGAAAGAATTTTCAGAATTGAATCAGTAGTTTCAGAGATTATCAACAACGACATCCCAACTTACAAAGTTGTACCTATTTATTAGTGTACTTTAGTGTAGATAATTATTTATATTCATTTCTTGTGTCCTTTATAATGTGTATAATATAAAACTTCTTATTTTTTTCATCAATTTCAAATTAATCACTTTAAATCAAAATTTAATATATACAGACGAACATATAAGCTTTTTAGAAGTTGGTTAAATATTAAACCTTTTTAAAATCATTTAAAAATACCCTTAGGGGTATTTTATTGTTTTATTGTTTATTTTTATTATTTAAGTATTGAGAACTCCTAAAACAATGGTGAAAATTAATTAAAAACTGGCGAAGATATCACATAACTTACAACCTATTTATAAAAAAAACTTCTGGCCAATAGAATGCTCACCTCATTTTTATTACACAAACTAATGTAATAGTCGTTTTGTTGAAAAATATTAGACGATAGTTAAAACTGGAACGTTAATTACAACAAACATGAAAACTGTTCGCTGTCAGAAACCTAACAAGAGAGAAATACCTCGTAATTAGACTGTAAAATGCAAACTACAACAGCTCAGTTCCAACTTTTCATAATTAACATGATAAATATCAGGCGAACGCACTCACCTGCATCGCATTCCTGTACACTGCGCAAGAATTTGTCATAAAGGGTTTATTTTTAAACCATAACAAGGTCGCTTGCTCGAACATTTGTCTCTGTTTGTAGGCTATACTAGCATTAATAGTATATCATAATTATTTTGATTTTTGATTCCCAACGTTTCGAATGCTTTACAGCAATCACGGTCACGGAAGGGACTAATTCCCCAAAAAAAACCGAAAAGATAGTTTTATTTAAAATAAAATATTCGCATATATATAAAAAAGTACTAATAGTGATACTTGATCTCTCGTCTATTTTACTATATAAGTAAAATTGGAATTTCATTCGTTGTTACTTTGAAAAAGAGTAAAGATTGATTTAATTAATTTTTATTTTAAAAAGTTTTGGAATATTCCAAAAAATATTTTGAAGAAAAAACTTGGAGAAGTTGCATGTCTTGTCTTGTATAAATATGAGTTTTTTTAGGATTTTTTTATATGGTCACATACAAAAATAACAGTAATAATAAAAAAATAAAAAAGCACGATAACGCCTTTAGGGTCAGCTAAAATTACTATTTGTTTACTATAATTAAATAAAAATTACAGGAAGACTGTTAGTACACCAAACTCTATTCACCTCATACCCATAATATCATCGTGATATTCATACCACTTTATAACAAAATGAGTGCTAGCATCAACTAAGTCTTTTAAATATAGGTACTTAATAATAGAATAAATTTATCATATTTATTAACAAAATCATGCGCTGTTTTACTTTACATCTTTAAAAGTTAGTTGCCTTCTAACTAGAAGGGCTGTGATGGCTAATTTTTGAGAAGGACTCCAAACTTAACTTTATGTTGTCTTTTGCTAAGTCCAGCATAGAGGTGATGCAAGGCTGCTTAGAACGTGAGGAAGTTGGAATTGGGAAACAAGAAAGAAGAGCAAGAAGGAAAATGGGTCGTTGGTCCAAAAAACACGTTGAACAAATGGATATGCATATCCGAAAGCAGATTTTAAAACATCTGAATTGAGCACTAAAGTTTAATATATTTTCAGACTTACTCAAACCAAAAATAAATACCTACATAGCGAGATTTTGGAGGTGTTATATTTTGTTAAATTGCTCCTTAATTACCTGCAATAAAAAAAGTATCATCTCCTCCACAAATATAAAAAAATTGCAAGTACATATATTTTGAAAAATAACGAAATTCGAATGGAAGTTCTAACAATGTTGAACCAAGATTAATTATTGCACCTGTAGCTTCCTTCAAACACTAAACCAAATATTTTACGACCACCGTCGGTTATAAAGTAGACAGACACTCTTTGATATACCAACTACGTTACTGCAGCCTGTAGTCTGCATGAATGATCAGATGCTATAAATTTTTTATGGGCGCATTACATTCAAAATATATGTGTACAGTGAGAATTTAATACGCAAAAATCATTGAGACGCCTAGGATTGTCCAGCTGTTTGCTTATATTATTTATATTTTTCTATCGGCTAACCGACTTCACATAAAAAGAAGTACTCAATGTGAGTGTAGATTTTCCTTACTTAGATCCGAATAAAACAAGTAAATAATTTAAAAAAGTAACAAGCGATACATTAGAAAGATTTATGAAACTTCTTTAGTTTAAAGAAATATTATATACATAAAAATACAGCCAAATCGAGAATGCTTCTATTGAAGGCGAGCAAAAAGCTAATATAAAACACATTATTATCAAAATCTAAGTATATAATAAAACTGTAGAGGTCGAATGTCTATATATACATATACATAGACATTCATACATAGGAAAGAAATACTAAAAACCGAGTTAGGGGGATGTAAGAAGAGTAATAGAATAAATCCAGTTTTTTTTTCAAATTTTCAGTTTCTCTGTCTGTTTGTCGATTTGTCTCTTCTTTTGGGCTAATCTCCAAAATTGTTGGACCGATTGAAATTAAATTTTGCATGGTGGTATCTTACATCCCCGGTCAAAATTTTAGATACATTAAAAAGTACTCGAATTTCCCGTGGAATAGTTAAAAACCTATAGTAACTTATACATCTTAGTACACAAAAACTACTGATCGGATTTTAATGAAACTTTGTAATAATATAATTCATACATCAGAATAACAAATAGGCTACTTTTTATCCCGGAAAATGTACCATGTATATGCCTAGAGGCGATCCCGAGCGAAGCGAGGGTGAGCCGCTAGTAGTAAAATAAACTAGTATTCGCCCAGTAATCAAAATTCGTCCATAATCTATACCTACTTATTAAAATAAAATTCTAACTGAATTGAATCTGTGCATTAAATATTTTTTTGAAAATCTTATTAAAATAGTCATTATTATCGACACAGAGGCCGAATTTATATTTTTTAGAATTTTTGTCTACCTGATTTTCTGGGAACGCATCACGAGAAAACCACTGGACAGATTTTGATGGAATTTGGAACGATGATAGCTGGTTATCCGGGTCAACATATAGGATACTTTTTACTGCGTGAAAATATGTCATCTCTGAGAAATCTATACTAAACGTTAAAACGTAACTAGGGACGGAGCCGAGCGGAGCGACGGTAAGTCGCTAGTTATAATTATAAAAAATAAAACTAATTGTTTCCAAAATTGTAACTTTATTATATTGATAATTAAGAAAGCTCGTCAATTGGTACTAAACAAAAAAAATCGGTTGAAAAATAAAGGAGAATTAGGTAATGAAATGTTTTGTCTTTGCTCATTTATATTATACCATACCATACCTACTATCTTATAGTATTTAGCATATGTTTTAAATTTAATGATTAAGAGTTATTAGTTTCACAGTTATAGAATTCTCGAAAGTTATTTGAAATTTACTTATGTATGATAGTCGTATCAAATCAAAACTTGGCAAGTGTAACATCTGAGGATGAAGCCAAAAGATGGACAATGGAACTCTTTAATACCTTCACACAAACTTGTCGAATTTTGGGCTCATTTGCTTTGGTTTGACAGTTTCATACTCTGTTAAAATTAGTGTTAAAGATCTGAGAATAAGAGGATGAATAGGAAAAAGTATTAAAAGTACAATGTTTTTTTGGCTTCTATAGTAATCTATGGCGATTTTTTGGTTGGCTGTTGGATTATTGGTTTTGATATACAATAACATATAGCTAATATTTATTTTTTACACATTTAATAAGGTAAGATTGCATATTCAAAAAGATTCCATATTAATATTATAAATGTGGAAGTGTGTTTCTTCTTTCACGTCGAAATAGACTGACGGATTGGCGTAATTATTATGTGGAAATTTTGTGTGGAGCGCTGGAGAGTGACATAGGCTACTTTTCATTAAGGGAGATTATCTCATTCCCACGGGAAAACACGTTATAATATAACCCAAAAAATTATGATCACAATTACTTGAAACTTGCTCTTTAATAGTGTTAAATAAATACTTATTTTTGTAATTTTTCCAAAAACATCCCATAAGGAGGTAAAATAGGGGATAAAAGTTTGTATGAAACCTATCTATTTAGTTTTTTTTTTGTAGTTTTAGCACGAGCGAAGCCGCGGATTCTGCTAGTAAACAATAAATAACTTACAATTCAAATTCAGTCAGGTTATTTTAAAATAAACTATGCACAGCACGGTTTGTTCACCATTCATTAAATAAGAGTCATTCAACCAAATGTCACAACGGCGTTATTATCTCTCAATGTAAACTGTTACTGTGTAAGCACTAAGTGCAGTAAAAACAGCATAATTGTTAATTGACATGAAATCAGACCACCCGTGTATCACTTCCTTCTATAGATACATATATACACAATTTAGAAAACGAATTGCCAATATTTTCTATAAATAATAGGCAAAGGCAAAACAATTCAGTGCCTTTTTATCCTCTGTTTGTCAATGGGTTTTGTTTTTGTTGAAGTAAAACTTTTTTAGGCCTTTTTTTTGTTTTTAGTGTTGGAAAATGCATTTACACATACCACCTGTAGTACAGGTGGTTATGTGGGACTCACCGGCTAGAAAAGCTAATACTATGCTATATGTTGACCCGGATAACCAGCTATCATCATACTAAATTTCATCAAAATCTGTCCGGTGGTTTTTCGTGATGCGGTAACAGACAGACAGACCGACAAAAATTCTAAAGACTATAGATTCGGCCATAACTATACCAACTATTAAATGTACAGATTCGGCTTAGTTACAATTTTATTATATGTAGGTATAGATATAATTAATAATATTCGTATTTGAATATTTTCTCGGCCTAAAACGGAAATTTGAGTTTCGTAATCTTACACAGAATAAAACAACATTACGGAATAATATTATTCTAAAGTAAATCGAAATTAAATTAAGATTTATTCAATATATGTACCTCACACTCGTATATTCAAAATTTAATGACATCTCTTGCGTAAGCCAAAATATTAACGCTCTCCACCAGACGATCTTAATTATATTATGATAATTAATTACCTATAAACATTTTGAGTTATTGAGGCTTATAATATTTTATGTAATATTATTCTATAAATAAAGTATTATTCTAACAAAAACTATCTAACATGAGAATATCATTAGAAGTAGATATTTAGAATTTGTGATCAGAAAGACAATTTCTCGATAAGCTGTACTAAACTCATTGGGTAAAACTATCTTTTCGGATTTTTTCGTGGATTCATTTTAATTTTTGGTTCCCGACGTTTCCAACACTTTACAGCAACCACGGTCACAGAAGAGTGGCCCGGAAAGATAGTATTTTTTAAATGTCATATATTCGCGTAAGTCTAAGAAAGTATTATGTGAACCAGCACCGACTGGAGATCGCAATTAAAATACGCCATAAGATCAGGAGACGTAGCGCAGTGTCTCCCGTGACCATGATTGATATAAAGCATTCGAAACCCGAAAACATAGTTTTATTTAAAAGGTCAAATATTCGCGTAAATCTAAGAAAGTTTCGTAATAGGTAAACTAAATAAATTATGATCATTATATAGAAAATTGCTAAACAAAGCTCTAAAAGTACAAAAAATACGGTTTATTGAAACCCTGTCATCTCGACCTTTTTCTCAATAAGCGGGAACAAGCGACAGTATCGAGTATTTTCCAATAAGGCCCGTGTAGAAATGTTACAGTTAGTACCCGTGTTTCTGGCACAAAATAAAATGCCCAAATATAGAAAATGCCCAATCATATCATTTGAAAACATGATTACGTATGCATATATACATAATTTACATGATTTATAATTTAACAATATTTGGGAATTCGTTTATTTTAATATTAACTAAAATATGGGAAATAATCAAATAAAAAAACCACATCGCATAATATAACCTTTTTACCTTCCAAAAACACAAAGTTTTCAAATCAATTAAAGAAATATAAATTATAGAAATAATATGTACTACTAGTATATATGTAAAAAATCAGTAATCTCAATAAAAGCCGGGTCCATTATATCTAAGAATCATTCAGGAGATTATGAGAGCACAAAAACATCAAAATCGATAAAGCAGCTTAGCAGGAGAAAAATTACGAACTCACGTACACCAGAATTTTATATAATATAAAAACTATACACCTTTATAAATGAGTTTCTCATTTGAACTGCAACGGAAACAACGTCAGGCTGTTGTTTAGCGTTATTAAAATATCTCGCTTGATTTCCGGAGCCTTCGAATTATTTCAGTTTGTTCATGAAATTTTAATAAATTATTTCAAAATGATTTATAGTCTTTGAAAAAGCTTTAATATAATAAATATGCACGATCATTTGACTCACTCACTACGTTAAAAGGTGCAAGTAGGATAGAAAATCTAGATTAGATTCTCATGTAGGTATATACAAATTTTATTTTATTTATATACTAGCGACTTACCCTCGCCTTGCTTCGGTGCGTCTGTAGGTACGTTTTAATTTTTTTGAGCGGAATCCTAATTTCTTGTCCAAAATAAAAGTAGCCTAAGTTATTCCTTATAGTATTAGCTATAAACCAGTGAAAGTCTTATCAAATCAATCCAGACGTTTCAGACATTAGGAGGAACAAACAGACAAACAACAAATTTAAAAATTGTGTTTTTCTTATAAGTACCGTATATAATTTCATATGTATTTAGTAAAAAGCTGTATGTAGTGTGTATTTATAATATGTATGTATTTAAAGTTATATATGTGTAGTGTATCAACTATCTGGTATCCATAACACAAGCCTCGTAGCTTACCATGGAACTAGATGGTGCTGTGTGTTAATGTCTTAGCATATTTATTTATTTGTATGGGGACGTTCATTCTAATTTAATTTGATCATTGTGTGTATAGGAAGCATTAAGAATGATGTTCTTTCATCTTTATAGCTAGGGAAATAGTAAAGTCATACAAATATCTCATGAACTACTTTAAAAGTCGATATCAAAGTGTTAGTTAAACAGAGCGTATTATACAACAATCATAAACAATGTTACCTGTAAATTTCAGTCGGTACGAAATTGTGCCGCTTTACGTTTGTGTATGGTGGCCATACGCCGCAATGGATAATGTTAATTATTTCAATTATAATATGGGATTATTTTTGTATATTATTTTTTTTGTAGACCATACAAAATTAGGACACGCTCGTTATAAATGTTAATCACAACCATCTTGCATATTAAGTATTACACTGTTTTCTCGTTAAGGTTTAGAAGCTGAGGTCTGGGTCCAGGATGAACCTGTGTAATCAACATTCACCGATTGTTCAGGTTGCTGTTCTACCTAAGGAAATGTAAGGAAAAAAGAAGCAAATAATAAACAGCAAATATTAATATTTTAATACAAATAGTATTATTTAGTATGTATGTTAAGCATGTCTTAAAATTAGAGCAAAATTACTCGTAACTCTCCAACAAATTCCTAGTTAAAACAATCGTGAACATGAAAACCCTGGTCACCTGACGTTTTGGCAAGTGCGCTGGCGTGCAGCCAAACCCTCGCTATTTGCTTATAATTCGGAATCAATATGCTAGCACACGTGCGCCTGACTATTCCCCTCATAAACGATGTAATCACCGCTGTAATTCACGCACAATTGCTATTTAGGCATCGCCCAGACTGGTTTAGGTTATGTCGTGATTATTAAAATATCTAATGCATATGCGTTCCTCCTATTAATCAAAGGCCTGGACGTAATAATGGCTGTTTGAAGCAACAATCGCAAATGTAACGGCGTTTTTGATATATTAATTTCCCGCGGGTTCTACTTTATTTGTGAATAAATATTCAATTCTCCGAACTATAGCTATTTGTATGCAAAAACGTCACAAAACAAATAAACAACTATATCATTATTAATAATGCTCTAATATAATCACTTATTTAAATCCATACTTCACTACATAGTATAAAACAAAGTCGCTTTCTGTCCCTATATCCCTATGTATGCTTAAATCTTTAAAAGTACGCAACGAATTTTGATGCGGTTTTTTTTAATAGATAGAATGATTTAAGAGGATAGTATTAGGATAGATTTTAGTATATAATTTGTTAAGTTTTTGTATATATTGGCTAAAATATAACGATATTTGCTGGAGGTGTCGGAAAAAATAAGACGTCTGGGAGCTTTCAACGAAAACGCTGCCTAAACCCTTTGAGATACTCGTATAACAAAATAATGTATGATGGAATTGTGTATCTTATATAGGTCTACAGAAAAGTCCGCGATGGCATATGTCTATCTCTTAAGGATATATTCTATTCAACCCTTTTTAATGTCCCACTGCTGGGCACGGGCCACCCTTCAATACGAGGGGGATCAGGCCATAGTCCACCCTGCTGGCCAAGCGCGGGCGTACTTCACATGACTATTGAAAACTTGCTAGGTTCTCTCAGACATGCAGGTTTGCTCACATGTTTTCCTTCACTATAAGACAAAAGAGGTAATCATGTTGGAAAGCATTTAAGATGTATTTGAAAAATTATACCCATAAATAAAAAAAATAATTCAAAAAATTGATAAATGGCATCAAAGTACCTTATAATACTTTTTTAATTTTAAATATTTTTATTACTTTAATTAGTTTTATAATTGAATATGGAATATTATTTATTTAATTTTTCAATTTTTTGAATTCATGTTGTTATTTGTGGGTAGGCTATCTGTAACAACTATATAATACCTTTAAGACATCTAGCACCTCAGACCTCAGTCTCTCCCGTGACCATGATTGCTGTAAAGCATTTGAAACGTCGGTAACTAGAAATCCAAATAAATCCGCGAAAAAATCCGAAACGACAGTTTTATTTAATAAAATTCTTTACAACTTTATCGCTATATTAGTTATTTTGTTGCATTGTTAATTTTATGTAAATAATTTTTTGTGATTTTAGTTAATACGTACTGCATGTTAATCTTTTCTTTATACTTATCCTGGGTTTTCTAGCCGATGAGTCCCACTTAACCACCTGTATGTCTGTAGGTGATATGCGTAAATGCATTTCCCAACAATAAATGAAAAATATTATACTTATTGTAACACTGTTTCTCAAATCAAACGAATTTAAAAATAACTAGTACTTAGGCAACCAGACTTTTTATAAGCCATCTTTATAGTTTTTGAATTACATAAATAAAAATAATATCACACAAGTACGTATAAAATGTCGGAATTCTAATAACGGTGTTTCATAACACCTATAAAACTGTACGAGAAACAAATGTACGGTTCCACTATCAAAACACGTGGATTTCAAACTTGTAAGCCGAAGTAGATTTATTAAAAATAACTTTTTAAAACAGTAATACAATTTATTCATACGATACGATTGCTTCAATTATAATTGTAATTAAACAAATTAAGATTTTCTTCTTCTTCTTCTTCTTCTTCAAGCACGGCTTTTTCCACACTTTAAGGCAATTTTGCCCTTTGTGCGTAAGCTTGGCCTGTTTGTGTGTTTGTTATTCTGTCCATCCTAGGGCGTGCCAGTAGTCTAGCAGGCTGTGTTCTGGAAGATTGTTATAATCACAGTTTATTGTGTTGATTTGTTTTAATGGTTCGATTTATGTTTCTTTTACATGGTAATAAAGCAATAATTTTTTACCTACGTAAAGTAATCGCTATGACAGTCTATTATAATAAGTTATTTGGTGAATTATACCACTAAAATTATGTGGATTTATCAAACATGTCATAAAATCTATGCATTTGATTCCATTTTTTAATACTTTTATTTAATAAAAGTTCAAGAGAAGACCACTAAAGCAATTTTATTGTTACTTTGACTAAAATATTCGACAATAGCGGCGAGCTTCACATGTCTTTCGAAAACTACGAGCAGTTAGGTCTGCTCAGAAATGAAAGTTTCCTCACGATTAGCACATAATAATATTAGAAGTGCGAAAACTAGGTTTTGAACCCCTTTCCCTTAGTTTTCCATGCGAGCGCACTACAACCATTTACCACTAGACTATCATTGCCCAGTTTTATTCAACCACACGATATATCGTAATGTCTAAAGAACACACGCACCCATTGAGAGGCTGCCAAAAGATTAGAGACCTATCCTAAGTGGGCGTTATTGTAAAGTAAAGAAAAACAACTTCATAGGGATTTCATCGATCTGTAGATATATTACACAAGATTTGCTTTATATTTTTATTTTACGCATATTTTTATGAATAGTTTATCTCTACGAGGTAACATTTAATTTGTAGGTATTTGCTTGCGGATTTGTTCCTGAGTTATGGTAAAAAAAATAGTCTTTCAAGTACTTTCTACTCGCATGAATGCCCCATTAAAATCAGTTCAGCAATTTGGGATTTAAGCCCAGATAAATAGGCACAATATTATTTTCAATGTTTATATGAGCTGTATTTTCTTATATGTATAATAATGATGATAAACTCCTGACTGTTTCCGATCACGGCAACTGCTTCAGCGTTTAAAGATAATTGTCATTCATATGACTATTGTAGCCAATATTCTTCGAAAAGAAGAGTCCAAATAGCCAATATACAACCATTATTTAGCCATTTTAATGGCTTGGGGTACTTTACATATCGTTCTGACATGCAGCAGGTTGCAGCAGGTTTTCTCAAAAACTTTTTCTTCACCGTAAGACAAGTGGTAATCATGTTCAAAATTGATCGCGCATGAAAATATCAGAGGTGCGAGACCTAGGATTTGAACCTGCATTTAATTTCCCAAGCAAGCCTGTTACCACTACCGGGTCTACCTTTATCTAATATTATAGAATCAAAAGTAAGACGTTCATTCCCAATTATCTTTACATATATAGCAATTCTAATTAATATAATTGAACGTGATGTTCCAGAACACGAGTTCGCACGAATGGCGACGAAATCAGCTATTATTTAAAACTTTACAACTAATTTCGCGGTTGTCAAAATATTTAATTAGGCGGAATAACCTTGATTTATATAGACTTTGATTCATTTAGATGTAGATGAAGAAGTAATGTGACATTCGCTGTAACTGATCATTACCAACAGTTTCATTTGTGTATTTTTCGTAACAGACATGCTATTGTTATTTTCTCCTTTGTAATCTATTCTTAAAACTTTGTTGCTTCCCGATTCGGAGAGCTTAGATAAGTTGTTGCAGACTGTGCCTACCCTATATATATATATATATATATATATATATATATATATATACCTACCTATAAACTTTATATATATATATATAAAGTTTATTAAAAAAACGTAATAATTATAATAATAACAGCTTAAGTTAAATAAATAATGTTACCACATTCAATTAAAAAACTTATGAAAATCATAAAAAATGTTTTAAATTAAAATTAACTAATATTGTAAGGTACTTTGGTGCCATTTTCATTATTTTTAATTCATTCTGTAATTTTTTGGGTAGGCACTGTCTGTAACAACTATAAAATCACCTTTGACCGTTTAAAACCTTAGTATCTCCCGTGACCATGATTGCTGCAAAACATTCGAAACAATAAATCCGCAAAAAAAAAATACGAAAACATAGTTTTATGTAAAATGTCTATGACGTCTAAACGAGTTTTCTTATCCTGTTACATCAATCTTCTTACCCAAGGGGACCTTTTATAATTTTATAATTAATATCACTAATAGAAAAGTAAAAACTATATGAAAATATCATATTTTGGTATTGTGATTGAGCATTAGCGCAATTACATCACTAACTAGGTACCCTAAACTTTTCAGTGTTATCAAACTTCTCATTTTCCAAATAAATAACCGGATATTTTCTAAAGCAAATGAAAAATAATTAAGATACTCTACCAGAAACCGATGAACAAACTAGCTTTTGAAATCATATGTAAAGTCCCAAAAGAGCTACATCTCTAAATGTCGCACCGCCATAAATCTGAGTTTGTGACGAACAAATTTATGCTTTGAACGCGTATTATAAATTTTACTATATTTTATTATCAAGCACTATTTCACTTTTCGTTCGAGTTTAAACTGAATTTGTGGGTCTATTATCTGGGTGGTTTAAAATTAGTAGTTCACTCTACATATTGATTATTTTATACAAGCTTCTTATAGCTTAATAGTTTAGGCGAAGAAGTTTTTTTTACACGTGCCTTAAGTGAGAAAAAATTTAAAGTACTTAATACCATATAAATAATATTAGAGGTATAACATTAAATTATTCTTATTGGTATATATATATAAGATTACGTGTATCTCAGAAACGGCTTCAACGATTTGGATCCAATTTTGTACGTAGATAAGGTGTTGCTTATAAGTTTATCTATATATTTGTATATTCTGAAAAATCCAATTACGTATCTATATCTTTTCCTAAAAACACGGGTACTTATAAATTAACTAAGCATTTAAAATATCTTTTCCCCTAAAATATTACTGAACAAGTATAAAACATATTAACCCATGTTCAAAACCGCATTGTGCCATGAATAGAAGTCAGGTAGCCAACATAAATCCCTCTCGAGTCGGGCATCTACGCATTCCACTCTAAATATACTCGCGTCGAAATAAAAACGCTAAACGTTGCGGTGATCCGCTTGGTTTTTGTTTATTCACTTACAAATGCTTAACAAGACAAACAAATAATATTTTCTTATATTTACTTTTTAATAATGATACTTTCTGTAATTTCGTCGGTTTTATATTAGTTTTTGATTTCCAACGGTCCGAATGCTTTACAGGAAACATGTTCTTTAGTTTTTTTATTGAGTGGCTCCTAAGACTGTTATCTATACATATAATAAAATTGTAACTAAGCCGAATCTGTACATTAAATATTTTTTGGAAAATCTTATTGAAATAAACATTATTATCCATACAGAGGCCGAATCTATAGTTTTTAGAATTTTTGTCTGTCTGTCTGTCTGTCTGTCTGACTCAGTCTCTGGTCAGAAAAACCAGTGGAGGAATTTCGATGAAATTTCGTATGATGGTAGCTGGGTATCCAGGTCAACATATAGGATACTTTTTACCGCGGGAAAATATCTCATTTCTGAGAAAAAATACAATATAAGAGTATACTAATATGTAAAACCTAAGAATTTGGTTTTTTGTCATCTGAACGCGGACGAAGCCGCGGGCAATGCTAGTTTAGACATAATTTACTTCGCCAATGGAGAAGACACATTAAATATATAAAAAGACGATGATGATGACTATGAGAAAAAGCAAACATTCAAACATGGTCATGAGAGAGACTGAGGGTTTTTAAATTATCTAAAGTCATGTTATTACATACGACCCCTGTCCGCGAAAATTATATCATAATTTGGAAGAAAAGAAAATAATACCGACGTATCTTACAATTTTGTAATTATTATTAAATTATCTAATTAGTCTTGGGCTTATTATTACTGCTTACATCACTACTGCATACATTATTACTTATTTTTAATTTCTGTTCAGCTAGAAAGTACGCAATAGATTAAAATGATTATAAGCTACACTACATATTATGTTCTTAATTTTGAGTTTTTCAGCCAATTTCAGTGATACTGTATTGAGCAAACAAAAACTAAAATTTCAGTTTAAAAGAGTTCAAACATATAAATATACAAATTACAAACTTATGCAATTCATCTCCTCATAATCAATTTCGGCCACAGTGGCCAATCCCACTGAGATAGCCATCTGATCAGGATATATTATAGTTCACAAGTGTGCGCGTAGATACATGTTAGTTCACCCTTTCTTTCTTAACCGAAAGACTCGAAAATAAACTTGGCCCGACCCGGAACTCGAACCCAGGACCAGGATATGCAGCCGTACATCTATCCACTATACCACCGAAGTAGTTAAAGCATTGAGTTTTGCATTTACAACTGCAATATGTATTAACTACATATTCAATACACAATTTTAACTTTATTACAATCTCATCATATACATATATTATTTTAAGTGAAAATGCCTTACGTCTTCCCATTTTAACAGTTCTAGCGATTTGAAGCAGGTAGTTCTAACACTAGCATTTACACAAACTGGGTTTACTACTTGTAACTAGGGTTGACACTTACCACATAAAATTGCATTGTATTACTATACGTTTTAAATATTTTCCTGATATATTATTATGTTCAACAGTTATATTCCAACTGAATTGCTCAATTTTACTGGTTTTCTGAATAAGTTATAAAACCACAAGTATTGCGATTATTAGATTAAATGAATGAATGTCCAAGATCATGTACAAGACACATGCATACATAGATTGAAGTCATTTTAAAAATAATTTTAGTAATAATACAATTAGAAAAAAGTGTTTTGAATGATTCAAATGAAAAGAAATAGTTTTTGAAATAAAGAGTTTTGATAGTACATTAATAAGTTACACTAAGTAAGGAAATGCAATGATTAATTCTTAATTTTTGTATTTTGAGAATTTATACTCTTATATTATTTCTAACTAGCGGCTCACTCTCGCTTACCTCAGATTCGCCTTTAGAAAAACAAAAACAAATCTATCCCACGGGAACCGTACATTTATCCGGGATAAAAAGTAGTCTCTGTGTTATTCTAATGTATGAGCTATATTATTGTAAAGTTTCATCAAAATCCATTCACCAGTTTTTGCGTGAAAGAATAACAACCATACAACCATATATCCATACATCCATACATACGTTCCTACAAACTTTCACGTTTATAATATTAGCAGGAAAATACCCAACCCTACCTCCAACAGGTGTTTCTAGGTGTTTGTACAACTTTTATCGTCGATAGTAAACTTGGGATTTCTAACACCGATATTATTGGTTTTTTATACTTCTTTACAGGAAAACAAGTAAACTGTAGCGTTAATATTAGATTTGATAGTTAAAAATTTTAAAGCCATAGGTAACCCACTGATTGCGATAAATTTTTATAGTATCGAATATATTTTTAACTGGCTAATTCGACAAAGTTCAGTCCTTTTAATACAGTTGTTACTTTTGGATTCATACTAAAATCCGATATAAAAACTATTTTGGTTTTATCCGAATTTCCTGATTTGTTGTTTTTGTTATTTGAGTCTAAATATGTAAAGACTTTAAGAGACTTTTTGAATGTACAGCTTTTTTCTTCATCATTTTATGTTTTTTGTTGGTTTACTATAATTAGTGGCATAAACGTCATTCGACAAACACACATAATAATATGTAATTTTACAGGAAGCATTAACAAAAATGCTTTTGATATTTACTGTTTCGATGACCATAGATTCGATATTCGAAAATTTACTTACTTGAGGCAACATTTTGGAAAAATGATGTATATTTAAGTGTATAGGGGCCTGTTTCAAAATGATTTAAATTTTCAAATGTCCAAAAAATGGTTATTATTTCGACGTTTCGTGTTCTTAGATTTGATTCCATACATTACAACAGAGCAATATAGGTGAGTTAGTTGCGTATTATAAATAATTCGAGAATCAATGTCACAATGTCCATAAAAGCCAGTGCCACCAGTAAGACGTATTCCACTACATCACAGTGATATTAAATATTAATTTCAATAAAATATGTTGGGACATTAACACACAGCACCATCTAGTTCCATGGTAAGCTACGAGGCTTGTGTTATGGATACCAGATAGTTGATACACTACACATATATAAACTTTAAATACATACATATTTTAAATATAAACACCCATGACTGGAGTATAAACATTTGTGCTCATCACACAATGAATGCCCGCAGCAGGACTCGAACCCGCGACCGTTGGCAAGCAAGTAGGGTCACTACACACTGAGCCAAACGTGTCGTCAAATCAATTATATTATTTTGATTAATCTTTCACACAACGTAACTCTATAGCAAGGATGCCATTAAAAATAGATTTTGTAAGAACATGACGCAATAGTAGCCAACGTGGTAACGGCGAAACGGCGAGGTAAACATCTGTCATGTCACTCAACTGTCCAGTTTTTAATTCCACCGGATATTCAGATTATTGCCTGTGCTACAATGGTTCCATAAATTTTTTGAAGTGAAACTTCTTTAGAATCGTTGTTATTTGAAACTCGATGTAACGAAAATGCGACACGAAGAAGAGACAAACACATAAATATAAAGGATTAAGCCGGCGAGAGAATGAGATAGAATGTATTAATATGTAGTCATAGTAACCGTTATTATCGTCTGACAAATACTATAAAATATTATAAAATATAAAACATATTTTTTATAATATTACTTATATTTTTTCCATATACGAGTATGATATTCTATAAATATATGATTTTAATATGCCTAAAATGCCTTATTTAATTATTGATTAGTTTTAATTTAGTTGCGATATTTGCCAAAGAAGTTCTATACTTCAACCGCGCGTAAAGGTTACAGGCACCCATATTTTTATATATTTATGCTTGTCCTCGCTTTGCAGTCTGCCATTTGATATCATAGTTTATCTGTTTAGTAAATTTCATCCAAATCCATCCAGCCGTTTCAGAGTTAACAGAGCTATAAACATGCATACATACACATATATACAAGTTTTCGTATTTGTAATAGTAGTCATATAATTATGGTTGTATAATATTTATATTTTTACTGCTTTGACATTCCTATGGTTAGAAAAGAGGTCTGCAGTTTTTAGGTCCTGGATTCAAATCCTGGATTGGGCCAAAAATAGTCTATGTCACGAACTTATCAGCTGTAGCCAGTAATCAGGCAGCTGGCGTTGATAGATACTGGTGCTTGTTGGTCTTCTTATATAAGGCGATGCATTGACATCATTTTTGCATAGACTTGTTAGTAGTTTAGTTAGGAATATAGGGATAAAAGAAAAATTTGGAAAAACGATATTTAAACCTATTTCTATGGCGGAATTTATCAATTTAAATTTCATTGTTTATTATTTAAGCATTGCAAAAGTAAATTCGAAGCTAATAAAAAAAAAGTACAGTAAGTTATATCAATATATTAAATTCCTATTCAATCAATAGAATCTGCGACCATTGTAGGAGAGCCACAGTCCAATGTTTACATTGGATTCGCGCATTTTCATTTACCTCTCGTAACGGGTGTTTACAGCACCTAACTTCCGATGTGCTGCTTTGATGATAAAAACGTGAATTATATAATATTTATAATTACAACACTAATATTTATTTATAGAAGTTGGCTGAAAATTAAATTTTGAAACCGTCGAGTAGAGCGTTACATATCTAGCCGTATTATTAAAAAATATCAATTTTAATTAATAATTATGTTAAAATATGAGAAACGAGCAGTGTATGGTTCCAATAACAACCTTTATATATAGAAAAAAAAAACAAAATTAAAATGGTAGTTTTAGATATAAATACTACTTTGGGTCCCATAAAGACGAAAGTATCTTAGAAATCAATCAAATTATTGTGTTTATATATATATATATATATATATATATATATATATATATATATAATATTTTCTTAGAATAATACTATTTCTTAGATTAACGCGAATATTTGACATTTTAAATAAAACCATCTTTTCGGATTTCGCAGATTTATTTTAAGTTCCCAACGATTCAAATGCTTTTATTTTAAATCAATCGGGAATTTATGGTGGTAAGGTACGCATAAAAAGTTTTAATTTTAATCTACCATTGTTTGTTAAATTGTTGAAATATTATCAAACTTTAGATTGTAACCTAAATATTTTACTAAAACATATTAAAATAACCAACACCACACAATCCAACTAATAAAATATAAAGCCCTATAAAAAAACAATAAAGAAATGAAAGATCCTCCGAACCGCAAACCATGTAGAAGATATAAAGAGTTACGACTAGTATGTCTTAAACGATTATTGTGACATGTGCCGTGAAACTCTACCAACACTGCCAATTCACATTGCGTCGTACTTAGAGATAAAGAATACTTCACACTAAAATCATTTATACATGTAATAAAATTCTGAGTCGAATCTGTGCATTAAATATTTTTTGGAAAATCTTATTGAAATAGGCATTATTATCGATACAGAGGCTGGTTTTGATGCAATTTAATATGGTGATAGCTGGTTATCCGAGTCAACATATAGAATACTCCATATTGCGGGAAAATATCTCGTCTCTGAGAAATCTACACTAACCGGTAAAACCCGAGCGGAGCGAGGGTGAGTCGCTAATAATATATTATAATGTATTCTAATATTTGTTTTATGTTTACAGTTAAGTTGACAAGTAAAAACCTTGCCATAAAGAAACCCAACTCAAGTAAATACGAAAGCTCCGAAAAACTCATATTGATGAATATTGTTATTTTTGGTGAATGTCTATAAAATACAATTATTAACACAAAACGGTTAAAATATCTATACTTGTTAGTCGTGATATCTGTAGATAAATATATGTATAATTTAGCTATATAGAATAATACGAAGACCAAATTTAGTTAAAAAGGTGTTAGTTGAGTGGGACACGGTGGATGAAGATGATGTCTATGCGGTAGCTGAGGTAAGGCTTCGTAAAGGATGGGTCATCGACAGTGAGATAAAAATCGTACTCAAGGCGTATATGGAAGTCGGGCTGGGGATACTGATTATAATATAACTAACGACTCACCCCCGCTTCGCTCGGGTTCATCCCCAGGTTCATTCCCTATACAAACTTTCATCACCATTTTCACCCCCTTAAGGGATGATTTCCGGAATAAAAAATATCCTATGTCCTTTCCAGGGTCTCAAACTACCTAAAAAGATCGTTTCCAAATTATTCTTTACAAACATACAAAAATGCAAATCTTTCCTCTTTATAATAGTAATGTAAATAATTGAACTGCTACTTATTGTAAAAGAGAAAATTTGTTACTCTTTCACGGGCGTATTTGCGTGAAATTTCATCAATAGATTACGATTTGAAGTAACATAATAATAAGGAGTAATAAATAGTTATTATTATAATGATAGTCTAAAAAGATAGATTCGCACATGAAACCCTTAAAACGTACATTATATTAGACACAAAATAACACTTATCTATACTAATATTATACAAAGGAACGATTTGTTTTTGTTTTTTTGTTTGTACCGAATAGGCTCCGATTAGAACTACTGAACCGATTTAGATGAAATTTGGTAAAAAAGTAGTTTGAGACCCTGGGAAGGACAGAGTTTAGTTTAGATTTTAGTTCTATCTCGGAAGTCATCTCTTAAGAGGTTGAAAATGGGGGTGAACGTTTGTATGGGGACGAACCCGAGCGAAGTGAGGGTGAGTCGCTAGTAGGTACACTATAAAAAGAATACAGTAACCAAAAAGTAATAATATTTTTTTTCACTAAAAATAGTGTTAATATCTATAACAAAAAAAAACTAAAAAAAATAGCTATTTTTTAGCTTTCAGTATGACTTAGGCTTAAGCACTAGGCGCATCAAAACTCCTATTTCGATCCGTGAGCGACACTAATCTCCGGCGCCCACGGCACGTTTGTTTGCATTTTTTCATAATGCTGTTAGTTTTAGCGTAAGATGCTGAACACAAAGACAGTACGGCATGCCAAGTCATAGAAATTATATGCTTGACCGATTTTAAAAAATAGCAAGTACAACACTAATATTTCAAAATTCAAAATATTTTATTCAGCATTAAATTATTACTTTTTTACAGAACCATGAGTCTACCAGTCGGAAAGAGGTAGCCTCAAACCTGAGAAGAAGTGGCGAAAGCGTGAAAGTTTCTAAGTGAAGTTTAACTGCTGAACTAATTTAAGTAAAACTCTCAATGAAGATAGTTTAAGATACATATTACCACTAAAGCTGTACAATACGGACAAAGCTATGAACAAAATCTAGTTTTTAGTATCTTGCAATTGAAAGCTATATATCTTCACATGAAAGCTTTTGCTAACGTAGCGTTGTATTTATTATCTTTATGCTGTTACATTAATGTCAATATAAATTAGTTTAGTATGATCCATACATTAAATATTTAAAAATATTCAGTAGATGGTGTAGTGTCAGTGTGTCGGTTTACTCGCTGAGAGGTTGCTGGCTCGATGTTTGGTTAAAGATAAAAATAACTAGTATGCGACCGCAACTTTCACGTTTTTATCTATACATATAATAAAATTGTAACTAAACCGAATCTATACATTAAATATTTTTTGGAAAATCTTATTAAAATAGCCATTATTATCGATACAGACGCCGAGCCTATAGTTTTTAGGATTTTTGTCTGTCTGTCTGTGACCGTATCACGAGAAAACCGCTGGACAGATTTTGATGAAATTTGGTATGATAATAGCTGGTTATCCGAGTCAACATATAGAATACTCTATATTGCGGGAAAGTATCTCACTTCTGAAAAATCTATACTAAGCCTTAAAACGTAACTAGTACTATTAAGAATACTAATAACAATATGTTATGACAACCACCAAACATAATAAAACAGAAAAATTATCCGCGGTTAAATCTGTTCAAACTCATTTTTTTTGCTTACAAAGCACATATTTGCATTATGAGCAAGACATGTGTATGAAACATTGCGATTTAAGTGTTGTGGTTTGGTCGATGATTTTGTTTTGTCTAACCGGCGCCGATCGTAAGGTGAGGAAAAGTCGAGGTGATTGATATATCATACGCTTTGATCTCAGTTAGATTAATGTTGTTTATAAAACACTTTATGGACTGTTAATTGGGAAGCTATACGAGTGGTTAATGGATAATAAGCAAACATGAAATGTGTAAATATTATGTTTTTATCTATTTATTTAAGGCTATTGTAAAGTTTTTAGGTGTAGCAGTTTAGCTAGCACTGGCTAAGTCTGAGCTTTTGGATCGTATACTGTATCTGATTATCTGTATATTTTATTACGAGCTTGACTAAGTATTTATATTGGTTCTTTTTTAATACTTTCTTAGATTTACGCGAATACTTGGCATTTTAAATAAAAGTAGGTATATTTTTGGATTATTTTGCGAATTTATTTTGATTTTTGGTTCCCGACGTTTCGAATGCTTTACAGCAATCATGCTCACGGGAAAGACTGAGGTGTTAGATGTCTTCATATGCGAATCCTTTTTCAACATAATTATTACTTGTCTTACGGTGAAGGAAAATGTCGTGAGGAAATCTGAATGCCTGAGAGAACCTAGCAAGTTTTCAAAAGACATGTGAAGTCCGCCAACTCGCACTTGGTCCACGTGATGGATTATGGTCTAGTCCTCCTCATATTGAAGGGAAGCCCGTAGCCAGTAGTGGGACGGTAAAAAAGGCTGAATACATACCTACATAGACAATAAAAAAGTGACCAACGCACAGAGTTTTGTGTAAGTACGATCAATATTATGAATGAAAAAAAGTAATTTTGTCAATTAACGCTCTCGAACTTAAAGCACTGAACAATAACATATTTAGACAAAATTTAGTAAGAGCTTTGACTGTATCCTGAGTTCGGACATAGATTACCCTCGAACCCAGCAACGTATATCACGCGATCGAAGCCGCGGGCAAAAACTACTAAAATTTCTTTATGTTGCATCATATCTCATAAATGCAGTATTGAGATAATTAAAAACCACCCTTTAATCAAATACACAGTAAAATAGTAATTTTCATTTTTATGACTTAAAAATTCAATATACGGTATATACAGCGATTTACCTTTTAAAACGTCCAGAAATAAAATCGCCATACCTAAGATGGTTAATAAAATGTACGGGGAAGCTAGCCAACCTCGGTTTTATGACTAGCGGTCAAATGTATAAAACCTATCAAAAATAGAAATACTATAACCCACAGACGTACAGACAATATTATTCTTTAATATACAGAAAATAAGAACTATACAAGGATTATTTGTAAATGCAGCAGTTTAGGTTTTAAAGCAGTTATATTTTTAATATTTATTTTTGCTGGCAAGTTACCTAGGTTTGTACTGGGGCATTATTTCAATTATATTTCGCTATTTAAATGTCACAAGCATACTTTTGTTTAGGTAATTATAAGTTTAGAGCTTATTCATATTATATGGGCTTTTAGTATCCGTTATATAATTATAGACCCAAACTAAAGTTCTAGTTAAGAATCAAAGCTTAACCGCAATATGTTAAGGTATAATGAAACATAGCATTTGCCCGCGGTTTTGCCCGCGTTGTTTAAAACTAATGGATTTTTTTCTTTTTTTTCTGTTCCTACTGTCTATGAGAAATTTAGTAGTCAAATCCTATGCGTGTTATTTCGCTTTTATAATTACTGAGCATGTGCGAATTATTTCCAACATGATTACCACTTGTCTTACGGTGAAGGAAGACATCGTGAGGAAACCTGCATGTCTGAGAGAACTTAGCAAGTTTTCGAAAGACATGTGAAGTCCATTAATCCGCACTTGGCCAGCGTGGTGGACTATGGCCTGATTACCCTCGTATTGAAAGTAATCCTGTGCCCAGCAGTGGGACGTTAAGTGGGAATATAAATAAGAACAACACACACTAGAAAAAATATATAAACTAATTATAATTGCTAATCATTCTTATTAAGCTCAAAGAATATTATTTACGCGAGATAATACTTTCCATCTTGCATGACAGTAAATGCGTGTTTATACAGAACTAGCATTTCCCGCGGCTCCGCCCGAGTTCAGATGACCAATAAAAACTTTTTAACAAAAAAATAAAAACCGACTTCAAACAAAAGCACTAAAAAGTAAAAAATAACTGATTGGTAGTTTTCATTTACTATACATACCTGCTTTGCTTTATATGGGCTGGCACCGATTTCGAAAATATTTGATTAGGTATGTATTTAAAAGGTAGACTTTAATTACTTAGTCAAAGCACACCGACTTCGAAAATATTTGATTAGGTATGTATAGTAAATGAAAACTATCAATCAGTTATTTTTTACTTTTTAGTGCTTTTGTTTGAAGTCGGTTTTTATTTTTTTGTTAAAAAGTTTTTATTTTTCCCTTTTTAGTGTATACAGTAGTAGCAAAGTAAGAATTCTAACGTATTAGGCTTGTCAAATCATACATAACAAACCCAAACTCAAAGTATCTACTATTAGCCGTTGAAGAGTTCCACCTATCCACCTTCTGGCCTTACTATCAGATCAGGTCAACAATACCGAACAACTGTACTATCAACGGAAATAGAAACACTTGCAAAGTTTCAAGTCAATATGACAATTAGATGTAGGTTAAATTCATCATTAGCTATTTTTCCACCCTTAGGGGTGGTATTTTTTTTTTGAAATTTAAATGGGACCAATCTGGAAGTATACTCTTTCAAACGACACAAAAATTGTCCAAATCGGTTAATAAATGACGGAGTACTGAGGTAACAAACATAAAAAAAAAAAATACAGGCGAATTGAGAACCTCCTCCTTTTTGAAGTCGGTTGAAAACCAAATTCTTAGGTTTTACATATTACTAGGCTTCTCTTACATTGCAGTTTTTCTATTTTTCTCAGAAATGAGACATTTTCCTGCGATAAAAAGTATGCTATATATTGACCCAGATAATCAGCTATCACTATATCAAATTTCATCAAAATCCCTTCAGTGGTTTTTCTGTGATGCGGTAACAGACAGACAGACAAAATTCTAAAAACTATAGATTCGGCCTCTGTATCGTATATTAGTGTATATTTTAATAAGATTTTCCAAAAAAATTTTAATGTACCGATTCGGCTTATTTACAATTTTATTATATGTATAGATTAGCTCATGTAGAGTTAATTAGTTAATTATTACTCGAAACAATTACTGGTCCATTGATGCATTCCCCTACTATGTAAACGTTTAATCTCATTTAAATAAACTACAAAATTGTTTATATAATAAGACATTAAAAAATTAACAAACAATAGATTTATTTCTCCCTATAACCCATTAGAGTAATGGAAATAATCAATGAAAATTCAATTCTTCAGTACCTTTTGTCCAAGGTGGTCATTATGGTGGAGGTGATTCGCGGGGGGTCTGAGTGGTCAGCGGGTGACGCTATGAGGGGTCCTCCGTAGTAGGTTTTTAATGGAAATCTATAGCTATTGTTTTATTTGAATGCAAGGGAATGATATTTATTACACGATCTAAATATTATTTAGTCGTGTTTGCTAATGATTTTTTAGTCCACATGTAGATATTAAGTTTTGCAACTATATATTTCAAAAGCTAAGAAATATGAGTTTTTCTCTCCTTTACTATGTTGTTGTATTATGTGCATTGTGTATAATAAATTTTCATATTTATTTAACATTTAAATTTAAATAAAACATGATCCCATGCCGTTCTTCTTTTAGAAGCAGACATTATAAACAAATTAGGCAGTTTAAAAATAAATGAGTAATGTTTCAAAAATATACAATACTACAATACAGTAAGCTCGGACCAATTCGAGAAGCTCGAAGCTCGAAAATGAAAGCAATTTGTTAAGATTACCGTCAAACCGCTCCGTGTAGATTGTTCATTAAAAGAGCTTTAACTTTTAAGTTCATTTCTTTAAAATATCGCTGCCTTTATGTATATATTATATGAATATAATCATTTTAAAAATTTATATATATTACAAATTAAACGTTTATATGTTTGTTTATGACGTATTATTTTCTTTCTTTATGATATTATTAAAATATCAGGTCATAATTTTATTATATCTTAAGATTTATCCTTTGAACTCTACAAAAAAGATTTTATACATAATATATACATATGTGTGCACACAATATAAATATTACTTACACTATATGACATTTTCTTCCACATCGGTTGACTGGAAGAGATCTCTTCTAGAGATAAGCGCGCCTTAGTTAACTCAGTTTTTAGTAAAAAAAATATTACTTTTCTAATGTCAAAAAATTAATTAAACACAAAAAAAAGAATGTTACTCTTAGTTTTCAGGAAAAAAATCCATAAGTATTAATTTCTCTTATATTAAATTCCCATAACGCACGGTACCCCTTCACTAATACCAGCCGGATATGCACTCAATCAATTTTTATGATCATAAGTTTCCCATTAATATGAAATACAAAACATAAAGAAAGGAGAGTTAAATGTAGCGCAGCCATAACTCACCGTGAGCTTAACCCCTTCAAGCTGAGACCTGAGTGTATCTGTAATATGTTCTGTACAGTTAAGAATTTGCCTTGAATATGACTTTTATTTATACTTTGATTATTTTACTTTAATTATTTTTTGTGAATTATAATTTTACTCTAAAAAAAGATTATACTTTAAGAAAAGATATTGGTCCCACTGAGTTTCTTTCGCCAGTTCTTCTCAGGTCTGAGGCTTCTTCTTTCCGAACTGGTAGTAGACTCATGACGCTTAGTAAAAAATTGTAATAATTTAATGCTGAATAAAATATTTTGATTTGGTTTGATTTGATTTTATATACATATAGGCAAAGACAAAACAATTCAGTACATTTTTCTCTGCTGTTTGTCAACCGATTTTTTTAATAGTAATTGATGAGCTTTACTATTAAAAAAATACTATTAAAAAAAATTGCAACATATTTTTTATATAGTAAATTCTATTCATACGTATATATTTTCCTTAAATTTTCAGTAATGATTATGGTCAATTTCAATCACATCGAGAACAATAGTATATAGAATCTTCTTCTTCTCTCTGCCCATTTCCCAATCACTTGGGGTCGGCGCAGTACGTCTTCTGTACTGCTGAAAGGATTTGGCAAAAGTTTTACGACCGGCCGCCTGCCTGACGTCAACCCTCCTTGGGCAATATAATATAATCTTATATATAAAATTTCCATGTCACAATGTTTGTTACCGTACTCCTCCGAAACGGCTTTACCGATTTTTACCAAATTTTATATGCATATTCAGTAGGTCTGAGAATTGGCTACTATCCATTTTTCATATCCCTGAGTGATAAGGATAAGGGTGGTCCTCCCAGACCCCACCCCAGGGACGAACCCGAGCGGAGCGAGGGTGAGTCGCTAGTAGTATATAGAATATAGTACCTAATACTTGTTAAACAATTCTTTCATTATGGTTCAATTCGCGACTACATAACAGTGCATATAGTATAGTGAAATTTGGTTGAATAAAGCAGGATGTACACCGCAACTCGCTAGTGCCGATTGTACGATCAGACTTTGAGAATGAAATATTTGGTAATTGCACTTGTCTTTGGCTAGTCTCAGCAAAACGCTCGCCGTGGCCACAATCGTTTAAGAAGATATTATTGTATGGTTGTTTAATTAACAAAGATAATAATAATGATTTTAGCCACGGCGGCCAATCTCACTGAGACTAGCTTGGGCCGACCCGGAACTTGAACCCAGGACCTCCGCATCTGCGGTCGTATATGCTAGCCACTAAACCACCGATGTAGTTATACAGTATACATATATTTCTGTACAATTAAAAAGATACTGATAGATGAAAGTGGAACAAAATGCGGTGCAATACATTAGTAACGCGAATAAGCTGTCAAGATACTACAAAAGTTAACATCTTGATCTGTTACTGCGTATACGAAGGACAAACCAACACACACTACACTTTCACATTTACAATATTAGTATTAATTTATGAAATACAAGTTTATTCCTCGATGTTAATTTCAATTTAAGTAATTATACTATTAAATAAGATGTATAGCAGGTATATATATAATCTTCACTTGGTCACGTTCACCCACGTGAGTTTCAAATGCCCCCTTTTTAACGATTGCATATTTCAAATTTCATCAAATAACACTCGTTATTCGTTTAACAAGAACCTCATAAAATATAAAGCACTCAGGTGTCTTGCTTTTGACAAACTAATTTACTACTCGAGTATAAAAAATCAATTTCCGCTTCTATACCTTTAAACGAAATTGAACTCAATCCTATTTAGAATAAAGTTTGAAATCGATTTTAATAATAATTTTTTTCTTTTTCATAGTGTCACTATTTAAAATAGAAGAAAATAATGTTTATATTCTCGTTAATGATCAATTTATACGAAACAAGCTGAAAAGAAAATGTGTCAAAATGTACGTGGATTTTTTTGCGTTTGAAGTCTAAGTTGAAATTGGAAGACATTAAATGTGGAATTAATGACCAACGATATGTTTCTTGCGATCGTTAAAACAATTAATTATATTATCGTATAGTTACGTAATAATGCATAGTATATTACGTCTATCTTTCTTTTAGTTCATCGTTTAAATAAAAAAAATAAATATGTTGGGACATTAACACACAGCACTATCTAGTTCCATGGTAAGCTACGAGGCTTGAGTTATGGATACCGGATAGTTGATACACAACACATATATAACTTTGTTTTTAATTACATATATATTATAAATACTCCCAGCGGGGCTAGAAGCCGCGACCGCTGTCAGAACAAGTAGGGCTACTATGAGCTGAGCCAAACGTGTCGTCAAATCGTTTATATAAAATAATTTATATTATTTAGTCACATTATCTAGAAGATAGATTTCAAAAGAAATACCATAATATTATAAACGCTCTACCTATGTACATATAATACCATACAAATTTTAAGCTATTTATAAAAATTATCGAAAATATTAATTTTTTAAATTAACTTTTGCTTTATTATGTATCAATACTTGATCATAGGAAATAATAATTACTAATATTGTAAAGTTAAAAAAGCTTAATAATGAACGTAAGTAACAATTATACTTTGAAAAAACCAAAACACTATGAAAAATAACGAATTTCTCACATCTTATAATAATTAAAGTCGGTTTTATTATATTTTGAATCAATCACGTCAGTAGATAATAAATCACGGCAAATCCTCGAGATCCCCAAAAATCCGGACACGGAACGCTTAAAGATGCGAGTGGAAGTAAAATATTCATTAATTGGTTCCGCTCCCGAAGCTTTATTACTCGGGGGCTGATTAAGACTATGACAGATTTGATCAACTATTGCTTTTATGTAGAACTAACCTCGGTCTAGTGGATAGTATATACGGCCACAGATCTGTAGGTCCTTGGTTCGAGTCTAGGAATCGACCAACAGAATCAAGTATAGGATCAAAAAAGTACCAATTATAGATATTGTTTTTCTGATATATTTCTTAGTAGGACCCCGGAGTAGGGGAGTCGGCGATGTCATACCTCATGAGTCATGCTCAAGCAGAACACGTCAAGTCGTCGGTCCTGCGCCATCTCAAGCAGATCTCAGATCGTGTAGGTACAGAAAATATATTCTGTGCATTTGGCTAGTATCATTGAGATTGGCCGCCGTAAGCTAAATGGATCAGGATAACATTATCATTAATTACATAGATACATATAGAATTTACCATTTATCCCGCTTTCGTCCGGATACTTCTTTCATATCCTTTTCACTCCTTAATATTTAGAAATACAACCCGCATTTTAATTTTTTTTTGTCAAATTTTAACTTTTTTGGTCTTCACATCGATAAGTCGGGTAACATCATTATTAATTTAAAAATTAACATATTGTAAAAACGCAAGCATTGAGATAATAAATAAAAATTTGTATAAATAATATGTGTAGCAATACATCAAAAATATCATATATATAAAATATTTAATATTATTTTTCATATAATTTCTATTAAAAGATTAAGTAATTTATATGAACATTCGAAATTCCCATAAAGACGTGCGTGGGGCGCTGCTACCCCGCTAATGGCTTGATGTCATTCAGTACGGCGTTCCTATTGGTTATAGAAATCCATAGATCCGCTATATAGTCTGCGTTTAATATACTATAAGTATATTATGTTAACGACTCATCTTTACTTTATTCATGTTTAACTACTATTACCTTCGTTTCTATGTAGACCTCTAAACTATAAGCTATTTTATACTTTGATGTCCAAACAAACAAACAAACAAACAAACAGAATTTCTTTTTTATATCAGAATATGTCTTTGTAAAGATAAAGAAATTCCGAAAATTATTTAATAACTAGCGACTCACCCTCGCGCTTCGTTCGGGTTCGTCCCTAGCTTGATTTCCCATACAAACTTTCATCTCCATTTTCACACCCTTAAAGGATGATTTCCGGGATAAAAACTATCCTATGTCTTTTCCAGGGTCTCAAACTATCTTCTTACCAAATTTCATCTAAATCAGTTATCCCTACAACGTCACAAACTCAAAATCTCACAAACTCACATACTTTACCTCCTCATAATATTAGTATTGATTATTTTTTAAATACCTAAATATTTATTTCTTTACTTTTACTTGAATATTAGCGTTCCAGTCTGTACTTGAGCTACGCTTTGATATACATTATATATAAATAGACAAAAATATCTCTTTAAAGTAAACATGATATAAAAATCAAACAGCAAAACATTTGACAAAATAGTAGCAATGTTGTTCATAGGAAAATTACTAAAGAACGCAACGGTAATAAAACTATAAAAAAATTAATTCAAAATATAAATATTTCGAGGACAAACAGCGGCTCTATCGCTCTGGTGTTTTACCTACGGATATTAATTAGAGGTAAGCAAGTTCCCTTTGTAAGATTTTCAATTCTCCCCATCTGATGTCATACCAAAGATAACATTACTTTGTTTTTGTGAGAGCATTACTTTGTTTTAAATACGTAATAAAATTTGCAAATATCTAACTATATACAAAAAAAATACATGTTTTATTAGAGAACGAAATAAGGCAGTGGTAGCCCAGTGGTAACGCGCTCGCTTGGTGATGCGGGTTCAAATCCCGGGTCTCGCACCTCTGATATTTTCATGTGCGAATCATTTCTAGCATGATTACTACTTGTCTTACGGTGAAGGAAAACATCGTGAGGAAACCTGCATGTCTGAGGGAACTTAGCAAGTTTTCGAAATATATGTGAAGTCCGCCAACCCGCACTTGGCCAGCGTGGTGGACTATGGCCTGATCCCTCACGTTTTGAAGGGAGGCCCTTGCTCAGCAGTGGGACGTTAAAAAGGGCTGAATACATTAGGGAACTAGTTCTACTTGTGGCTTTGTTTGTTATTGCAACGTGGTTGAATAACGTTTATATATTTCAGATATAGCATCATTTTTTAAATATTATATTTCTATTAGTAAAATTATTTAAGGCAATGGTAGCCCAGTTGTAACGCGCTCGCTTGGGAAACCAAGTGAAGCGGGTTAAAATCCCGGGTCATGCACCTCTGACATTTTCATGCGCGAATCATTTCTAACTTAATTACCACTTGCTTACGGTGAAGGAAAACATCGTGAGGAAACTTGTATGTCTGAGAAAACCCAGCAAGTTTTCGAAAGACACGTGAACTCCGCCAACCCGCACTTGGCCCGTTTGGTCGACTATGGCCTTATCCTCTTCATATTGAAGGGAGTAACAATAGGACCTTAATGGTAAATTAAAAAAATGATTCATCCGTTCGGTAGCTACGATGCCACAGACAACACATTAAACTTATAACACCCCGTCGATTTTGCGTCGGGAGTTCAAAAGGGCTGAATACAAAAATATTTTAGTAACATTTCAGTCGCTTTAGAGATAACATACAAACAAACAAACAAAATTAATCAATTCATTATAGTGTAAGATAAGATCTAGATTATTAATTTTCGCATAAACACATCCAAGAAATCCATCTTAATCAAACCCAGTGAGGTGAGACCGCTACTAATAACCGCGACTGACTGTATTAATTGATTATTTGTGTCAACTTGACTACAAGTAAAGTAACATTACATACATTTAAAACGCAACCGTAATTAAAGGAAATTAGAACTAAAATCGTTTAATAGTACTGATAATGTTAATGCAAAACTTGCATTCAATGTTGTATGATACAAGCAACTTTGTAAACTAATTATTTAAAATTATGTACAGTATTTTAATACGTATGTGTATTATAATACGGTTTATAATACTGTATGTGTGTTTGTAAATAAAATGTTACGTGACAGATAAGTAATTTGGATTAATGCAAAAGTTCCATCCCCATTATGATACAAATAGAGTGCCAATTAATTATTATGAGGTAAGTATAATTAAAACTACGACATGAAACAATGGTAAAATTACATGTTAGGTAAAATTATTTCTTACCTGGATGGAGAATTTTCTTTTTGCAATGCTTTACAAACTTAATAGGACTAAAGCTATAAATAACTTAGGTCTATCATATCGGTGTGCCACTGGCGCTATCTATTAAGTAGTGAGTCGCGGGTTCGAGCCCATGCTGTGTAAATTACTCATAATCTAAAATTCACCCCGATTTGGTAAAGAATAACTAGTCCACTATAGAATAGAGATATTTATTCTGTCGTATTGGTTTGCCAAACCACCTTACCTCTCCCGCGAAGACTATCTAGTCTCAGTGAGATTGACCTATTGAAATTCGGTTACAGGAAACAGGTGTTATTTCTGTTATTTATTACTAGCGGCTCACCCTCGCTTCGCTCAGCTTCACCTCTCGAAAAACAAAAATAAATCTATCCCTCGGGAATGTTGCATATTTTTCCGGGATAAAAGCCTATATGTTATTCCAGACTATAATCTATCTCTGTGTCAAATTTCATCCAGATCCGTTCAGCCGTTCTGGCGTACAAGAGTAACAAACATCAATACATACTCACAAACTTTCACATTTATAATATTAAATACGAATATATTTGTATAGAATCGATCGATATATTTGTATAGAATCGATGTTATTGTATGGTTGTTGTATAGAATTTATTTAGTCAGACACAGGTAATCATCTAATGTTGTCGTTCATCTTTTGATCATAATTTTCATCACCCGTTTTCAGCATCCCTACTTGCTCTAATGCAAGCCGCTGATTGAACGTTTGTTTATTTACTTTGAAATTTTGTATATTTTCTTTTGTATGACGCAGAATACTTAAAAAGCTAATTTGTTTTCATAACATAGATGAAAATAAGTAGTGACTGATGAAGCACTCTGTCTCACATTCCACTTTGATTAGTGCATGGTGGGCGGTTACCGCAAACGAGATTTTGAATTTTCTTTTTTACTCTGTTACATCATATGTATGTAATATCTAATAAAAGCTTTTTAACAAAAAATAGAAACCGACTTCCAGGTACTAAAATGCAAAAAATAATAACAAACGGAGGTTTTCATTTATAATAGATACCTTATCAGATATTTTCGAAGTCGGTGTCAGCCGATGCAAAGCAAATCTAATATATTTCGTACGTAAAATACATATTTACCTATTACATATTCATATCTTAAAATATTGTCGGCTGGCACCGACTTCGAAAATATCTGATTAGGTATCTATTCTAAATGAAAACCTCTGTTTAGTTATTTTTTACATTTTAGTGCCTGGAAGTCGGTTTTTATTTTTGTTAAAAAGTTTTTATTTTTCCATTTTTAGTGTAGACGTAATAAGCAGGTAATTTGTGAAAAGAAAGTTTTTTAATAACATATTCGATTAAAAAATTTATTAAAAAAAAATATTATTGATTTTTTTAAAAACCGCTCGACCGATTTCGATAAAATGTATATGGGACCACCTGTGAAGTATACCCTTTGAAACAAAAAAAATCCAAATTGGTTCAGGCGTCTTCGAGTAATCGGTAAACATACATAAAAAAAAGATTCCGACGAATTGAGAACCTTCTCCTTTTTGGAATTGGAAGTCGGTTAAAAAGATTCCTCTAGTAATCACTGTAATTACAATGAGCAATGTCCATTGTTTGGTAGGGCGCAGGTTCAAATCTCGTATGCTTGTGAAATTAAAGTAGTCTCCGATAAAATAGATATATGTACCTATATCTATTAATATTATATTTGTAAACATACACGTGCATTTTTAGAAACATCAAATTGAACTTAATACGTATCCACGTCAAAATATATTAGATACTATAACTAAGGAAATCTGTAAACGAATTGAGAATTGATGGACTCGGGCCAACTTACGTTCATTCAGATGTAGGGCGAGTGGGCGTGCGAAGCTAGCGTGACTGGCGGCGAGTAGCGACAACTTTGTGGTTTGAGTCTAGGTTGATACTTTAATTGTACAAATAATTCCTACTTCTTATTTCTTATTTTTCTATATTGTATTATCAATGAGAGTACATGAATATAGTAAGTATAGACACTATACCTACCTAAGAAACGCGACGTGTTAAACACCCATACCTACACTCACTAGGCAATTTTGGTTATAATCATAGTAATTCAATACACGTATATTTTTATATCAGAAAAGTGTGTTATATAGTGTTTTCAGACTTATATTACAAATGCAAAAATTTGTATGTGTGTATGTTTGTTGCTCCTTCACGCTGAATCGGCTGAACTGATTTGGATGAAATTTATTACACAGCTTAGCTAGACCTACGAGACTCGAGACTCGACCGAAAAAAACTTTTTAACAAAAAAAAAATAAAAACCGACTTCAAACAAAAGCACTAAAAAGTAAAAAATAACTGATTGGTAGTTTTCATTTACTATACATACTTAATAAAATATTTTCGAAGTCTGTGTGCTTTGCTTTGTATGGGCTGGCACCGATTTCGAAAATATTTGATTAGGTATGTATTTAATAGGTAGGCTTTAATTACTTAGCCAAAACATTTTAAACCCCCCATTTTAAACCCCTTTTAAACAAAACAAAAATTGCCCCAATCGGTTAATAAATGACGGAGTTCTGAGGTAACAAACATAAAAAAAAATACAGCCGAATTTAGAACCTCCTCCTTTTTGAGGAAGTCGGTTGAAAAATAAGTCGCAAGTATACAATATACAGGAATACAATCCACTATTTGTTTTTATTTTTAATAGCTTAGTAGTACTAAAACATACTATGTACTTAGATAATACTTAGATAAGTAAGGAGTTATACCTTAGTAAGGAGTCAATCATTTACTAACAAACTTACATAATATTTTCAATATTGGCGTGATTATTCTTAAAATAACATAACCATGCCTCAACATAATTCATTAAATTATTGGCATAAATAGTCACACCCATAAAAATGGTATTAAAAAACTCTATAAAATACTAAAATCACAACCCTTCATTTCTCACGCGGTTAAAAACAACAATTGCCACGCGACCTCACCTTTATTACTCCCTCATCGGTAATAAAAATAAAAAATCTCATATGGAATGACCGTTTCGCCCGAAGCTCCCTATTAATTCAATAGCATTTATTTGTAAAGCCGATATATAAATAAGGCAAGGTAAGATCTAAATTAAAAATGAAGTGTATGGTGGGTTGCAACCCCTTGCCGCGGGCGGGCAGGGTGTTTCAGATTTGATAGATGGGTTTAAACACGAGTGGATTTTAGTTTCAAGCATAAAATTTCCATTCATAGTTTTAACAAATGTATTGTTAAAAATCTGTTTACTTTATGTTTCTAGTTAGGAATATGAAAGCAGAATACAAGCTACGAGTATATATTAAAAAAATCATTAAATATTAAATAGTAACAGCTTAAATATTAATAATATATAATCAAGATGGTGTAGAAAATTCTGAAAATAATCAATTTTTCAGGTAGAACTCGTTTATTAATAGTTATCTATACCAAAATAGTAGTTTTCTATACATAATATAGCATATCAAAATAGGCTACGAGCAATGCAATCAAATACTATTGGTTATTATCCCCTACCTCTGGATGCTGCAACGCGTAATCTCATACCTGGCTAACAGGATTGAACCAACTGCCAAAAGGTCCGTTTAGGCGCACCAAATATACTATGAATATTATCTGACTTTTAACATTATATTAAAAAAAATATTTTATTTTATTTTTTTATATTTACTAATTATAGGCAGTGGTAGCCCAGTGGTAACGCGCTCGCTTGGGAAACCGAGTGAAGCGAGTTCAAATCCCGAGTCTTGCACTTAACGGTGCCTTAACGGTGAAAGAAAACATCGTGAGGAAACCTGCATGTCTTAGAGAACTTAGCAAGTTTTCAAAAGACATGTGTAGTCCGCCAACCGGCACTTGGCCAGCGTGGTGGACTATGGCCTGATTCCCCTTGTACTAAAGGGAGGTCCGTGCCCAGCTGTGGGACGTTAAAAGGGGCTGAATATACTAATTAATTAATTATAATCTATAGGTACATATAGTAAAATTCTAACTGAGTCGAATCTGTACATTAAATATTTTTTAGAAAATCCTATTGAAATAGTCACTGTTATCGATACAGAGAAAAACAGCCTTTTTAGATACAATAGTTAATTTTAAAACTATTTTAAAATATCATATTTTAAGTTAAAAGCCATTATATTATGTAGGACTACTAAACGAATATTACCAACATAGGGAAAGCTATTTACAACTTACCAACAGAATATTTATACGGCACTAGTTATATTTAGTAAGAAACTTGGAACAATGGAGTGGTGACGAAAATAGCTTCACACCTTAGTACTTGTCAAAGTAACAAATACGCGCTCTATATGTACTCGTACGTATGCAACGCTACGTGACTCTATACAGTTCTGACCGAAAATATATTATAAGAAATAAATAATGTCGAAGAATTGAGCCGAGTAGATTTAAAACTAGCGACATATTATAAAAAGTATCCTATATGTTGACCCGGAGAACCAGCTATCATCGTACCTAATTTCATCAAAATCTGTCTAATGGTTTTCTCGTGGTGATTTCCCAGACAGACAGATAAAAATTTTAAAAACTGTAAATTCGGTCTCTGTGTCGATAAAAATGATTATTTCAATAAGATTAAAAAAAAATTAATGTACAGATTCGACTCAGAATTTTATTCGTATGTAGGTATAAATATCAAAGAGTCTAGCGAAGAATATACTTTAAATGACCCAATATCTCTTCATTGTCTGTCCTTGTATGCATTTTGTACTTACGATTAGAATAACTCACGAGAGAACATAATAATATAACGAATAATAAAAGTAGCCCATATCTTGTAATATAAAGTATCCCTCACCCAAAATCGGTAGGTCATTAAATTATGGATTTAAAATTATCCGTATTTTACAATCGGTCGTAGAAATACAAAATGACAATGATAAGCTTGGTTTTATGTGTGTTTTTATTTAATAATAAAAATCCTAATTAAAGCAATAGCAACTATTCATAAATCTATTGAAGGCTGACTATTACGCTTTTCATTATTTCATCCTAATGAAGAGAGAGAGAGAGAGAGAGATAACAAAATAATGTATATTTTAAATAAAACTAGTACTGTCTGTAACAACTATGTAATAATATATGAGACATCTACAACTCTTAGTATCACCAGTGACCATGATTGCTGTAAAGCATTCGAAATGTCGGTAAACAAAAAACAAAATAAATCTGTGAAAAAATCCGAAATGGCAGCTTTATTTAAAATGTCAAATATATCTAAGATAATATTATACTATATTTATTATAGTTTAAAACAACGATATTTTATGATTTTTCATAAAATATCACAAACAAAATTGACTCGATGGCTACATCTCTCTCCAACTACTAGCACAAGTTCAGTCACATACGGATAGTCGAAACTTAAAATAAACAGATGAATACTGATCGTATCTCCTCGTGTGGGTAATAAACTAGCAACATTTGTCAGCGGACCGGCTCGCGGCTTGAAAAACAAAATTTTCCGCAACACATATCATAGACAACTTGGGGCAAAGTTACGCACTGGGCGATACTACAACGTTTTTTTTATGTAATACTCTATAAAAAAATTTCAAATTTATACTTTAAAGTTTCATATGCATAAGATTTTTTTGAATAATAATATCTAATAATATAATTAACAATTTTATAGCCCTAACAAATTATATATTGATTTTATTTTTAATTTTTTATAAATTATAACTTAATATTTTTTCTTCTTGTATTTAACAATTTATACTATATAGTATATAAAGTTTGTAAGATAAATAATCGTCATGCCAAAAATTAGAAGTCCAGAGGAAACGTCTAGTTTTGTACTTTAGCGTTTTTAAAAACGCCACGTTTACTATTGCCAGTGGGTATGTAAGGTGGAGGGCAGGATACGGTCAGTGCGCACGTTCTAAAGAAGTGAATAAATCTGCCGCCCAACGACAAGGTGAATATAAAGAGTCCGCACACTGACTTCCGCGAGTTAGGGTTGTCAGTTTGATTAAGAAACTATACAAATATTAATTTTTGATCAATTTTAAATATTTTTAAAATATAATTACTTAAAAATATTAAATAATACATTGTATTTATTTAATCAATGTGTACATTTTTTTTGACAGAGGAAAAGGAAATGGCTATTATGAGCCTGCAACCATTGCTAAGTTCCGCTTTATTATGTACCATTCATTTTCATTACAAGTCAGTATTTTTGTCAATTTGTTTCATGATTTATATAAAAATTGCGAAATAATTTACACACTTTAAATAAAACTAGCTTTTCGGAATTAACATGTATGATATTGTATGAAGCAATCATTGTTACGGCTGTCGCTGTGGCGGCAAACGGCTGTCATGAACCAACTCTAAATCCGCGGGAAAAATTTAAGTTATTTTTATTTAAAATGTCAATTATTCTCGTAAATTTAATAAAGTATTAATTTACATATTTATAGGTAACATAATCAGTCATAACGGTTTTTGATTACCAGTTCACTTTTTTCTACTATTAAAGATATATAATCAACTTTTATGAAAAATTGATATTTTAAAACTCGATGCTAAACCACTATGTTTGCATATTCGATTCGAATTAAGTATACCACAAATATATCCACGGTGTCTAAAGACAACCCTACATTTGCAAAGCGGCAGACCGGCCACCGTGAAAGGCGAGGTGATCATAAAGGCCCGCTCATGTTCTTACATAATAATATTCTTACCCCGAGGGAACATCTAAACATGTCCACTATGAAACTAAGTTATGCTGACAAGTGAAATTCAGATAAATATTTGCATTTTTAGACGTTTCCTTTTGATACACGCTCTGAATAGAAGTATTTGGGTAAAAATATGAAATATTTTATTAAACCTTTTGGTAATATTTTCCAACAACGCGTTCATTTATTTTACAAATCACAGATGAATTATTACATAAAGATTAAATTATAGAGTCTAAACGGAAGCCAAAATTTAAGTTACAGTATTGGCCTTAAATACGAGTATAACATGAGGTTTTATTCTTTACTAAATGTAAAAGAAATTTATCGAAATAAAAATGATGAGTGAATAAATTAAGCTTTCAAAATTCAAATAAACAAAGATAGTCTAAGGAGAATAAAAACAATCACTGTCACAGGTTTAAAAAAAAAATGTTAATCTAATTGTAAATCAAAATATTATATATAAATATTCTTATAAAATAATTCAAGAACAAAAATTCAGAAGTTAACCTTATTAAAAATAAACAGAAAAATAAATCACAAAGACAACTCTATGACTTTACCAACTATTTATTTATATGGCTCCACGGTTTTCTTAGTCCAATATAAAGGGATGGGCCAGGAAACGGTCAGTGGAGACAAACTGCTCGGGCGACACGCGTCATAACGCAGGTTCGGATAAGGCAGTTGAAATGAAAAATGTACGGATAGTTTCTTTACGACTGTAATGTTTTGCATCCTTGTATATGGCTTGTTGTTTCTGCAATGCAGTCGTTTTGTGATTTAGGAACAAGCTATTGGACTAAATCTACAATGAGTTTTAAGATTATATAAAATATGTATTAAAATTTACGTGTGCATATTAAGTTTGAATTCCGATCTTTTACAATATATGTATATTAGTAACTCGGGAAAAGTATAAAAATTGCGTTTTTTCAGTAAAGACACTTATTAAATAAATATGGTAAATATGTTATTAAAAAAAAAATAACGATGTAATAGAGAGGTGTCCTTAATCACTTTTGGATTACATCATCAGTCCACCACATGGCTCCAGGATATTGCATTGTTGCCGAAATAACACAATTTTCAAATTAAAACCCTATTCTTTACCGTATATTCCCGTACAAAACTTTGGGAACCAAAAAATTTGAAAAACGAAAAAAAATGTGCGCGTGTGTCCAATTCACACATGGTAGAAGTGAAACTTCAGAAAAGTAACCTTCGAGAGAATGAGTTGAATATAGAGTATCAGGAATAGGATAATTATAAGGTTTATTTTTTATAATATTTTTACCAAGTTTGAAAGTTATTTTACATTTTATCTATATATATAAAAGAAAGTCGTGTTAGTTACTTCGCTTATAACTCAAGAACGGCTGAACCGATTTAGCTGAAAATTGGCAGGGAGGTAGTTTAGAGCCAGGAGAAGGACATAGGATACTTTTTATCCCGTTCGACCGCGTTCCAATTTTTATGATATTTTAATTTTTGGATTTCTCTTAGTCCGGAATAGGTAAGTATTAAAACATATAATTAAAATGTGAGAAAGAAAGATTTTTTCTTTTTATATCTATTTAAAACGTACCTAGCGACGAACCCGAGCGAAGCGAGGGTGAGCCGCTAGTTAAACATAAATATACATTTGTCAGACATTAACGACGGTTACCATGGCAACATGGCAATACATTCTATCTCATTCTCTCGCCGCCTTAATCCTATATATTTATCTCTTTTTAGTGTCGCATTTCCGTATCATCGAGTTTCAAATCACAACGATTCTAAAGAAGTTTAACTTCAAAAATTTAAATTTTATTTTATATTAAAATTTTATTACATCACTTCGAAATCAGTCGTAAAGACCACTCTTGCAAGCATAAATCACACTCTATTTTAATAAAAAGTTGTATCTATTATAATCGCTTCATTTTCCACAATATTTGCCACACACACGGCTTTGTCAAACAAAGCGTGTCTTCAATGTCGCTGATCGGATTGTTCACGCTCGATAAAGTATATGCTAAAAGAATGCCATTTGATTGGGTGGTCGTAGAAATAAAGGTATTTTTACTTCAAATTAAATACTATGTTTCTTTTGATGTTACTGCAGTTGTTTAAAATTTTGTTGACTTTCACTAATGATGTTCTCCTGACCGATTCCGGCCACGGCGGCCAATCTGATTGAGACTAGCCAACTGCGCAGGAGATATTATAGTGCACAAGTGTACGCGCAGACACAACGTGCACTCTCTATTCCTGTCACTCTCATACTCCGGTGGGACGACACGAGACACTCGCGGTGAGAGTGTCGGCGCAGGACCGACGACTTTACGTGCTCTCCGAGGCACGGGGGTGAAACACCGCCAACTTCCCAACTCCGGGCGGTTACTGAGACTTACTATACAGAAAGACTCAATAACTAAACTTGGCCCGACCCGGGACTTAAGCCCAGGACCTCCGGGTGTGCAGCCGTACATGCTAGCCACTACACGACCGAGGCAGTTTCACTAATATATACCTGTTGATTGCCTGCGATTCTAAAATAATGCTACAATAACATTCTTCGATTGACTGGTCGTAAAATATAGACATTTGTACTTCACGTTTCATCATATATTAGAAATAATTGATAATTTTTTTAGAAACGTATACCAAAATAGTTTTTGTCCGCGGCTCCACTCGCATCGTATGTACACCCCGTTTATTTGAAGATATGCACAAATATTCTACTGAACTTATTAATAATTAATAGCGATGGATAATAATTATTTTTTAGTAAAAAAATATCCACTGACTTCAAAATTACTCTAAACTAATTATTTCACTCTTGCAGGTGGATTTTTTTTTAATTTATATGAAATCACCCTTCAGCTATAATATATTCGTTAAAAGAAGTAATGAGAATCGATTCAGAATTGGCGAAGATAACGAACAATATACACACATAATAAAAATAATAAAAAAAATCTAAACATGATGTTGACATTTCCATATAAATTTCATTACAAAATATTTAAAAACTTCCGTCTAGTCACGGCTCCACGCTCATAGTGAAGTTATGTAATTACTATATCTTTAAACTTTCTAACTTATGTGTTACTCTGATGTATAACCTATATTACTGTAAAGTTTCATCAAAATCCGATCAGTAGTTTTTGCGTGAAAGCATAACAAACATCTATCCATCTTCCCAAACTTTCACATCCTATCCTATCTATCCTGTCGTATCCCATAATATTAATCCTAATAATATTGTATCATCCTGATACATACTGAAAAATACTAAATCACCTTATTTGAAAAAGTGAAAGGTCCCAGTCTAATATGCATTCCAGTCGACATTTTTGATTTTATTTCAATCACAACTCTTTGTGCTGTACCTTCAATGGAGCTCGTTTTATTTCCTCGTCCCGCAATCACACACTTATTCAAACATTTCTGTGTCTAATTTGTTTTTTATAAACAAGGGACCGCAATAATAACGCCGTCAAAGGACGCGTTATTAAAAGACTGGACGCAGGTGAGGGACTGGCTTTATTTTTGACTACCGCTCTTTCTTTTCACAATCTAATATTTATTAGAATGTATTAATGACTGATTCATGGTGGATGAGTAAGGGTGTGTTCTATGTGTATATATATATATATATATATATATATATATATATATATATATATATATATATATATATATATATATATTGTACAGTTAAACTAATTTCCTTCATTATCAGACTATACGTTATAAATGCGAAAATTGTATGTGAGGTTGGTAATTCTGGACGTTCAAACATCTTTGGATTTGGATGTAAAGGTATCTAAGGACGCGCACCCGATTGAAGCGAATTTCGATGCATTATGCATTATATATAATGTCATATATACATAATATTATGTGTATTGAAAACTAATCAAAAACTTCGTCATTATAGTCTAAAAGTGATAACTTTTATCTTAATAACACATGTGTATAATGTATATAATCAGAATATATGAATTGCAATCTCTAATTTAGTAAAGATACAATATTATGTACTGTATATTTTAAACGTTGTTTATATTTAGATATTTTAAAAGTACTAAACTGTAGAAATAAGTATTAAAATATCCCCATCGTTTCACCATCAACCCCCATAATGATCAGCATAATTATTTTACCAACTCGACTTACTGAAAACTCGTTAGAAGACGCGACAATCTTCATTATTTACCTTAAACTCTAATTAATTCCTTGTCATGGTTTTTACTTTGGCGTTTGAGTTATATCTTAAAACCTCTAGAGAGGGATATAAGATGCGTTTTCCATAATGTATAAAAGGGACAGTGATATGTCTCCAGCACCTGATTACCATCTTTTAGCAATTAGTAAAACACACAAAACTCCCCTGGCGTGTTCTTCCTTAGTAGGTGATGTTTAATGCTCTATCGTAAATTAGTGGAAAAGTTAGTGCCAAGGTGGGATTGGGTTCATTTGAATTTTCACGTATGCAGGGGACTGATAAGTTAGAGATTTATTTTAGTGATACATACGAAAATGTGTTGAATGTTAATGGTCTGTTTGGCCGTCAAAAGTCGCAAGGATATAGAGTAAGGTATTTTGTACATAGAGTTTAGGACGAAATTTTTTTAGATTATTAAAATTTTATACTCTCAATATCTTTAATATTTTAATGCTAGAAATTAGAGATGTAAGTCATATTATTTCCATTCTTCTTTCAGACTACCGTCATGTACAGGAGCTATAATAACTTGTTGCTAAGCATATTTTTGTATAATGTAATGTGTTAAGTAACTATTTTTTCCACTTGACTTAATGTTAATTAATATGCCTTGGGGTGTTAATCTTGTTTTATTATTAAAATGTATTTCTTCTAAATAATTATATAATAAAATAAACTCATTTCTTAAAAAAATCTTCATATTACACATTCAGCAGCTTTTATCTAAACATAATAATAATAAAATTCTAACCGAGTCGGTAGTACATCAAACATTTTTTGGAAAATCTTATTGAAACAGTCATTATTATCGATATAGAGGCCGAAACTATAGTTTTTAAAATTTTTGTCTGTCTATCTATTTGGGAACGCATCACGAGTAAACCACTGAACAGATTTTGATGAAATTTGATATGATTATAACTGGTTATTCGAGTCATCTCATTTCTGAGAAATCTATAATAAACGTTAAAAGGGATCTATGAACGAAACCGAGCGGAGCGAGGGTGAGTCGCTAGTTATATCTAAAAACCTTCGAAATGCCTTTAAAATATATTTAATTCTCATATTAACAGATTTTTAATTAAATTTATCGTTTGGTAACCGCCTTTGGGGTAAGCCGATCTTTACACGAATAAATTGTGAATTTTCCGTACCACTAAATACGAAAAAGTTGAATAACGAATAAAGGTCGTTGTAATTTTAAAATTCCACCGAACTCTTTGTGACTGATTCAAATTAAAATTCAATCTGATTGGGAGGTAATTTGATTGAACCTCCTCTACATCTAAAGCATAGCCTACAAATGCTTAATGCTCATTATCGAATATGTTATCAGCTTCATGCTTAGCTCTTCTTATATTTTAAAACTAATTTTATATTTACAGTACAAGACTATACAATTTAACTTTGAACAGATTTAATTCAACATTTTATTCAGAAATATTGATTACATTTATTTGTTTTTATTGATTCCTTTATTACTTTACAACCGACATTATTGTGTCATATACAAAAGTTGCCCTTTCTACCATTTAGGGGTTGATTTTCGGAAAAAAATCCTTTATATGTATATATAGGAGAAAACAAAAACAAATCTATCCCACGAGGACCGTACATTTTTCGGGATAAAAAGTAGCTTATATGCTATTCCAGACTATAATCTATTACTGTGCCAAATTTCATCCAGATCCGCTTAGTCTTTATGGCGTGATTGAGTAACAAACATCCAAACATCTATATTTCACATTTATAATATTAGTAAGATAATATGGATTTAAGTCGGATTAAAAATAAAAATAGGGGTTCAGCGAAAATATTTTGATTTAATTGATAATAGAATAAATTTAGTCACTAATATTTGTTTTGCAACATTATTGTAAGATTATTATTTATAATTTACTAACAAAAAAACACACAGTCCTATAATTATAATTTAATTTGCATATAATTCATAAATATATGAATAAAAGTACAAAACATGTTCACTGGCATTTTTGATATCATAAAAGATCTATTATAATAGCGGTATCGACCCGCACACCTCGCTACTTGAAGCATGGCTCTCGTGCTCAAAATTGGGGGAAGTGCAGCGTATAATACTACTGACATGGAGTAAAGAAAATAATTTGGATGTGTTTTTACTTTTAACTATAGAAGTTTGATGTAGGAAATTTAAATTCTATTACTATGATATCTGTATAAGACTTTCCATATTGTACAATAAATAATATGACCTTAAATGTTTAAAACTTACACCATTTATGTTTCAAAACAGATTTTTATTTCAAAACAAATAGATACACATTTTCTAATAAATATCTCTACAAAAAATGGCGTCGACATGTGACGTTAAGTCAAACCAAAGAATAAAATTCAAAAATCGAAAATTATGATTATCTAAACACAAATTCGACCTTACGCACATCACTTAAAGTACTTTTTTAAAAGACACAACATGCGTTTAATTTTGTCATCAGAAAAACAATGAAACGAAGAGATTTGAAAAAAAGCGCGTAATTTTAAATTGTGCGCTTCTATTTGAGGACACTTATGAGACGCTAATTTGTGTATCTCGAGTTTTTGTATAACAATGACTTACAATAACATTATATTTAATATTAATTAATTTAACTATTTTCGAACTAGCAACACTCAAAATCAATGTGTAAATTAATTATAATTTATGAGTCATTTTCGCATTTAATGAAAACATAATAAACAACCAATCTTCCTCGTGTCTTCTCCATTCTACGTGACATTGGCGAAGCAATCTGTGCTCAACTGGCACTTTTTGAATCCATTAACAAGAGAATTGAATTATAAGCAAAGTATGTACATGCTAATAATGAAATATATGGGCAAGGAAGTAAAAATGACATAACAGTACAGAAAATATAAAATCCCATAAAAAAAACCATGTTGCAACCGCATCCAACAACCTATAACAAGTAGCTTCTCTTTTACCTTTTTATCTCCGACAATGCCACTCGATATGATTGCCCCGAGCTGAGGGGTAAATCGTTTAGATGCCCGCGGCATGTTTGACCGACAGATGTACAGAGCTATTCAACTAGTTTTTTGTTTGAAAATTGAAAATTATTTGGGCACTTGAATTCTTATTCATTTCGATGACTATGTAACGGTGAGATAGGGTGATTAGAATAAAAATTATAATTACTTTTTGTATTGATGTCTGTTAGCGGCCAAGGGTCTATGCAGTGCAATCTATAATTAATAATTGGAAATTGATAAAAAGATTTCACATTTCAAATTCGAAACGTGAAGTCCCGAAATATCCCAACATAGTTAAAAAAAAATAGAAATTATTATTAGTTATATGGATTATTTGAGTGAAAGAATTATATGAGTAAGCCATGCACTTTACTAAAAATATTGTATTATATTCAGCCCTTTTTAACGTCCCACTGCTGGGGGTGGGCCTCTCTTCAATAGGGGTCAGGCATAGTCCACTACGCTGGCCAAGTGCGGGTTGGCGGACTTCACATGTCTTTTGAAAACTTGCTAGGTTCTCTCAGACATGCAGGTTTCCTCACGATGTTTTCCTTCACCGTTATCATGTTAGAAAATATTGTATCCTGTTTTAATATTTTATCCGTTCCTGTTAATACTCGTATATCTATTAGTTTAGTACTGTTTTGTACTACGACATATTATTTGTAACGGTACCGCAGATGTATAAGTTAATCTAGCTATCATATAATTCCAGGGCCGTACGTTTATCAAAATTCCAGCTAATTCAAAAGTAAGTTATAAAAATATTCAATTTATTGTGCAATTCCAATTATTGCAAAATGATTTATAAGTTTTGTACATTTGGTCGGGTTTCTATTTAATATAGATTCGAACCGTCTTAATTTGACTAGTTTAAAGAAACACTATCATCCAAAGCAAGCCGTTTGTTCATGAACTTGGATGTCATAGACAGACATAATTATTTAACTTATTAAGGGTACTTTTTACCCCCTTTTCAACCGACTTCAAAAAGGAGGAGGTTCTCAATTCGACTGTATGTTTTTTTTTTTATGTTTGTTACCTCAGAACTCCGTCATTTATTAAACGATTTGGACAATTTTTGTTTTGTTTGAAAGGGTATACTTCCAGATTGGTCCCATTTAAATTTCAAAAAAAAATACCACCCCTAAGGGTGGAAAAACAACTAATAATGAATTTAACCTACTTCTAATTGTCATATTGACTTGAAACTTTGCAAGTATTTCTATTTTCGTTGATAGTACAGTGGTTCGGTGTTGTTGACCTGATCTGATGGCAAGGCCAGAAGGTGGATAGGTGGAACTCTTCAACGGCTAATAGTAGATACTTTGAGTTTGGGCTTATTTTGTTTGATTTGACAAGCCTAACACGTTAGAATCCTTACTTTTCTACTACTGTCTACACTAAAAAGGGAAAAATAAAAACTTTTTAACAAAAAAATAAAAACCGACTTCAAACAAAAGCACTAAAAAGTGAAAAATAACTGATTGGTAGTTTTCATTTACTATACATACCTAATCAAATATTTTCGAAGTCGGTGTGCTTTGGCTAAGTAATTAAAGCCTACCTATTAAATACATACCTAATCAAATATTTTCGAAATCGGTGCCAGCCCATACAAAGCAAAGCACACCGACTTCGAAAATATTTGATTAGGTATGTATAGTAAATGAAAACTACCAATCAGTTATTTTTCACTTTTTAGTGCTTTTGTTTGAAGTCGGTTTTTATTTTTTTGTTAAAAAGTTTTTATTTACATCAGGAGTTAAAAAAGAAAATTCACTTTTTCTATTTTATTTACATCTTCTACATTGTCAAGTCATCAATACTCGTATATTTTAACATTACCTAATTTAAATATAAGCAAAGTTTTCAAAGGGGAAAATTGTGCACCTGGTGCCCGATTACGAGGTGTTTGCAGTTTGCACGGACAGACAGACGCTCGACAAACTAGATTATACCACCTCCGTCAACGTTGATTGATGAAGCCCAAATGCTTCTTAACTCCAAGCCAATTTTAACTTGCTTGCTCACAATGGGCAGAGGGATATGTTATTTTATAATATACGAGTATGTATGAACAGAAGTTATAATTTTTGTGAAATTTTGTATTAGTAATAGCAAATGAACAAAATTTACATTTAAGTGGTATAAGAGTATAATTATTTTGTGAATCATTAATTAAAAAAAAATTAAATATCCACATAACTGTAATTAGTAAGCTTTATTGCTTATATTTTTCATAATAGGTGTTATAAGAGGTTTTCTGCATGGAGTTAGTTTTAAGGTTATAATCTATATATTTTTTTATTTTATTTGGAATCCACCCAGTCATTTATTATACATAAATGGTATCAATAAGACGTTTTACAAATCAGTAAAGCTTCTACTCAGTTATTTATTAATTTAAAATTAAATATTATTATGTACACCACGATTAGATGAAGACAACGATTATACAAATAAAAGATAATTATTCGCGTAAATCTAAGAAAGTATTAAGCAAAAGCTAAAATAAAACAAAGCAAAACGGACAAAATATTCTAAATTGCTCTATCCCATGGGATATTACTGTGAAATTCATTCTTGACATCTGTACTCTGCATTCTTCAGATTTTTAGTTAGGTAAATTGAAAGCATGAAAAAAACAAAGGCGAGTACGTATTTTGATGTAATTTTTGGTCGAAAAGATACAAAGAATGGACGGCAGCCTTATAGTATAGTAGGCTTGACCAGTTAGGTGTAGAGATATCTCCAGTAATTAGAGTCGCATTAATCAGGCACAAGTGGCGCTAATGAGGCCACTGAAATTTAACGTTATGTATCGTGTGTTCTAATACTAGCAAGTGCCTTTGGTTTTCTGCATTTATTTTATGTTTTGGTAAACTCATGAAGTAGTAACAAACAAAAGGAATATTTGAAATTGTGTTTAAAATTATTAAAATTTATATTATAAGGTTGCGAATTGTTTTCAGTTATAAAATTATAAAAAAAATACTGAAAGATAAAATTAACTTTTTTTTAAAGTAAGTCTAATATCTTTTTGAATATATAACAAAAATGTATATAGGCTGAACATAACAGAACTGAGTAATGCAAAGTAGTTTCTCTCGATAATAAGCCAACACTTAAGCGATTCTTTATGTCGTGATAATAAAATACTTCTTTCTGTTTTGTAATTAAAAATGACTTAGTGTATTAGTGAAATTTTTTAAGAATTATCAAAAGGTTATTGAAAATTATAAGCACACAAGTTTACTTCATATCAAAGTGATCGCCAGACAATATAACTCGTATAATTTTTCTACAGTAAATTGCTCATGAAGTCACCATGCCATTTCACCCTTCATGCTATCACGACCCCCTCTAATAAATAATGCATATATCATACCTATGTATTGAGATTTTATCTAAAACCATTCTAACAAACGTTTCGAAACGCATTACGATATTATGAAGACATTTATAAGTTGCTAAATTTTCATCCCTAAAAGGATTTTTGGTTGAAAAATGTAAATAGGTTGTGGTAATTGCACTCGTTGTACTGGCATTTTAATTTTATTACAGCGGTGATATCACGCATATGGGTACTTTAGTCTAGACTTGCTCTGTTTTGCCTATAAGTTGAGATAAAATTACTAATATTACAAATGTAAAAGTGTGTGTTGGTATGTTCTTCTCTCACGCAGGAACGAGTTAATACAAATATTTTTTTATATACAAAGTTTATTCACAGGGTACTTTTTACCCCGCTACTTTAAGCATTCCGTAGAACATTCATTTAGTTTTTATTTTAGAAGCATCACTTCTACGTTTATATTTGCTGAATTTAGTACTGCTCAATGCACAAATAAGTAGCTTTGCCTAAAATGTACTCATAAGTCATAATATTATATTTTTTCATAATATTATGTTTTTATTGATAGGATTTTTTGCCTTTACATCATATAAATATAGAACAATTAACTTCAATATCATTTTGAAAGTAAATAATTCATAAACGGTATTTTTTTTAAATACTTAAATTACTTTTTCTTCTTTCATCTATCAAAGGGAAGCGTTCTAGCTAGCATTAACCAAAATAACTTTAATTTTTTAAATCATCATGATTTTTTAAATATCTATTCCGTTCATCAGTCATGACGTCTCTATATGCTTAAGATATATTTAAAATAAAAGAACAAACAGCAATGTAATTACAAATGCGTTAATTGCATCGCAGATCGGCGTCGCGTTCACGGTCACCACATCAAAGAGTTGGGGTAGTCCCCTCCCTGGTCAGGCCCCAGCATTAAAATAATATTCATTCGCTAAAATAGTGTGCACAAATATCTGTATCCAAAAAACACAATCTAAGTTATTGTCTAAATGAAATAAAAATCAAATTGCAATACGCTTATAATCTTTTGTTAAGTATTATTTTATTGAATTATTTTAAGTTATTATAATATAGTTAATTGGGCATAGAATTTTAAACTTATTTGCGATTATATTTGATATTATGTTCATTAGATTCCTATCTAGAATCAAATGGATATTTATATTTTATTACTGCATGTTATTTTATCCTGCTATCTTATAGGTATATGTTTTAGTCGAGGAGGGAAAATTTAACTTCATGCAATATAAATAATAAGCATACTTCTATTACGTTACTAAAATTCATTTTCAGTCTTCCCGTTTTGTGAAGGAAGAAGTTTTGAAAGGAAAGATAGTGTAAGAGTTTGTAAGATATGTATAAAACGCCAAATATTTCTTTTAAACTATTGTACATTAACTCAAACACAATTTATATATTACTAGATTAAATGCTTCGCTTCTAATTTTTGAGGAACGATTAGTTAGCCCATAAAAATCTCAATAAATAGGATATAAATTGAAAAAAGTATTATTAAATCTGAGTGACAGTTCCAGAAATTAATGCTTTTAATAAATGAAATAATATATTAAGCGTTATAATTTAAAACGTTTAAGTATATATAAAAAAAACGTAATAGTATATAAAATTACTGATTTATTGCACAAAGTGTACGCAGCTATAACATTTGAGTGTAGTTTAGGAGGGCCGGTGGATACCTCGCAGAATCGCGATTCGACACCTGAGCACACTGCACCCCTGCCAAAGTTAGGGCGACGCTAGCTCATTGTGGAATCACTTTTCTAAGTATATTTTAAAATTTATGTAGACATTAAAGCAATTTTTAGTAAAAAAATATTTTTTTGTGTTCCTTCCATGTCTTAAGCACTTTTCTTTCAAACAACCTGGCCTTGTAAAACTATCCATTCTATTTTTTTATTTTTGTTTAAGACGTTTCAAATACTTTTGTTACATATTTATGCCATCTTACAGAATTTTTACATTTGCAAAATTCTCAATAGCCATTAAAAATCTAACAAAACAAATTACATACAAACATACAAAAAAAACCCTTTTATAAGTGAATTATTTAGTAGATGAATATCCAAAACATTTTTGTGGATTATTTAGACTAAGCTAACTCCATATGATTTTATCCAGTTTTAAACAGATTCGATCACCGTACGACATTAGGTAAGGGTGGGCAGAAAAACCGTCGCAGGAGCGATTACACGGCATCTGTCGCTTTGAGCTCTGGACGCTTCAATTTATGTTGATTGGATTGGCATTGAAGGTAGCAGCAAAATGCTTGCCGTTTGCATATAAATGTAATAATTATAGTAGTGACATGCTCTTACAGTAAACATATAATAGATATATATGTAATTTTTTGTATTAAATCATCTAAGCATAATATTATGATCGATAAATTCGATATCTGAATATGTATAATTATTTTTTTTATTTTTTTATTTTATCTGTCTCACTCAAAATGGCTCTACCGTGTTTCAAATACTTATAAATCCATTTTTGTTACTCGGTCTTGCAGCTTTTTACGTGTGAAAATCATTTTCAACAAAATTAGCACTTGTCATAAGTCCGACAGAATCTAACTAGTTTTATATAATATGAAAATCAAGTCCGACAACACATTTTTTGTTAGAGTTGTGTTCATTCCAACGTAATTATCATTCTGAAGTAAATAAAACAGAAAATTTGTATATTATTCTTAAATAAAAATATCTTTTCGGGTTTTTTCGTATATATATTTTGATTTTTGTTTTCCGACGTTTTGAATGCTTTACAGTAATCTTGGTCAAGGGAGAGACTAGATGAATGTCATGTGGCCATGATATTTGTAAAGCATTTGAAACGTAAATATCGTAAAAAATAGTTTTATTTAAAATGTCAAATATTCGCGTAAATCTAAGAAAGTTTTATTTTATTCTTATTAAATGGACTGCTCGACCATATTTCATTAGATAACCCATTCGCAAAATATTAGTAACCTATAATACAAAATACTATTCACTCGGCAACCAGAGAAATGAAGAATGCCAATATATACTTCACATCTTCTAGATCCTCAATTATTTATTTATTATTACGCCTTCCCTTTATTTTTTATGCTATAATTTTCTTGTTTACTTTCAATATTTTCAACCGAATTCGAAAACATCTGATTAGTTATCTCTGTAAAGTAAGAAGTAAATGAAAACTACCAACCACATTTTTTTCTTTTTTTAGTGTTTTGACGTCAGTTTCTTTTAAGTTTTTTTTAGGTATTACCCTATATACATATATTTTACATACGTTTTTTCAAGTACATCTCATATAAATACCAATACACTATACCATATCTATTCTGTAGTAATCACAAAATCCTATTGACTGGATAGCTCCCCGGCTTTGTCTGTTCAACCGCAATAATTATAACGCTACACGTGGGGAGAATAGCGACCTGTCCATAAATAGTTATACTCGTATCTAGATATGCAATATGCGTTTTGAGTTAACGTACGTTGGATTAGAGCTGTTATTAACCGACTTCAAAGAAAAGGTTCAGTGTGTGTGTATGTATTTTTAATTATAATAGCGACTCAATTCGGGTTCGCCCCTAGGTTGATTCCCCATATAAACTTTCATCCCCATTTGCACCCCCTTAAAGGATGATTTTCGGAATAAAACTACCCTATGTTCTTCCCAAGGTCTCAAACTATGTTCTTACCAAGTTTCATTTAAATCGGTACAGTAGTTTTGGAACTTATTTGATACAAACAAACAAATATATTAAGTATAGATTAGCGTAAAAAAATAACAAACAAACACACAATAAACTTTCTCATTTATAATAAACAGTACTCCAATTAGTGTGATAGAGTATGACCAAAACAACTCATTAGTACTACACACGAGTCCATAAAATTAAATAAATTCATACAAAACAGATGATATTAATGATAACCGCGGCACACCTATACGTTATTCTCATATATGCACATTTCCCATACCTGACCCTCCTGGCAGAGCGCCAGCCCCAATAAAACTAGCTATAAATACTAAATTATCTATTGTTATGCGTAGGCTGCGAGTAATGGATATTCATTAATGTATTTAATTTGTTAGCGACATTTTTGGATATGAGATTGCGCGTGAAATAACCCTCTTAGATATGTTGACTATCTATAATAGATATCGCTAATAGAAAACTGAAAAATATATAGCATGTCCGCTACGCTACGCGTTTAAAAGTCATTAGTAGGCCCTTATGTCTTTATTTACTATTTTTATAATATTTACTTTATTTACTTTGATACTATTATATATATCTCTAAAAATATAGCTAGTACTCTGTTGTGTAAGCTATACAATTGTAAAGTTTCATCAAAATCCGTTCAGCAGTTTTTGTGTGATAATTTAACAAATATTTATTTAACATTTATAATACGAGTAGGATTAATAATATTATTTTCATTTTAAAGCTTTTATTAAACTCACGATGTTTGTTAGTATGTTTGTATGGGTCAAATTCTGCAAGCTAAATTACTATAGAACCACTTCCTCATATTATTATGTTGGTTTTGTTCCGATGACAATGACTTTTTATGATAATTACGACCTCATCTACAGATTACCTGCAAGCAGCTTCTCCACATTTAAGATTTCGTACTACAGACTAAAGACCCTTAAACGGCTGGACCAATTTAGATGAAATTTAATATATGACCTGAAGTAGATAATACATATCGTCCCGTTTCTGTGTAAACCTCGTATCTACAAAATCTTAATTTTCAGTAAATCGATAAAAACGTTTAGAGTTACTTAATTTTCATAAAAAGTTATAACTAATTTAAAATTTATACTCTTTATTTATCACCTTAAAATAATTAAGCATCATTTTTGCTATCTGCATCGATACCTTGTTGTTATTATCAATTTAACGTAGATACGAGTTTTTTCATCAAATACCCTGGTAACTTTTTTGCAGATACGAGGTTTTGAAATTAATTTTTTTTTTTCTATAAGATCATTGGCGAAAAATTTTTTTATGCAAGGCTTTCACATTCAATTCATTATTATTTTATATTTATTAATTAAAACAAATTCTTTTGATTTAATGTGTTATAAATCATATGATTACTATTTATAATATGATTTAACTATTTTTTTCAAATATGTTTACAATTTATTGAATAATGTACAAATTAACAGCAGGATAATCTGAAAAATAAGTAATAAGAAATAACTTGAACAATAATTTTATTTCTTATTTACTTGATGTGAAATAAAAATTCAATAAATGATTTTTATTTAAAAAAGAAATTTTAAGTATTTAAATAAATAATACTTACTTATGGTTTATATTAATACTTATATATATTCATATGAATAAAAAATAAATGTCAATCAACAAAATACAGTCAACTTAAGTGTGAACATGTTTACAAACATTCAGTAATAAGACAACAACGCCATCTTAACGTTTTCAGCGATACTTACGGTAGATACGAGGTTTTTGAATTCGAACATGTAGATACGAGAAAAATCAAAAGCCTCTAAAAATAAATCTATCAACATTATAAACATTGCTTGTTTTGTTTTACGTTACAAGAGTGCTAAGGAGTGATTTTCGCTAAAAATCTCAATTTCGAAAAAAATGGAGTTACGAGGTTTACACAGAAAGGGGACGATATGTAGTTTACGGTAGATTAGAAGTAGATTGTAGGTACCTAGGAAGGACCCGAATGAAGCAAGGATAAATCGCTAGTTATAAACAATAACAAATGCCATATGGTTTGAACTAAGTTACACGAAACACGAGTCCAGCACCATAAAATGTTAAGATGATGCTATTTTTGTTTTAAGCAGAAAGCCAGGTGTATCCCGGCATATTAATGGCGAATACAGAAATACGTGCTTTAAAATTACTTTCCAATTAGGGTGCAGTTCCATAAAAACATGGCTCAGGCAAATACAAATAAAGACGGTAAATTTAGAGAGCGGTCGGCGCACCTGGCCTCGTGGCACGTCTGTGGAAAGTACGCTACAAGTTATAATCGGAAATTTGGTTTTGCAATATAATATTCGTAGTTTGTTCATATTGAAATTGTGTGGAGTAAAAATTACGAGTTTGTTTCCATTGCCAGTTTATATATATATATATATATATATATATATATATATATATATATATTAGCGACTTACTCAGGTTCGTCCCTACTTACGTTATAACATTCAATATAGATTTCTGAGATGAGATATTTTCCTGCAGTAAAAAGTATCGTATATATTGAACCGGATAACCAGCTATCATCATACAAAAATTAGTCAAAACAAATTTCAATAAGATTTTCCAAAAAAATATTTAATTTATAGATTCGGCTTAGTTACAATTTTACTATACGAGCATGCATAGATGAGAGCGTTCAGGAAATATTGTTTAGATGTATCATGCTAGTTGCTATAAAAATTAAATAATAATTATGTACTTATTATTTAATTTTTAAATAATAATTAATTATTATTAATTTTTAAGTAAAACTGAAGAATCTAAAATTTTTAAAAGCTTTTCCATAAAAACTTACAAATATTTCAACCATATGCGACTTAAAACTTAAAATATCTACTATCAAAAAATACAGATAACAAAATTATTCACTCTAAAGGTACACGTAAAAGTACAACTTAGTTATAAAATTATAATTCCTACCCAAGTACGATGTAATTACATTCTTATCTCAAAAGACTTTTCCTTTTACCGCACCTAACTCCACTTTATCAGGTGAAACTTTTGCGGGGCAAATTGAAAATTTTACGAGAAGCTCGACCGAATTAATCGTGTTATCAAATATTAATGTATCTTGCCTTGGTTTAATTGCAAATTTTGAGTAATTTCTTACTTACTGAGTATAGACGGTATAGTCTGCTGACTCATATTTGAACTAGCGGCTCACCCTCGGTTCGCTCGGTTTCGCTTCTAGAAAAACAAATCTATCCCACGGGAACAATTTTTTCGGGATTAAAAGTAGTATATGTGCTATTCCAGACTATATGTGCCAAACATCCAGATCCGTTCAGCCGTTCTGACGTGAAAGAGTAACAATCATCCCAACATCTAAACTTTCACATTTATATATAAAATTCTAGCGGCTAATCCTCGTTACGAAAACATACCTGTCCCTAGGCACCCGAGAAAAACAACGGTAGGCCGCTAGTAACTTATAATTAACTGCTATTTTTTTAATCACCAGTCAGATTATAAACCTTTTGTGATAATTTTGTAACCTAGTATTTTGTAACCTAGTATAGATTATCCTTTGCGTAAAGGTACTTTTCAATTACATTTTCATATTTCATATCAATAATGAATTTAATTAAACATATCACATATTTGAAATCCCATACTTTTACTGAAAAATGTTAGAATTTCATTAATTATCAGTTTATAGGTTGAAAAAGTAACTATACCATATGTTCAGGTTACTAAATGACGAAGAGGAAACCTTAGAGTAGAGGTTTTAACGACAAGTAAGTACCAAATAAATACCATAAAAATAAATACGTCTCATTTTACTACTATAACCTTCGCAACAAAGCAGTCATAAATTACCCATGACAGTGAGACAAAACAAATTGTCTTTCATTTATAAATCAACATGAGCTAGTGACATTTATCAATACATAGTATCCAAATCGACCTAAAAACAAGAAGCGATTCCATTTGTCGACAACGTAATGTAATTAGACAGCTATCATTCACACCTGATTTAAATACGATTACCACTAAAAGACTCGCACGGTATGCAATTCTTAGCACTCGTTCCGATCGAACGATGGATTCACGACGAAAACGTCACGGGAACGTCGCAAAAACGTGTCGGGAACGCGGCCGGAACGTCGTAGGATCGTGACGGCGCATACGACGACGACAGCGATGCGCCAACGATTTATCGACACTTATTGTCGTTGGAAAGGTGAGCCCTGAATTAGATTGTTATTCATTCAGTAAAGTGGCTACTCGTGTTACTGTCTAATAAGATGTATGTATGTCTAACACTATAATTTATGATAGAAATATTACATAATTGAGATGTAAATAATAGAAAAGAACAAAAAATAATATACACAATATTTTATGGTAACCTCTACAGTATTGTATGGTGTTGGTATATGGTGACAAGTTTATATTATATTCATATTCATATAATATAAAGTACATATAACGCAAAATTGTCTACGAAATCCTAGTATAGATAATATATTTTTATGTGTATGGAAAGTAATAATAATGCCCTCTTAAAAGATTTCATCGACCGTGACCAATCACACTGAGACTGTAAACAACTCTGCGGCAACATTCACACAAGTTTACGCAGACACAAGTGCACTCGCTTTTCCTTATACAAAAAAAAAACTCAAAGCCCTATGGGACTTTCTTAGGACCGTGCTTCCAGGACCAACTTCACAACGCCACGACCGAAATACCTGAATCTAAGACCTCCGGCAACCGTACATAGAAGCCATTAGACCAACTAGGTAGTTAAATAAGTAAAGTACTACCGACAGATATCACCTACGATACTTACTTATTTTGCTGGCGATACTTTCAATTTGAAACATCTCTAGGTATTTTTCAAACGTATTTTATATTTGTATATAAAAGTTGGATATATTTTGTAATACATACTATAATATATTTACAACATGATTTGCTAAGTTTGTATATTTCTAAACGTGTTGTAATTTTTTTTTTTAATTAAAACGTGTTCTAAGTGTTTCTTCTTATTCCGCTGGTTGAAAGAGTGACATATTCTAATAAACATTAATGTTTTTTTCATTGTTAACTTCAGTGGAACTACTCTCTCGGAATGTTTTTTGCAGACTGATCTCTCAAGTGACCACCTTTGCTGTAAAGCCTTGGAAATGACTTGAACCAAAAAATAAATCCGCGAAAAAATCCAAAGAGATAGGTATTTGTATGAATAAATATACACTTACTGCATCTACTGCCTTAATATTGCGTGAACTCTGGCTGTAACTATGTAATTATCGAACGTGCAACGATGTATATATTCTTATTCATACATAGTCTTACTAAACTCTATTTTATAGTCAACATAAATTTTAAAATAGTTTTAGTTAAACCCTTAAGATTGTTCTTAGCATATAAAAAATGACGAAATACACATTGGAAGAACAAATTAGGTTCTCAACACTTCCATGTCTAAACATTTTTAAACACAGGTGTTCTCGAGCGATACATAAAAATACTCATCCCACTATAATAATAAAATGTAATCAGCGGCCTAATTCTCGATGGTAAAATAAATAGATGAACAAAAATAAACACCACCATAACGTCCGCTCTGTAAATTACCTGTTGGTTTTACTGAAATGTTTGATGCGTTTGCGCTTGATCGACAAGGTATAGCATTTGCTTGATCTTGATACTTATGTTTTATAAAATCCAGTCACACTGCTTCATTTGTGGATAGCGAAAGAAAACGGAATTGAGAAATTTCATCTTACATCATATGTTCCTTCAGGGATTGTAAAATCTGACAATCTGAAACTGAACTGACTGAAAAGACTAACATATCCCAAAAATCAAGCAAAGTAAAAAAAACGACTCATTATTTTATGGAATCAATTAAAAAGTACATAATTATTCCAAGTACTTTAAAATATATATTCACAATAGGCGAAATTATCGTGCACAAAAAAAATACAAAAAACACCGACAAACGAAATAGCTACCTATGTACCTACATCAATTTAAAGTCGGTCAGAACAAAATAAAAAACTGAGGTCAATTCTATTTCTCATATTTTTATATACGATTCGTCATTTTTTTTAACATAGCAGTATTTTTGTACAATATTGTCTTCATTTAATATATTTAGTGCTCAAGACTCACGGATCGCAGTATTCATAAACACTAGCCATGTGTTTCTCGTACCACGCCGCAATTTACCATTACCTGCAAAGGTATTTTTATACGGCTATATCTAAAACGTTTAACGCTTATACCGTTTGGCTTCATTGCTATCGGTAACGTTTTAAATTTTATTAGATAAATTTCTATTTTAGAATGATTGCTTAGATCAAAGTTTGTACGATTACTAGAAGTATTTTATTGATTTGTTCTGTTGGTATTATAAAAGATATATGTATGTATGTATTTTTACTTATATAGATTATTTTTGGTAAATGGCAAACAAATTTCTTAATAAGATTTATTTCTACTAATTGAAATGTATTGATATATTGATATTAATCGCACAATAAAACACGGGCGTTTTAGTTCTACTGCTTATTTATGGATCTCGTGGAAATTAATCTTCTCGTATAAGCAGGTCTCAAGATATGTAAGATGTTTATACTATTTATCTATACATAATACATATAATAAAATTCTAATTGAGTCGAATCTGTACATTCATTTTTTGGAAAATCTTATTCAAATAATCATTATTATCGATACAAAGGCCAAATCTATTGTTTTATGAATTTTCGTCTGTCTGCCTGTGACCGCATCACAAAATCATAAAAACCACTGGACAGATTTTGATGGAATTCGGTATGGTGATAGCTGGTTATCTGGGTCAACTTAAAGAATACTTTTAACTGCGCGAAAATATCTCATCTTTGAGAAATCTATACTAAACCTAAAAAGTAAATAATAAATTTAAAACATTAAAACAAATCGGCCGTTCAAATACCCTCCGTGCAATGCATAGATTTTTTTCGCTGATTGACTGACAGATAATGTACTGTTTAAACCACTAATACTAGAAATAGGAAATTATTTTTCAAGCCTATATCAGAAAACTTACTGCCACAGTTATCTCCAAAAGTGTTGAATTCGATTCCCGTTTCTGATAAAACGTGGACGTGTAAATAATTTATAAACATCTAACCATATTCACAAACTTTGTATTCATAGCATTAGTAGAATATACTATATGTATATATCTATGTTACGTATCATTGGAGTCTATTGTTTAATTTAATGCCCCGCAGTTCCACCTGCCTCTGAGACAAAACAAACGTGAGTCACTTAACTATACAGTTAAAACCTCTGAAGAACGAAAACTAATCTAGTGTTGTAACATCTATCGATAAGTTTAAAATATGTAATAATATGTAAAAAAAATTAACTAAGTTGCGGTTTTTATATTTAGGATGTAAAGATGCAGATTTTTTTGTCATTTCCTATAAAAAATCAATCAATCGGTATCAACGATTATGTAATATAATGAAAAATTAGCGACTTAAACTTTTTGAAGCCTTGAACTTTTAATATTTATTAGTCTATCACCTTGACTATTTATTCATACAGCTTTCCTTGAGAATGACTGCGTGGATTTTAATTCGATATTTTAGTCGTATAGTCTAAGCGAGTTTATCGGTACGATTACAAGTTTTCTAAGTTATTGTAACTATAATTGAATACGCAACCCTTTAAAACGCAACGAGAATTTTCATTAGTTGCATAAAAATAACCAAGAAGGCGACGTCATAAGCAGTAGCTTGTCTTCGCTTAAATCATACTTCCTTATCGATATTTCACATCACTATACATTAGGGTTGTCGCGAAATGAAATTATACAACGCCTACACACTTGCAATAATACACTGTTAATTTTCTTCTAACACTCGTTATCTATGTGCCATAAAATTTTAAGCTTTATAGGCATAAAAATAAGATTCAAAATAAGGACAAGTATAAGTCGTTTGAAGTCAACCTGTTTCACGACTCAGTTAATCCCTTTTATCTGAAGGTGACAAGACGCGGTTTATTATTTCTGTTGAGATATGTTTGTAATTTCCCTTACGGTGTGCGGGAAAAAACAAATACGACAAAATTCGATAAGCTTTAAGCTTTAGGAACGCTTAAAAAGCTCAATTTAGAAGTATAAGTAGGACAAATTTATATTTAATTCCGATTTATTATCTATTTTATTAAATTAAAAGGGTCTTTATTCTTAGTGTTGCATTTTTATTATGTATATTTATTCAATTACAGAACTTATCCAGTTAATTTCAGTTCAAATTTATTTTTAAGTAATAATCTTTACTAATATATAAAGAGGTAAAGTTTGTTAGTTTGTGACGTTGTAGAGGCTAATCTCTGGATTTACTGAACCGATTTAGATGAAATTTGGTAAGAAGATAGTTTAAGACCCTGGAAAGGACATGGGATACTTTTTATCCCGAAAACCATCCCTAAAGAGAGTGAAAATGGGGATGAAAGTTTGTATGGGGAATCAAGCTAGGAACGAACACGAGGAAAGCGAGGGTGAGTCACTAGTATTATTATATAAAAACAAAGAAATATTACGAGCACACCAAAGGAAAATATTTTAACTCAAATGAGAATATTTATTTATAGCTTTGCTTCATACTTAACGTCAATTAATAATAATTGCTGTAATACATAATACTAGCGGCTCACCCTCGCTTTGCTCGGGTTCGCCTGTAGAAAAGCACAAACATTAGTTTTCGCGTGAAACGCTCACGCAAAAACAGACAAACAGGCATACAGGCAAACAGACAGTCAATTTTTAATATCTATTGTTTTGGAGTCTATGTTGTGTACATAAAACGTTACAATTAAACAAAAACATCTATCCCACGGGAACAGTACATTTTTCGGGGATAAAAAGTAAACTATTTGTTATTCTGATGTATGAACTATATATATTATTGTAAAGTTTCATCAAAATCCAATCAGTAGTTTTTGTGTACTAAGCTGTATAAGTTGTTATAGGTTTTTTAACTATCCCACGGGAACTCTTTAATTTTCCGGGATGAAAAGTTTCTAAGATGTTGCCCGGGGATATAAGGTACCACCATGCAAAAGTTCATTTAAATTGGTCGAAAAGATTCGGAGATTAGCCCGTACAAACAGGAAAACAGACAAACAGCTCGCTCGGGTTCGTCCAAACCTACGTATATGTTGTCCAAATTATATGCAGTAAAAGGGAAAAGTCTTTTGTTTTAAACATTTTAGACGAAAAATTTACTTATTTTGATAAGAATTCATAATTGTTGATAATATGACTAATAAACATGACCTACCGATTTAAATTATTTTTTTAATGTAAAAAACTACTTTTTGTGACTTAAATATAAAAGTTAGACATATGCTGTCGCTGACTTTTTTGTAGGCATTATTAAGCTCTACAACTTTTCTCTAGAACATAATCATATATCTCTCATCGTTAAGGCAGCGTTCGTAAGAAACTTTTTTGTTCGACCGTTTTTTCTCAGACATACTTTGCAAATCCGACTACCACGAAGAAGCCTTTTCATTTTTCGGGTTAATATATAGCCTATGACACTCAAGAAGAACGTGGCTTTCTATTGGTAAAACAATTTTGAAAATCGGTTCAGTAGATCCAGAGATTACCCCCTACAACGTCACAAACTCACAAACTCACAAACTTTACCTCTTTATAATATTAGTATAGATAAAAAATACTTTACAATTTGTACTATACAATTTGTTACCAACTGCTTCATATTTATTCTTATAGGTAGATATATAAAATTCAAATAGTTTTGAAGACTCTGACTGCATTCACAGAAATAAACAAAGAAATACCTCTTTAGTAGTCCAAGAAAAGCTGTAAATACCTCAATTAAGCATTACACACTAGATTAATAACGTCGACATCTAAATTAAAATATCGATCTCAATCCGTTAACCTGTTGAATTAATTGTCGATTACTCTTCATTAGGGCAGCTTAGAGCGGCTCCTCACTAATATGTACTAATAGTGTTGTTCCCGGCTTACTGTCAGTATACAAATTAGATACGAGGTCTGCTAAACTGAGTTTTGTAACAGGTGCTTTAGGTTAATTTGGTCTGTGTTTTATATCTTATTTTGTATGGAATTTTCGCTATGGAAATTGATTTTGCCAGCCTTGAATATAAAATTTATAATGTATCTATTAAGCCCTTTTTAACATCCCACTGCTGGGCACGGGCCTTCTTTCAGTACCAGAGTGAGCAGGCCATAGTGCTGGCCAAGTGCGGCTTGGTGGACTTTACATGTCTTTCGAAAACTTGCTAGGTTTTCTCAGACATGCAAGTTTCCTCACGATGTTTTCCTTCACCCTAAGGCAAGTGGTAATCATGTTAGAAATAATTCGCACATGAAAATATCCGAGGTGCGAGACACGGGATTTGAACCCGCTTCACTCGGTTTCCCAAGCTAGCGGGTTACCACTTGGCTACCACTGCCTAAATTTGTAATACAATGTAGATAATACAATATGCTACCATAGTTTTTTCTCATATACCTAACTTATTGTTGATTTAAAACTTTGTTTTTGGATACTCGTCTGTAAGACTTGGATTTAAAATGATTAAAAGCTTAGTGGAGTCAAGTTTCTGCGATGACGTGTTGATACAAAAAATATTTTTAATTTTTTGTTCTTTTTTTAAATTAGCAAAACCTTTACGGTATTTTAATAGATACTCAGCGTTAAAATTATTCATGCGTATAAGGAGTCTTCAAAAAGATTTATATCATTCGATATTTATTTCAGATATTTTATTCAGAGTGCATTTAGTTTTATTCATATTCATGGCAAAATTAACTTTAAAAAAAATATAACTATTTACAAAACCTACGAAAATAAATCGAGCAGTAAATTCAGGGGGGAAAAGCTAGTATTTCTAGAACATACACCAAAATAACCATTGAGAGCACCATCCATGCGTTTAACGCGTTATTACGTGCGAATGTGCGGAATGGCCGTAAAGGTAGCGCAAACAAATTATATTTTAGTAGGCTTTATCCATTATCACTTGATATGCGATGCTAATAGAAAAAAGTATATTTGGTTCAGATTTTTAATGAAAACAACAAGTTAAAGGCGATTTAAAATTGTTTTAGTCACTTATAGATAAAGTTAAAATGGTGGCAATATTATACTATATCGGAAGAGACAAAGGATTTCGGGACTTTAAAAAACATTGGCCTAACCGATTTAAATTGAACTTCGACCCACAAGTAGATTATTGTGCTAAATATATGTAGCTCTTGTCATATATAACGCTTAGTGCTAAATAACCAAATGAATAATTGCCTGAATTAATATAATAGAAATATTTTTGATACTTAATCGTAGTACGACAATTTTTTTTATAATAACCACTAAAATACAAAGCTCGAGGGTAGTCTACGTAAAAACAGAGGATGCTAAAAATAGGTCAAACAAAAATAGAAACAAAAACAAAGCAAAAATATAATTAAAGTAAATGGAAAAAATAAAAGGCGAGTAAGTGATAAGAAAGAAGTGCCATTATTATTTTTATTGTACACTAGCGGCTCACCCTAGCTTCGCTCGGGTTTGTCGCTAGGTACGTTTTAAATATATATAAATAGTTATTAGCCTTCTCCTGATAATAACAAACACAACAAAAAAAAATAGTTAAATCAGTCCAGCCGTTCACGCGTGATGGCGTGACCAAGGGAAATAGGGATTCATATAGTATATTCATATAGTACTAGTGACTTCTTCCTCGCTTCGCTCGGGTGCGTCACTAGGTGTGTTTTCATTTTTTTGTGTGGAACCCTAATTCTTTTTCAAAAATAACAATAACCTTGGTTACTCCTTATAGCATCATCCACCTGCCAGTCATAAAATTTTAGAAAAAGAATATTTGAAATATAATGTAGTCAATATAAAACATAATAATTAGCGCAGTTTTTCAAAAAGATATTAACGAATAGATTTTTTAACTGTTTCCTTAAACAAAATTTATAAACTATACACTAAGAAAATACTGCCGTGATTTTTATGAAACAAAGTATCTACAGTAGCTTCCCCACATCAATCAATTTTTTACTTCAATAATTTAGATTGAAAGATAAAATTCAAAATTCGCTTTACACCATCGATGAATATTTTATAGAAAACAAGGCTACTATAAAAATCGACTTCAAAGAAAAACACTTAAAAGTAAAAAATACTAATTAGTAGTTTTCATTTATAGATAATTAATCAGATATTTTCGATATCGGTGCTAACGATACAAATTAAAGCACGCCATTTCGAAAATATCTGATTAGGTATGTTTAGTAAATGAGAACTGCCAATCAGTATTTTTTTACTTTTTAGTGTTTTTTTAAGTCGATGTTTATTTTTGGATTCACTCCCGACTGACAGCTCTCTACCACGTTACCTATCATAACCAAACATGTATTAAAAATGTATAAAAAAAGGGTAAAATAAATCGGATAAAATATTTTCAATTAGCATAACGGACAGTGAGACAGACAGAAACCTATATTTGGAATTTAATGATTTTTGATTTATAGGAAAAGGTCAAAATGAAATAATTTAAAAGAATAACATATTTAAACAAACATGACATTAAAATCATAAAGTAGTCTTTATAGAGCTGTGGCTGGCGCCACCTCCTCACTTGCTAAACTTTTCTGTATTAAAATTAACTCATCGATTAATATGGATATGGATTAATTTATAAAGTACTAGCGACTCGCCCTTGCTTCACTTGGGTTCGTCCCGAGGTACGTTTTAACGGTTAGTATGGAATATCTATTCCGATGGATTGCTGTATAAGCTACTATTCTCTATTTTGCTATGCAGGTAGTTTATTTCCTTTAAAAATAAGGGAACATTTGTATAGGTATTCTTAATATTCAACTTATTCTTTAACTTTTAGAATTAGTCCAATCGGAATCCAGTCTGGGACCAAAATATTAAAAACCTGAAGTTGTATGATTTTAAAATGTTAGCAGGTATATAAGAAATAGAAATTCGTAAAATCCCCACATGCTCAGCTACCCCCGAGAAATGGGGGGACGCAAAGCGTTGAAAAATAGTTTTTTTCAATTTCCGGCTTATTATGACGTTCTATCGAAAAATGTTTTGTACAAAAGTTATAGGTGTAGTAAAAATCTACAAATTTTATAAATAACACTTTTTACAATAACCTCAAAGTTTTCGAGATATTTGCAAAAATATCGGTTTTTAACTGTTTCTTGTTTTTTTTTATTTTTAAATATCTAGGAAACTAAGGGAATGTAATCTATAAAAAGGAAGGGGGTAGGTATAAAAATTATGTAGGTTTACTATTGGCGGAAACACAGTCTTATATATATTTAGATCCTAGCTTAGACTATAAATTACTTTGAAATATTCAAATAAATTATCAAAGTACGGGCTGCAATCCCTTTCACCGTATAGGCGTTACAATGTGAATTTATCGCGTATAGTTTTGTTTTAGAAAATATCTGTACTTCTTAAAGTGTTTTTATTATCTGTTGACCGGTTGTGGTGTCTGTATCTTTGGATTTCATATAATATTTGAAATCTATCATCATCTATATCAATCTATATCATTCTAAATAAAACTATCTTTTCGAATTTATTCGTGGATTTATTTTGATTTTTAGTGATAATTCATAAATTGATGTGCCTTTTTATAATGTCAAAATAACTAAACGTTTTATTAAATTCATATGAAAATATTTACGATAGGAACAAACAATATTATTTTTTTGTCTGTCTGTCTGTTTATTCCGACTAATCTCCGAAACAGCTGGACCAATATTGATGACTTCCATTGCCAAGTAGCTGATGTTTGATGATGTTTTAGAAAAAAAATAGGTTTCCGCGAAAAAAATAAAAACCTATGAAATTGTGAACAAAATTGTGCCTATAAATTAAAAATATATATTACGAAATTCTTTCGAAAGACTACAAACAAATCAAATAACTGTGCACTAGTAATAAATGAGAATAGATGAAAAACAATGTCCCGATTAAAATAGCTTTTATTCGGTGTCCCGATTTTTTAACGTCCAATTCGTCACAGCTCGAGACGCTTTCATCTCAAACGTCATAATTAGTTTCGAGACAAGGTCGATAGAAATCGTCATTTAACTGACATAAATACTATGAGAATGTTACAAGATTGTCCTTTCTCGATTTCTAGATCTAGATTTTTAGGTCCTACAGCGGAGTGTGGCCAAGATTTTATTATGATGTCCGACTGTCTGCTGTACGTTATTTCAATTGCCTCGATGGTCAAGTCCTGGCTGCAGATCCGGAAGTCCTAGGTTCTAAAGTCTCTAAATAATAGTTATTCGATTTTTTTGTTAAAAATGATCGATAACAGCTTGGAATTGGGAAGTTGACGGTGATTCGCCCTCGGACTACTACCTTAAAGAGCACATCTTACTAATTACAATAAAAGCAACTAAAATTAAATAAATAATATTTAATATTTAATTATAGATATCATTTTTGAAATTATAAAAAATATTTTATAAATAAAATTAACATATATTAGTTTCTTAGATTTATACAAATATTCGAACATTTTAAATAAAAATATCTTTTCCGATTTTTTGCGGGTTTATTTTGATTTTCGGTTCCCGACGCGATGCTTCGAATGCTTTACAGCAATCATAGTAACGGTGGAGACTAAGGTTCTAGACGTTATATATATATATATAATATACCCACAAACTTATATGGACAAGACAGTAGACCTTTTTGAATTTGAACTTTAGTATTTTCCATAATAATTCCATTCTGCCTGATAGTTACAATATAATGTTTATATTTTTTTGAACTAATAATACCTGTGATAGTTTATAGCTCTAATGTCCGGGAAGTACATAAATAAGCCGTTAACGAGGCGACGGTCTAAAACTTTTATAATTTCGATCTTGTGCCAAATAAATGACGAATGTGATCGAATAAAATTCACAATATATATTATGAATGAAACAGTAAACGCAATATATTAAATATTTTATATACGTAAATTATAATGTTTTAGAAGCGTATTATATATTTTTTACAATATTAGTATAATATTATAATTGTATAATAAAATTAATAGTCAACTCAATTAAATTTTCATATTTTTAGGGTTCCGTACCTCAAAAAGAGGAATCCTTATAAGATCACTTCATTGTACGTTTGTCTGTCTGTCAAGGTTCCTTTTTCTCAGGAACGCTTCGAGGTATCAAGTTGAAATATATATAAAATACTCAGGTCCGCTATCCTTTGGAGCTAAAAAAATCAAACTTGTAAGTCAACGCAATCAAAAATACGGCCGTTTATGCCGCATCTTATTTTGACTTTCGCATTGAAATCAAAACTTATAAGGTACTTCCCGTTGACCAAGAATTATGAAATTTGACAAAATGGAATGTATATTATACTAATTTTACTTATAGCACCAGAAAAGGTCTATTGAAAACCGGAAATTGGTAGTTACATAACTTTTTTTTATCTATTATAAACTTATTATTGTTACGGAACCTTCTATGTGCTGTCTTCTGTATTTCTACTAATATAATTACTTACTTTTAATATATTGTGACTTTTATTTACCTTGGATAGAAATAAGGCAAAATAATGCTTCAAATGAAGCTATTAGTAAAATCACTCACCATCGTACTAAAGTATCCAAAATATGGTATATTCTAATTTGTAAAGAAAAACAACAAATTTAAATATAATTAAAAATATATTACAACATTTTAATATAAATATATAGTAAATAAATAACTTTACAAATATCGATGTTTTAGAAATATTGATTATCACTAAACAATCAATTTCGAAAAATTCAAATTTGTATAGATTTTTTTCGCTATAACGTTGATAGTAAAATCTAACTTGAGCAAAGGCAAACAATTTTTTTCATAACTCTTAATCTCTGATAAGATGATATGAAAGTTTACTACTTTTTGTCTGTAATAATTATTGTTTTAACATAATGATCTAATTTTAAGATCCAAAAGTTTAATTATTACCAGATTATTTTAGTTAGGGTAAAATTTTACCTTTTTAAGTTAATTTTATAATATTTTTTCAATATAATCTTGAGAAATGAATAGATAAACTCAAAAATTACTTAAACTACCTCTGCAATAAAAAAGCAGAGAAAAAGACATACGGTCGGGATTTAAGCCTCAATGAAAGCAATACAATGTACTCACCTAGAAGTCGGCGTAAAAAACTAAAAGTAGGGTTGCCCCCTGCGAAGGAACACGTGAAACCACTCTAGCAGCCATTAGATCCTATAAAGCGATCTGCGTTAATCGGTCTAGGTGAGGTTAAGATTTAAAAGTGTTAGAAAATAACGAAAATTGCCTGCTTTTCATATTGAATATTTAACAAATATAAGGGCGCCATAATAACACTAAGTTTTATAATTAGATTATTTGTTGTAACAAATAATATTTGCACTCCAGTCATGGGTGTTTATATCTATAATATGTATGTATTTAAAGTTATATATGTATAGTGTATCAACTATCTGGTATCCATAACACAAGCCTCGTAGCTTACAATGGAACTAGATGGTGCTGTGTGTTAATGTCCTAACATATTTATTTATTTATTAACTTGTCTTACAAATTTTGTGATTGGATTTTTTTTCTTTTAACTAATTAATAATCATATGTATGTATATTAACGTCTTTTTACGTCTCACTGGTGGGCACAGAACTTCGATCCGTGGGAGATCAGTTAATTTTAATGAAATCTGTCCATCAGTTTATGCATGAAAAAGTAACAGATCGAGTAATTTTTACATTTATAATATTAGTTTGGATTTAAATATTACCATATCATAGAAAAAAATGCTTGCAGGAAACATTGCTAACACTCTATTACTTATTATAGAGTGTAATAAAAAATATAAAATTATATCTATACATATAAAAAAAAATTAACCGAATCGAATCTACATACATAAATATTTTTTGGAAAATTTTATTGAAATAATCAGTATTATCGATGCCGACGCTGAATCTATAGTTTTTTTAGAATTTTCGTCTGTCTGTCCATCTATCTGTCTGTGACCGTATCTCGAGAAAACCACTGGACAAATTTTGCTCAAATTTGGTATAATGATAGCTGGTTATCCGGGTCCAAAATACAGGATACTTTTTGCTACAGGATAATATTTCATCTCTGAAACATCTATCCTAACCGTTAAAACGTACCTAGACGAACCCGAGCGGCAAGGATGGGTCTAAATACTGAGAATAAAATAAAAAGTCAATACTTACTTTGTAGTTTCGAATGACTTATCAAATCTGTAAGCTGTGTTAATTCTAGTGCTTTTACTACTAATAAAATTATTAAATAATAAAGTCAAATGACCTCATTTGAAGTAGAAATACACCCAAACTACGCACTTAAGTCGTAAAAAGCCCTGAATTACGAACATTCAGCAAATAAACACTTTGAAATATGAAATTCAGACAAATGACAACAAATCACAGATAATTGATCTCATTACCGATTTGTAACATGTAGTTTTAATTAGTTACTAAAATATTAAATTTGTTAAGGTATAAATATTAGGTTTTCAAAGCAGTTTATTCTAATTTTGATTATATAGTGGGTTCGGTACTGCTTATGGGAAAATATTATGAGTCATGATAGGTACACTAAGGTAAAGTAGAGATAAAGGTAGAATAATATTGGAATATGAAACCTTCTTAAAATAAACTTATTTAACGATTTTTCTTTGAAATTAAAATAGATTCTAAAATATCCGTATAACAATATCCTTAATATAAATACATTTCTACGGCATAACGGTAACGATAATTACTATTGATTTGGGTGCAGCAATAGCTGAAACAAAAAAATATCAATGGAGGAGAGATCGATGTGTATATTGGTTAAATATTTCTATGGAAAAAAAATTCCATAGAAATAGTTAACCAAAATTAAACAGCAATAGTATATTACAGAAAGAAAGAGGCGAAGTTAGGTCAAATTATAAATATGTAAAAATATGTAATTCAAAAGTGCTTGTAAAAATCATTTTGAAATATATTCAGAATTTGAAAAAAAAGATGCTTAAAGATTTCTTAAAAATAACGCACTAGTTCAAAGCTCAATGAATATAAAACATTCGTCTAATGAGAGATTGTAAATAATTTTCAGTTTATAATCTTCACAAACAGACGTAAATCTAGACCGATATAATCATAATTTGCAAATTTAATGCCTCAAATTCGCATTCATCTTGAGAACAGGCAAATTTTTGTATTGCAGATACGTTTCATTGTTTACATTTGGTTTCCGGTTCTAATAAAAATTATTAATGATTTAGTGGTTATATGTTTTGCTCACCTTGAATGCTTTTTTGACCGATTATAAAAATGAGGAGTGAGTACCTCCTACTAACACGTCTGTACATTTTACGTGTTACGCGATATCTCTGCAACTTTTGTAAATAAATCGATTATTTATTATTTTTTGTTAATTAATAGATTAAAATATCTGAAGGTAATTCAACATTCAATTTTACATTCACTTTTTACTTCGTATCTTTCTCGATTTTCATTTAAATTGCATCTTGTATTTATTAATTGTCAATGTCCATTTGTGAGAGCAATTTTGAAGAAACCCGCAGCACAAATAGCACACGAATGTCTCCATAATATGACTGAATGGCTGCATAATATTATTTAACTTCGCTAACCGGGTCCTTTTATTTAGTTCGCTGTTTACACAATCGTTTTTTTTTTGTAATATAATTTAGATTTTTATTTTATAAAGATTTTAGAATGCCACCTTGTTAAATCCAACTACAATATTTTAAAATAGATACTTGAATAGCGATCGACTGTCATCGCGTGATACCAGTACAAAATATGTAGATGTCAATAATTTCTGATACAATTTGTCACCTATCACATAAATGAGATCGCGTTAACACTATCGCACTTGTACTCAATACATGTGCTACCAATTTGTTTGTAAAGCGATTTAACAGGCTGACTGCGGCCACAGATTAAACCATACCAGTATTACTAGTGTGTAGAAAAGTGTTATGTTTTTTAAATAACCAAAGCTTTAATATAATATTTTTTTCATGTATTTACTCACTGTGAGAATATTATTATTTATTACCATCAAGGTTAGGTTTGTCTAATCATGGGATGTGATGATTTTAAAAAGAGATACTAAGTAAAACTAAAAGAAAGAAAGAGAGAGAGAGAGAAGAAGAAAGAGAAAGAAAGTTTAATATAAACGCAGTATACAATTAAGTTGCTTATCAATAAGCAAATAACGTCAATTCATTGCTCCATAGGTGTTTGAAACATCACAAAAGTCCTTCTGTCTGTTTTCAGTAACTGCCAATCTCACTGACATTAGCCTTTTGTGCAGGAATATATTATAGTGCACTCTATTTCTTTCACTCTAAGTCGATATTAAGACACTCGTTTACTAATCTAGACTAGACAATAAAGTCAAGAACACATGATAACATTCATAGCATTAATTATACTAAAGAAAATACTTTTTTTAAAGTAAAATATTAATTTTTTTATGCTATGTCAAAACCGATCAAACAGATTGTCAGTGGGCGCGTTTCCATTCGGCGCTAATTACTGGGCTCATTGCGGGCAAACACACCGCTTTGTCAATACCGACGCGATACACTCGGTTAATTGATACAGGACTTTACGCCAATAATATCGATTCAGCGAAATCGAATGATTAGCACGTGTTTAAAGTGCTTTAAATGTTAAGTAGGTAGTTGACATTATGTGTAATTTTTTATGAGATATTAAAATATTATGAAAAATAATAGAGTTTACTAATCTTTTACAAACGATCGTAGCTATTTAACTTGTTTTTAAAGAAAATGTTTCTTTTTATGCATAAAAATTATTTATAGATATAAATGTCTCTATCAAGTATCGTATTCAGTTAATAGACAAAAACCCAACAAAAATAATAATCAAAACCTACTTCTTTGTTTCATTTTTACTATATTTATTCTTAATTTATTTACTTATAATATTATTTTATAAGATTAACAAACAAACTTTATCTAATTATTAAATAATCAACTATAAGTAATATAACTAACAACCATTCACGCCTTGCTTAAAGCTCGAAAAAAAAAGCTCAAAAACCCAACCAAATGCGAATCCAATACCAAAACTTGACCGCAAACGCTGCCTTTGCTCATATAATAAAGCTTTTTCCATCCTCTGATTTAATCGAAGCCCGCAAATATCCGCGGATGATCCCGATACGGCCGAGTGCTTCCGTACAAATAAACGCTTGATTTCCTCACAGCCGCGTTGGCCATTGGAAAAGTGCAATTTGCAACGTTGATAGGTTAATGAAATTATAGCTTACTCTAAATCCCTATAAAGTATTTAGGTTTTGAATTTGATATGAATTGATGGAATTTTCTGGGGGTTGTTCTTTTTTCTATGACGTCATCTCAGTGATTATTTGCCCAAACGACCAATTTACCGAACAGTCGCGCGCGGTCAGACCAAGCGAGAACACGTTTTTAGATAAGATCGTACTCGTCGCGGCAAATTTATTTTCAATGTACCGACATTTGTTAATTAAAAATGGATAGTTCTGTTCTTTCAACAGAATCTATCTTTGAAAGTAGCAATTTGAGTGAAAACCAGTGTGAGAGTAATAGTTTGATGGCGGGACAACAGGAATGTGAAGAGTCGATACAGAACATGTCTGAATTGACCGACAATGCAAGGCGTATGAAGAGGAACCGAAATAAGGGAATATTACAAAGTGATGAGGAGAGTGCGGAAGATTTTATAGTTGTACGAAGGAAAGCAAAGCGAGTAGCACGAAGTAATTCTCATAATGATAGAAGGGCATATAAATATTTTGAAGAAAATAAATATGAAGTTTGTTTGACATCGCTCGATGTACTACCTAAACAAATTGGGTTAGTTAAACTATTGAAGTCGGAAAACCTGCAAAATATTACTAGAATTAAATACAAGAACCCGTACAAAGTTTTTATAAATTTTGAAACACGAGAGGAAGCTGATAAGATGCTAAAAAGTGGAAAATTTACTGATTTAGGTTTTCGATCTTACTTAACTAATGAAGTAAGCTACTCTTACGGAACGGTTAAATATTTAGAGATTGAAGTAGATGAAAAGGAGCTTCTAGAATCATTTAATTGTCAGTCAGAAATCGTATCACTAAGACGACTTAAAAAACAATCTAGTAATGGAGAGTGGATTGATAGTGAAACTGTACGCTTCTGCTTTAAGAGTGTTACGTTACCTGAATATGTATACGGTTATGGTGGCAGGTTTAAAGTGGAGCCTTATATTTTCCCAGTGACACAATGTTCCAACTGTTGGAAATATGGTCACCTAGCAAAAAATTGCCCAAAAAAGCATAAGGTGTGTCCCAAATGTGGTGAAAAGCATGATAATTGTGATACTACTATCTTTAAATGTATAAACTGGAAAGGTAATCATATATCTTTCTATAAGAGATGTCCAATTTTTTTCAAAGAAAAGAAAATTCGTAGCATCATGAGCAAGGAAAATTGTACTTATAAAAAAGCGCTTATATTATATGCCAATGAAAATAACGATCCTGAAATATCAGTACCCAATAATAATGATATGCTAGAAGAAGTATTGTCTAGCCAAGAAAGTATAGTAGGTGAAACATGTATAACACAACATGAAAGAGGAGTAGATCTATTTGTAAATGAAGAAAGTAAAACCTATGACACTCTGGAAGAGAATGCTTTTCAATCAAATGAAAATACTACACAATATAGAAAGAAGAAGAAAAACAACAAAAATAAGAAAACACAAAAACAACAAAATGTAGTAAATCATATCGAAGAAAGTGAAAATCAAGAAATAGAAAAGAAAAGCGAGGATAGGAATAAAAGTAGGAGTGAAACAAAAAATAATAATAATTTTGTAACCCTAATAACAAAACTTAAAGATATTGTATTATCTGGTAAGTCGGTCGAAGAAAAAATCATCTTAAGTGTGAAATTTCTATTCGAATGGATAAAACTCATTATTCAGAAGACTTTTACTGATGGAGAGTTTAGGAATAAAATTTTGAATGCATTATACAATGGATAACGGTAATTTAAAGAAATATGCTATTAACATTTGTCAATGGAATGCGCAGAGTTTAAGGCAGAAAAAACAAGATTTCGAGTTGTTACTAAATAGGGAAAAAATTCATATCTGTATCCTGAGTGAAACGTGGTTGCATCCTGATATACCTTTACATTTCAAAGACTATACTATCTACAGAAGTGATAGATGTAATGCATATGGAGGTGTGGCTATTGTAGTTCATAAATCTATTAAAAGTTGTAGTAATCCTGTAGAATTAAGAAATCCGGGAATTGAAATTGTGTCAATAAAATTTTTTAATTGTAAATACTTAGAATTTATAACATCAATATACTGTCCACCTTCTGTTCAAACATCACAATGTGACTGGGATCAACTATTTTCTAAATTTTCATGTAAATCCATAGTAGCAGGTGACTTTAACGGGCACCATTCTAATTGGTCATGTAAACAAAACACGAGAGGGTTTCAAATCTACGATGCATTATTAGATTTTAATTTTATATCACTTAATAATGGGAATCACACAAGAATTAAATTTGTTAACAATATTTTACAGACATCTTCGCCAGATATCACCTTCGTCACATCTGATATTGCAGTTTATTTTAAGTGGGAAACTACAAATGAAAATTTAGGTAGTGATCATTTAATCATTAAGTTCACCTTGGAATTTCAAAGTAATGTAACGTTTACTAAATGTCGAAATTACAAATTTGCAAATTGGCAAGAATATCAAAATTTATTGAAAAATAGTCTTGGTTACCCCACTGAATATAACAACGTTCAAGAAATGTATGATTATTTTATAGACGAAATAAACAAAGCCGGAGATCAAAGTATACCTTTTAAAAAAATATGTACTAATCCTAGTCAGGTATTTCAACCAAAAACATATTGGGATTCTTCATTGTCTCGAGCTATAGCAGAACGACGTTTGGCTTTAAAAAAATTTCGACGTAATCCTATCCCTAACAATTTTGATAAACTTACATCAAAAATAGCAGATGCTCAACGATTAACTCGACGTGCTAGAACTAATGATTGGCAAGGTTTTTGTACACAAATCGATGAAGTTACGGACATTCCTACTATGTGGAACAAAATGTGTTGGATGAAAGAAGTAAAACCAAAGTATTCTCAAATAACTGAAAGTATGAAAAAAGACCTTTTACATTCTCTGACTCCAGATTATGCAGAATACCCGCAACCCACACTTCATTCGGACAATGAAGCATTGCAGCAGGATTTTTCATTAGAAGAATTACAAAATTGTCTCAAGAAAAAGGATACTGCTCCAGGGGATGATAATATTACTTACAGTATGATATACAACTTACCCAATGAAGGTAAATCATTTTTGCTTCGAATGTATAACCTAATATTTAGTCAATCTCGTGTTCCCGAACAGTGGCGTAGTATTAAAATAGTACCTATACCAAAACATAACACCAATTCTAATAATTCTCCAAAATTGAGACCTATTTCTCTAATTTCATGCATATGTAAAATATATCATATAATGTTGAAAAGAAGATTGGAGTATTTTATAGAACAGAAGAAGGTGATATCATCATCAACTATCGGTTTTCGAAAGGGACAATCATGTGTGGACTGTTTGGTACGACTTGTATCATATATACAGATAGGAATGACAAAAAATATCCCCACACTTGCTTGTTTCCTAGATATCGAGAATGCCTATAATAATGTTTCTGTTGAGCAACTTATTCTAATCTTAGATAACCTAAATGTTGGAGTTAAAATTTGTAGTTATTTGTGGCACTTTTTGAGTAGAAGATATCTTAAGATTACTAGTGATAGTGGACAACCTCTAATTAGGTGGACTAATAGGGGCTTAGCTCAGGGAGACCCAATTTCTCCTCTTCTTTTTAATATAGTTACTTCTCAGATATGCATAGGAATAAATAATGTAAATATTTTGCAATATGCCGATGATTTTGTTTTTTATATACAAAATAAAAACTTCATTAGTGGTAACGCGGAGTTACAGACGAGTCTCAATAATGTAGTGATTAAATTGAAACAAATCGGTTTGGATGTCTCACCTGCGAAAACTAAATGTTGTACTTTTACTCGAAGGAGAAAAATTGATCATGTTCCCCTTAAAATTAATAATTGTTATATTGAGAATGTTGATTGCTTTAAATATTTAGGAATGTGGATTGATAAATCATTACTTTGGAATAAACATATTAATGAAATTAGAAAAAAAACTATGAAAACATTAAATTTATTGAAAATATTAGCAGGAAGCTCATGGGGAGTTCATCCGAAACATTTACGTCGATTGTATTTTGCATTGATTCGCAGCAGAATGGATTATGGTAGCTTTTTATATGATAGTGCGGCCAAGACACACTTATTAAAACTAGACCGTGTACAGAATTCTGCCTTACGTATCATAGGTGGATTTATTAAAACTACACCTATTCACGTCATGGAATGTGAACTTAGTATCCCTCCACTTAATATTAGACGTCATTTCTTGGCTAGTAAATACTGTCTTAAATCCATGACCTCATACACAGACAGTACCATTATTTTATTGAAAGAGTTGACTCAGGTATGTCAAAACCGTTATTGGCAGAAAAAGAAGAAACCATTACTTGCAAATGTATATAACTCACTCAAAGAAGAGAGAATTAAGTCTTGTGTTTCGAATACCTCGGAAACTAACATAGATATAAACATTATATCTACTGAAATAGAAGGCTTTACTGGCTCTAAGTATAATACCATGAATACTATGTTAAAATACTGTACACTTAATATGCTTGCTGTTAAATATGAAGGGTGGTATAAATTATATACTGATGGGTCGAAAACAACAAACGGTTTAGGAGCAGCTTTTTATGATCCTGGTCACAATGTGAAACAGAAATATAAAATTACATCAAGTGTGACAATTATGTCCGCCGAACTCCTTGCAATCTCAGAGGCATTAACATATATTGATAATAACATTGAAACTAAAAATATAGTTATTCTATCAGATAGCAAATGTGCGCTGCAGCATTTGGCTCGATGCGCCTCTGGTCAAAGAGGTGTATCGATAGCCTATGCAATTATGAGAAAAATTTTACTTCTCACTAATAACGGACTGACTGTCAGATTGCAATGGGTACCGGCGCATATTGGACTAAGTGGGAATGAGGAAGCCGATAGAATAGCTAAAGAGGCAATTTCGACTGGATCTGAAATATATATTGTACCGGATTTTACAGAAATTTTGATTAAATGTAAAATTGATATCTTTAATAATTGGATCAAATACTTTAGTGAAGTCTCAAAGGTTAAAGGAATCTGGTACAGTACTATACAAAAACAACCTCGTCCTACACCTTGGTTTATAGATTGTAAAATGCGTAGAGAAGTAATTGTAATGGCGCATAGGCTTCGGTCTGGGCATATACCCCTGAATAAGTTTAAGTTTCTAATGAAAAAAACATTATCAGCTAATTGTCGTACTTGTGACATCATAGAAGATGTTCAACATATTTTAGTGGAGTGTACCCGAAGCGAAGCCTTGCGAAATAATTTGATTAAAAATTTTAATTTTAATGTTAAAGATGTTGGTAAATTTCATAGCATACTTGCTACTCCTGTAACAGAACAAGCTAAATTAGTTTTTAATGAAATGATAAAAATATTTAAGGAAGCAACAGCTATGAAGATGAATATATGTTTTTGTGATACGATAGGTCTGGCATAATCTCAAGAGATTCAAAGACCTTTAAATATTAAAGATATAAAAAAAAAAAAAAAAAATTACCGAAAGAGTTTTTAATACAGAAGTATAGACTTTCAAATGTCAATTAATCCTATTGGAAAAATGCGCCTTTTACTTTAAAACAGGCCAAAAAATTTATATTCTATTTATTATATCTATTTATATATACGAGTATCTTAGGAATAAAGTTTTATATTGATTAAAACTTAAAAAAAACCGACTTCCAGGCACTAAAATTTAAAAACAACTAAACGGAGATTTTCATTTAGAATAGATACCTAATCAGATATTTTCACTTCAATCAGACATTTTTAAAATACATATTTACGTATTCGATATTCATAACTTAAAATATTGTCGGCTGGCACCGACTTCGAAAATATCTGATTAGGTATCTATTCTAAATGAAAACTCCGTTTAATTGTTTTTAGTACCTGGAAGTCTTTTTTTTTTTTAAGTTTTTATTTTCCCATTTTTAGTGTAGGCGTAATAAGCAGGTACTTTATAAGAAAATAGGTTTTTTTAATAACATATTCGATTAAACAATTTATTTAATAAATATATTTATTGTTGATTTTTTTAAAAAAACCGCTGAACCGATTCCGATAAAATTGATATGGGACCACCTGGGACGTATACCCTTTGAAACAAAAAAAATATTTCCAAATCGGTTCAGGCGTCTTCGAGTAATCGGTGAACATATATAAAAAAAAGATTCTGACGAATTGACAACCTTCTATTTTTTTTTTGGGAAGTCGGTTAAAAATAGAGAAAAATCTACTGTAAAGTACAACAGTATTGGTGGTTTGGACAAATAAGTACTAAGGCGACGGACTGTATGTATATTGTCTGTTTTTAAAATACAGTTTGTCAAATTTATAATCACACTACTTATTACTATTATAGTTGCGTAAGTTTTTGCATCCCTCAGGCTAAAACTGTTCACGTTTTGTATAGAAATAAAATTGTAGTTATCACGCCACTCTGAGTTGCATACAAACTCAACCCACATTTTATAAGTAATATCAATGTAAATTAACCTAATTATATACATAATCTATATATCTATATTATAAAGAGGTAAAGTTTGTGAGATTGTGAGTTTGTGACGTTGTGGGGGAGGGGGAAGGTGGGGGGGGGGGTCGTTTTATATATTCATATCACTGAATTTCATTCGGTGATATGAATATATAAAACGAAAATTAATAATAAATAGGAACAAAACTGTGCGTGGCTAAGTATTGACCGATGTACTATGACGGGCAATCAAGTAATTATACTTAATCGATTTTCAACAACAATTTTCATAATTACCGATTCCATGTTCACAATTTTCTCTGCTTTGTATTTTGTGCGGTTTATGATAAGGAATGTATAGCGTGAGTGTAAAGAATAATAACGATTACTCATAAATGTAGAATGGGACATAATTGTCCTACTCAGGACTCGAACTCAGGAACTTGGGAACCGTAGTAGTTGCATGTACGAGTACATGCAAGCCACTAGTGATTAGACCAACAGGCCGCTTGTCCTAAATATGGCTAATAATATTATCAGAATACTTTAATAATATTCTATAATTTGGTGAAAAATAGGAAAAATATCATACATTTTTATATTGTTCAATATCAATAGGACGACGACAGGTTTAGCTCAGTTCGTTGTGACCCTACATGCTGTGCCAGCGGTCGCGGGTTTGAGTCCCACTGGGGACATTTATTTGTGTGATGACTGCTGAGCACGAATGTTTGTGCTCTATGCATGGGTGTTTATATTTATAATATGCATGTATTTAAAGTTATATATATCTAGTGTATCAACTATCTGGTATTCACAACACAAGCCTCGTAGCTTACCATGGAACAAGATGGTGCTGTGTGTTAATGTCCCAACATATTTATTTATTTAATACCATTGCACAAGGCTTATGGGGTCCTCATTTACATTGCAAAAAAATATTATTTTCCTTCTCAATGTTTTACATGTATTTGTTGGTGAATGGTATATATCAGTTAGCGTATTAATTTTTCATATAATTTAGTGTTTTAAATGTTAATATTTAATATGATGTATATTGTAAGTGTGCTTATGAAATAAATAAATAAATAAGGGTTTGAAATTAGAAAACTCCTTAAACAGGTATTAGTAAGGTTAGTACAAAGTCATGCAAAATATAAGTAATTATAATTAAAATATAAATATGAAGTCACTAAATGGTGAGTTAAATCATAGCGCCAATTGAAACCTGACTACAATGATATCTTATATAGGTAGGTACATCTAATATATAAATATCTCGTGTCTCAACCGACTATAGTGATTTTTTTTGTATATTCACCCGCCTACCCCCACCCCCCATTTTTTAATCGCAATTTTAAGTATTTTTGTATGAACATAAAGCAAAAGTGAGTTTTTTGTAGATTAAACGCGGGCGAAGCCGCGGGTTCTGCTAGTATATAATGAAGTTCATACCAATGTCAAAGCTGACTAACATTTAACGCATGCTAAGTAACATGAAGCTTAATTACATACTTACTGTGACTTACGATTATAAGGCTAGTTAAAAAATAAATATATAATCTATAGCTACATATAATAAATTAATTGTAACTAAGCCGAATCTGTACATGAAATATTTATTGGAAAATCTTATTTAAATAGTCATTATTATCGATACAGAGGCCGAATCTATAGTTTTTAGAATTTTTGTCTGTCTGTCTGTTTGTCTGTTACCGCATCACAGAAAAACCACTGGAGGGGTTTTGATAAATTTTGGTATGGTGATAGCTGGTTATCCGGATCAACATACGGGATACTTTTTACCGCGGGAAAATATCTCATTTCTGAGAAAAAAATACAAAAACTGCAATATAAAAGTATACTAATATGTAAAACTTAAGAATTTGGTTTTTGTTCAGTTTTCTTAAGGTTAATGGTTTTGAATGTATCATTATTTATATTAGAAACTATAATAAAGTAACTGTTTGGACTTTTTTGTTGTGATCAAATTTAATTAATTAAAAATCAGGTGACAGAAGAGTTGCATATTTTCTAATATTAATCCGCTGATATATAACACCAACATTCAGTTTGAAGGCAAATCTCTCCTATGAGACTTGGGCAGAGGTTCTCGCACGTGGTTGCGCAGTCGGCGTCAGTTTGACAATGCTTTCGACCGACGGCGCCTGGAAAATTTATTAAAAATTACATTATATATGTACGTACATATATATACGAAAGTTTGTAATGTTGCAAAATATAATACACATGAAAGTACACAGACGCAAAATTACAGCCTATTATTATCATTTTGACCATTTCTGGTTCTGGTGATCACCGCATATTGAACTCAAGTAACCCACTGAACCCTGCAGCTGTAATAAGATGCAGAACTTTTTAGAGGCACACTCTTATACATACTCTATACTTTTTACTGCGGGAAAATATCTGCTCTCTGAGAAATCTACACTAAACGTTAAAACGTAAAGGTGAGTCGGTAGTATATATTTATATATTATATTTTATAATGGTATGGTTGTCGTCTGTTCTACTTTGTTGCGCCACACAACTGATTCATAGAAGGTAATCGGCCGCGCAATGGTAGTGTATGTCCAAAGCGTGGCTCTAGCATTTATACCCCAGTGGTTACCCAACATTCGGCCGCTAATTCTCTTTGGCATAAGTGTAGGTTTCACATCAGGTTTTGATCTTTAAATCTATATTCGTAGACCAAAAACGGCATAACAATTTATGCCCGCGTATGTGACTTCCGTGTTTTTAAACCATTTAGCTTTGGCATGACTAGTTTATCCAGCAGTGGCTTGCTTGTGATGGGCACAATAACAGTTTTGTCAGCGTTCACTTAAGTGAGAGTTCATTTTTAACACAATCACTGAAAGTGTGAAGTCCCTTTTACATTATGCATGAAATAGTAGATTGGCAGAAACCCTTGCCATGATTAACAAATCATCCGCATAGCCTTGCGCATCAATGCGGAGTTCCACCAACCTGTATAATACCTAGTTCTTCCACAGCAAGGGTCCACAGTAGTGAAGACAGAATTCCTCCTTGCGGATATCCCCTTGCTATGGATAAGTGAATCGTTATATTGTGAAGGGCTGGTTTTGCTCTTCTACTGATAAACATAGACTTTATCTATCTTACAGTTGTTGGGTCACCAATTTTATTTACCAGACCATTTACCAACAGCGAAGAAGAATAGTTATCGAAAGCACCTTTAATATCAAGAAATGTACATTGTGATTTATATACATAGAATATAAATAATAATAAACCAAAGCCTCACCATAAGTAAACACCGACAAAATAACAAATACATATAAAAAGAAAGAAATAGCTGCTGTTGACTTCATTATTGTTAGAGATTTTTCAAACCACAAACTTTCAACATAGATGTGAATGTCATTTATATATCCATGATAATCTGAAACACTTGAATTATCTATAACTATACCATAATAGCTTATTTCATGGTTTCAATTTCGTTATTCATGCGTTGCTAATTTAAAATAATTTTAAATTTATATATAATACATTATTAATGTGCACACAATTTTAGTACCTCTAAGTTAAGGGTTACTAGATAAGTTTTTTTATTTCTTATATACTGCAATGAACAGGTATACTTTGATAATAATAATCGTTCTGACGTTCAATGTTCATCAGATTCAGCGCAGATGACATTCATCTATCGTTATCACTACTAGTAAACTTAAAAACAATATATGAAAATTACAAATCTCATGTTCGCAATATATCATTCGCACGCGTTTTGTTAATATTCTATTAATTATATCGATCATCTACGTTGAAATCAACTTGTGTAATGGCTGTTTCCAATAGCATATCTATCTGTGGTTTTCCTGCTAACAGTAGATATCACTACGTATTAAAAAATAAAGTCCCGGAAAAATGTACGGTTCCTGTGGGATAGATTTGTTGTTGGTTGTCTAGAGGCGAACTCGAGCGAAGCTAGGGCGAGCCGCTAGTAATTTATATGGAGTTTATGACAAGGTTCTATCTCTAGTAAGGAAACCTTCAGATAGATAGGTTATTGGAAACCGGCGTAAAATGACTTAAAATTAGTTAGATAACTATTATAATTTATCAGCGAGTTGTCCGACAAAAGAGAATAGCTTGGTCACTCTATGAACGTGTAAACAATAATAAAAATGTTTGATTCGACATACTGCCGCCAATACATTTATATTAAGGAGTCTGAATTTCATAGTTATAGTGATATACTAGTAGAACTCGCTATGAAGTTTCTTGGTGTGTTGTTTTTATTTATCGCGATGTTGGCAGGCTATGTCCATAGCCAGGGACATCGTAAGTATTCACAAGAAAGCTTTTATAATATATATTTATATACATGGCTTTTTGTGATTGCAATGCAATTAAAAATTATTGCTTTTTAATAAGAAAATGTATTTTTTACCACTTCCGGAATAAATAGGTGAAAAACAGACTGATAGGCAGATAAAAACAAAATAACCAATGGCTACCGAATAAAATATATTTACAGAAGTTGAGGGTTGGATAAAATAATTCTCTTAATATTAACATAATTCGTCTCAGCACTGTATTCCGAGACAGTGTGTCTTTAGATATTTAAATATAGTTAGCTTTTGGACGGATGATTATGATGTTATGATTATGATGCCTCGGTGGTGTACTGGCTAGAATGTACGGCTGCACACCCGGAGGTCCTGGGTTCGAGTCCCGGGTCGGGCCAAGTTTAGTTATTGAGTCTTTCTGTAAAGTAAGTCTCAGTAACAGCCCGGAGTTGGAAAGTTGGCGGTGTTTCACCCCCGTGCCTCGGAGAGCACGTAAAGCCGTCGGTCCTGCGCTTTAACTCTCACCGGTCGTGTCGAGTGATCGTCCCACCGGAGTATGAGAGTGACAGGAATAGAGAGTGCACTTGGGTCTGCGCGTACACTTGTGCACTATAATATCTCCTGCGCAGTTGGCTACTCTCAATGAGATTGGCCGCCGTAGCCGAAATCGGCTAGGAGAACATCATCACATCATCATCATGATATTAATTTTCTATCATCATAAATGTTCATGTTAAAATCAGGACTTAAATAAAAACACTAAAAGTTCAAGATCTTTTTAAGCTTATCTAAGAAAAATAATAAAAATAGAAATTTTACTGCATTTTTTATTCAAGCCAGAAATGTTATTTCATAAATTTTTATAAACAAGTATAAGTTTTTTCGCATTGTTCGTGTTTGTGCGCCAAAGTGCGGCATTATGCTCTATAATTGGAAAACAGGAAGTGAAACTATTTTATGTTTCTTCACAGCATGCAGCAGGAACGATGATTGCAGTGCCCCGTGCAGACGCAGCTGTTTAAGTGAAACCACGCATCTCTGTTACGAGATGCATTGCTACTGTGCAACCCCATCGTAATCAAAAGCCCAGAAGTAATGTAAAAAAACGTATACCATATAAATTCGTGTACTTGTGAATTTTAACAGATATTCAAATGTGGTTATAATAAATAAAAAAATCTGGATTTGTTCTATTCTTGCTACTTCCCTCTTAGAAAGTATGTAGATAATAATAACAAAAATAGGTAAGTGAAAGTGAAAAGTTTCACGAAGAAATATTATACAGTATTATAGTCCATAAAAATAAGAGGACACAAGGATAACTTATATTTTTTATTAAAATATTATTTATATTAAACGAAGGAATTTAAATACTACCAATAAAAATGCTGTACTATGACTGTATAATAATTATGTTTTTTTGTTCTCATCTTTTTAGTTGTAAATTATTTTTTATTTACAGCTTTTTAATTTTGGTTATTAAGATCATTTTAGTCCTAAAACTTACATGGTCACCGAGGTAATTTATGTGATGTTAAACGAGCTTATTCGTATCTTGTATAACATAAAAATGTAATCAGGCAATAGTAAAGATCAAAATTTTTCATTCAAAATTGGAATTTTTTTTTCTTTGTTATCAAACACTTTACTTATCATCAGTTAGGAAAAATAACGCCTCCTGAGAAAAACTCGTGAAATTCAGCGAAACTTTAGATACCTGAATAATATAAATATAGATCTTTAATATTTTTAATTTTCACATTATATCAATATTAGTATAGATTACTTCATGTAGTGAGTGACAGAGCAACAAATCGATGTGATTTTTTGCAAAAAATTATGTCAAGGCGCCATCAGGCGTTAAACAACTTGAATCTTTATTTTTGTAAAGATTTTTATAAGAATCCTTATAGTTTCCAGACAGAAAAAAATGTGTTCTTCTTTAGCCCTTTATTTAGTAGATGTATGTTGATCATAATATTAGAACACGATTTGAATAAGAGAAAGGGGTGCCTGAAAAGTACGTAAAGTTGATCCGAGCGACGTACAGTCGATGCAGTACACAAGTCCGGTTCACAGCTGATACTGCTGCTAGTTTTAATGTGGCTGTAGGCTTACACCAAGGGCCTGCTTTCAGCCCGTACCTGTTCTTGGTGGTACTGCACGCATTAACGTCAGATATACAAGATGAAGCCTCCTATAGTGCATGCTGTTCGCCGACGACATTGTGCTAGCTGGTAGGAAAATGGTCTAGATTTCGGTGCAGATAGTAGGAATGACGACAATGACGGGAGAGTGTTGGCTTGAAAGTCAGCAGAAGTAAAACAAAATACTTGTGCTATGACTTCAGTGGTCTCTCCAGTCTAGTACCCTTAAATAACCCTTTCGGGAATTCGGTGATATTGACCAAGACGTTACGCGTCGGATCAACTCTGAGAGTATGAAATGACGACATATCACAGCGACAACTTGCGATCAGCGGGTGCCATTTGAGTTGAAGGGTAATATCTACAAATCCGTAATCAGACCTGTCGCTATGTATCGATCGCAATGCTGGGCTACGAAAAAGACTGATGTAATAAGATTGCATGCTGCAGAGAGGAGAGTATTAACATGGATGTGTAAAGTGACAAAAATGGATAAAATAAGGAATGAGTACATAAGAGGAAGCTTAAAAGTAGCACCAGTTACAGAGAAGTTAAAATAAAATCGTTGGTATGGACATGTGAAGAGGAGAAATGACACGCATATGAAGAGAAGAGTGATGGAAATTAATGTAGATGGATGGAGAGGTAGAGGAAAACCGACGTCCGACGACCGTCACATTGTGACCAGGATCATAAAAAGCTACTCCATTTGTTGTTTCCCTGTATCGATAATAATGATTATTTCAATAAGATTTTCCAAAAAAAAACATTTAATGTACAGATCCGACTCAGAATTTTATTATATCGACGCCCCCCAAGCAATAAGTTGGTAATAAGCTATTATGGACTTTATGCTGTTATAGCAAATTTGGCACCTGGGGAGTGGAATACATCTTAGTATTTTTTTTCAGTCTTCCTCTTCCATTTTCTTGTATACCCGTAATCTCATCATTCACCCCTTTCTCTTCCATATTCTGTCTCACACAATCTATCTATCTTTTAACAGAAATATAAAATTACATCAAGTGTCTTAATCATGTCCGCCAAGCTCCTTGCAATTTCAAAAGCATTAACATATATTAGTAATAATATTGAAACTAAAAATATAGTTATTTTATCAGATAGCAAATGTGTGCTGCAGCATTTGGCACTATGCGCATCTAGTCAAAGAGGAGTATCGATAGCCTATGCAATTATGAAAAAAAAAACATTTCTCAATAATAACGGACCGATTTTGAGGTTGCAATGGGTACCAGGGCACATTGGACTAAGTGGGAATGAGGAAGCCGATAGAATAGCTAAAGAGGCAATTTCGACTGGATCAGAAATATATATTGTACAGATTTTACAGAAATTTTGATTGAATTTAAAATTGATATCTTTAATAATTGGATCAAATACTTTAGTGAAGTCTGAAAGGTAAAAAGCATCTGGTACTGTGTAGTACAGTTTTTACAAAAAGAACCTCTTCATATACCTTGGTTTATAGATTATAGAATGCATAGGGAAGTAATTGTAAGTTTAAGTTTCTAATGACAAAGACATTATCAGTTCAGCTAATTGTAGTACTTGTGACATCATAGAAGATGTACAACATATTTTAGTGGAGTGTACTCGAAGTGAAACCTTGCGAAGTATTTTGTTGCGAATAATTTGATTAAAAAAAATAATTTTAATGTAAAAGATGTTGGTAGATTTCTTAGCATACTTGCTACTCCTGTAACAGAACAAGCTAAATTAGTTTATAATGAAATGAATAAAATATATAGAGAAGCAACAGCTATGTAGATGAATAAATGTTTTTGTGATATGATAGGTCTGGCATAATCTCAAGAGAATCAAAGACCTTTAAATATTAAAGAATAAAAAAAATCGATACAGGGACCGAATCTACAAAATTTAAAAAAAAATGTAATTTTGTAAGTTTTTAAAATTGTCTGTCTGTCTGTGGCCGTATCACGAGAAAACCTCTCGACAGATTTTGATGAAATTTGATATGATGATAGTTGATTATCCGGGTCAATATATAGGATACTTGTTACTGTGGGAAAATATCTCATCTCTTAGAAATCTGTATTAAACTTTAAGATTCAACAAGCGACAAACCCGAGCGGAGCGAGTGTGAGTCGCTAGAGAATATTATAATATATCCAGTGCAGTTATCAGTAGTCTCAACGAAATGGTCCGCCTTGGCCGAAATTGGTTAACATTATTATATGGCATTAAGGCAGTGGTAGCAAAATGGTAACACCGAGTGAAGCGAGTTCAAATCCCGGGTCTCGCACCTCTGATATTTTCATGTGTGAATCATTTCCAACATGATTACCACTTGTCTTAACGGTGAAGGAAAACATCGTGAGGAAACCTGCATGTCTGAGAGAACCTAGCAAGTTTTCAAAAGACATGTGAAGTCCGCCAACCCGCATTTAGTCAGTGCGGTGGACTATGGCCTGATTCCCCTAGTACTGAAGAGAGGCCCGTGCCCAGCTGTGGGAAGTTAAAAAAGGCTGAATACATACATACAACATTATTATGAAGAAATGGACATAAAAATTTCACGCCATAAAATTACCTTGACAAACAAATTACAAATTTCGATCTGAAGGATGAAGAAAGTAGAAACATGTAGAATCAACATATAAAATTGCATATATTGAACCAAAATGTTACAATAAGTATTATTTTAATATGCGTTAAAAATTGATTTAATGATAAAAAATAGTGTATTGTCCATTCAAACATTTTATTAGGGATAATTAACTTATAATATTTATCGTTCGTCTTACATAGGTACTATTTATGTAGACTTTATCTAGATAAAAGCGGTGGTAAAAAGTCAAGTTGATGCAGCAGACGTGGTTAAGCAATCGTTTTGACCGACTTCAAAAGAACGAGGATTTAATTCATCTGTACAATTCGTTTTTAATTTTTTTAAATAAATAAATTTTCAACCTTAAGAATACCATACAAATAAAAACCGCCTCGGTGATGCTACGGCTACTAGTAGGTTCTAGCATTTCTAAAAAATCTAAATAACAGCCCGGTAAGCCGCGTTGAGAAATTGGCGGGGCTTCACCCTCGTGTCTCACAGAGTCGGTCCTGTGTCTGGTTACTCACCGCTCGTGTCAAATTGTCGTCCCCGGAAATAATAGGGTGAAAGGAATAGAGCGTAGACTTGTGTCTGGGCATACACTTATGTACTATAATATTTGCTGCGCAGTTACCTAGTCTCAGTGAGATTGGCCGCCGTTACCGAAATCAGTTAGGAGGATATCCATACTAATATTATAAATATGAAAGTATGTTTGTTTGTTTGTCCTTCTTTCGCGTCGAAACAGACTGACGGATTGGCGTGATATTTTGTATAGAGATAGTTGAAAGGCTGGAAAGTGACATAGGCTACTTTTTATTGCGGCATATTATCTCATTCTCACAGAAAATTGATATGTTTTAAATAAAGAACAGTATCAAAAACGAGATTTGAGGTTAAGAAGATCTTATACACCAAAAAAGCAATAGAAAAAAATATTATTTTGTTTAACGTTTGTATATAATATCCCGTGAAAAACATAAATGTGAAAATGAGAGCCGAGTTAAATATTAAGAATAAGCGTGGTTGTCAACCTTACCGGCAAAATATTTGAGATCTAAATGGGTGCCAAGTTCTGTAGAAAACCGTGAATTTTGTTCATACGAACAAACAACATTCTAAAATAAATTTTGGGGTTCTATTATATTATTTAAATAATATGATGACAATTGTGTTAATAATTTTTTTTTTAATTTTAAAAATTCACTGATTTCGGATTTTTCCCTTTGTATGCACACGATTACCCATCTGGACACCAAATTTAAACTTTCTAGGTCATCTATAAGTGGGTTAGGTTTTACTACTATATGTCAGTCAGTGATAAAAATGCCGATTTTTAAACGTTAAGATCTCAATAACCGGTTCAGCTGTATACATGAAATTGGGAATTCTAGTTAATCTAAGGGGATTTAATAATGAACTAAATTTCATGAGTTTATGTTAAATAAATTTTGAGTTATTACGAGGTGGAAATTAGCTCCAAAGGGTTTGTGTAAATATACATACTGTGCTGCGTCCCAGTTCCTTTGGCTTAACCTTGGCTGGACACGCTACCGCGTGTCTTGATATATCGTCTATCTATTCCATATTAACCGTTAAAACACACCTACGGACGAACAAGAGTAAAGCGAGGGTGAGCCACTAGTTATATTGTAATGATAAATGTATTAAAAACTTATTAATATCTAGACACACAGTGCCAATGTATCCAATTTTTTTGAAATTCTTTTCTAGCATTAAAACATACAAAATAGTGTTAGTTCAAATTAATTCATAAATTATGTAAAACTAAATTACTAGTTGCGTTTTTCGTGTTAATGATTATTATGGTAACCCTACTCATTGTTATTTATAAGGATAATTAGTTTTTACGTCGTATTAAATTATTTTAAAGACGTTTTTCCCTACAACTGTATATTTTTGTAACAATTAGTATATAAAAATGAATCTATTATTATTATTTTTTCTTTATGCTATAAGTGTAGGCGTAAATGGAAATTATACAAATAACTGTAAGTAATTTTTTCTTTCCAGATAGAAAAATTTATATTTCATCAAATTAAGTCAGTTATTTATTACTTGGCAACATTAAATAATTTCCCTTTTGTGCATTATAATGAGTTATTACATTATTATTAATATTGGTTGTAACGTAATTGAAAGCTGGTTACAGAAGACAGTACATTTTTTAGAACAATATATTACTATGAAAATTTCCAGTTTCACTTGTCTTATATCTAACTAGCGATTCACTCTCGCTTCGCTCGGGTTCGTCCCTAGGTACGTTTTAATTTTTTTGAGCGAAACCCTAATTATTTTTTTAAATAATAGTACCCTATGTTACTCCCTATAAAATCAGCTATATTTCAGTGAAAGTCCCGTCAAAATTAGTCCAGCCGTTTCAGAGATTATCCGGAACAGATAGAGAGACAGCCAAAAATTTTAAAAATAGTTTTTTTCTTATAAGTACCGTATATAATTTCATATGCATTTAGTGCAACGCTGTTATTTTGATATTACAAACAGACACTTCAATTTTATTTATCTGTATAGATGAATAAGGAAAAAGAATCTTTCGGAATACTTACTTGTCTGTCTGTCCATCTGTCTTCCTTCTCTTGATCCACTGGGTAAGGCCAAACTCGAACGTGACTCATTCATTCAACGTGACATTGGCGAAATAATTTGTGCTCAAGTGGCACGGATTGAAACCACATATGAAGAATTGAATTGTATCCATTGAATGGAAAATGTTAAATAATTCTAAAAATATAGTTATATGACCCAATTCAATAAAAAATATCATAATCAATAAATCGTTACATTTGTAATCGAATAAATTCTTATATTTTTTTTTGTCAAATTTAATTATTTGCTTATTTCTCTGCTTTACAGATTGCGAAACAAAGTTAAGATGTAGAAATGCCTGCCTTGACACTTGTAAACTTCTGCAAGAGGCTGTATGCGTAGGTTCTACTTGTTACTGCATACCTAAATATAAAAAAGTATAGATACAATTATTATAAAGCCTAATATAATCTATATTTATTTAAAGTAAATGTTGCTTAATTATATGAGAATAAATGACATTTTTATAATAAATTTCTTACAATGATTTTTTTTTATTATCGTTTATTAAATATAGCTTACTTATTCATTTGTATATTTACAATTTTCTATGTGCAATATATCGCTTTATGACTGTAATTAATAAAATATTTGTTAAGTTTTCCTTGTTTTATTCTTCTAAAGTCATATCAACTTATTAAATACTATCAGAACCCGTGGCTTCGCCCGCGTTCAATCTACAAAAAGAACAGTTTGGCTTTATGTCATATCATATCGCTCAGGTTCGTCCCTAGCTTGATTCCCCATACAAACTTTTTCCCCATTTTCACCCCCTTAAGGGATAATTTCCGGGATAAAAAGTAGCAGTAGATCCTGAGATTATCCCCTACAACATAACAAAGTCACAAACTTTACCTCTTTATAATATTATTAGTATAGACAAAGTTCTACAATAATGCATGGAAATCTGGTCAATTTGTTGACATTTATAATTACTGCTCCGCTCCCTTGGGTAGTAGTATGATAATATATAGCCTATAGCTGTTTCTCAATAAACGAGCTACCTAATGCAAAAAGAATTCTCCAAATCGGATTCATAGTTCATGAGATTAGCGCGTTCCGACAAACAAACAAACAAACAAACAAACAAACAAATAAACAAACAAATAGACAGACAGAACAAACAAACTGTGCCTCTTATTATTAGTATAGATTTTGTATACTGGCAAACTGACAGGTAACGTACAGACATCTAGCAAATATCTACATAGGTCTAGAAGCATGGATTTTTGCACTAGAGTTCCTAATAAAAAACACATACCTAACGAATTTAAATACAAAGAAAGTTTTTTTATAATATTCATTCCCTGATTGACATTTTATGGTTTGAAATGTTAAAGTTGATTCTAAAGTGTTTAGAGCTTTGAATTTTAAAATCAATTTTCACATTTTAATATGCAAAAAATATTGTTAATGTAAATTGTCAATAAGCTTACAGATTGAATCTAACGATACTTCGACACGACCGGTGACAACATGACAAAAATGAAACAGTACATATATTGTTCATAAACATGATTATTAAATAAAAACTAATAAATTCCGAAAATATTTATATTATAAAACTTTTATGTAACCATTTTGATATATAATAAAAAAGTAAAAGTAATTTTGTACATATAATTTTTTAACGTCTTTGCATGTATGGAGGCTTTGTGCAATGGCTTTTAGCCGCTCTATACTCTATGGCAGGTGCTGATGGAAAGGCTTGACACAAACATCTTTGATTTAAGCATAATCCTTCCAGTTCTTTAGTACATAGCCAAGAGCAATATGTAGAACATTGGGTGTCACTACTACAAACAATGTGAGAATCTAGAACAAAAAAGCAAAATTAATACTTTCTTAGATTTACGCGAATATTTCACATTTTAAATAAAACTATCTTTTCGGATTTTTTCGCGGATTTGTTTTGATTTGTGGTTCCCGACGTTTCGTATGCTTTACAGCAATAATGGTAACGGGAGAAACTGAGGTTTTAGATGTCTCAAAGGTGATCATGTAGTTATTACAGACAGCACTTACTCTCAAAAACAAAATAAAAAATCACCAAATAAAATCAACCGATCGAATCAACACCAATGAGGAACCATAAATCCACGAAAAAATCCTGAAAGATAATTTTATTTAAAATTTAAAATTAAATTTCTTTTAAACTCTATAATACTTAGAACATAAAAAATGTGCTCGATTGCTTTGCATTTGAAACAACGATGAAGTTTTCATTTAAAAGTTTTACACCTTACCTGATTCTAGCTCCTCTGAAAAAATGTTCGTGGTATAAAATAAAATCTGAAAAATTATAAATATCAAAACATGCCTCATGATTTTACCAATGATTAGTTTATTACCTTTATTTATAAATTTCATAGCTTATATAAACTGTGAATGATTGGAGTCAGTAATTAGATTTGTAACAGTATTATAATTGGATACGCTAATTAAGATATTTTTGTATTACGAGTTGAATTTTGTAAACATTAATATTTTAATAAAAAAATCAAATATTACACACAGCTAACTATATAGCTTCGATCGTCTATAGGTATATACTAAAATTATTCTTTTGTGGCGTCAACCAAGGCCATTGCCCATATAAGGCGCAAATCGACATCAGAAAGGAGAGTTCTTACTTCTTCCGGGTACATATTTATTATACACTAGCGGCTCACCCTCGCTTCGCACGGATTCGTCATTAAATATTTATAAATAGTTATTACCCAGCGTAAGCCATATAAATTTGGTTGTTAAGTATTCTTAAATTTTATAATTTTCCGCGCAATTTTTTAATTTTTTTCTTTCATAAGAACCTTCTCCTGACAATAACAAACACAACAAAAAAAGTTAAATCAAAGACCAAGGGAAATAGGGATTCATTCATATATATATATATGAATTAATCAATAACAAGATAGGTACATTTTTTTAAATATAAATGAAGAACTGCACAAAGGTCCGAGACGTTATAAGCATAGTGTACAGATAATATTATAAAATTAAATTAGAAAAACTTCTATATTATAATTAAGATCAACAAATTCCGCGACATTTCAATACGGAGAATGTGAAGGGCGCTCGTTAAAAAGTTTTGCGGCTGGGTCGCGCCTGACTCTGACACAAAGGAGAGGTGAGACTTTGTATACAGGCTGTTTGAAAAGTCAGAAATAATAAATAAACCCGTATTAAATATTCATGGAGTACACATTTTTTTATTTTGACTTTATTTTATAATACGAATTTAAAAACTTCAATATTACTATTTAAATATTTCATAATGAAATAAAATATTATTTAATTATTGTTCGAAGCGAATACTCACAGTAAGTTACTTATTCTAGAATAAGCCTAATGTAAGCATTTTAGCTTAATTATTTAGGTTGTTGTTACTTTAGCTAATTTTAAGTCTGTATCATTATTAATTTTATATTTAGTGTTTTTAAATTCAAAGAAAAACAAACGTGATAGACAAACAGACACACAAAGAAGTGAGGCTATAAAAATTCCTCATTGATGCATTTGAAAGAGCAGTACACTAAATATTATGGCAAGTTATTTTAGTTTCCAACATCCTATATCACTTACTAGGTAACCTCAAGAGCGCGTGTTTTGTCTCTAAGCTAAATCTTTGTTCGCGATGATCCCCCTTCCTGTCATGTGCTACATCAAACGCTTCCAAAAATGGATCTATTGTTATGTTTTACTTCTAATGACTCGGCGAAGTTTTCTTGAGGGTATTTAAAGTTACAATTAAGTGTAAGGCTCTTTTACATAGGGTGTCACAATAATTGCCTTACTCTTAGCTATATTTAATTTATGTAAAAGCTTTTATCTCGGCGTATTATCAATATATCTGCAAATTTATTATTTTTAACCAATTTATTATACATTTTATTTTAACATAGCTGCAACAAAAATTAAAACTATTAAATTAAAACAATTCCACTCAGATATTGTTCGTTTGAACCGTTTGTTTGTTGTTAACTTGTCCATCAATTATCCATTTATTAAATAAAACCATCTAACCTATTTTCATATAGACATCTTAAATATGAAGAGCAATTTTAGGGTAAAATCATTACCGTAAATACTCAAAAAGCTCTATAAATATAGTCAGTTAATCATAAAGCAAGGGCATCACTTCCATTCGTCATTTTTTATCAGCAAAAAGGTACCGATATATGAGTGGATCCTGCCCTACGGCCTCTAAGACAACTATTTATAAGGAAAAACCACATAAATCATATTATTTTTTATCCAGCAATCTTTAAGGTGGGGTAAATATCCAAGGTGTATCACATTTGACGGTTTTATGGCTTTGTTGTTATGGATGGTATGGGGTGTTGATTATCTGAAAGTATTTTGGTAGAACAATTTAAATTCTGCCATAAAAAAAGAATGATTTGTCATAAAAATATTATAACAGCAGAATATTAAGGGTTCACAATTTTGAAGACTACGAGTGTTTTAGAATGCAAGTAATGATTCGGAAATATTGTTTACTGACTCACTTTTTTATAATATGATTATATCATTAACTGCCTCGATGGTGTAGTGGCTAGCATGTACGGCTGCACATCCGGATGTGCTGGGTTCGAGTCCCGGGTCGGGCCAAGTTTAGTTATTGAGTATTTCTGTATAGTTAGTCTCAGTAACAGCCCGGAGTTGGGAAGTTGCCGGTGTTTCACCCCCGTGCCTCGGAGAGCACGTAAAGCCGTCGGTCCTGCGCCTTAACTCTCACCGGTCGTGTCGAGTAGTCGTCCCACCGGAGTATGAGAGTGATAGGAATAGAAAGTGCACTTGTGTCTGCGCGTACACTTGAGCTGACTATAATATCTCCTGCGCAGTTGGCTAGTCTCAATGAGATTGGCCGCCGTAGCCGGAATCGGCTAGGAGAACATCATCATCATATTATTTATTTTAAATCATAGCATAATTGTTTTTTATATTGTCAGATGCATTATACATAAAGATTTTTGGCAAAAAATTACTAATATATAGTACTGCAGAAGAATATAAATAAATCAAACATCCCTATACATCTTTAACGAGTATGGCTATGAACCATAATTTTATAATAACAATTATGACATTAAAGCCAGCTTATATAAATACAAATCAAATAAAAATCATATCGTCTAAGCACTATATTAAGCAATTTAATTACTAATTAAATAACATATATACATAAATTATATAAAAATAATAAGAAGAGTTTACTTAAAACATATTCCATAGACAAATTCCAAATCCTACCCCACTCTCACCTCATTACCACACGAGGCAGATAAAACAAAGACCCCCAACTCGTACACAATTCACAAAGCCACTTGATGCCCGCAATTAAAATCTTAACATATACTGTTAATAAACGCCACCTTGCTAGTGATGGGCTCGATATAATATCGATAAAATTTATTTTGTGTATTGTGCATCTTTCTTATGACAAAAGATATAAGGAAGTGTCACAGGATACTTTTCATTGTGATGAAGTTAGCGTTAATTAAGTAATAGACATATACACTAATTACTTATTAAGTATGTCCTAATTAAGATCTATAGGAAACAAAGACCATAATAATTATAACCAAGTCTAGACGCCCAATAATAAAAAACGCTTATATTTCAGGCCCCAGGTAGTATAAAGCAATTAAAAAAAACTTCCGAGTTCTAAGATAAACGCCATTATTACGTATTTATCTATTACGGTCATTGAAGAAATTCTTTAGTGAATTTAATCTGCGCAAGAGATTTTATAATGCACACATAACAAAAGATGAGAAATGAGAGTAGGTATTCACTGGTATACTTCATAACTACTCTATTTTCCCATTTTTTTTTTATATGTAAAGATACGCCCAAGGTACAGATTATAAAAAATCGAGGTTTTACATTTCACTGAGAATTTCTTAATAATTATTATGGCATTCAATAATATTATAGCTCGGGACACGAAGAATTAGCATGCACTTTGACGTAAACTCATAGTTAAGTTAACGTCACTAGATCAAAAATAAAAATTATAAATTGTAAATATTTTTCCTATTTTTTTTTTACTCCGTTATATACAAAAAAGAAAAATCAAAAATAATTTCATAGTAAACATAGCATAATATCACGGTAATGTAATGCATACAGTACTCCAACTCAGGCCTGTCCTTGAAATAATTACCTACAGCCGAGCGGCACGTACCCACGCGACAGGGCTGCCCGAGTGCCCGCCGGCCAGTAGTTTAATTTCATCTACCTACTTGAGTTTCTTTCTAATTTTGTGATTTCGAATATTATATTTTTTATTTAAAACTATTATTAGTAGATTTAATTAAAAAAATCTCAAATTTATAAGGGTGGTATGTGACCCTTATAAATTTGAGATTTAAAAATATTTGCGTCTCGAGTGAGACGTACGAAAAGTTTATTTTTAAATTAATTTAATAGTATAAAGAATCCGCATTCTGATAAAAAGTTAAATTAAAAATACTTTAATTTTTAATTTAATTAATTAATGTTTATTTTTAAAACATACGATGTCTCGATACTATTTTGTTTGACATTAGCGAAGTTACGGAAGGAATAAAATTTTTATTTTTATATCAAAATTATAAAAGTTACATAACATAACCACCTTATACAATTTTCGTATCAAATTATACGATGTGGCAGCCCCGCACGGTTGTCTACCGAGCGTATACCGAACGCGACGCGCGTAGGTATAACTCGATTTTCGACCGTTTGTATGAAGATGGATTACTGTATGTAATATTACCGTGATAATATCGATAGAAAGCAAGTCACTATTCTAAGAATCGTTAAGAGAGAGGTACATCTTTGAATTAAATTACACCTCGCTAACTCCAAACAATAATCTTTAACATTTGCGTCATTGCTTCACCCCCGTCCGTCCCATACTGTCAAAACTAAGCAGGGTGTGGTAGAAGTGATATAATTTGAAAGGAATAATTAATATTTCTTATTTATTATGCTTCTTAATAATCAAAAGTTATCAAGCAAGTCTGATGAGCATTGTCTAATACGCTAGTTTTCGCACGTTTGATTCTTGTACAGAATTAATACTGACCAGAGAAATGTTTTAATCAGATTGAATGTTAGGAAACAATGGATAAATAAGTTAATTTGCACAATTTTACTTGTCGTATTGTCTTCTATAATATTATCAATTTGATGCTAATTTTTATAAGAAAAGAATGTAAAGGCTTAATTTAAATAAATAATTACTTCACAAATTAAAACCAATATCTTTTTTAAATAATAAATCGCTAACCCTATGGATACGCTATAACTGCGCACACACTTTAAGTCGTTTATGGCGATATATAAGACGTCTTGGCGACTACAGATAAGTGGTAACGAGTTTTACACAGTATAGGTATTTGTTGCATTATGATAGCGTGGGTCCATGTAGCTCCTTCAAATCTGCAATTTGTATATCACTTGAAGTAATCGAGTTTTATATAAATAATAACTTAAATACTATCATATTATTTAAGCTATTTAACAATAAAGTCAAGCTTTATTAGTCATATTAATATGTGAAAGCTTAATTTAAATTTATGCTTTTAAAACCAAGACAGGAGACTAATAATACTTACCGTTATCACAACCTTTTAAATCTTAAGTTTTTAACTATTCTGTTTTCCCGGGTCTTTGTTGTCCCGGGTCGGGCCAAGTTTAGTTATTGAGTCTTTCTGTATAGTAAGCCACAGTAATAGCCCGGAGTCGGGAAGCTGGTGGTGCTTTACCCCCGTGCCTCGGAGAGCACGTAAAGCCGTCGGTCCTGCACCTTAACTCTCACTGGTCGTGTCGAGTGGTCGTCCCACCGGAGTATGAGAGTGACAGGAATAGAGAGTGCACTTGTCTGCGCGTACACTTGTGCACTATAATATCTCCTGCGCAGTTGGCTAATCTCAATAAGATTGGCCGCCGTAGCCGGAATCGGCTAGGAGAACATCATCAACTATTTTGTTTTTAAAACTCTTTTAATACTCGCTTATTTTAATGAAAACAAAATCGATCCATGTTTTCTTTCGAAGAAAAATAGGTGAAAGTGGAAATGATATTAGAAAATAAGAAATGCATAATTAAGTTCCTGAAAATATTAAAATTTACAATATTCAATCCAAAATCTAAATTAATGTGGTAATTTTAAGATTATAGTATCCTTAACTGAACATCAATTATATTATAGCTTGTATTATTAGAACTTGTGTTCGCCCAATGGTCAAAATTTAGTTTCGACATTATCTATACTAATATTACAAAGAGGTAAAGTTAGTGAATTGTAAGTTTGTGAGTTTGTGACGTTGTCGGGGGTAATCCCTGGATCTACTGAACCAATATAGATGAAATTTGGTAAAAAATACTTTGAGACCCTAGAAAGGACAAAGGATACTTTTTGTCCCGAAAATCATCCCTTAAAACGATGAAAATGGGGATGAAAGTTTGCATGGGTAATCAACCTAGCGACAAACCCGAGCGAAGCGAGGGTCAGTCGCTAGCATAAAATAAAAAAACTGTTTTTTTTTGATAACACTTGAACTCGTCTATAGCTATAAATAAAAAAAAATCGGTGGACAAACAGAGGACAAAATGTACTGAAATGTTTTGTCTTTGCCTGTTTATATATGTATATATTTCGTACAGCTAAGTTTAATTGATACATTATGTTTGTTTATCCTCATTTGCCTTAGACCCGACCTGTAACCCGTCCGCAAAGGGACGCTTAATTACCCAATCACTTACCTTACTTATGTACATAGAAACAGTTTAACCAAGCCATGTTTCAATTTAAACACTAATTTAAATAACAATAAGAAAAATTAGTATATTTTACTATTGTATAAAATATAGGTGCACAAGTATTTTTAAATCGTCTCGTCATCTAGTTGTCCTTACAATTTGTAAGGAGATTTATAATTTAATTTAAAAAGATTAGATAGCTATTTTTAATTTAAAAAAATCTAAGAAAATATGAATCCATAGAAAAGCATATTACTGACTTAAAATGATGTTCTGCTGAGGAGTACCAGCTTTGAACTCAATAATTACACTTTTAATAGACAGTGACTAATTATTATTTGATAATGATGATGATGTTCTCCTAGTCGATTCCGGCCACGGCGGCCAATCTCAATGAGACTAGCCAACTGCGCAGGAGATATTATAGTGCTCAAGTGTACGCGCAGACACAAGTGCACTCACTATTCTTGTCACTCTCATACTCTGGTGGGACGACTGCTCGACACGACCAGTGAGAGTTAAGGCGTTCCAACTGCCTCAGTGGTGTAGTGGCTAGCATGTACGGCTGCACATCCGGAGGTCCTGGGTTCGAGTCCCGGATCGGGCCAAGTTTAGTTATTGAGTCTTTCAGTATAGTAAGTCTCAGTAACAGCCCGGAGTTGGGAAGTTGGTGGTATTACACCCCCGTGCCTCGGAGAGCGTGAAAGACGTTGGTTCTGCGCCTTAACGCTTATTTGATAATAATATATAATTAAAAGAGATAAGACCACTTACGTTAATACCAACACTATATAACAACATTTTTTTCGACTGAAATGATACGGTATCATAAGAATTCTACTCTATAGTCAAATTAACGACCTTCTTAAAAAAAAAACAAAATAATTTCGCCATTTTCTTATGCTAAGTTTACCGACTACGTTAAACTACTATTTTTAACTGAAATCAACAAAATGATATTATATTTCGGTCTTAAATACATATCATTCCTTGGCGGCGGTCATTCGAAACGTTTGACAGAAACCCAAATGGCACATCCTACTCGCAATAGGTTTCTAAATTGGCCAAATAATTCGAATAGGTCCCAAGATCTTAATTATTAGTGAAGTGCTTAAGGGTTGAATTTACGACGTGTTAATACCGCCTGATACTGTGGCAATTAACCTAGCTGTAAATTGAATTTACCTGAGGGATAGAGTTTCGAAACAATGTGCTACTCAATATAGATAATGTGCGTATCATTTCATAATGTGTAGTATTATTAGCATTATAATAAACGACTTAATAAGATAGTTACTTTACGAAAATGTGATTTATATTATACTTGATAATGATAGTGGTGATGATAATGATGGTGATGATGATGTTGGTAATGACAAAGATATTGGTGATAGTGATAGCATTCACAATTACAATATAAATCAAACAATATAAAGCGGTACAGGGTTCACAAAACCTTCCTTTCTTATGATTCTATCTAGTTTGCTTACCGTAGTGGACAGAGTGCCTTTCTCTCTGCTAAAGGTTGCAGGTTCAAAATTCGCAGGGAAAAATAATAAACATTTTCTATTAAACATTTAAAGCTTTATTGCAGTCTAGGAAGTAATTTTTTATCTGTATACTTCGTGCAATAAGAGGCATAGTGATGTATACTGCAATAATTCACAACAAAATAGACTTATTTAAATAGATTTTGACAAGCAGTTTTTTCGCAATTAAAAAAAATATTAGATTTAAATTTCCTCATCATTAATAATAATAAAACTTTTTCATTTTTTATCGTGTCTCCAGTAGCAGAGTAAACGTAAAGTTAAAAAGTAAACTATCTCCATAAAGCTAAGTACACTGCAGCCTAGAAAGAGTCCAGCCATCCCTCCAACGGCAACTGGAAAGTGGAAAAGTTGATTAATGTCATCGTAATCAATTAAAAAGGCATTAATTATAACAAGTCATAAATTAAAAATTTACGCCCGACCATCTTGGACCAATTTTCATTAAGCATAGCTAAGAACACTCCCGACTAATTCACCTTTCAAATAAAAAAATAATAAAATCAAAATCGGTTCATCCGTTCGGGAGCTACGATGCCACAGACAAACAAACATACACAAAGTCAAACTTAGGTACAACACCCAGTCGTTTTTACGTTGAGGGTTGATAATATAAGCAAAGAGATTTACGTAATCTTTTCTAAAGTAACCCTTACTTGGTTTTAGTGTCTATAATTTTGAAGTACCTGCCCCGTAAAACCATAACATATTTTGTAAGTTATTGATCGGAAATCAAATGGAATTTTCTACTGAATCTATAACTAGGCTTGTTAGTTCTGGTTAAGTATTTCCGCGGTATAAAATACTCTCTCTTTCTCTCTCTCTCTACTAATCTCTACTAGAAACTAAAAATCTATTTAAAATAGAAGTCTCACATCGATTTTAGCTAGATTTTTAGTTTCTAGTAGAGAATTCGTAGATAACAAACAAGGCCTTTATTTTAAATTTTAATATCGGCAAAATATTACGAATATCAAAACTTTAAAATACTTACCTAATACGTCAGTGAAACCAAAAATAATATCTCGTTTGTATCTCATTCGAGGGTAAGTGACGATGCCCCACTGGAAGTTTGTACCAAGGAACCATTCTTGCACAGCCTGAATATTAAATAAATGTAAAATAAAATTTACTCATTAATGTACAATACTGATACTGAATTGCTTAGATACCTATAATACATTTCCCTTTCGAATTGCGGATACAATAATAATAATAATTTTAATGTTTTTTTTTTAAATCTGTAGATAAATAGGCAAAAGAGATCAGTACCTTTTTCTTCAATCAATCAATTTTCTTTTGTTCTGTTTCGTAGCCATTGACGAGCTTTAATGTTATCAATACAGAATTTTTTGTATAGATAGTTTTTTTTTTTGTATAGATAGGTGAATTCTATTCATATATGATTTCCTGTCGAACTTCAGATTTTGAACACACACTAGTACTTTTGAAGGAATAAAATACTACAACTTTTAAGTATTTCTTTATTTACCAGCGACTCACCCTCGCTCCGCTCGGGTTCGTCCCTACTTACGTTTTTTAGATTTCTCAGAGATGACATATTTTCCCGAAGTAAAAAGTATCCTATATGTTGACCCGGATAGCCAGCTATCACCATACTAAATTTCATCAAAATCCCTTCAGTGGTTTTTCCGTGATGCGGTAACTGACAGGCAGACAGACAGACATAGATTCGGCCTCTGTATCGATAATAATATCTATTTCAATAAGATTTTTAAAAAATATATTTAATGTACAGATTCGGCTTAGTTACGATTTTATTATATGTGTAGATTACTGAAGCTTTTATCTGTTTTACACTATTATGTCATAACATAAAAAAAATAACTCACACTTGACTGTATAGTATAATTCACGTCATCACATAAGGGAAAGCATTCGCACTTGACTTTCTTTCCATCTTTATCCCTTAACTTGTATAACACATCTACAAAAATGAAAGTCTAATTTTAACTATATACATATTATTTATCTCTTAGTTTATATTTTTGTCATTTTTAACCGACGAAAAAAAGGAAGAAATTCTCAATTTGACAGCTATTTTCTTATGTTTGACCACGCATATATTTTTACAGTGTTGTCCGATTTCGATGATTCTGTTTATATTAGAAAAGGTATATCTCAAAGTTGGTATCATTTGAATTTAAAAAAAAAACCACTCCAAATTGTTGAAAATAGAAGATGACTGAGTTTTCACCTAATGAATTTTTAAAATCCTTTTTTCCTACCTTGCTACTACTATTTCTACATTAAAAATGAAAAAATAATTAAAAAAAATAAAATTTGCTTCAAAAAAGCACTTAAAGATTATGTCACTGTTTTATTTTAAGTTTTCGTCCCCACGTTTAGAATTCTTTACGGAAACATAGTATCTTCCATGAAAAAATAGTTTCATAGATAGATTTTTATTATAGAACTTTTTAGCGTGCTACTTTTTGGGTGACCAATATATAGAATACAATAGGGACAATTCCTAGATATGTGTATGTATAGTAAAATATATAATATGCTCTGAACGGAACTCGAACCCGCGAGCTTCATCGTCAAAACTGTAATTTTCTTATAAGTACAACTCCTTATTTATGATAATTTTAAGTTTCATTATGGTTAATCTTACCTTTGTACCTTCCCAAGCAGTGCAATCCCGAAACATCGCATATTTTTTCTTCACCTAGAACACGCACTCGTAATAATAACAATGAAACACAAATATATGTATATTACTAAATGTAAAAATAATTTATTTATGCAATTATAATTACATTAAATATATCAAAAAAGAGTCAAAGTAGTTAAATGTTTGTGTGTTAAAGTATTTTTTTTTTGTTTTATCACATTTTCGTTTAACCTGTTTTTGATTTAATTATTTTGATAGAATTGTTTTTTTTTTAACTTCAAGCGTAACTTCTAGGGATTTCTTCTCCTTGTCCTTTTATGTAAGGATCAAGAATCTATTTAGTTTTAGTTTCTATATATCATATTTATTAAGGAAACTTATAGATAGTCCAAGTAAGTTTATGACATTTCAGAATGGAGAAATCATATATATTTAAGATACACAAACTGAAACAGAGTCGTGGGCAAACCTTGTAAGGATATAAAGCTAGTTTTTAGCTAAAAACTTGACGTAAAAGTAATCTATACTATAATATTATAAAGAGGTAAAGTTTGTGAGTTTGTGACGTTGTAGGGGGTAATCTCTGGATCTACAGAACCGATTTAGATGAAATTTGCTAATAAGATAGTTTGAGACTCTGGAAAATATAAACGATACTTTTCATCCCGGAAATCAACCCTTCAATGGGTGAAAATGGGGATGAAAGTTTGTTTTGGGAAGGAAGCTAGGGACGAACCTCAGCGAAGCGAGGGTGAGTCGCTAGTATATCATATAAATATCTCACCTATTCTTCTGTAGAAATATGGTATACAATTACAATATTTCAAACAGAGGTTCACTCTACACTCCATGCGGCACATAGTATAGGAGTATATGGAATTGTGCTTCAAAATGTTTTCATGCTGGAAACGGCATCGACGTTGAGCAATACTCAAACTGAAAAATAATTAAGTATTGCGTTATAAAAAAATTTGAACGTGTTTCTATAAGTTTCAAATAAAATATACTATTTTAGTTTATATACTGTTTTTAATGTAACACTTCAGGTACATTGGACCCGAAGTAATATTATTTGTAGAAATATTTTTCTTTGATTCAGAAAAAACTTCATTTATTTTAGTTTATGGTTCCCAAAATAGGGAAACCCAAAAACCAACATAAATTCGCAACAATCCGAAAAGATTGATTTATTTAAAATTTCAATTACTCAGAAGACTAGGGATTATAACCTCGCTTGGCTCAGCTGCGTGTTCACTCTAGGTGTCTAACGATAGTCTATGTGTTATACCTATCACAGGCCATAATCTAAATAGATATTTACTAAATACTAAAATTCAATCAAATCCGATTTGGTTTAGCGATTCTAGCCTGAACGAGTAACAAACATACATACACTACAAACTTTCGAATTCGTACTTAATAGAAGTAAATCGATTCTTGATTACGAATAGAAATTATAGAAACAATCGACATATTATATAAATTTAGTTTATAAAGTTAGATTATTAAGTTATTTCTTAGGAATATTACCTAGCTGCCTCTGGCGATGTATAAACAGTAAGTGCGGTTACATAGAGTTTCATATAAAATCTCTCCTTCGAGTGCTGGTGTTTCGTTGAGATATCCGGAACTTCTAACGGCCCATGAATGTAAGCCTATGTATGTATGGGAAAAAATCTATTGTAATTTTCAATTCAATTTTCTTGTTAATACCTTCAAAACTTACCAGTTGAGTACAGATAATATTTTCTTAGATGTGAAATTTTTAAATAAAACTATCTTTTCGGATTATTTCGCATATTTAATTTGATTTTTGGTTCCCGAAGTTTCGAATGCTTTACAGTAATCATGGTCATGGGAAAGACTAAGGTAATAGACGTCTCAAACACATATACTTGTAACAGACAGTGCCTACCCACTATTTTACAAAAATGATTTCAAAAATTCAAAAATGGCACCAAAGTACCTTACAATATTTAATAATAATATTAATATATTTAATTTTAGCTGTTATTATTATAAATATTACAATTTTTAAAAAACCTTATTAATTAATAATATTATTTAGTGTTGCTATTATTATAATCTTAGTCTCTCCCGTGACCATGATCGCTGTTAAGCATTCGAAACGTCAGGAACCAAAAATCAAAATAAATCCGCGAAATAATACGAAAAGATAGTTTTATTTAAGTTGAGTACAGATCACTTCACCTGTGTCGAACAGAATGGAGAAGACCCGAGAGAGATTGGTCTATAATATATTGTCATTTTTCTTTACTTTAGTTGATGTCAACTTATCGAAGGAAAAATTTGTATCATAATGGGTTTTTATATAAAAAAAAATATTTTATTAAAACAATTACTTCGATCTTACTTACATTGTATGAAGTAGTTATATTCATAACTTGTGCAAACACTTCGCCGTCCAAAGGATGGATAAAAAACGTAGAGTTCTTTGAATCCACAATATCCCATCTGTTACTTGCCCTGTATCTTATAGCAATAACTGTTAATTAGCAACAATTATGTTTACATTTTTGGGCTAAGTAAAAATTTATTTAAAAGATATAAGCTATTTTATTGTCATAGTTATTTATTTATACATATAATAAAATTGTAACTAAGCCGAATCTGTGCATTAAATATTTTTTAAAATAGACATTTTTATCGATGTAGAGGCTGAATCTATAGTTTTTAGAATTTTTGTCTGTCTGTCTGTCTGTTACCGCGTCACAGAAAAACCACTGGAAAGACTTTGATGAAATTTTGTATGGTGATAGTTGGTTACCCGGGTCAACATATAAGATACTTTTTATCGCGGGAAAATATCTCATTTCTGAGAAAAAAATACATAAACTGCAATGTAAGAGTATACTAATATGTAAAAACCTAAGAATTTGGTTTTTTGACATTTGAACGCGGGCGGAGCCGCGGGCAATGTTAGTATCTCTATATAAATAGACAAAGACAAAATAGTTCAGTATCTATTTCTTCTCTGTTTGCCATCAGCTATTAATGAGCTTTATGTTATCATTGAATATTTTTTTGTAAATAGTTTTATTTTTATAAAAAATAGGTAAAGACCAAGCAACTCAGTACTTTTTTCTTCGATTTTCTTTTTCTCTGATTTGTCAACCAATCTTTTTGCTTAGTAGCTATTGATGAGTTTTAGCTTTATTATTAATACAAAAAATGATTATGGTCGAACTTCCACCATTGGGTAACTTGGCACTATATAGTATTCTTAATGAAATCAGATAGAGATGAGTAGCATAACACATAGATGGTATTAAAATTCTTAGAGATGCCGAAGAGATATAATAACTTTTATGGCCAGCCCTGACTTAACCCAAGGACCGATCATACTTAATTTATGTCAATATATAAGCGAACTATTTACTTAAGAAAAAGTAGTTTTCTGTAAATCTAAATGAAAGACTTACTCTGGAGAATTATAAACAGCCACCTTAGAATTGATAGCATAGCACACCCCCATCTCTGTCACAGTTGGCACTATATCTAGATTGATTCCAGAAGCACCAATAGTTAAGGTTGGTTTGAACAACGTCGATAAGTTCAAAAGTACCTCTAAATATTTCTCAGGTGGTATACCATCGTATTTGGGCATCGTGTCAAAGTTTTCAAAAGTTGCATTCGCTAACGCCTTGATGAAAACTTTCATTTGCTCCTTGTCTTCTTCGTTTGAGAGTCTGATGTTAAATATTATTTAAAAAAAAGTTTTAAATCAATATAACTTTTATGGAAATTCACTCTTACAGTTTTGATTAAGTGCGATTCATTCTCACGTAAAGGAAAGCTTAAGACATGGACATTTAAAGACTTAGTTCTATTTTACCTATTTTTTAAACTTTAATTGTTTAGTAGCATTACTCGAGTATATACAACAAAACAATAAATAATATATGTAAGTACCTTACGTAATTTTCCAATTTATTATTATCAATAATGGTATCAAGACATAGTGTGACAGAAGGAAAGGTGGTATTCCAAGCGAACATGTCCCGGTCCATCGATACAACAGTGGGTGAAGACTGGTAGCGCAACCAAGTTGTCCGAGATAAGTAGATCGTACCAAATACTGACAGGATTACTACGGATAGCCAAAGAAAACTGAAACGATATGTTAGAATTTAATAGAAATTCAGACCTTAAAAAAATATAATGATAAATTCATCATAGTTAACTATTTTTTAAAAACCATTTGGAATATATAATATTAAAAGTATATAACTTCCACTTCCGCTCATAAACTCTATTCTGGTTTTAACGTTTAGTATAGATTACTCAGAGATGAGATATTTTCCCGCAGTAAAAAGTATCCTATTGGTTAACCCGGATAATAAGCTATCATCATACAAAATTTTATCAAAATCTGTCAAGTGGTTTTCTCGTGATGCGGTCACAGACAGACAGACAAAAATTCTAAAAACTATAGATTTCGACCTCTGCATCGATAATAATGAGTATTTCAATAAGATTTTCAAGAAAATATTTATTGTACATATTCGACTCAGAATTTTATTATATATATATATATATATATATATATATATATATATATATATAGATTATTTCAACACGTTGCTACGTGAAATATTAAAGTATCAACAAACATATTAAATATTAATTGAATAATTATAAAAAAAATGACTGGAAAGCGTGAAAAAGTGTACCTACATTTCACAGGAATGTCTCCCAACAGTAACCAAATGATTCAAACCATGGATGGAAGATGTTTCTAGGAACATAACCAGATATTTCTTAGTTTTCCTCCTTACAATTTGAAACTTAGACTTCTTGACAGGTTTAGTATAACGTCGTTTTAATCGATTCAAGTCATTTTTAATAAGTTGACCTTGAAAAGATCGTTCAGCATACATGTTTAATTAGAAACAAGTAATGTAAGTAAGTGTGGAGAATAGATTTTATTTATTTAAATTATATTACTAAGGGCATGAAGGAAAGTCTACAACCCTTCTAACACAAAGCACTTGACAATTAAAATTACTCATAAAAGCTCGAGCTCAATATAACGCGATATACTATTAAAAAAATCAAGTTCAAGTCGACCTCATATGGTGGGTTCCGAATAGTGCTTTCTACTTAATTTCTAAATATCTATTTTGAAAGCTTAATCAAGTAGTAAAAAACAATTCATGTGTGTTATACCTTCGCTGATTGTTTTTAATTAAAATAATTCTTTCCTTACAAAAAAAGTCATTTAAGTTTCAACATAATATTTTACCCCTTAATGCATATTAAAATATTATAGTATATAATAATTTTCAAAATGTTTAAACGTCGAAAATTTTTGTGTTAAAAAATCACTATTCAAACACTTGCCTCAGTGGGATAGTGGCTAGCATGTAAGGCTGTAGATCCGGAGAGCCTGGGTTCGAGTCCCGGGTCGCGCCAAGTTTAACTTCTGAGTTTCTCTGTTAAGATATTTTCAGTAGTAGCCCCTGAGTTGAGAAGTTGGAAAGTGCTTGGAGAGTGCGTAAAGATGTCGGTCCTGCGCCTTAACTCTCACTGCTTGTGTCGAAATATCATCCCAACGGACTTTGAGAGAAAAAAGAATAAAGAGTGCAATTGTGCACTATAATAATATATCCTACGCAGTCGGCTAGTCTCAGTGACATTGGCCGCCATGTCTGGAATCATTATTATTCTAACAATTTTCAGTAAAAAATTATCATAAATAAATTTATTATTATGACAATCGTTTAATACAAAATTATCCTTCACAAATAAGTACATGATTGTAAAGTAATAATAATAATAAAAAAGGCAGTGGTGGCCCAGTGGTAACGCGCTCGCTTGGGAAACCGAGTGAAGCGGGTTCAAATCCCGGGTCTCGCACCTCTGATATTTTCATGTGCGAATCATTTCTAACATGATTACCAGTTGCCTTACGGTGAAGGAAAACATCGTGAGGAAACCTGCATGTCTGAGAGAACCTAGCAAGTTTTCGAAAGACATGTGAAGTCCGCCAACCCGCATTTGGCCAGCGTGGTGGACTATGGCCTGATCCCCCTCGTATTGAAGGGAGGCCCGTGCCCAGTAGTGGGACGTCAAAAAGGGCTGAATACAATAATAATAAAAAAACTCTTTATTGTACACCAAGAATAAAAGAAAAATAAATAAACACATAATAGGAATGTACAAGAGGCGACCTTATCGCTAAAACAGCGATCTCTTCCAGGCAACCTTTAGGTGTAGGTGATAGCAAACTGCAAGAGGGAAGGGGTGTAAATATTAGAGTACATATATCACAATATATAAAAAAGTAGACTAGAAAAATGCATAAGTATATATGTTTATACTAATAGATACATATACATATTCTTATACAGACACACATACTTATATACACATATATATTATATATAATAAAATATAATAAAAAAATAAGAAAACAAAACAAAAGGCAAGACAGCTTACAAAGAAAGAAAAGTTAAAAAACACTTGCAAGTACTTGAGATGTTGACGCAAGGGTCCCCAACAATTTAGATTGATTCCTTATTAATGTTACGTGTCATTAAATGACATTTGTATACCATACTATAATTATCGTTCAAAAATCTGATTGCGTTCTGTTCGACAATGGGCCACAAAAAATAAAAATCATATAATACAAACGAATATATATTATAATATTTTGTAATAACGACTGTATTCGAATGTCATTAGGCGTATAATTTCGTTTCATTAAGTTTATCTTTTCTAATAATATTTGATTTTATCGGTTTATAACACAGTTATCGTAACAATGATTTGGTTTATTAAATATTTAATATGAAGCTACATGCAACATGAAACACGGTATTATAAATACTTAGGACATGCGATGCTATGTAGAACTGTCTCTGAGCTATTGAGTGATGGTCCTAGGTTTGATCTCAGCTGAGGTTAAAAAATGTTATTGAGTTTTTCTATCAAGATTCTAATAGTAACAACGTATTATAAAGCTGTAACAGTTCACCCTCGTGTCTCGAAAGGCACGTGAAACCGTACGTACGTATTGCATCTCATCACTTCTATGTTAAGAGAGTTTTTTAGTAACATAATGTATCTTTTTAGTATGATTTATATATTCTTTTATATTTTTAGGATAATCGATGAGATCATATTATGTTAGCGGATTTTTATGTTTTAAACTAGCGGCTCACCCTCGCTTCGTTCGGGTTCGCCTCTATACAAAAAAAACAAATATATTCCACGGGAACCGTACATTTCGCCGGGAAAAAGTAGGATATTTGTTATTCTGACGTATGAACTATATTATTGTAAAGTTTCATTAAAATCCATTCAGTAGTTTTTGGGAAGGAAGCGAAGAAAGGTATAAGTTACTATAGTTTTTTAACTATCCCACGAGAACTCTTTAATTTTTCGGAATGAAAATAGGAGATGAGTTTTAGCGCGAGCGAAGCCGCGGGTTCTGCTAGTATTTTTATAATTTTACTGAGTAGAATATATTGACATGATCGGAAAAATTCTGCTTCAATGTCTAAAAATGGAAAATTCTTTTCTTTTTTGTGTTGATAAAGCTTAAAGTACCTATCTGCACCTATTATTAGAGTTTATAAAACCAAAAATGCTAATAATTTTAATATACGCTCCAAAAATTATGATTAATACGCAATGAACCATTATAGTTATCGTTTAAAACAACACACATCAAACTTTTTGGTTTTAACACTACTGAAATATAATTTAAAAATACATTCTTACGTTTCCATTTTATTATTCAAAAATGAATTCTTAGCCATATTAATAAAGACTATCATAATAGAAAATATACATTTTCACGCAACGCTAGAAAAATTATACCTTGTCATCACTTTAACGGGCTACTAACAAAAATTTTCGGTGCTCTTCCAAAATTCAAACACGCTTAACACGCTCAAACTAGAAGATAAATGATCAGAAAAACTAAATATATTTTCGATATATCATATTTTATTTACAAATTTTGTGAAAGGTGAAATGTGTAACATTTTAAAATTTTATAATAACAAATGATGGTCGCAGAAAGATATTTTAAATTTAATTTTAAGCATACTTTTTGTATTATGTCATTAATTAGAGTTAATGTAGACTTAAATATTACGACCTTTAAATAATTTCTTCTCTAACTATACATTTTTATATAAATAAATAAATATATTGGGTCATTGATTGGGTTATGGATACCAGATAGTTGATACACTATACATATATAATTTAAAATACATTCGTGCTCATCACACAAATGAATGCCCCCAGCGGGACTCGAACCCGCGACCGCTGGTTCAATAAGTAGGGTCACTACAAACTGAGCCAAACGTGGTGTCAAACAAAATTTATTAAAAAAATACAACGTTAAAAAGTATCAAGTTATCTGTCTACGTTAGGTGTTATATGTAAAGACATCCACAATCTACATATGACTATCTTATTTCTTTAAAGCGTTTAATATATGAGTATAAGCAATGTATTCGGCCCTTTTTAGCGTCTCACTGCTGGGCATGGCCCTCCCTTCAATATGAGGGGGATCAGGCCATAGTCCAAGACCCTGATCAAGTGCGGGTTGGCGGACTTCACGTGTTTTCCGAAAACTTCCTAGGTTCTCTCAGACATGCAGGTTTCCTCACGATGTTTTTTTTTTCACCGTAAGGCGAGTGGTAATCATGTTAGAAATCATTCGCACATGAAAATATCAGAGGTGCGAGACCCAGGATTTGAACCCACTTTACTCGGTTTCTCAAGCGAGTGCGTTACAACTGGATAGCCCTATGTAATTAATATAATAAACATTTAAATAATTCAGTATAATAAAGTACATACGTATCGATCGTGATAAACACTTATATATTATACTAGCGACTCAACCTCGCTTCGTTCGGGTTCCCTAGGTTGATTCCTCATACAAACTTTAATCCCCATTTTCACCCCCTTAAGGGATAATTTCCGGGATAAAACTATTCTATGTCCTTCCCAGGGTCTCAAACTATCTTACCAAATTTCATATAAATCGGCTCAGCATTTCCAGAGATTACTTCCCACAAACAAACTCACAAAATTTGCCTCTTTGTAATATTACTATAAAATAAATTTCGACAGGAACATAAACTCATGAACTTCAGTATTTAGTATAGAGACAAATTAAAACAACGATGCCCGAATGGAAACCAATTGTACTAAACCGCAGTACAAAATTCCGAATATAAAAAACCAGCCCTCTTCCACCTTCTATCCGACAGCCAATGATTAAAAACCAAAGGTAAACAACTCGTGAAGCCAAGTAATAATTTAAAGTGTCATGTCGCAAAATAAATGAAGTAAAGAAAACGAATTTCATTTAAAAATCACGATGGACCATTATTTCCAGCTTCCCCTAATTAATTTCTTGTCACCGTCTGACAGGGAGCGAGATGGCGATATAAGTCGCCAAAGGAAGGTGTTTAAGGCTTATATTATCATTTTAGAATCTAAGTATTATTAATTATTAAATTTATATTGCGTTAAAAATTATGTCTTTCTGAAAGTGTATGTGTGTTACTCACTGTAGCTGCTTAGCGATTAGAATACATATAAATATATCCTTAATTGAAATTAACCAGTGGTAGCTCATTGGTAGCGCGTTTACTTGGAAAAGCAAGTGATGTGGGCTCAAGCCCGGGTCATGCACCTCTGAAGATTTTATATGGGACTCATTTACAACATCCGTATCTTTGCTAACCCTGACTTGCTTTGAGGAACCCTGTATGTCTGAGAGAACATAAATAGTTTTTGAAAGACTTGTAAAGTCTGCCCATTCGTATTTTGTCAGCGTGGTGGGCTATGGCTTAATCCACATCACATAGAGGTGCATTTCTAGCAGTAGACCCTTGAAAGGGCGGAATTATTGTTAGTATTATTGAAATTATTAAGTGATACATAATCAAACAGATTGATCGATAAATAAATAATCTGAGAACGATAGATTTGATTTCGCTTATTTAGATATTTCGCAAAATACAATTAAATCAGTATAAAACACCGATCTCGTCACTCCATTATTAAAACGAAAATCATTTCATTCAATTCAATTTACTTAAGTAGATACTTAAACATAACTTTCAAACTGACAAAAGTCATAATTTCCAGTCATAGGTAAATTCCTACCAAAGTATTAAATACGATCATAAATTAACATAAATTAATTGACTCAACTAAGAGCACGGTAAGTAAAATTGTTCGGAAGGCTAGATACACAGTAATTAAACAAGCTTAATTTTCTTGTACAAGTTATATTCGCGATGTTGGTGGAATATTTACAGAAAGTAACGGGTAAATATTGCGAACGTAGAGGTGGAAATCTCGGTGGGTAGAAAAGTATGGAAGACATTCTTCCATTTGTCGATTTTGTATTATTTTCGTTAAATATTAATTATAATTGTATTTTGTAATTGTTAAAAAATCAGTTTTTTTTATGTATTGTCATTTTACTTAGTTTAACTATTTGTAATAATATTAAAAGTGTGATAATTTTATAATGGCCATAGTGAACCGTAGCCTTTCCTTTTTCAATTCCTTTCCTGATTTACAAAAAAAAATCGACTGCGTAGAAAACGAACAAAAAAACATGAGAACAACTTGATGAAGGAACATAGTATATGCACTCGAAGACATACACACACGTAGCAAAACTCGCAGCTAGTACAAAACATGTATGAAAAAAGCCATTTATTAGTAACACAAAGTCGTTTAGTAATTACGAGGGAACATAGGATCGAACATATACAGGTCGAACACATAACCCTCTATTGGGCTTAGCCGTGGTCGGGTAAAAATCTCAAATTCAAAGTTACCACACTAGAAACACAAAAGTGAATCCCTTTCCACAATGATATAGCATCGACACCGCCACTTAATTTGAATACGCAGCGCAACTGAGTGTTTAATAAAACATTCAGTTTGATTTACATCCTTACAAATCTGTACCTTTTGCGCGCTCAGTGTAAACACGGCCTTACAACGTTACGAGTTCCGTGTACTTTTAATTTTGCATATTGAATGGGGATGTTATTAAGATTTCAAATTGATTTCAATAAAGCTATAATTGTTTTATGGTTTTAGTACATTAATTAATGTACGTATATTTATTAGACTCAGTAATGAGTATGTATATGCAAAGAAATAGATGACAATAAAATAAATAAAAGCTATATAATATAGAGATGACTCCAACATTCACCTTTCCCCTTCATGAACATAGTAGTGTAAGATATATATTTTTTACTATTTTCTAGAAGGACAAGTATATACTACTAGCATTGCCCGCGGCTCCGCCCACGATCAGATAACCAAAAACCAAATTCTTAAGTTTTACATATTAGCATATTCTTACATTGCAGTTTTTGTATTTTTTCTCAGAAATGAGATATTTTCCCGCAGTAAAAAGTACCTATATGTTGACCCGGATAACCAGCTACCATCATACCGAATTTCATCAAAATCCCAGTGGTTTTTCCGTGATGTGGTAACAGACAGACAGACAGACAAAAATTCCAAAAACTATAGTTAGAGTACTAGATTCGGCCTCTGTATGTATGTATAACGTCTATTGCAATAAGATTTTCCAAGAAATATTTGTGCTAATATTTGTAATAATGTACAGATTCGGCTTAGTTAAAATTTTATTATATGTATAGATGACATAATGTAAGAGCTCGTTAATTGAAGAACTAAGTTGGCATTTAAAGTTAACTTTACTAATAAACAAAAATTAAACCCACTTCAAAAAAACTGCCAGGCACTAAAAAGTAAAAAAATAACTGAACAGGGGTTTTGATTTACTATAGATAATTAATCAGATATCTACGAAGTCATATATAAAAGTGATACCTGAGTCAAATTGAAATTTTTAAAAGTAATTAAAAGCAAGTTTTGTTTTATAAAGAAATCTAATCTTCATCTTTTTTACTAGTGTCTCTGCTCATACTGTTAAATTAGCAAGTTTTGTTATATAAAAATTTAAAAAAACTATAAATATTTATGTTTGTCTTCATGGATGGCCAGCACTAATTGAGCACTAAATTAATGCTAAATTGATTTGACCCTGGGTTAGCGTATTAGGCGGTGACACTGCTAGCTTACCTAAAAGCTAGCAGTTTTCTAATTTTCTGCCAAAATATAAGAGCGTCAAATTTAAGCTTTTGGCACTGAAGGGAGGCCCGTGCCCAGTAGGACGTTAAAAAGGGCTCATAGACCCCAAAACAATATATTGAAATTTTTGTCTGTATTTCTATTTGTATGTTCGCGTTTCACGCAAAAAGTACTGGACCAATTTTGAGTAAACTTCGTGAAGTGATAACTTGTCAAAAAAACTGTCGAAAATCTTTTATTTCCACACGAAAAACTTTATTGGTTTTATCGAGTCGTTCTTAGAAATTTACATGCTTAGACATGTTGTTGTGTATATTATGCGTAGCACGTTGGCTGAATCTTAAGAGATACATTAAAACAATCTACTAGATAACGCTTACAGAAAAAACTGCAATAGCATAAGTCTTTCTCCTAAGGTACAATCCCAATAAGTACCTGTTCATTTCTTTTTAAAACGTACCTAGGGACGCAACCGAGCGAAGCGTGAATAAGTCACTAGTCTTATAAAAAAATCAATAATAATCTATAAAGAAACAACGAAAGAGAAGTTGGCTTAAATAATTTGCAACTTACAAAGTTATATTAACAAATTCATCCCCATTCGTAAAATACCCTGCCCAATTGAATTATCCAATACGTCTCATGAAATTTATAGTTACATAGACGATGGTAGCAAGCAATAAGAAGCAAATCGCACCCCGAGCTACCGGCACAAACACCTCCTAATAAAAATTCCTGCAAATCAATACGATCTTTTTTACGCTTTTTCTATTGTATTTTATTTTGTTATACGCCTCTGTGTCGTGTTAAAGGAACAATTCTGGGATTTAATGTGGGTTCGGCTCGTCTTGAACGTTGCGTATTAGTTTTTGTTTAAGAATTTATATATTTTTACTTTACCGTGATATTTTTATTTTGTTATATGCTTAGAATTTTATAGTGTAAGTGATTATAATAAGATTCAAAATTATCATGTGTATGGATTATTAAGTTATAAGCAATAATAAAATTGCGTACTCTACTAATTTATCAACTTCAAAAACATATACCTCTGTATTTGACCTACCATTTTGAATGTCAATTCATATACTTCATATACTACGAAAGGTAACTAACATAGAATTTCCAAAATTCAAAAGGGATGAAAATGCCTGGTAAAGTCTAAAAGTTTTTATAAAAAATAACAATAGCGTCATAAGATTATGTATTTATTTGTTATTTATTTAATATAAAATATTATAAAAAAGGAGTTAAAAATAAAAAATATATAAAATTTCGAACAATTAATATCAAAATAACAATGAAAATACGACTTCCATTTTCAACTGCGACACACGTAGATAAAAAGGGCTATATGGGTGTTGATTTGTTTAATAAAGTCCGATATACATTTTGTTAGAAACTAACTTTTCATTTGAGGAACATCACGTTAATATTGATGAATCGAATAGACCACAAACGTAAAGGCTAATTGGAAATATTAAATTTTATAAATAAAACACTCTAAAACTAGATGGACAAAATATTTATGAAAATTAAATATTGCTCGATGATTTTAACTTGAAATTTTATATCAATGTCTGCCTCACTAACATATTGAACTAACATCCATACTAATATTATAAATGTGAAAGTGTGTTTGTTTGTTTGTTCTTCTTTCACGGCAAAACAGAGTGGCGAATTGGCGTGATTTTTTGTGTGATGCTACATTTTACCGCGGAAGATTATCTCAATCCCACCAATATTTATACTAACTAATACTAAGTACGTTTTAAATAGGTATAAATGGTTATGATCCAGCGTTAGCCATATAAATTTAAAATTTTATTTTCGTTAATTTTTCATTTTTTCTCTTTAACCTTCCGTGGACCTTAAAGAACATACAAAAAAAAAATTGCCGAATTGGTCCAGCTATTCTTGAGTTATGCGCTTACCAACATTCATTTTTATTTATATATATAAGATATAAGAAGATATCTTTTCCATACTAACCGTTAAAACGCACTTATTGACGAACCCGAGCGAAGCTAGGATGAGTCGCTAGTATTAAATAAAAATAAAAATTATAGTAGCCAGTATCTGTTGCAATTTGTAGCAAATTGTTTGAAAATACAATAAAATAATGATTATACAATAGCAAGTATTAAGATCACTTTTATACTATAGTAACAACAGTAAATAGAATACACGTTGAATTCCGTGTTCTATCTTTGCGATTTGCATGTTCCATGCATGTGTGAGATACAATGTAACAATACACTAATATGTGTGTGTCGTAGTTTATATAATTTATTGCAATGTCTGTTCATTCAAATCTTTTGTTTAAAGGTTGGTTGAAAAACATAATAAAAAAATCACTATATACCTATATATATGTACTCGTACATAACATCCCTGTTACAATATCATACATTATATACGAGTAGGTACATAATATGTAAATGCGAAAGAGTGTTTGTTGGTTCTTCTTTTAGTGATCATTTTATTGACCTAATGTTTTTGCAGAGGTAATTTATAAACTGGATCAAAATATGTATCAAATGAGACTGAAGCAAGACTTATAGGTTTTATCAGTAAGTTGTATGGCATAAATGTAGGTCGCAGATTTGATTTTAAAATGGTACATTTATTACTATTTATTATCATCACAATTTTCAATAAAAGATCTTTTTATACTTCTCTTCAATACATATCGCTCAAGAATAAAGTATTAAAAAACCAGTTTATAGATTCATTTTTACTAAGAAACTTCAGCTAAAACAATGGATTAATATACTATTAAAATTAACTGTACTATAAAAATATATACCTATTAAATTGTATATTATACACAACCTATAAGTTATAAGTACAAAGTTTCATCAAAATGAACCATTTGAAACATAGCCGCGCTAAAAATATAGTCATCACAATCGCAACCGCTGCCCCAGTGTGCGTTTGCAAATGATCACAAACGTCTGTGTAGGTGGCGATTGACATAAAGGAGCTAAATGGTAGGGTCTGAATCGTTCCAACGCTTAGCGCTATTTATTGGCACGTACGGGATACGCAAAAATTCCAATAAAAAGTCCCCGAGCTGTGGAATGCAGATTGAAAAGAATAATGTTTAATTTGCCCGATCAACGGACCGACTGATTTATAGATTTAGCTCTGCGATTAGAATTTGTTTCTCGAATGGACACATGTTTTGGTAGAAGGCTACCTAGAAGATATATACGGAACAATCTAACTTTGGTGGTACTAAGTCAGGTATTACGTTGGAAATTACGTCGTTCATTCATTATTTTTTTTAATATGCGCATAAGTTTATTTAACATACTTGAATATAAATAAAGTTAACTTAGTAGTATTCAAGTCGCGCTATAAACTCTGCACTCGCTTGGAAATATAGTAAAGCGGATACAAAACCCGGGTCCCACACCTGTGATAATCATTTTTAACATTATTACTTCTCGCCGTTTTCGAAATCTGCACGTCTGAGAGAGGCTTACTAGTTTTAGAAGTACATGTGAAGCAACTCAATTCAGACTTGGACAACGCGGTGTACTGGGCATTATCATCTGAAATAGGGTCCGTGCCCAGCAGTGGGACTTTAAAAAGGTTGAATAATTTAAAAGGCTGCATCTGAGTAAATTTATTTGAATAATAAGTTAAATTAATTACTTTCTTTACCTATTATCGAGCAATTTAAAAAAAATATAAAAAAAGATCCAAACAAAAAAAGATGTAAAAATCGCATTAAGCTATTTTATTAAAATATTCCAGTCCATAGCGAGCACTTTTGTATAAAGTCTCGTTGAACAACGGGGGTTGTGCGGTTACAACAGTTAAAAGTAAGAGACGCCACGTGAGTTAGCTACAATTTATATGTAAATCAGACGCGGGACAACATAGTCTAAGAGGCTACCAATTCTATATCAGCCTATACTGATACATATTAATAATAATAATAAATCCTTAAGTCCTAATACATACTAATATACATATCACAGATGTTAGTGCTTAAAAATGCGGTGAGCATATAATTTACTTCAAATAGGGCTAAAAATTTCTTTGAGACTTTATTATAGAAAAATTATTTTGAAATAATAAAATAAAAAGGTGACGACGGTGAAGTAATAATATATAAATAAAATGAGCCGTTCTTGTAAACGTTTTTATACTTATAAAATATTTTGTTAGAATCTAGAATCTTATCTTTATGTAGTTATCAAACTTAACCGTCGATATATAATTTTCACTTAATTCGAATTTTTTTAATTACTAAAACAAAAACACAATAAAAGCTGCAAATATTATGAAATAATGGGTAATATCACAGTAAAGTAATCATACCCCCCCCCCCCCCAACGTGCGTTCACCTTGTCGTGGTGGGGGGCTCAGTAGTGCCCGGCAAAACAACCAGGCGCGAAGCTAAGAAACGCACAGGGAGGTTGCCCACTTCGGCGGGCGGTGGGAGGTGGCCCTCTTCGGGGGCGGTGTACCATGCGGATTGCTCCTGGTACTTCTCTGATAGCAGAGTGGACCTTGGAGCAACCCCATGGTTGTGGTGGTCTGCTTCGGCAGACCTGCCGTCGGGGCGTTGTAGTTGAATGCGTAAGCGATCCTGCGACGCCCCATTAAGACGGGGGAAGGTTTTAGTTGGTAGTACTGGCTGTATTACGCCGGTGAGTCCCACACGTCGTGCGAAAATGCATTTCCCAACGTTAAAAAAAAAAGTAAAGTAATCATTTAATATGTTAAGTGACACCCAATTACAGTCGGCTCATGGCCTACGAATGCGAGTCGCGTCAGTCTCCCGAGACGAATCTAATTGCATTTTGCTGAGGTGAGCTCTGCACACTTCACTTACTTTTTACTGCCATCTGCGCCAGATAATCAGATAATTTTAGGTGTGTGCGAACGTTTAGATGTTGAAGCTTGGCATTACTTTGTTCGAATTAATGTGTATTGTATTAATTTAAATACTAATTTAGAACTAATGTTTTTATATCCAAGATACCACTGGACTATAGTCCAGCACTCGGTTATGCTCGCTTGGAAAATCGAATGAAACAAATGTCAAATTTTTCAATTCATTGTTTGTTGTTTGTTGAAAGTGAAACAATCGAGTGAAATACTGATATTTTTATGTACGAATCATTTCCGACATGATTACCACTTCACATCTAACGGTGAAGGAAAACATTGTAAGGAAACCTGCATGTCTGAGAGAACCTAAATCAAAGTAAAAAGACGTGTGAAGTCCGCATACCCGGATTTGGCAAGCGTGGTGGAATATGCCCCAATTCCCTCGTATTGAAAGGAGGCCCGTGCCTCCGTTGTGTTGTGTGGGACGTTAAAAAAGGGCTGAATACATATTCCAAGAATATTGTATATTTCTATACTAGCGACTCACCCTCGCTTCGCTCGGGTTCGTCCCTAGATACGTTTTAGTTTTTTTTTAGCAGGACCCTCATTCTTTTTCCAAAATAAAAGTAGCCTATGTTACTCCCTATACCATATAATATATTTTTTATACATTTTGACATTTATTTCTTTAATATTTTTTTTTCATGGGGGTATACTCACGATAAAATAGTGAAGGCATTATTAATTCGATTTTATCTATTCAGATTATCAGTATGGATGAATCTGTTTGTATCATCTGCAATAAGGCAGATGATAAGCAAGTGTATGAAATAAAAAAGGTTTTTTGTTTTTTGCATTTTCTCAGAAGATTTACTATAGTAACATATATTTTATTTCACCATCGGAAAGTAGAGATTTCAACGAACAGAAAACATACCAACTTTTTGAAAAAAGCTGATATATTGACAGGTGAATTTTCGATTGAAAATTAGGGTGCTTTTTCGATATTAATTCAAAACAAGGTGAAAAAAAAATATTTTTAATCAAATAAATTACAGCGTATTTGGGACATAAAAAGGTAAGTTTTCACCAAATTTCGTTAAAAAAAAATTTCTGTAAAAGATAAAAATAAAAAACCGAAAACTTGGTTTTTTGAATTTTTCACAAAATTTTGAGGTTATGTGAAAAAAGTGTAAATACAAAAGTTTTAGATCTTTTTATTACCTACAACTTTGCCATTTGACTTTTTTCGATAGAACTTTTAGTTTTGCCGGAAATCGAGAAAAACCGTTTTTTACCTTTAAAAACTCACCCCCATCCCCTTCCCGACCTCAGATCGCCCGTAAATTATTTTTCTTTTCATTTTTATAATATTTCCCTCCTTTTCTAATGGGTTTCATCCTACTATTATTTTTTTTAGTTTTAAAAATTATCGACTCTGGTTTATAATATATTATATTATATAATATGGGATAATATTTATCAGGAAATAGTGTAACCATTATGGTTATGGTGTAATGATTACACCATTTCTTGATAAATATTATATTTACCAATCTCTTATTATATTATATTCAGCTGATTTCAATACGCAATTTTAAGAATTTCACATAAAAAATAGTATTTATACCGAAGAGGAGTAGGAATGTATGGTTATATTGTGTAACCATTTACAATACAGAATCCCAATAAACGAAGACAACGACACAAGATAAAGTACTCTTAACTAAATAAAATTAATTATTTAAATAAAATTTTATTCGTTAAAAATTATTCAACCACCAAATATTTACGTGAAAAACATATGAAAAATACATTTTGTCATTCTCTCACATACTAAAAAAATCGTATAATTATGTCATTAAACTACGCATCTCACATATACAGACATACAGACATATATACACACGATCTGACCCCAGATAGTTTATAAGTTCAAACAAAAACTACGTCAAAGTGATGTAGCGAGTGGACATGCGGGTTTTGGGATTACGCGGCTAAGCGCATAGTTGTGACACATGCCACCTGGTATTAACCGGCATTACTCCGACATGGGGCTGATATGACACATTCGATAAATAATTTCGCAACCGTCTCCTTAACTATGTTGATATTCGTGTAATTTAGTGTTATAGATGATGCGAGCGTTTATTAAAAATTTGACGACACGTTTTGCTCAGTTTGTAGTGACCCTACTTGCTGTGCCAGCGGTCGCGGGTTTGAGTCTCGCTTGGGGCATTCATTTGTGTGATGAGTACAAATGTTTGTACTCCAGTCATGGGTGCTTATGTTTATAATATGTATGTATTTAAAGTTATATATGTGTAGTGTATCAGCTATCTGGTATCCATAACACAAGCCTCGTAGCTTACCATGAAACTAGATGGCACTGTGTGTTAATGTCCCAACGTATAAAAAAAAAATTGTTGACGTTTTCGATATTGAATCTAGAAATATTTTTTCTAACCGTTTCTCTAGCCATTGCAATTATATAAAAAAGTTTATGGTATTTAAAAGGTGTTTGTTTGCATTTAATATACGTTGATATTTTTCCTCTTTGTGTAAGAAACTAAAATGCGAGGACTGAAACTGAAGTCCATTTTTGTTAATTTGGATTTTTTTTACTATAACAACTGATAAGTGTGTATGATAGATTGGACTTGATAATACTTCACTAAATAATAAAATATAAATTAATTAACGAATAAGACTTAAAATACCGTAAAAAAGCTTGAACAATGTATAACGTAAATTAGATGGAGTTTGTACTATTAATGGTCATTGCATATTCGAGAGCTTAATTAATATATATGTATATCAGGACATTAACACACAGCGCCATCTAGTTCCATACATTATACATATATAACTTTAAATACATACTCATACATATTATAAATATAAACACCCATGACTGGAGTACAAACATTCACACAAACGAATTCCCCCAGCGGGATTCGAACCCGCGACCGCTGGCGCAGCAAGTAGGGTCACTACAAACTGAGCCAAACGTGTCGTCAATTGTCCTTTCATTGTCATTCAGAAAGTTGAATAAGAGAGGATCTCTAACTTTTTTTAACATATACACAGACAGGTGATTAAAGTTCTATTTATTAATTAAAAGTATTATTATAATAGTGATATGATATCATCTGATCACTTCTTTATCAAATTGTATGGTCAATTCTGATAATTTCTTTTTATAATTCACCTGATATACATAAGTAATTGAAAACGCATGCCTCTTAACAAATATACTATAGAAACACAAACACAAAATTCTTAAAGAAATCCAAAAAAAATATGTTATTTCGACAATATAAAATACATCGTCTCATTTTCATGAAAACCTCTCATCGGTTCGATAACAATCGTTCATAGAAATGTCATCTTTCCAACAATAACATGTCACAACGGCACTTGAACGAGAAATATATCCGTTAGTGGACGGTATAATTCAATTTGCTAAATTAGATTTTCCTTACCTGCATCGCCCCCTGCCCTCACGTCACATGCTGTAAGAAAATTATAGATAGCCGACGTTTATCCAACATTTTAGGGTTCCGTAATAATAACACAAAATATGATAAAAATACCTTTACCATTACTATAAATGAAAATGTATTTTTTGTATGTTCGTTTAGTTTTAAGTTTTTTCAGTATTAAATTATTAAGGCATTTCACGTTGACAAGACTTGGTTACGTTGCATTATGGTTCATAAAATGCTTTTCAGGGGATACCTGAATTTTGTTTCTTACTAATATTTATCTCACTTCTTACTAATATTATAAATGTGAAAGTTTAGTTTAGTTCGATGTTTGTTACTCAAACACGCCAAAACGGTTGAACGATCTGAATGAAATTTGATAAACAGATTATATAATTTATATAGTCTGGAATAGCACATAGGCTACTTTTAATCCCGGAAAAATGTACAATTCCCGTGGGATATATTAGTTTTGTTTTTTTTAGAGGCGAACCCGAGCGAAGCAAGGGTGAGCAGGTAGTTAATTCATAAACGAAGCATGGGTTGGTTATTTAATTTTACCTTGTTCTCTTATTTTTAATTATTTTCAGTAATTGACTTACAAATACAATTTTTAAAGTATAACAACCCATTGTGGTAACCACTGTATTCAGCCAGAGACTAGCAGAATTATGTTCGTGTAAACATTTTAATAATTTTATTTAAATAATTGTATTCATCAGACAAATATGGCACTAATTTTATAATTTATCAACTTAATTAATTTAATCCACAAATGTAAAATAAATAAACAGGCTCCCATTCCAATATAAGCTAGATTGTTCTTTTTTTATAGTGGAGTAAGTAATTATCAACAAGTATACAAGATATAATGGAGTGTATATCACCATTATAGCATATGGGTACTATACAATTTATATATATATATATATATATATATATATATATATATATATATATATATACTACACTACTCTCTTAGAGTTCTAGCTGTATTTAATACAGGCTTTTGATAAAGAATTAGTTAAAAGGACATAATTTCTATGGTAAATAAAAAGTGTTAAAAAGCAGTGAAAAAATATGATTTATAAATTAGAACTATCACCAAGTTCATAATAAGTAGGCTACATACTAAGATACTACAATTTGTGTCATCTCTAATATCATTTTTAGTAATTGAAAAAATTTAATATGAATTATAACAAAATTAAGTTTTCTTTTTTACTATAAAATGTTGATGACGTGTTGTCAGTACAACTTAAAAGATACAAAACGATAGCTTTTATACTTTACGACTAAAAATATCTCACATGAAAAAATAATTTAAAAGCATTTTCTTTGAAATAAAAATATACATGTCCTTGGCAGTATGTGTCCTTAGAGCTTAATTGAAATGTATAAAGTTAATTTAAAGAATAAATTATAAATATAAATAATATAAATATGTTGGGACATTAACACACAGCACCATCTAGTTCCATGGTTAGTTACGAGGCTTGTGTTATGAATACCACATAATTGATACACTACACATAAATACTTTAAATACAAAACTATTACAAATATAATCACCTAAGACTGGACTACTAACATTCATCCCCATCACAAAATAAACGCCCAGCGGGACTCAAACCCGCGACCGCTGGCACAGCAAGTAAGGGTCACTATAAACTAAACCAAATGTGTCTTCAAAAATATTTTATTCCACAAAACGTGTCCTTATTAGTGTTACATGATTTATAGTTATATATTTTTTCATTTTTGTGTAATTAATTATTCCCGAATATGCATCACAAATATGTAAGTAAAACTAACCAATACAAGTAGTTTCGAAGGATAATAGCGCTTATTTCAATATTTTTAAATGAACTGATTTAAATGTATCTAAAAATTATACGTTAATTTTCATCTACATATTATATACTTAATATTATAAAGAGGCAGAGTTTCTTTGTTTGTTTGATCGCGCTATTCTCAGGAACCACTAATTTGATTTGAAAAATTATTTTTGCATTAGATAGCACATTTATTGAGGACCCTATATCATTATGCTATTATCCATAGTAGCGGAGCAGTAATCATAAATAAATGTCAACAAATCCGTCAGACTTCCATATATTATTGTAAAACTGATATTTATAATCAAACAAAAACGTGGGTGAAACCGCGGGGTACAATAAGTTGTTAAATAAATAGAATCCTGTAAATCTTATCGTAGTCGTACTTGTTAAACGAAGACGGTCACTGGCGCATTTCTAAATCAAAACACGGCCCGTTACCCCGGAGAGTGACTTGCGGAAAATTGGAAAGAGAAACAAGGTGAAAAATATTATTAAGTGGATCTCCGCAGCATCCTCTCACCGCTGCACTCCCGGGACGCGTTACGAGATATTGTTTACTGCTTTAACAAAGTTTGATGGACTCGCTGGCTTTTCAACCGACTTCAAAAAGGAGGAGGTTCTCAATTCGACTGTATGTTTTTTTTTTATGTTTGTTACCTTAGAACTCCGTCATTTATTAACCGATTTGGACAATTTTTGTTTTGTTTGAAAGGGTATACTTCCAGATTGGTCCCATTTCAATTTCAAAAAAAAATACCACCCCTAAGGGTGGAAAAACAACAAATGATGAATTTAATCTACTTCTAATTGTCATATTGACTTGGAAGTTTGCAAGTATTTCTATTTCCGTTGATAGTATAGTGGTTCTGTGTTGTTGACCTGATCTGATGGCAAGGCCAGAAGGTGGATAGGTGGAACTCTTCAACGGCTAATAGTAGATACTTTGAGTTTGGGCTTATTTTGTTTGATTTGACAAGCCTAATACGTTAGAATTCTTACTTTGCTACTACTGTCTAAACTAAAAAGGGAAAAATAAAAACTTTTTAACAAAAAAATAAAAACCGACTTCAAACAAAAGCACTAAAAAGTAAAAAATAACTGATTGGTAGTTTTCATTTACTATACATACCTAATCAAATATTTTCGAAGTCGGTGTGATTTGGCTAAGTAATTAAAGCCTACCTTTTAAATACATACCTAATCAAATATTTTCGAAATCGGTGCCAGCCCATACAAAGCAAAGCACACCGACTTCGAAAATATTTGATTAGGTATGTATAGTAAATGAAAACTACCAATCAGTTATTTTTTTACTTTTTAGTGCTTTTGTTTGAAGTCGGTTTTTATTTTTTTGTTAAAAAGTTTTTATTACTCTGTCTTATCTACTTAACTTAAATACCTGCTTATAGTGATACTTCTTTGAAACAGTCTAAAAAATTACGTTTACACAATAACATATTATGGTGGCCCAGTGGTCGAAATTTCACCGAAATTCATAAAATTTTAAGTAAACGTAACTGATAACTTTTGATGATAAAAGCTAACAGCTACTAAAAATATAGAAAGAAATACACGTATCTTAAATATTAAAGCTCGCAAAAGTTTATCCTACCCCGCTGAACCCTAAGCTTTCTACAATTTACCTTCAAATCCATTTCCCCGGCATGTAAAGGTACATCCATTCATTGACAGTCAATTGGGCCTACAAATCGCTCTGCGGCGCCGTTACGACGGCGTTTTAGCTGGGGTCCTTGTGTGGAGGACACGATTTGCAATGTCGTGGCTTAAAAATGTACGGTTCAACCTGAAATGTGAGTAATATCGGTCTTTTGCTAAGCTTTGTTTAAAAGGTGTTTTTATAAAATATAGATAAGAGCAATGAATTGCATATCTTTATATGTAAAAATCTCATGTGCGTGTGTTCGTAATTTTTCACCTAAACGGCTTGACAGATGTTACTTATGGGATCCAAATTTTTTACTATTTTATTATTTGACAGCTAAAACTATATAATTATCAATATTTATTATTCTTTGTATATTGTATAATGGGTTTATGAAATTATAAAGGAATTTCCTTTAAGAAGCTTTTTAACTTATATCTTAAGTATAAACTAAATAATTTTTTGTATTAAATTTATAGTTGATTCTTTAAAGTATAATAAATAAATTATATGACAACTGAAAAAAATTCCTATACGCATTCCACGAGACTAAACATACTGAAATAGAAATCACAAGAATTCAACGTAAAATTTGGGCCTGTATTACATGCATAAAATCAAAAATATTTTATTATATATTGCAATCAATCTACACAGACCACTAGCACAACTCATTAGCCAGCTATAAAACCATATCCTTTAAGTTAGAACAAAGTTTCCACCAGTTAATCTTTCCCGCAACATTTCCTGCGGTTGGGAGTTTTCTTTCATCGTTCCGTGCAGGTTTTACGCTCGATCGGACCACCTCGCTTCACCTCTATGCCCTGCCACTCTCTGATAGCACCAATTACCGACGGCCGGTAGAAATACTTAGACGGATAAGCCATTATTATTAGTATCGTCAAATAAGGTAAAAAGGCAAACCTCGATGTGAAAAGTTACATACGCCTACGTTTTAGCATATTTAAGTTTATATATAATTAAGAAAAAATTTGACAACGTCAAAAGAAAATTTATTGTGTAATCAAAATTTATTTAAAAATATATCCGAAAATAACATTAAAAAATTAAGTAATAGTTTAAAAAATGTTTTAAAAGACAAAAAAATCAAAAAGTGCATACTATAAGACTTACGCGACACCATTCAGACAAAGAGAGACAATAGCATTCCCAAGGCTTGACATCAGGCAGGCGTGCGGTCGTAAAACTTTTGCCAAATCCTATCAGCAGTACAGAAGATGTACTGCGCGACCCCAAGTGATTGGGAAATGGGCAGAGAGAAGAAGAAGAAGAAGTTTATATATAATGCTAGAATGTCTCGTGCAAGTTCGTTTCTGAATTATAAGTTATCTTATAATGGTAATGACAATCGATTACAAGGAAATATCTTGTTTTTTTTTGTAAAAAAAGAGCTATGGCGTTATCATAAATACTATAGAACATAAAATTCTTAAAAAATGAAACTGATATGCTCAAATGTTCTTGAGACGGAGCACAAAAGAGTAATTAATATATTCTTTTCTTCTTTTCTTGTTAAATCTTTTTTGGGCTAGCCTTCAGGCAAAACTCAATAAAACTAGTTGAAACCTAGTAACATATTTTTACCAAATAGGTAATTAGTGGAAAAATATATCATTATTTTTATTTTTCGATTGTAGTATATCTTGTATTTATTATAGATTAAGTATAGTAAATTAGTCAAGATGATGTTTTAATACTTTTTTATCAAGCTACTATAAACAGTTGTTATGTGAATGAAATCTTTGAAACGAATAAAATAATTAAAATCACGTCCGAAGTCCGCCAACCCTCACTAGGCCAATGTATTGGACTATGGCCTGATCCCCCTCACATTGATTGACCGTGCCCAGCAGTTGGAAGTCAAAAAAGGCATTAATAATAAACATTTGAGGAACATGTCCACATAATACTTACACCATTTATTCGTATAATAGTCGGTCAGTCCCTTAGACTTTGTTACTTCCATCCACATGCGCAGATAGTTTCGTATACATTTAATGTACTACGAAGTTCTTATGTGTTTTCTATTAAATCTAGTGGCTTGCCTGACTTCGCTCGGGAAAATGTTGTAATACCCTTATATCCTATATAAGCTTAAATTTTTAAAAATGCTGAAATGTGCTTCATTAGTTTCGCTATATAGTATAAATATGAAAGCTGTATACTTGGCTGGAAAATAAAGTCGGGCCAAGAATAGTAATTGGAATATTCTGTCAAGAAATTTTCAGTAACAGCCCAGAATTGGGATCTTGGCGATGCTACACTTCCGTGCTTCGGAGAGCAAGTAAAATCATCATCAGTCTGCGCTGGACATCCCACTGGTCATATCGAATTATCTTTCCAACGGGCATTGAGAGTGAAAGGAATAGTGTCTCCTGCGCTCATGGCTATTCTCAGTAATAAAAATCAGCTGCTAGAAAAATATTTGATTACCAACACAATACTCCACAGAAATCACGTAAAATAACTTGCAATTATACACATACTCCTATATGAATAAATAAAATACATTTATATAGTATGTAAGATAGTAAATAATCTCTAGATACTAAATGAATGTAAACAAAAATTGTTACAAATACAAAAGAAAAATCTCAATCACCGTCCGACCGTGATGGATGAATTCGATTTGAAAAACAATTAGTTTTTTCCAATCGCCAGAGAACCTTTGTTCATGAGGTACAAGTGTCGAAAAAATATTAATTTTGCTGCCACCATTACTTTCCTTCATACCATTTCTATTGACAGATACATGATTATTACAATAAAATTATATACTATTAGACTTGTATATTTGTGCATCCCATAGTAAATTCAGAATTCAGTATCTTTGCTCTGTAATGAAAAGAGATATACGTTCGATTTTATCAAAAAATAAGTTAAATATATAAAATGATCAGAAAAATAAAATTGAACATGCTTATATATCCTAAATTAAAGCATTTAGACTGTCGAATATAGATAATACATAAACTTTTAGAAAGATTTTGTTAATTACCAACACTCAAAGAAAGATCTTCTTAACTGAAGAAAAGTTGGAAGAGAAGAGAGTGGAGTCTTCTTAAAAGAAGAATGATTAATTTGATAAAAGAATATATATTACACTAGTAATCACTCTGTGGTTGAAAATCGAACATAATTCATTAAATTCTAAGTGTTATTGATATTGTTTTGTCTAAGTTACATATATTATGTAAGTAGCTTGAAACCTTCCTCAATAAATATACTATGCAAGAAAATTTTCTCAAACTGGACTCGTAGGACCTCTTGGGTTAAAACGTAGATAAACAAACAAAATATTCAGCTTTATATACATATTAGTATAAACTTTTTAAATGTATATACCTACTATCTTACTTTACGCTGCAGATTTTGCAAGCGGTGTAGTGATAAAGGTGGTACATGAAAAAACTGAAAAGCAGAGTCGCAAGCAGAATAAAATCGATTAATTTTAGTTTTCTGCATTCCTTCACCATATATACTTTAATTATGCCAAAACTCATACTCCACTTCAATAGGGGCACAAAGTTTTCACGTATACAAATAAATAAAATCGAAGAGTCTGCTTGTAACGTGAAAATAACAGCTTTTTACTAAATGCATACGAAAGTGTATACGATACTTATAAGAAAAAAAACATTTTTTGAAATTTTGTCTATCTGTCTATTTGTTTGTCTATTTGCTCCGGCTAATCTCCGAAAAGTCTGTACTAATTTTTACGGGACTTTCACTGGAGGATATCGAATATTATCAGTAGTAACTCAGGATACTTTTATTTTAGAAAAAGAATTAGGGTTCCGTGCAAACATTTAAAACCCATGAAATTGTAAAGAAAATCAGCATACTTATATATATATATATATATATATATATATATATATATATATATATATATATATATATATATATAGGAGGATACATAGGAATTTTCACGCTTCCCAACGTACCGAGTAACCGATACGTTGTGTGCGAGCGTCACCCGACACTACCTTTTAGCCAACCAAACAGTACAGGTGCTTACGTGGTTATTATTTGTGAAATAAACAACCGCTGTTTTTCTTACTAGATTGATTTCTCGTATTGGTTCAAGTTACTGTATTTTATTGTATTGACTGATCTTCTGTTTAAGGAAGGAAAATTCCTTTTATGAAATGTGTAAGTAAATAAGATTGGTAATAATAGAATGCTTTTTGTTGATTTCAGAATATACTACTGTATTATAAGGTATACATTATTATAATAAAATTGTAACTAAGCCGAATCTGTACATTAAATATTTTTTGGAAAATCTTATTGAAATAGACATTAGTATCGATACTGAGGCCGGATCTATAGTTTTTAGAATTTTTGTCTGTCTGTCTGTTACCGGTTGTGTTGTGTTACTTGGTAATAGCTGGTTATCCGGGTCAACATATAGGATACTTTTTACCGCAGGAAAATGTCTCATTTCTGAGAAAAAGTACAAAAACTGCAATGTAAGAGTATACTAATATGTAAAACCTAAGAATTTGGGTTTTGGTCATCTGAACGCGGGCAGAGCCGCGAGCAATGCTAGTTAACTATATTATACAAGTACATGTAATAACTAAAAAATGTAAAATTTTTGTCAATAAGTAATTAAAAATGTGTTTTAATAAAACGTACTGCAGGATACCATCCTTTCTTGGTTGACATTCCGACCACTCGCACTAAGCGCTATTCGTCATCTTTTATAATGCGCACAGCCAAGATGTGGAATGTGCTACCTGCGTCTGTTTTTCGGAGTGCGTATAACCTGAACCTATTTAAGGTGCGTGTTAACAGGCTTCTCCTGGGCAAACTCGCTCGATCGTAGACCTTATCTGTGCCTTCGAGCTAAGATGAAGGTCAAGAGTGAGCCCATTTCTAATTAAAAAAAAACACGTTTTAGCAATTTCCTTGCCCAATTTGCTTATAAATAAATAAAGAAATAAATATATGATATGTTGGTCCATTAACACACAGGGTCATCTAGTTTCATGGTAAGCTACAAGGTTTGTATTATGGATACCAGATAGTTAATATACTACACATAATATATAACTTTAAATACGTACATATTATAAATATAAACACTCATAATTGGAGTACAAACTTTCCTGCTCATCACACAAATGAATGCCTCCAGCGGTACTCGAACCCGTAACCGCTGGCACACCAAGTAGGGTCACTATAAACTGAGCTAAACATGTCGTCAATTATTCTGGAAACCTAAATAAAAACAATGTGAACTAAAATTATTTGTACAAAATCTTCGTATTAAGCTCTAACATGTGAAAAAGTCACTCCACAAATGGCTGTAACAATTTTACTTTTCAATATAATCATTTAAAGGATTTTCACGAGAGGATTGTTCAAGAGCCGTAGCACGAGAGCAATTTTTAGGGCAATTTCTTTCAATTTCGCCGCCATTCGCTATTTCCCGCTAAGTAAAGGTGCGGCCGCCGGGGCACGTACTGTGCAGGTAATCTATGACCACTTATGACTTAACTCTAAGCGTTATTTTACACCATTTTCACTTAAATCACGATTGTAATTTACGTTTTTATTATTTACGAAGTTTTATATACATATAGTGATTTTACCTCTTAGTTCTTACTATAGTTACTACCAGGAAAACTTGTACTTATGTATATGTACATAAATATACATACATTTAATGTGCATAATGAAAACTAATCATGATCTTGGTTTATCGAAACTAGAGTTTTTCTGTGGCTCCGCCCGCATAGTACATTAATCACCAACATATCATGTACTAAAACCTTCTCCTAAACACGCAGCATCTTATGGTATGAGTATTATTCCGATCGGTTCAGTAGTTATCGCAGTATAACCGAACAAAAAAATCGGCTCTCCATTTATTAGTATAGATGAGCATGTAGTAATAAAGATCTATACGGAACTTGAAATACTTATGTAGTCACTATTAATATTTGTCTTAAATGAAACTCGAACCTGTTATCTTGTGCGTAGAAATATATATTCCTCAAATTGTCACTTCAACATAAATTACTTATTTGGTACTGAAATTATGGCGCAAAAAAACTTTAATAAAATACTGAAAGTGAGACGAATAATGATCTAAAATAATATACAGTAAATATTATCCAAACAAAATCCTAAAAATTACATTTTTACTTAAGATAATTAAATTAATAGAAATGTTATCAAACTTTATTCCAAAAAGCACTCTACTAGAGACCCATCAAAGAAACTGACAGTAAAAATCGTCGTATTATTTAAAACTGTTCACTGCAGGTGACTGTTAGCAATTTTATATTTGCGGTTTTGTCAAGAGAGTTTGAATTTTATATAATAATGTTAAGATGTAGGGGATGGGGTAGCTACCCTCTTCTGTTGGATATATCTGACGGTTGGTGACGTTTAATCTTGCGTAGCGGCCGCGTAGGTATCACTCGACGGACTTAGTGATGTCCTTTGTCGAAATTTTGTAATTAATTATAAAATATAGATAATACAAAAATAATTATAGTGATAGCCATGGTGCGTATACGTATTTAGTTTAAACATTCCAGTGCTGGGCAAGGGCTTCTCTTCAAGACGAGAGGCTTAGGATACGAGGAAAACACCACGCAGACGAAGTATGGGTTGACGGGTTAGGATCGAAAACTTGTAAGGTTCTTTCAGACATGCAGGTTTTTTCAGATAGTTTCCTACATTAGCACGTGGTAATCTTACTGGAAATGATTTGAACATGAGAATATCAGAGGTACCCGCTTCGCTTGGTTTCTCAAGGAAGCACGTATTGTACTAGCACTGCATTAAATAACCATATGCTTCGGGATTATATCAAAAGTGAAGTATTAAAAAAACTGGAATTGTACATAATATTTGTAAATTGGATGTGACGATACTTTAACATGACTCATTGGCGTTGACCGACGTGCTGTCCGCGGCACGGAGGTGAATTACCTGACACCCAACTCCGGGATGTTACAAAAAAAAAATTTTACAGAAAAACTTGAGATTGGCCCGACCTAATACGAGTACTAACTCGTATCCAGGACCTCCAGATCTTTCATACAAGCTAGCCACTAGACCATCGAGACAGTTCAAAATATACTCATACCAAAATGTTAAAATTGTAAATTATTATTATTAGTCGACATATTATATAATTGTCGACATGAAGCTCTACACAGCACTATCCACGCGTCTGCAGAAATTCAATTAACATTACCTCCAGTCGCGTGCACCTTTATTTCCGTTCGGAGTCACTTACTTACACCCTCCCTCCCACCCCCTCCTAAGGGGGTAAGACGCCGTAATGAGGTCCGGTGATCGTTTAGTTTGTACGTAATGGCTTACGTGAGCTCGGGACAGTTTGGGGCGGTTAAAATACTTGCTTTTTGGTTGATTTTATTAGGTATTTGCTAAGCTCGTTGTTAAAACTATTAGAGAAGGTATAATGTAAGTCTGATAATTAATTAATAGAAACAAGAGTTTTGTTTTAATATATATGGATATAATATAATGAGAAAAAGAATATTTTCATGGAATATTACACTATTTAAAAGAAATAACATTTGATTGTTATATTCGATACCTTTGTACTATTGGCAAGCATAAATTATTTTTTCTACATACATATATGCACATATATTTACGTAAATCCATAGAATTCCTTTAAAAAAAAAGAAAACGAAATGATCAATCAATAATATATCTTAATAATTGTAGCACATCTCTATCTACAGATAATGTAGCGTTACGTATTTATTTTATTATTTATACTATGGGATAATTTAATTTAAGCCCACCACGCCAGTTTTCTCTAATAACAGCTACCATACCTACAATTTTCAAACAGAATCTCCCAAAGCTTATCCGTATATCAGCAAATATGCAACAAAAAATTGCCCATAAAAACAAAACAGTAGTCTAGCTTTGACGGAGACGAATGTTCTCCGATGATTGAGAAGATAACGTGAAGGTGATCTCAGATAGGGTTGATAGCCAGTAAGGCGGATTTAGAATTAGATAGCTTTTGAATAGAATATATTTTAGAATAGGGTAAAACTTTGTCTTGAAAATATTTTCAATTATTTTTTACACTCTTTTATGAACTCTACATTTTATCATAGAACTTGAACTTTAAGTAACCAAATTTTTGATTGAGCATTTTTACTGAATTTATATTACGGAGAATTGCTAAGAGATATATTTGCTAATAGTATACTACTATTTCTTACTCTTGTAAAGCTAACATTATTTATTTTGTAACAATTTTGAAGTTAGTGCACTTTTTTTAGTCAAGTAGTAAATTTTATAATAATGTAAGATAATATATTAATTTAAACGTAATTGGTCAAGTCCTCATAATAAAAATCCAATAAATTCGCTTAGTATTCACTAAGATTTCTAACATTAATTTAGTAAATGATGGTTTCACTCAGATAAATGACAAATATGAATACACTACAACTCTCCCTCGCTCTGCTTGGGTTCGTCCCTAGTTACGTTTTAGCGTTTAGTATAAATATCTCCGAGATGAGATATTTTTCCACAGTAAAAAGTTTCCTATATGCTGACCCAGATAACCAGCTATTATCGTACCAAATTTCACCAAAATCTATCCTGTGGTTTTCTCGTCATGTTTTCCCAGATAGAAAAACAGATAGACAAAAAACCTAAAAACTATAAATTCAGCCTCTGTATCGATAATAATGACTATTTCAATAAGATTTTCCAAAAAATATTTAATGTACAGATTCGATTCAGTTAGAATTTTATTATATGTATAGATCATTAAATTCTCTAGCCCCTAATAGTTCCTATCCATATTTTAAAAATGAACATGTCGCAAAGTACTTTCTTTTCTGAAAGAACATAAAGTACTCAAGATTATTATTAGAATTTTTATAGTTTTTGTTTAAATGTTAAAGTATTTTTACCTTTACAAATAAATATATAAAATAAATAAAAACAGTTGAGTCCATTCTAACAAAACCTTTGGAACGTAATATCCGTGTGAGCAAAGGTGAAGGCAAGTTATAAAACTATCCTGAAGACACCATTCATCTCACGGGACTCGACCGGGAAAACTCGGTGTATTTCTGATTTCACGCAGATGCGTTCTAGTGTTGTGCTCATATTGTTTATCTTTATCGATTTTATTCACATTTATTTTAAACCTTTCTCAGAGAAATATAAAGTACGATAATCTAATAGAAGTTGATGTTATATATTATATAGAAAACATTTTATATAAATTTACAAAAATAAAGAACCCAACTGCGTAAAAAGCTAACTAAAAAGATGAGAACAAGTTCGCGAAGGGACATAGTATTATGCAGTCGGGTAAAAATCGCATTTAACTATATTACATTGTATATTTAACACCTCCAGGTAAATTTCTAAGATATTAATTAAATTTCTAAGCATTATATTGTTAACTGTAACGCCGGCGTGTCCGCGCTCGTCGAGGGAATAAATAGTATTAAGTACATGTTTTATATAGTTCCCTTTATAAAATACAGCACTAGTCACAGGAATCTGACAAATGGTCTGCAGTCAGTGGACCCGAGTGGCTTCGGTGTGTCTAAACACGCAATTTCACTCTCATTCTCGAAACTAATGTACCGGCCTACGTGTCATTTGTACTTGTTACAATATTCTATGTTATATCGGAAAATATGGGACGGTTTTAGAAAATTGACAAAATATATGATCAGGTACATCCCATTACAGCTCAAATGAGATCAATGTTACCAATTTACAAACGAAAGACTAAATAAAATATTACAGACATGACAAAATTTGTATTTATATCTTGTATTTACTTTATGATTGTGGTGTACAATAAAGTATAAATAAATAAATAAAAATGTATTCAGCCCGATCTCAGTGCGAATCGTTATAATCTACTACGCTGTGCATGATAATATTGCCTTAATTTCGAGATGAACCATGTTTTAAAGTTGAGCAACTTTCGATCATTACGTCGTAAGCCTTTGAGTGTCACAACTAAACGATATTTCTTATTTATGTTCTAAAGACAGATATCTCTGTTAGTTGTTATAGTATTGAGTTACATAGGCTGTTTTTTATATTGATGAATTTAGTTCCAGTTGGATATACGTAGTAAAAGGCTAAATTACGCTCGTACACCCCCGTGTCGAGGGTAGAGGGTGGGAAGGTACAAGCACATATGTCACAAATAAAAATAATAAGCCAAATTAACATCATAAACATTATCTATTCTACATATAGTACATTTACATAGACTATATATGGATTAACATAATTCTCGTTGAAATTGTAAAACTGTAGCAAAATTAATATTAACTTTTCATTAAATAAGGCGGAAAAAATCCATAATGGAACACCTTAATCTTACAGACTCTCGTTGTAGAGTGATGAGATTCTGCGATATTAATTAGTGTAATCTGAGACGTTTCAGACGGACAATACGTTACTGGCGTTTTTGAATATTATAGTTGTAACTTCCAAATTTTCTTAATCGATCCAAGATATTGTTTGTAATGCTTACAAGAAAGCGTTTAGTTATGTTATTTTTTTTGTTATGTAAATATTTATAGGAACCATAACGAAGGTTATTCTACTTATTTAAGTCAAAAAGTTTTCACATGATGAACTGACTAGGAGATTTGAATTAACGTCCGGCAATCCAGCCGGGCGTGAGGCCAAGAGACACACTGGGAGGCGGTGTACCATGCGGATCGCTCCTGGTACTTCTCGAACAACAGAGTGGACCGGCCAAGTTGAAAGTTGAAGCAACACCTTGGTTGGGTGGCCTAATTTGGCAGACCTGCCGTTAGAGTATTATGGTTGAATGCGTAAGCAATCCTGCGAAACCCCATGAAGACGGGGAAGGTTCTCCTGGGTTTTAGTGCGTAGTACTGACTTTCTAGCCAGTGAGTCCTACATAACCACTTGTGTGTATAGGTGGTGTGCGTAAAGTATTTTCCAACATAAAAAGGGGGATTTGAATACGATGAACTATCACAAGCTCGGAATAAAGTGAAAAAAAGTAGGAGTAAGAGTGGGAAAAATTTCACACTATTATTAATTCTTCATCTTATCTGCTATAAATAAAAACGAAGTAGTATATTATATATTTTTATCCTAAACTTAAACTCTATACTTTAAAAGAAATTAAAAACTATTGCATTAATCGCAGCGTTTCCCCTCTCCGTGTGAAACACCCAACTACCTCTGACGGCAGCAGATTTCTGAACGCAGTCGGACTGCTCTTAATTAATTGGCTTGCATTCGTTTGCATGAATTAGTCAGGTATTCTGAACCCCAGCAATTTTTAACCACCCCTTGCAATCTCGAAAGGGCTGAAAGGTAATCGAATCATTAAACTGCCTTAAGGTATTCGGAGCTCGAGAGGACCCTTTAAAAGGAGTGAAATGTTTTCAAGAAGTTTTATAAATTACTCTAAAACATTTATCACTTGAAGAACTACTAAAGAATAATTGTTAATCTTATTTGTACAGATTATACTATACGAAATTTTAGAAGAGTAAATTGTCTATATATAAAAAAGGGTTAAGTTTGTAAGCTTAGTTGTAGTAATACGTTGCTATTGTGCCTTGTGAGTGTGCTTGTGAGTTATGTTTTTAAACACCGAGGTAGTTTATACGAAAAACACTATTTTAAAGGAAATGCTAAAAGTTTTGGAAAAAAAAATAGATAAAATATTCTCAAAACTAAGAGCAATATTTTCAGAGCCTATAGCGTATTTTACTCAATAAATAAAATAAAGTACAAACAGAAGAGTTTACTTGGTAGCAAGCAAACAAGCGCCGCCGCAAGTTGGGGCGGATCAGGTGGACCGGATTATTCCGGTTCAGGGCGGGCCGAACCGGATCAAACACGATTTTAGACTTACGCCGCAAGCGAGCTTATACGCTGGATAATGGATAGGACGAAAGGGTGCAAACGTTGAGTTATGTTTAAAGAGTGATTAAAAACAATACTTGCTACCAATTAGAGAGGTATTTACGGTTTGGAGAGAACTAATTGATTTTCATGTTTGGAAATGAATGTTTGTTTGTCTGTAATATAGGGCATTTTTAATCATTAGGTTGATGAAACTTTGGTATTTTATGATAGAGTTGTGATATGAAATCATCAACAAAGAACAACAAGAATTAGTATTTTAAATGTATATACATACGTGCGTGTATAAGTTAAATTTTTCATAATGGGTGGCTGCGTGTTGAGTGATCAGTTGAAGTTTGTTCGACCTACTAGTTAGAAGAAGAACTGAACTACTAACAAATCAACCAACACATTTTAAAATTTATAACACAAGTTGCAATAAAATATCATAAGCACCAGTCAAATATTAATGCTGTTACAAAAAATATGTAGTAAAGTACTCCATTCCTTGTATCAGTCATGACCGCGGGGAGCTGTCACAAGTTGCTGAAGTTGTTGCGAGAATTTTCGTATCGCCTCCGGATTAACACCTGCACCGCAACCCAAGTTTCGCTTTTGTCTTTTTGTATTATCTATCATTTCGTAACTCTGAAGGAGATATTACTCGTAAATGTATGCGGTATTTTTATAGCAAAATGTTAACGGTGAAGTAACAGTAAAAGTGAAAATCACTGAATGGGTTTTCATGAAACTTTCCTATTTTACTAATCTATATTTTAGGTATTTTATCAAAATAGCTATAGTAAAACTATTTAGAATAAATTATCAAAATTTTAAGGTATTTCATCTAAATTTCTCTTTTCTTTAAAATTAATGTATAATTTTGTAGATGGACACTGTCTGTAATAGCTATATGATAGCTGCTATGACCTTTTAAAAAACCGTAGTCGCTTCCGTAACCATGATTACTGTATAACATTCAAAATCAAAAATCCGTTAAAAAAAACCGAAGATAGCTTTAAATTATTTGGGAGTAAAAATTGGGTAAAACATATTATTGTGTCCAATGTTCGTATTAAAACATCTCTAATTTATGTATACAGAAAGTTGTAACAAATTTGACAAGAAAATTCTTTAGGAGTCATCCCGAACGTGCCAAGGTAATGATGTCGGCGAACTTTCCGCGTGACTCCGCAAATTGAAATTATTTTTTCATTAAAACCGACAACTTTTGGAGTTCAGGTGAAGTTTCTTAAGCACCAAATTTACCGTAGTTACAGTTAAACGATTCTGCGAAAGTTCGACGCATGCCTGGACTGTAATCGGGCTTGATGTATTAGTTGCTGACCTTATCTCCTGTATGTTTTCTTAAAAATGATTTATTTATCGATATGGCGTAGGGTTCATATGAAATAATAACATTGTAACGGAAATTTTATTTAAGTTTTTTTATAAAAAAATTATTTAAGTTAAAAGTTGATCAAATTCACTGTAAAAGTAATTCTCTACCCTAAGTGTATTTTCTCCATGAAAAAAATATGGAAAATCGATTATTGCGATGCGATATTCAAAATTAACGAATAATTGATTGATATTTTTTTACATCACATACATGGTGTTATGTAGAAAACCAACAAAATGATACGTATCACTTTGTTACTATAATAACTACGCAGACCCCTCTTCTACATTTATCTATATGTAGGTACATACATACATACATAAATAAGTAAAGATAAAATAGTTCGGTACCTTTTGCACGTCTGTTTGTCAACACATCAATTTTTTGTTTATTGTGGCTAATGAAGAGGTTTAGTGTTATCCATATAAAAAATTGCAATTACTTAATTTTTCATATAATGATTGCTTGAATTTTAACCACTGGGCGAACTCTAGCTATATTAATTACTAGCGACTTACCCTCGCTTCGCTCGGTTCGTCCCTAGGTTGAATCCCCATAAAAACTTTCATTCCCATTTTCACCCCTTTAAGGGATGATTTACAGGATAAAAAGTATCCTATGTCCTTCCCAGGGTCTCAAACTATCTTCTTACGAAATTTCATCTAAATCGGTTCCGTAGATTCAGAGATTACCAGCTACAACTTCACAAACTCACAAACTTACCTCTTTAAATATTAGTATAGATTCTATTCAAGCAATACGTAAACATAAAATGTCCACGTAAAGCCGACAATATTGTCTCCTCTACGTCCAAATGCGTATCGCTCGGGGATAGCAAATCCCGCAGGTGAGCCGGGATTACGAGATCGGTCCTCTTCGTCGTAATGACGTATCATTGAGTTGAGCGCCATCGACAGGTGTCCGCTGTGTTTAAGAGCAACGGAGCAAACGAGATTTGTGCGTCAAAGCTAAGGCTTTTCTATCTCGATATAGCGAAAGTTTTGTATTTCAGATATAAGTTAGTATAAAAAGGCACATTCCTTTCGAATTAGTTTTATATTCATGCATTTATAATAATTACGGAAAAATATAGAGCAATTTTTTACGTTCACAAAATTTTATTTGTTGTTTCAATTTTATTTTAACCGGTTCAAAATTATAATCTACTAGTGGTTCACCTCCGCTTTGCTCGGGTTCACCTCTAGAAAAACAAAAACAAATCTATCCCACAAGAACCGTACATTCTTCCGGAATAAAAACTAGCCTATGTGCTATTTCAGACTGTAATCTATCCCTGTGCCAAATTTCATCCAGATCCGTTAAGCCGTTATGACGTGATTGAGGGACAAACATTCATCCAAACATCCAAACATCTAAACGTTCACATTTATAATATAAGTATAGATTTGTCGACCCAACTTACGGCTATACGATTGAGCTAAAAATTACATAAATAAATTAAAGCTTGTATCTTCTATGACTATAAACTTCACTCAACATAAAAACCAAGGTAAATCTTCCCCACAACATAGTAAAAAATCGTCATCATTTTCATTTTATTATTTCAATTGCCACGAAAACTCTTTATAAGACTACAAACAGGAAGAAAAATCGATGGTACAAAAAAACCGTTTAAAAAGAAATTATAATACCATGTTAAAGCCTTTTCTTATTTAACGTTTTATTTATTAGATTAGACAACAATAAACCACTCAATCGCTTCCCTCGTTAGCTGGCGACAGGTACGAATGGAATATCCAATTAATTTTATTTACGCCGGCTTTCAGCGTAATCTTCCTTTATTTTATAAACTACGACACGATACGATGCATTTGGCCATTGTACTGATCCTAATTTTCTACTTTGAAAAATAATTTTAATCAAATGTTAAGTTAAAGTTTTATTTAATATTACTTAGAAATACTTATCTGTGTAATATTTTATTAACTCAAAACATTTTTAAGGTATTAAAAGTGTTAAATAATTATTATGATATTTTTAATGCAATTTTATAAAAAAACATACGTTTAACGGTCTGCTTTGCTTAGGAGAGGCACTTCCCAAAGCAACGGCATAGAAAGGACTGTGAAAATAATATCAAAGAAAGTAAATTCGAAATGTACAATATACTTACTTTGCGAAGACGATTTTGACTTAAAGTTATAACCATGAATCTCGCTTTTAGTATTTCCCGTCATCGTGAAAATTGCGCAAATATCTGAAAGTATAGTTTTATTAAAAAAAAAACAAAAACAAAGCTATCCCTAAGGAAGCGTATACTTTTCCGGGATACAAGGTAGTTTATGTGTTATTCCAGACTATAATCTATATCTGTGCCAAATTTCATCCAGATCTGTTCAGTCGTTCTGGCGTGAAAGAGTGACAAATATACATACATACATTCTTACAAACTTTCGAGTTTATAATATTAGTAGTAATAGTAGATTAAATGAATCATTATAAAAACAGTTACCCAAAAGACAATAATCGTATCCGCGTCGCATTCTTATCGTTGGGCCTTAAATGTATTTATTTGTACACGTTCAAAGCGCGAGAGGAATTTTAAAAGGATACTGAAAATTCTTAACTCTGTTAAGTTTTGGAAAGATTGTAAATAGTACCGTTTGGTTAATTATTTACTTCTTCGTTAAACATTTATCATGGTCTGTGTTGAAATGAACGAGATCTTCTTAAATAGTATTTATCTTTACGATGCCTATACACCTGTTTATATCTTGTATATAAAAATAGGCAAAGACAAAATAGTTTAGTACCTTTTTGTCCTCTGTTTGTCAACCTATTTTCTTTTTTTTTTTGTTTAGTAGCTATTGGCGAACTCTAGTGTTATTAATAAAAAAAAAATTATGGTCCAATTTCAATCACTGGGCAGACACAAGTATACTTAAATGTCCAAACAAAAAATATATCAAAAACAAAAAAAACCTAATATCGCTTATCTTCTTAGATTAGTTTTATTGTGTTTTATTTTTATAGAAATGGCGCACAATCGCAGTATCTGACTTTGGATTTTCGTATAATATCAAAACAATCTCGCAAGCAATATCGTAATTTGCAACGGAAAAATCTACTTAAACTCTACAAGAGACAGTAATAGTGTATGATGAACTGAAAATCAAGTGAAACACGCACTTTAAGTAATGCAAAAAATTCACACTATGAATGTATTTATCTATTGAGAGAATCATTTATTTTGAAAACATTCAAACAGAAATCCAAACGATCAAACTCAACAAAAGCACCTTAAAAACCGCTTAATAAAAACCCCTCGCAAAATTAATTCTGCCCGAATCCGTCTCTTTGTGACAAAGAAAAATTGTAACGAATGAAGTGCCTGGAGCGACCTGCTCGGAAAATTCTCCATAAAGGAAATATTTGAAACGGAACTTTATTATGTAGGGTGTAGGACATAAATTCAATTGGCAAAATATCTAAGGTGATTTTGGTGTAAGGTACAAACTTCGAACTTTCGATGATATTATTCCGAATTTTTATTTTTATCAAACAAAAGTATTACTTATTCTACAGTATACTACTATGTACGACTACCAGTCTATATTTAATAGGACAAGGTAAATAAAAATATTGATAATATATATATATATATATATATATATATATGTATATATATATATATATATATATATATAGTACATACATATGTAGAAACCATGAACGAATTAACCACTGGACTAGACATATAAGCGGACGTACCTTTATCGGTCTTCTCAGTAACCAGGAGATTTTAGGCTTGGTCGTTTGTTTTTTGCGTCAGTCTCAAGCACTTATTTGTCAACAAAACATCTCCCAAAAATGACTAAATGTTCTGTTAAATGATGTAAAAACTATAACGGCGGAAGCAGCAGTATTTCTTTTCACTTGTAAATACATTATTTTATTACATTTATTGTTATTTATCACACAATTTAATTAAATGTAAAATAAAATGTCATATTATCCAACTATGTTAAATATAGTCGATATTTCTATGTATTGTTAACATCTGACAACCATCATAAAATCCCTGGATTATACCATTCAGAACAAATGACTAAACTGTCGAGTGAGTCCATTTGACATCGACTAGTGCTTGACAATGTCGAAAAATATATCGATATTTGACGAAATTACTAAACGAATTGTGTTATTTGTACAGTACAATAACATAAAATACTTTTACCACAGTATCCTACAATCTGATGACAATAAATTTATAAAAATATTTTCTAAATCAAATAAAAATATAAATGCAAAAATTATAATTAGTATGTGTACTTAATTTTTTATTTTATTTTATTCCACATTTATATACTTTGGAATATTATTCCATTGTAATAATAATAAAGATCATTTTATTTCAACACAAATCACAAAATCAAACAATAATGTTTTAGCACTAAACTTCTGGGTTGGCGATTTGTAATAAAACACTTTACCACTTGCACTAATTATTTTACTTTCACGATCCAACACTCACTTTAATTTGCAATCTCTTTTTCTTTTTCCTAATTTCACAAATGTTTATTAAGAACTGAGCAATAGTAGGACAGTGTCACATTTTTATAACTACCCGAGACAATCAATTGCCAATTAAAATAGTTCAATAACAGAATCAACAAAATCACTTTATTTAATTAAATTAGCTTAATATTTTTTTTAATCTTTACAAAATAATATTTATTATATATTAATGGAATATATACCCGATATTCATTTGTTCATTAACATTATTATAGGCCAACAGAATGTTGCCATCAATGCCATCGTATTTAAAATAATTATTATTTGACACATTATTATTGCCTCTTTAATTCATTTATTTTAATTTATTAAAATTAAAAGAAGAAGAATAAATTAAAAGATGTGAAATATGATGACTATGCTAACCAATGTCTAAAATGTCATTCATTGGTTCATCGATATATGTATTTTATCGATTACGTTCAAGCACTAGAAATATTGTATTGTGTATCAGTGTTTATAATAATGTAATAAAATCTTTGTGTGCGTTATGCGTCACTTGGTTGAACTAGTTTTCATACATTTGTATTTTATGTCAGGTCCAGTCTCTAATTCGTTCATGGTAGAAACATATATTTCATTAAAGCTTAATATAACTTTTAATAAATAGTTTGACTTTATAATTTTAGAATACTGTAGATTTTAACAGATTCAATATATAATGAAAAAAAATTTACATATACACAAATATCAGCTCAAAATATAACCGCCTTTTTGGAAGTCGATCCAAAACTACGAGTACCAAAAACTTATCACACTATCAAATCCTGTATAAAATACCACAAAAGTTATTTTTTATACTCTCAACTATACATTACTTTGACCCAATCCCAAAACGAAAAAGGTAAGTCAGTGGCTGTCATTAATATAGCGGGATGAGTAATGGCTCGTTGTAAACGCGTATAATGCGTTGTAACCCTGAATAGGCCAGTTTAACGATTTTTCAATCGAATAATGTAAACGGTGCTTGACATTTTTTTTTATATTGACAGTATTTATACTGAATGGTTCATCTTACATTACTGTAAAGTTTGTGTATGTGAGTGTAAATTCAAAATCGAGGTGCACTCAATAAACGGTCTATCTAATGCAAAAAGAATTTTAAAATCCGATCAGCAGTTTCTGAGATTATGACGATCAAACAAATAAACACATAAACAAACTCTGCCTCTTTATAATATTAGTATAGATTAATACATACTTATTTTTTATTAATATATCTAGCCTGCGAGTGAAACCACGAATGACAACTAGCACATAAGAGACCTTATATTAGGCATTATTTATCTCAATATAAGAGTTTTAATTTTAAAGTCAAGTTTTTGTGATTAACCTTTGTTAAAAAAATATATTTACATAATATGTACGTACGTCTTTACTGATATTATCTCACTCTGCCAATTGGCGCTTACAAAATGTGTGCACGTTACGCAAATTAAAATAACATCTGTCAATCACATGAATGCAATGTTACAAATGTCTGTCAAATACATATACTCGTATAGCAAACTAACAATAAATTACTCATAAGGCTATTGGTCGAGTAGATATTGTAAATTTGCAAAAACCCCACTTGTAATATACAAATCAACGACGAAAAACTTTTTCTTTGGCTACATTGGCTTCGCTCGCGCTAAAACTCCAAAAAATCTCTAAAAAGATAGTTTTATACAAACTTTCACCCCATAGTTATTATATAACCAGCATTGCCCGCGGCTCCGCCCGCATTCAGATGACCAAAAACCAAATTCTTAGGTTTTACATATTAGTATACTCTTACATTGCAGTTTTTGTATTTTTTCTCAAAAATTAGATATTTTCCTGCGGTAAAAAGTATCCCGTATATTGACCCGGATAACCAGCTATCACCATACCAAATTTCATCAAAATCCCTTCAGTGGTTTTTCTGTGATGAGGTAACAGACAGACAGACAAAAATTCTAAAAACTATAGATTCGGCCTCTGTATGGATAATAATGACTATTTCAATAAGATTTTCCAAAAAATATTTAATGTACAGATTTGGCTTAGCTAGAATTTTATTATATGTATAGATTTTATTATACCCCCTTATGTGATGAATTTCGAAAAATGCTAAAACTCCCCAAAAGTAAGTGCAAAATATCCTGTAATACACAATCCTAACAATTTCTTCACGAAATGCCTCGCATTATACTTGCAATAGTTTCTAAAATGGAAATTAAAGCCGAATTCAACTGAAAACAATACTAAAACGGTGCGAAACAGGAAAGCGCACGTACATATTTATGCGTCCGACTCCGCCCGGAAATTATTGTCACCATTGCATTTGTATTTCGCGCACCGAGTACTTTATGGATGCTGTTTAATTTTACTTGTTTATGATATCTCACTTCTGTTATATTATGAGACTAATATTTTACTTCGTGCATTAAATAATTTTAATATGTGTTAGACTTTAACTAATTAAGGGTTGATTCTTTAATCATTACAAGAAAGTTATGCAATATCCATAAAATTAAATAAACTATATACATGTGTAGATAGAATGAAGAAATTAAAAATTTTGATCTTTTAATTTATAATATATTTTAATATTTCAATAAAAATAAATGTTCGTATGTTTGTCCTCTATGTGTTCTTAAATTATCGATCCGATTGTGATGAAACTCTGGTTGGTTATTCTGTTTATGTCTGCAAAGGTTCCTGATGCAAAAAATATTTTTTCTGGACCGTTTAAACTAATTAAGCTTAGGGTCACATCTGAGTGAAGTGACAGTAAGTTACTAGTATTATTAATAAAATATTTCAATATCAAAATTTAATTTTAAGAAAGATAACGAAATAATATTAGTCCCGCTGAGTTTCTTTCACCACTTCTCTATATAATAATAATCTATATACCTATCTACATATCGAAGGGAGGTCCATACCCAGCAGTCGGACGTTAATAAGGTCTAAATACAATACTGCTTAGTATGTATATATCTATTATATACCCAAAACTAAGACTATAGGCTGTAGTTAGTATATGATAAAGCATACAGTGCGCATATAAATCATATAATTTATGTTTTCAGTTTTACTGTTTATCTCCTCAGACCAGACTAATGGTTTTGGCTCCAAAGTTAGAACAGCTAATACAAAAGGTACCTAACTACAATAAATATTATTTTGTGATAATATGATATTATTAAGCGTTTAGATTAATTATGGCAATCTCAATAACCGATACTTGTTAAATGCTTAGATACGCTTTGTAAAATATCCATTTACTAATACTAAAAAAAAATATTTCATATAAGTTTTAACTATTAAGAATCTTATATTTTGCTACTTTTCACGAAAAAAACCACCGGATATAACAAAATCTATACATAAATAGGGAAAGACAAAAGAGTTCGGTACCATTTTCTCTTCAGTTTGTCAACCGATTTTCTTTTTTTTTTGTTTATTAGTAGCTATTGACGAGTTTTGTGTTATCAATTAAAAAAATAATAAAAACAGTTATTTTTAAAGGGTAAATAAATAGGTAAATTCTATTCATAAATAAATATTTTCCTCAAAGTTTTAATAATGGTTATAGTCGAATTTCGACCACAGCGCGAACATTAATTTAAATAAATAAGCAAGCTGAGAAAACTTATAATGCAATACTCAGTGCAGTTAGTGGTAACTTGGACTGTGCAATTTTTTTCATATTGGCTGTCTGACCATCAATGGGAGAACAGAAAAGGATTATATTATTTTAAATAAAACTATCTTTTCGGATTATTTCGCGGATTCATTTTGATTTTTGGTTCCCGACATTTCGAATGCTGGTCACGGCAGAGACTAAGGTGCAAAATAACTCCGCAAAAAAACTCCAAATAGATAGTTTTATTTAAGAAGACAAATATTCGCGTAAATCTAAGAAAGCATTATGTTAACCAGGACTATATTATTTTATAATAATGACTCTTAATTCTAACTGTTTTTTTTTTGTCTGTACAATAATATTTGGTCTGCAATAAATGATTTATTATTATTAATAAATAATTAAATAAATGGTGTTATGCCACTACAGTACAGACGTGCCAATATATAACGGCGCTAAGGTGAAGCAAAAAGTGTCCGGAATGCAACTAATTACGCAGACAATTGAACGTGTCGTTAATAATAATGATAGATAACTACTTCTAAGCCAACAAAAGATTTAGTGCGTCTGCCAACTCTACTATGCCTTGTATAATTGTTTCGAATATAGCTATTGTTTTGAGCAGGTGCTATCTGCTTTAAAGTGTTATTTTTGTCGTTATCGAGAAGCCGGATATTATATTAGTACCCTTTAGCTTATATATAGGGATCCGATAGTTTGTCTGTCGCAATCTCATGTATATTTATTATCTTTGTTGTAATAAAAAGTGCAGCACTTTAATTTTCTTCTCATATTCTCAATTTTTGAGCGAGATTTTCAGATTTTTCTGCCAAAAAAACCTTATAATAATACATTCAATATTTTTTAATAATGACTATATCGAACAATTAAAAAATTTATAAATTTTAACTCATATTGTTCCACGGTATTATTAGAGATTAAAGTAAAAGTCGGATATGTTAATTTTTTATATATTTATATAGTAATACGAATAATTTTTATCTTATTATTGGAAAATCATCCATTATAAAAACTACTTTGACCATACAACTACTATAGGAAGTAAAATAGCTATACATACAAGTTTGTCAAGCAGCATCCATAGATCTCTCTAAGCACGTAACGAGGTACCTATGATGATCGAGTCTGAAATGAATCTTTTAATATTGCAACGGGCGAGATCAAATATTGGTGGCACACGTAACAAAAGGTCGCTTTATTGAAATCCAGCGTTCGGTGCGATCGTACCTAATAACGAATGCTCGGTTTTGTGGAGAAGGTTTTTATATTTTTAATAGATTTTTCAAATTTTATTTAAACGACGACACGTTTGACTCAGTGTGTAGTGACCCTACTTGCAGTACCAGCCGTCGCGGTTTTGAGTCCCGCTGGGGCATTCATTTGTGTGATGAGTACAAATGTTTGTACTCCAGTCATGGGTGCTTATGTTTATAATTTGTATGTATTTGAACTTATATAATATATGTAACATATAATATACGTAACAACTATCTGGGATCCATAACACAAGCCTCATCATGGAACTAGATGGTGCTGTGTGCTCTTAGGTAAAATAAAAAAAAAATCAACTTACTAAGTACAAGCAAACTTAATTTTTTTAAGAAATAGATCAATCATGCATAAGAAAAATAAAATTTAAAATTACTACTTGTGCAATGCAAATTGCAATGTATTTTTTATCAATGACCCAGGATGAAGTTGTATGTAAAAACTAGTTTTAACTTCTAAACTCAAGTTAAAAAAGTATATTGTAATGTCTATGCGATAAATTTATTTAAAAAAAGAGGTACCTAAAAGGTAAAAGTACCTTTTACTAAAAAGGAAAAACGGTAAAAGTAATTACTTTAAAATTCCGTAAACATACCAACAAATTCAATACATATCTCGTAATGTTTGAATTATCATTGTCTTATACAAGGTCAGATGTAGTTATCAATTCTTTTAGCTATAGAATGAATCAAATCAGTTGAGCCTATAAATAGGTAAATTCTAGTAAAGCATTTTAAGTAAAACAACAGAAGCCATTTCCATATTTAATAGTGCAGTTTTGTGTTAGAAAAAATATATGAGGAGTATCAGGAAATGAAACAAAGGTAGGTGCAGATTGCGATTGTCAGATCTGTACGACTTTTGAGATTACTAAAGCTGTGATTCTGTAATATTGCATACTATTAAATGCCAGCGACTTCGCTCGCGCCAACCACTTTTCCCCATCATTTTGTTTGGAAGTACGCAAAAACTAAACTGGCCGGCTGCTAATTACTCATCAGTTAATTTGTTACCATAGCTAATGATTTTACTTTAGACTATAACGATTTTTTATCCTATTCGGATAATAATACAAAAAGTTGCGCATAATAATATAACTATTCTAGCGTAATTTTGAAATATAAAAATTGAACTTAGGCCATGTTCAATTACGAACTGATCAGAAATGCACCCAAATATCAATAGGAATGTAGAAACTAGAACTAATCAAACTATATCCATACTTTACTAATATTATAAATGTGAAAGTGTGTTTGTTTGTTTGTTTGTCTGTCCTTTTTTCACACCGAAACTGAGTGACGCGTTGGCTTGATTTCTTGTATGGAGATAATTGGAGGGCTGGAGAATGACGTAGGCTAATTTTTACCGCGGAAGATTATTTCACTACCACGGGAAATACCTTATAACCTAAACTAGGGACGAACCCGGCGATCCAGGCCAGGGTGAGTCGCTAGTCATATTATAAATGCAAAAGTTTGTATGCCACACATAATATGTACATATGTGTCCTTCACACGCTGAAACGACTGGCCTGATTTGGATGAAATCTAGTACACAAATAAACTTAAAGTAACATATAAACTACTTTCTTAGATTTACGCGAATATTTGACATTTTAAATAAAACTACCTTTTCGGATTCTTTGGCGGATTTATTTTGATTTTTGGTTCCCGACGTTTCGAATGCTTTGCAGCAATCACGGTCACGGGAGACACTGGTATTGACTAATAATTTTATTTAAAACATAAACAACTGTTAGTAATTAAAGCGAAATCACCCAATCATCATAAGTTGCTAGTAATTACATAATTTAACTTAATTATGACATTGTATGAAAGTTTCAAACCGTTGCGTCCCTTGTTAAATTAAATACGTATACGGAGACAATGCATAGGTAATGCGAAAACTTTGCAATATAAAAATCATGGAAACTCCACAAGTTTTGCGATTGAATAAAGTATTCATTAAAAGTGAAAAAGTTCGGCGGGTCAGGTGGAATCTCGCAAGATGTTTTATTTTCGGAAAATCCAAGTTTTAAAATGATCAAAGTTTTATATTACAGGCCCTTATTGGGCATTCTTAATTATAACGGAATATAATAGAATAGGTACACTTTTCGTTGGTACTCTTTTTAATATTTTAAATACGAATCTTTTGTAATGATTATATATAGCGACATTCTGTACAATATGATTTTATGTTAATTGTAAAAGCCCAGTTGTACTATTAGAAAAGACAAAGTTTGTCAGCAAATAGTTATTTGAAACGGTTGCTTTATTAATTTATCAGGCGCTATTACAGTGTACGTGATTCTGTGGGTGATGTTTTTCTGTACTAGACTTTCTATAACTTAGAATACTATTTAAAGTCATAACATGAAAAAGAGGAATTAAAAACGACATTAAGAATAAAAATCATAAACCGCGCATTCACACCAGTTTTGTCAAAATTTGCAAAATATCTGTATAAAATATCTTAATTTGAAACGAATGAGAATACGAATAGGTTGAATGAACATTCAATCTTATTTTATCTTTTATCTCTTTTTCGAATTTCCCCGAAACTACTTGTAATTTTCAATTATAGCAATAATGTAGTTGTGGATTAAAATATAAATGGTTTGTTTTAAGGTATCATGGCAATACTAGATACTGGATTCGTTTAAAAATACTTATAAGTAGCCTACAGCTATTCGCGATTCGACACTTCAGTAAATATTATTTTCCACACAAAGCAACATGCTTAGTTTACAATATAGGAGATTATATTTTATTATTATAGAAATAGGCTGTCAAAATTTCATACTTTGTTCTAATATAACTTGAAGCAATGATCATTTAGTCCGACAAAAAGGCGTCGGGCGGTATTTATATATTTATGTATATCTATAATATGTATATAAAAATCGATGTGTATGTTTCCTATAGACACCAAAATGGCTAGAGCGATTTTGATAAAATTTTCTGGCAATCTTCAGATTAGGCCAGCGGGTGATCGTGTGAAGTTTGGTAGCGATCGGAAGCTTGAACGCGAGCGAGGCCGCGGGTACCTACTGCTAGTACTCTGTAAATACTCTTTAGAAGTTAATTCTAGAATTCTCATTTATTATATTTATAATATATATTAACTTATTCATTATAATACGAAATAATAAAGTGTAACATGAAATATTCACAGAGCTGACGTGCCGGTGTTCGCGATCGGCTTCTTTATGCATGAGAGCTCTTGTGATTCGGAACGCACGTCGCCGATATGTACACATAGAATAAAAGGAGTAGATGTGACATACTCGTAATTATAGCTATAAAATTTTATCAATAAGTACTAATATATACCTATAAAACAAACAAACAAACAAAATATACAATATGAATAATCTTAGAATATTATTTTATACAATACCAACAACTTCTCCCCGCTTCGATCAAATGTGACAGCTGGTGACTTTTTGCCAAACTTTTTTTTTAATAGTAAACTATACAGCATACGCCAATAAACTCAACGCCCAAGTCATTACGAATTAAACCATTAAGCTTATTTAATATCTGACAATAAACAATTTTTCAGGCAGTGGTAGCCCATGGGTTTGCTTGCGCAAAGCGCGCTTGCTTGAGAAACCAAGTAAAGCAGGTTCGAATCCGAGTCTCGCACTTCTGATATTTTCATGTGTGAATTATTTTCGACGTGATTACTTGTCTTATGATGAAAGAAGCCAGAAAGGAAATCTGCGCGTGTGATGCTGAGTACAAACAATTTTTATAGAAATAAAATATAGCCTCCTATAGCACTTGAAGGTAATGTAGCTTCCAATTACTGAAAAAAAATTCAGCATCGTATCAGTAGTTTGATGATGATAGATGAAAACCACATCCTACGATACTACATCCAAACTTACAAACTTCTTCTTACCATATTATCGTTAAGAGTAGATTGAAAATGTTATTTATGAAAAAAAATTAGAAGTCAAGTACACGCTCGTGATCTTGAAAGCATTAATAAATACCTAATATTTAGTAAACCAAATTTATTATTTATTCAAAACATAAACAAATTAAAAATATATAACATGATAATAACTGTAATAACAATAATTTTATGAGCCGTTAGGCGTAGAAGCCTTTTACCTGTGAAAATGACAAGAATAATTCTAATAACTAGAGTTTACCCAGTGGTTGAAATTCGACCATTAATTATATATTATTAATTTGAGTACAATATATAAGAATAGCATTAATCTACCTATATAAAAAACCTTACTGTTCTCAGCATTTTTTTTATTGATGAAAACTAAATCTCGTCAATAGCAACTAAACAAAAACAAAAAAAAATAAGAAAATCAGCTGACAAAGAGAAGAGAAAGGTACTGTTTTCTCTTTGCCTATTTATATATAGAAATGTAACTATAGTTATTTAATACTAAATTATCCGATTTATCAAAAAAATGTGTTTTACTTTCATATACTTATTCTTTGAACAACTGGCCAGTACAGTGTACCTCGGAACATTTACATTTATATTGGCCTGAGACGCCCGCCTGTAAGAAGCGGACTCTTCACTGAAGAACGTATCGATTCAATTAGATTGTACCCACCGTTCCCTCTATTGTTTTTGTCAAAGGTTAACTCAGTTGATTGGGAAATATTAACACTTGTGATAGTGTTGTGGTGAAGTAAAATGTTCTCAACTATCACATATAACAGCTATTGAATCAAATTATTAGTATTTTTGTCTTCAATTGTTAAAAAAATCTGTTGAGGAAAATGATGTTATGGGATGATTACAATTTTTCTTAATGCTTTTAAATAATAATGTTGAAACGTAGATTCGAAAATGCAGTTAAAACTATGTACCTTTCGATTTAATTTAATGAAGGAATCTTGCATGTCGGCTAAAGAGATTTGATGTCCATCAACTCTTGTACCATAAGTTGCCTTAAACACAAAAACATATAATCTCAAAGCCATTGTTTTGTAATATTCCATATTAATGTTGCTTCGCGAACCAATTTCTTAGCGAACTCCGTACATACTACTATTATTTATTTATTCTACAAAAATAAAAATGAAGACAGGATGTAACAACAAAGACTTACCTGTTTTAAACTTATCAAATATACTGAATAATTCAAACGATAGCGCAAAGTTTACCCCTCGGATAAGCTTAATTCAAACAACTGGGAAATTAACAGCCATGAAAAGACGAGTCGAATGTTTTACTTTTGTTGAAACACCTAACAGAAATACATTTTAATTTTCAAACGTTTGGTTTATTAAGAAACCTGTATAGAGATTAAAATGAATATTTTGGTTATTTACTTTCATACTAACTTTACAAGCATGTATTATTGTAGTTATTTTTTTTTAATCAACATACTATTTCATATTTACTTTCTTAGATTTAGGCGAATATTTGACGTTTTAAATAAAACTGTGTGACAGACTGTCTCTCCCGTGACCATGATTGCTGTAAAGTATTCGAAACGTCGGGTATCAAAAATCAAAACAAATCCGCGAAAAAATCCGAAAATATTGTTTTATTTAAAACTATTTCATATGATGTTGATGTTAATGAAAAAATATATATGGGAAAGTTAGAATAGTTAAATTAGTTATAAAGCACAAAAAAATGAAATATAGTAGGTATAATCTTTGAAGCACAAAAAAATAAATATAGTATGTATAATCTTTATTGAGCTTATCATAATGTTATTTTTTGTCTATTTGTACCCACTTATCGCAAGAACATCTATATAGTGGAAATAGTACTGTGCCAATAGTAACGCATTCTACAACCGGAGCAAGTTAAAGATAAAAAATTAAGAGCATGTTTATATTTGATCGATTTAATATGACGTATGAATATCATCAAAAATATACCTTTGTTAGAATATATCCCAGTGCGATAACCTTAGGATAAGGTGGGATTACAGCTTGAGATGCCAAGACATTGATTGATTTACCTACCAACCACTAGAATGATTCTGTTGCGTTTCAAAAATACGACTGAAATATATGGATTCTGAAAATCTTCCTTTAATAGGTTTTTAGGGAGATTTTTACCAATAACTAAACATATAGTTAAATTAGTATAGCTTTCCTATATAATTATTGAATGAATTACATAGATATTTGATACTCTTTATCTAGTCAAAAAAGCATCTGTTAATTCCTGGAAAGCGCCTAATCTATACACCTACGTAATAAATAGGCTAAAAAAAGTTCAGTACCTTTTTCTTCTCTTTTTGTCAACCGACTTTCTTTTTTTTGTTAATAGCTATTAACAAGCTTAGTGTTAGTGTTTTAAAAATCTTTTCGAATGCTTTACAACCAACATTTGACGGTCACTTTAGACGGTCACGAGGGAGACTCCCGTGACCGTCCAACGTGAGAAACCAAAATATAAAACAGAACCGCGAACAAATCCGAGAAGATTCATTTAAAGTATTATTTTAAATTGATTCCCTTCAAGTTCTAAAAAAAGCAAAATAATGAAACCATATTCATTATTATTAGTCAGTGTAGGTAACATTTACTCACCGACACCCATCAACACAGTGGTCAAGCAAAAAGACGAAATCTCCGTAATTTCACAAATACACAGTCAAGCAAAAAGAGCAACAAATTTTGGTCCGCACGTGAGGAGAATCCAATCATTTTTTCTTATTTCGCCCCGATTGATTGGACGCGGGCATTTTTTCCATTTTATTCGTTTACCCACAACCGGCACAAACAATGCGAATGCAGGTGAGCTAAACGTTTTTCGATGCTTCGTATAAATTGTTATAGATTTGAATAATTTCGCCTTTTTAGAAGAAATTTTTTGACTTCTAATCAAACAGTCGCCATTTCCAACTTATGAAATCTGTTACAGTAGAATAAAAGATAATCTTTTTAACCTTGAATTTTTAGTAAACGATAGATAAAGGTAAGCGAGTTGGAATTCCAACTTGGAAACTTCAACCACTTACTTTATATATCCGGGACTGGATAAAATACACTATTTTAATACTAGAATCTGGAAAATTTTGAAGTCAAAGGTTATTTAAAGTCTCAATTTTGCTGAACGCTTGAACAAAGTTGAAATCATAGTAGGTAATGAAAACTGCAAAGTTTGATGTAGCTGCTCGGAAAGTTGGATCGCTTCCGCGGACCGAAGGTGACCGGTGATTCATTTTCAAGTATAGTATTCCAAACTCACAGATAAGGAAGCCAATCTAAAAAGACATCTTACTTTAAAACTGTTGAATATTTGAGTGTTCAGACACTGAGTTTATAGTCTATCTTTGACCGACTTCAAAAGTAGGAAGTACTCAATTCGAGATTTTATTTTGTCTGTTTTGGAAAAAAATTGACAATATGGATAAAAAACTTAGGGAAGTTAGTAATAATAGTCCCATTTTATTATGACATAAGAAAATTGGTCAAAAAGTGCTCAGGAAAAAGTGGTGATTATTGCAGATTTTTTTCTGATATCACAACTATAACTGTATATTTTTCAATATGACCGTATGTGCTTATTGGCTTATAAATGGCATGGCAAAGAATTGTTATTTTTGTGGCCTTAAAAGTCATATCAGGGCTCGCTTATTTTTTTTTATCTTTACTTAGATTTACCCCAGCGGTAGGTGCCAACATCAAATCAAGATCACAATCATTGCTACGCCATCAAAGTATTTTAATATATAAAACGTGAAGTCCATCAGTCATATCGAAAGTCCTATTTCAATCATTAATTTTAATATTATATTTTAATTTCTTTTATAAAATACTTCATGATTTAGCACCTTTCAAGAAGAAGCTTCTTAATTGAAAGTAATTTTGGTGTTAGCTTTCTCTACAGTATACCGTCTATATGCCAAGAGACAAACACGAGGTGTCTGAGATTTTCAAAGGATAAAATTTTAATCAGAACCAGTTCATTCTGTTATAACACAGACAGATCTATTAAAGTTGCAAAGAGCAAAGTTACTTATCGCTTAGTATTCCACTAGTAATAATGATGAGAGCTTTTTTACAAACGAAGCTAGGTATGTAAATCTGAAATTAACTTTAGTTGGACGTTTTTAATGTTCATGAGGTAGGTAATACAACACTGAAAATATGTACTACCTACTTTTAATGTATTTTACAATAAACTTATATTTTTAAGGAAAAAATAGCGGCTCATTTCTAGCGCGTCTAGAAATAAGCCGCTTTTCATGGTTAGTATAAATTTCTCAGAAATGAGATATTTTCCAGCAGTAAAAAGTATCCTATATGTTGACACGGATAACCAGCTATCATCATATTAATTTTCATCGAAATCTGTTCAGTGATTTTTTCGTGATGCGTTATGTTATGCACCGATAGACAGACAGACAGCCAAAAATTCCGAAAACTATAGATTCGGCCTCTGTATCGATGATAATGACTATTTCGATAAGATTTTCCAAAAAATATTTAATGTACCGATTTGAGTTAGTTACAATTTTATTATATGTACAGATTGCAGGGCAAATCTCGTATTATTTCTTGCTAAACATTCGAATATTTGTATAATGCATACAAAAAATATGTAATAAGTTGTTAAAAAAATATATTAAAAAATGAGAACAATATTATATAACTAATAACATGCGTTGCAGTTAATGAAGATTAAATACTAATATTTATACTAAACTACTTAATAAAAGACTAGTTAGGAAATTTCAGTTATTGGAAACATTAAATTTAAACTTGCAAAAAACTAATTATAAAAATAAAGATTTCAGTAGATTTTTTTAAATGTCAAGTGGATTTGCTGTATTATATTACAAATACTCTACGCTCTTAGACGACATAATATTTTTACCTATACATTTATAGATGAGTACACTTCATGCCAAGCACAAGTTTGTACATAATATATTATTTATTTTTTGTATTGCATAATTAAATTTATAATTATTAAGAAAAAGTTCTTTTTTATAAAATTTGAGGTAATTTTATTTCTTCTTATTATAACTTAATTATGTTTTCAAAATTAATAAAATATTTCACTTTATGGGCGAAAAAATTTGATTAAAAGAATAAGAATAGCTGCATTTTACCTGAGCCAGTAATCGAACCAACTATAAATTATTATTGTTTATAAAGACAAAAGAAAGCTTCTTTTGAGTAAAACTTGATATCTTCAATATTTAAGGTATTTTTCTTCCACGTCCCATTAATTTGTTCCACTCTGTACAATATACACATTACATTTTATTTACTTTAAAAAGAAAATGAAAGAGGAAAAGGTTGAAAGTGAAAGATATTCTAAAAAACCCACAATATAACCATTATTTTCATTTTAAAAAATAGTGTAGTTAGAGCTTTATAATAAAAAGTCGCGTCACGTCGCAGAGCGTGGAAGGTGAGGGGTCCAATAAAAATGTATAGAGGGATTTGTAAGAGAAATAAACTCATTCTGACCACCGGCCGCCGCATCGCCAATTAATGAATTATTACGCTGCGCGAATCGCAATAAGCCGCATAAAAATATAGGTAAAGAATGATAACAGTATTTGTTTTTGTAATATGTTACAATAACAAACATATGATTATTTGTTATGTAATCCTAATAATATTATAAATGGGAAAGTGTGTGAGGATGTACGGATGTTAGTTACTCTTTCACGCAAAATCTGCTGAATGGATTTTAATGAAGCTTTACAATAATATAGCTCATACATCAAAATAACAGATAGGCTACTTTTTATCCCGGAAAAATGTACAGTTCCCGTGGGATAGATTTGTTTTTGCTAGTAATATTATAAATGTGATAGTTTAGAATGGATGTTTGTTACTCTTTCACGCCAGAATGACTGAACGGATCTGGATGAAATTTCGCATAGAGATAGATTATAGTCTGAAATAACACATAGGCTGCTTTCATTCTGGAAAGATGTACGGATCCCGTAGGATAGATTTGTTTATGTTTTTCACTACAGACGAACCCGAGCAAAGCGAGGGTGAGATGCTAGTACTAGATAACTCGACAGACTGTTGTTCTGTTCCAATTTAAATAAATCGTTTTGAAATGAAAATATCTGATTAGGTATCTATTCTAAATCGAAGCATTAAAAACGTCGGCAACAAAAAATCAAATCAAAATAAATAAAAATATGTGAGAGAAGAAAGGTCAAATAACTAATTCTACTAAAAATTGGTACATACAAAAAAGTTATGTATACTTATATGTATACCTGTTCCCTTCATACTTATAACATGAATGCCCATACATTTGACATGTATTTACATATGTTCGGCTTTTGGCCGTCAGATTAACTGTTTTTGTTCATTACAGCGGATTACAGGCGAGGGTGGTCAGGTGAGTCTGCGCCCAATTTAAAAGGGTTAATTTAAAATCCTGTCACAGCTTATGTTAAATTGCTTTCATATACTTTGAGGATTGATTTAGCTTATTTAGTCATTTTTTTACGGTGTTATAGAAAATCTAGCGGAAAACTTTATCGTTTATTATGTAATACTAGCATTAGGGATGCCCTTTGTACTTATAATATTAAAGAAGCGCACTAAAGGGATGGCTATACCGACTTAATACTCAAATTATAAGTTAAGTTACGAATTTTATTAGGTAGACTAGGTTTAGTATTATACTTAGGTTGAGTACTTTTACAAAATGCTTATGTATTATCGTCTATAGTAAGATAAACTTTCTAGATAATATTTCTTCCTATTAGTGAAAATCGTACAAAAATCTGCACAGTAGTTTAGATAGTTTAAGGACAAATGATACGAGGGCAGGCCTTTAGAAGAATAATATATAAAAGTTGATGTTACCAGCACAACAATGATCTATTATAACTTTTTTATGAACATAATTACATTTTTATGAATACGTAAAATATTAACATAAGGCAGTGATAACCCAGTAGTAACACGCTCGCTTAGGAAATCAAATGGAGCGGGTTCAAATCCTGAATATCGCACTTAGGGTTTTTTTATTGTGCGAAAAATTGCCAACATACCTTACGGTGAAAAATATTATCGTGAGGAAACCTGCATGTCTGAGAGAACCTAGCAAGATTTCAAAAAACATGTGAAGTCCGCCAGCCCGCACTTAACTAGTGAACTATAGCCTGGTCACCCTCGTATTGTAGGGAAGCCCGTGCCCAGCAGTGGGACGTTAATAAAAGCTGCTTACGTACAATGTTAACCAACTTCAAAAAGAAGAGGGTACTAGATTGGGGTGTGTATTTTTTGTGTGTATGTTTCACGATATCTCGGCCAATTGTGAATTTATGTTTTTTTTTGATAAACGGATTTTATATAAATGAAAAAATAATATTCTATACTTCTAAAGTAGTAGTAATAGCTTTTTTAGTACCTAGTGTTTAATTCAGTGTATCTTTTTTAATTAAAATATTAATATTTATTTGTAATATAAAACGAAAAATTAAAGACTCTTGAGCAAAACCTTATATGATAAAAATAAACACATACTTGGCCAATGACTTCATATAAGTTAACCTTAAGTTAAAAGCTCTTTAAGAAATAGTTCCTGTGGGAGAAAGCACAACAGTAACTCAGGTGTCCGTAAGCGGCTCGCAGTGTGTACACTTTATCTGTATCTCGATTTGTTACGTGCTTGAGTCTTGCTGGATTACAAAACCGTATACATTTAAAGCAAATAAATAAGTACTAAAAGATTTAGATTTTTTTTTAATTTTCTTGCTGGATTTTTGAACAAAATATATGAAGTCTTTAAGCTTTCGTGGTTACTGAAAATATTTTTATCATGAAAAATTTACCATGTTTTTAACTTACTTTAATAAGTTCATTCCCATTTCTCCCTTTATTTCTGCAATGTTATAAGTCATGGTATCAGTATACCCGTGACTATATCTGACTTGACAAATCTTGACTAACTCTGTAGTTCTAAAAATAATTTCCTTCCGGATCTAATAAATCTATTATCTAATACCAAAAAAATCGTTCGAAACTTTTAACTATGCATTTCAAAATTATTAAAAATATTTAACTTAGTATAACACAAAATATAATTGATAAAACTTTTTTTTTATTTTATCCCAAGACGAATTATAACAGGTAAAACAAAGCCAAGTATCTTATAAGGGTTCCATTATTACTTATTTGGAACCCTAAAAAATGGGGTTTAATACCATAAATCCTTCATATTTAACGTTTAATCTCAAGAACACGTAAAACAATAGAAAATCGATACGAACATTATAAAACAGCCAATAGACCTGAAAATGATTAGTAAACTTTGAAGGGGTTGCTCGTAAATTCGGGGCAGGTGCTCTCAAACTTTTATGAGCTGGCTATTGAATCCGTAATCCTCCTTTATTACTTTCCGCAATAAAACCCGATAGGTAATTGTTCTGGAACAAGGGTAATAGGGTATTAATTTCTTTCTAGATCTGTTTTATATGATGAAATGGAAATTGATAAAAAATTAACCAATAAAAAAAAATTTACCATAAAAAAAATATATTGAAATGTAATATTTTCAATAAATAAAAATATAATAACGGATAATATAGAAACGGCGGAAACAAAAAATCAAAATAAATCCGCGAAAAAGTCTAAAAAGATAGTTTAATTTAAAATAAAAATATCTACTCACTACATCGCTAATGTTGTTTAATAGGTATTAGAACTACAGCCGTACATGCTAGTATTATAACATTATTACATACATACTACAAAATATAAAAAGACTCGTACTCTAATTATAGATGACAACGATTTTAATTTATTTAGACCATAAAGCGTACAAGTAAAAATTAGGCAAATTAAAAAATATATGGCTAATTTGCTGTTTAGTTAAGGTACCCTATTATGTATTCAGCCCTTTTTAACGTCCCACTGCTGGGGGTGGGCCTCCCTTCAATACGAGGGGGATCAGGCCATAGTCCACCACGCTGGTCAAGTGCGGGTTGGCTGACTTCACATGTCTTTAGAAAACTTGCTAGGTTCTCTCAGACATGCAGGTTTGCTCACGATGTTTTTCCTTCACCGTAAGACAAGTGATAATCATGTTAGAAATAATCCGCACATGAAAATATCAGAGGTGCGAGACCCGGGATTTGAACCCGCTTCATTCGGTTTCCCAAGCAAGCGCGTTAACACTGGGCTGCCACTGCCTGTGAAACTTACTTACCTTATTAATATTATATTGTCATTATAATATACCAAGATATATGTATATAATTACGTTATATTTATTAGGTAACTATGACTATTCGCTTTAAGTTTAAAATTAAACATAGAAACTGCAGTGTGGTAATAAGCAGTGTCATTAGACCCTTAATTTCCACAGACGATTGTAAAATTACAATTTTGATAATGATGATGATGTTCTCCTGACCAATTCCGGCTACAACGGCCAATCTCGTTGAGACTAGCTAACTGCGCAGGAGATATAGTGCAAAAGTGTACGCGCAGACACAAGTGCACTCTCTATTCCCGTCACTCTCATACTCCGGTGGGAGGACCACTCGACACGACCAGTGAGAGTTAGGCGCAGGACCGGCTTACGTGCTCTCCGTGGCACGGGGGTGAAACACCGCCAACTTCCCAACTCCGGGCTATTACTGAGGCTTACTATACAGATAGACTCAGTAACTAAACTTGCCCAGACCCGGTACTCGAAGCAGGACCTCCGGGTGCGCAGCCGTACATGCTAGCGACTACACCACCGAGGCAGTTACAATTTTACTTCTACTGTATCCCTGGAACAGTGAAATTAAAGGAAGGATGTTGTGAAAATACTTTATTTATTCTATTCCTAATTCCAGCGTATGCACGCTCCTTCGGTAAACTCGTTAAGGGCGATTTTTTCACTCTTTCGTTTCGGTTTTGTTAATTAGAAACCTGTCTGCTTCGTGACGAGCTCTCGGTTTGTGTAATGAAAAAAGGTATTTGGAAATAACTCTATTTTGTATAAGCAATTTTAATAAACTTTTAGGGTAAAACGTATAAAAATACCATCTTATTTCTAATTTTTTTACTTTCTTTTAGATCTTACTTAGGTACATACATACAAATGTATATTTTAAATACGTTAAGGTCAAAAAAAATATTATCTCTTTTAGAATGTATTATAAAAGAAGGGAATTGCGATTATATTAAACGAAAAGTATTGGTTTCAGCAGCCAATATTTACAAAATTTGTATTTTTATTAAAAAAAAATCAAATCCTACAAGTAGGTTTTTGTTAATATTTATATGGGACCTTTGAGGTCAAATCTTTTAAATAAAAATCATGAAAATCGATTCACAGTTGATAAAGATGCGCCTAAAATTTATTCATACAAAAGTATATACATCTGAAATGTTTCTTTTTGAAATCGGTCTATAAACAGTGGAATCCAAACTATTAAAAGTTTTTAAAGAGTAAAGGCTTTAGAATTTGAAATAAAAAGAAAAAGATGTGTTTGCTGATACTGTCAAGAATAACTAACAGTCAGGTTTCACTTACAGCTTCAAACTATCTCTCGCACTTCACTGCTCACCTGCCTGAACTTTGTAACTTGATAAGCAGTTAACTTTAACTATTACTATTAAACTTACTAATCTGTTAAACATAACATTTGGGTAAAATTTAAACATTTCTGTAGATTTGAGTATAAATAGCTTAAGATTATCAATAGGTACATTTTAATTTTTTTGAGCGGAACCCTAATTCTTTTACTGAAAAAAGTAGCCTAAGTTACTCCTTATAACATCAACTACCTGCAAGTGAAAGTCTCGTCAAAATCGGCCCAGCCATTTCGGATATTAGCTGGAACAAACCGACAGATAAAATTTTTAAAAATTGTGTTTTTCTTATAAATATCGTATATAATTCCATATGCATTTAGTAAAAAACTGTTATTTTGACATCACAAACAGATACCTACTTCAATTTTATTTATCTGTATAGATGTATAGATTATAATATTATTATGTATTTCCAAAGTAAGACAGTAGAAACCCTCGAAAAGAAAAGTCTCGTACCTCTGATATCTTCATGTGCGTATCATTTTCAACATGATTACCACTTGCCCTATAGTTAAGTAAAACATAGTAAAAAAACCTGTATGTATTAATTATAACCTAATTAGTTTTCAAAAGATAGTAAAGAACGCCAATGTCCTAGTTAGGTGGACTGTAACTTGAGCCTCCTCGCATTGAAGGTAAATCCGTGCTTCAGCAGTGTTACTTTAAGAAATCTCCGTCAAAAACATACCAAAAAATATATATGTAAAATCGAATAAGTACTCCCTCCTTTTGAAGTTAGTAAACAAATACAAGCAATAAAAATTATAAAATACTGATGTAACTCGACATTTACCTTAAATTTAAAAGCCATTTGCAAATAAAACGCCAACAAATCGTCGACTGCTAACCGTAGATGAAAACAGCTGGAAAATGGGTTGAAGGCTGAGATTTATTGCATCGACCCACGCCGAGTGATTAATCCGTAGGCTGAATGACGATGAAGTGCGTTTTTGAAGAGACCTATACGAATGATATATGAGTTATTTAGTTTTCGTTACTTACTTAAATATTGTATATAGTCATGGACGAATTAGAGACTGGACCTGACATAAAATACAAATGTATGAAAACTAGTTCAACCAAGTGACGCATAACGCACACAAAGATTTTATTACATTATTATAAACACTAATACACAATACAATATTTCTAGTGCTCAACGTAATCGATAAAATACATATATCGATGAACCAATAAATGACATTTTAGACATTTGTAAGCATAGTCATCATATTTTACATCTTTTAATTTAAAATATCTGTATTTATTATAATAAATTAAAATAAATGAATTAAAGAGGCAATAATAATGTGTCAAATAATATTTATTTTTTAATTTGATTTATATAAATACGATGGCATTGATAGCAACATTCTGTTGGCCTATAATAATGTTAATAAACAAATGAATATCGGGTGTATATTCCATTAATATATAATAAATATTATTTTGTAAAGATTAAAAAAATATTAAGCTAATTTAATTAAATAAAGTGATTTTGTTGATTCTGTTATTGAACTATTTTAATTGGCAATTGATTGTCTCGGGTAGTTATAAAAACGTGACACTGTCCTAATATTGCTCGTTATTAATAAACATTTGTGAAATTAGGAAAAAGAAAAGTGATTGCAAATTGTGGAAAAGTGAGTGTTGGATCGTGAAAGTAAAATAATTAGTGCAAGTGGTAAAGTGTTTTATTACAAATCGCCAACCCAGAAGTTTAGTGCTAAAACATTATTGTTTGATTTTGTGTAATTTATGTGTTGAAATAAAATGATCTTTATTATTATTACAATGGAATAATATTCCAAAGTATATAAATGTGGAATAAAATAAAATAAAAAATTAAGTACACATACTAATTATAATTTTTGCATTTATATTTTTATTTGATTTAGAAAATATTTTTATAAATTTATTGTCATCAGATTGTAGGATACTGTGGTAAAAGTATTTTATGTTATTGTACTGTACAAATAACACAATTCGTTTAGTAATTTCGTCAAATATCGATATATTTTTCGACATTGTCAAGCACTAGTCGATGTCAAATGGACTCACTCGACAGTTTAGTCATTTGTTCTGAATGGTATAATCCAGGGATTTTATGATGGTTGTCAGATGTCAACAATACATAGAAATATCGACTATATTTAACATAGTTGGATAATATGACATTTTATTTTACATTTAATTAAATTGTGTGATAAATAACCATAAATGTAATAAAATAATGTATTTACAAGTGAAAAGAAATACTGCTGCTTCCGCCGTTATAGTTTTTACATCATTTAACAGAAGATTTAGTCATTTTTGGGAGATGTTTTGTTGACAAATAAGTGCTTGAGACTGACGCAAAAAACGAACGACCAAGCCTAAAATCTCCTGGTTACTGAGAAGACCGATAAAGGTACGTCCGCTTATATGTCTAGTCCAGTGGTTAATTCGTTCATGTATATAGTATATAAAATTGGAATTTTTCTTCTTTTAATTCTAATTAGCTTTTTAATTGTTTATCTAAGATAATACTGCATGGAGTTCCGTCTTTACCATAATGGCACATGAAGCCATATGTCCAGGGCCCCTTGCCTCACTAGGGCCCTGACTAGACATGTCATTGATTTGTTTTTTAGTTTGCTTAATTTTTTTTTATCATTTATGTTTTTTCACCTTTCAAAAGGTCCTAAATTGTTGTTTTCTCAGGGGCCCCCACACGGTTTAAGACGGCCCTAACTGCATGAGTCATCATTTGTTCAATTGTTTATATTAAATTAATTTAGGTCCCAAATTAATCCTCCTAAACTAATTAATAGAGCTGAGAGGAACTAAGCTAGTTATAATGTAGATAAAAATAATCTGTACATATAATAAAATTGTAACTTAGCCGAATCTGTACATTAAATATTTTTTGGAAAATCTTATTGAAATAAACATTATGATCGATACAGAGGCCGAATCTACGAATACGAATCTACGTATATTTTTTAGAATTTTTGTCTGTCTGTCTGTCTGTCTGTCTGTTGCCGTATCACAGAAAAACCACTGGGGGGATTTTGATGAAATTTGGTATGATGATAGCTGGCTATCCGGGTCAACATATAGGATACTTTTTACCTCGGGAAAATATCTCATTTCTGAGAAAAAATACAAAAACTGCATTGTAAGAGTATACTAATATGTAAACCTTAATTATTTGGATTTTGGTCATATGAACGCGGGCGGAGCCGCGGGTAATGCTAGTATAATCTAAAACAAAATTTCTAAGACAAAAAAGCTGCAAGCCGGAGATAGCTTATAAAGTGGCCCCATTAAAACAAATGGTGATAAACAACGGTATCAACGTGTAAAGAATCGAAAAGAGACGAGTGAGAGATTCAGGGATATTGATGGCTTCGACGGATGCAAACTTGAGCTTTCAATTAAAAGCTGAGCAGCGCTGATAAACGACTGTCCACCGTGCAGTTAGATAACATTAACGAGTATTCTTAAATAATTTAGTGCATTTGACGGGTTCGATTCAAGCGTGTGGTAAGATATGCATTTTAGATAGCTATTAGATGATCATAAAAATTATAATTCTGAATTAGATTCGAGGTTTTATAAAAAGAATTATAGAATTTTTGTAGGCATAAAAAATGTATTAAGCTGATTATGTTTTTTTTCCATGTTTCGGAAAGTATGTAGAGTTCTGAATTTTCATCTCTCTTTTATAATGACCGATTTTTGAAAAAATTGTATTAGTATTTATTGCATATATGCGCTTAAAATAGCTTATATAGATGAATAAAATATGTATATAGAAGGCTACTTCTTCGTGGCGGCTACCCCATAACTAAAATTTGAATAGGACATTTTAGCAATTTTTAGAGTCAAAATAGATATTTTTACTATTTTTGGTCTCAAAATATTTGATAATAATGTATTATTCTAAATACTATACATTACAATAATTATTATTGCATATATCAAAATGAACATAAAGCGATTATACAAATTTAATTAGAGCATAGGAAAATGGAAATCGAAGTAAATTAAGAAGAATCTATAAAAAAAATCACAGTACAAGTATTGGTTGGTGGTAAGAATCCTCTACGCAAACAAGCTCAGTTAAACAACTAATTTTACAACGATTGATAATTTTCGTTTATGTATTTGTCCAACTTATTTATCAAGCTTTCTATTAACACTTTCTTAGATTTAAGCGGATATTAGATATTTTAAATAAATAAATATATAATATAATAAATATCTTTTCAGATTTCGCGAATTTATTTCATTTTTGGTTTCTGACGTTTCGAATACTTTACAGCAATCATGGTCACGGAAAAGAGTTTTAGACTTCTCCAACCTATCTTACTCTGAAGAAAAACCGAAAAGATAATTTATCTGGAGCTTTCTATTAATTAATTAATGTCAATTTTTACTCAAACCGTAACTTAAAAAACATATCATATTTATAAAAATTATGTCATATAATAACAATTATATATGCATATATATAATATAACACAAAATAGGTAGAAACAACGTTAGAATATACCATCAGGATAACTCCAATTGAAAAACGGAACGGTAGCCGAAGGTTTAAAAAGAAAAATGATTGTGAATAGCTTTTAAAGGTGGCTGGAGACAAATGGTAGTGTCGACGCGTTGAGCGATCGTTTCTGTTTAAATGTTTAGACACCCATAGTCCATATCCCGACTGTTGGAATATTTCAAATAGTTTTTGTATCTATCCAAGTCTTTGTCATGATAAAAAATTGATAATTTAATTTGATGTATCTATATGGTATCTTTTTTTAAATAGCAAGTTTATGGCTCTATTGTTTTAGGAGTAAGGAATTTGTAATATTACAAAATACTCGTATTTAAGATGACTTCAGACTTGTCTTATAGTTCGCACATATGCTTTTGCTAGCCTTTATAATGGCTTGTGGGCCTGACTTTATTCCATTGCATTTGCCTATTAGGAGCTAGTTTTTTAGAGCTAGCTAGCATATCATACCTCGTCAATTTTAATGTGTCTAATAAGTGAAGGAAAATATTTTAAAGAAGCCTGTACGTCTTCTGTAGATGAGTAAATCCTCCTCAATATTTGACTAGCGTGGTCTAAAATGTATATTTCTGCCGTGGAATAAAAGTTATACATAGAATAAAATTTTATCTTAACCTATATAAAAAGGACGTGTATAAAGCGTCATTCTCATAATAATTCAAGTTAAAAGTTCAAGTTAAAAAAAAGCTTAATAATTATAAATATAAAAGACTATACATATATATATATATATATATATATATATATATATATATATATATATATTCACTACATAAATGTAAATTAAACCACTCGTTTAAAAATGAACTTCGCCGCCATTCAACACATACCGATCAATCGGCATAGTCACTTCGCAATAAATCTCTTTCAGGCCATTTTCCACATGTTTTCACCTTACCCTTCGTTTTCGATGATTTGTCGTATTGTTGATGTTGATATGTGAATATTTTTTACCTAATTATGAGATATGAGTTTGATTTACGATATGTATTAGTTGTTATTATAATTAATTAGCTTAAGTAAAAGTTTCTTACTAAATTTCCATATTGAAGATTTACACTAGGGGTACTGGGGACTATTGTCCAGGGCGGCAAATTTTTGAGGGCGGCAAAATTTAAAAAAAATCGCGTAATCGATTTTTTTTTCATTTATTAAAAATTAAAAAACTTGAACTTGGGGCGGTGTTTCTTACATTGCCCAGGGGCTAAGGGGGGGCTAAGGTTGAATCTGGCACTGTTCAAACCCTTAGACCGTGATCTGTTATACACATAGATCTAACTTTAATGCTATATCAAAAAGTGAATTTTCTTATTTATAACTAACAACTTACTCTCACAACGCTCGGGTGCTCTAGGTACCTAATTCTTTTACTAAAATTAAAGTAGCCTAAGTTACTCTTTATAACATCAGCTGCAGTTCTGCCGTTTCGGAGATTAGCCGGAAGAAGCAGTCAATCAGACAACATTTTGAAATATTTTTTTATAAGTACCTACCGTATATAATTTCTTATGCATTATGTAGAAAGCTGTTATTTTGACATTACAAACAGACACCTTAATTTTATTTATCTGTATAGATCTATAGGTACTATTCACTAGCGTTACTAATCAGGATAACTCTTTATGTCTGTAGCACCAATAGATAATTTATAAGGCATAAATTAACATTTATTATTTTAGTTAAACAATTCTTTATTACTATGAAAATAGGCTCAATAAAAATTCATAAGGCTAAATCATTTTTCAACGAAACCATTAGCCCCGTTCAAACTAAACTGTGCCCGGTGTAAACACGTCACCTGTCACGCGTCGCGTGATGTGACGGAGCAGAATCGCGTCATTGCTCACGAAACAAATGATGGAAGTTAGAAAAACGTATATTAAAATATTTTTAGAAATATTTTAATAGTATAAATATATATCATGGCTGCAAAAATGTTTATTTGTTTTTAATCGTAATAAATATTTAAACACATAATATTCACAATATGGAGAAGAAAACATCACCAGCAACTTCTTATCACGCATTCCTGTTGTAAATTAGTATCTTTTAAAAAAAGAAACTAAACACGGAGCTACTGAGGTTACTGAGGCACTTATTACTAATTCTGAAAAAAAAAACAAAATCGCTGATTAAATTAATTACCTCCTGTATTAAAAGTCGGTTATAATGGATATGTTTCTAGTAATTGAGTACATAAGTATAACTATATTAAGTATATATTTACTTCTATTCTGACAAGGAAGCAAATAGTCCGTGCTGCTTTATTGCTATTATAATGTATAACGTAGTGCCTCAATTTGAAAAATCTATATATAAATAGGCAGAGACAGACAGTCGATCTTTTTCTCTTCTAATTGTATCACCTATTTTTTTTATATTTTTATTTTTTTGGTTTAATAGCTATTAGCAAGCTTTAGTGTTATCAATAAAAAAATAAAATTATCATGAATGTAAAAGACTAAAAAAAAATGTTGGAAAAATGTAAATTTATTATATTTTTTAATAATGATAATGTATATTAATACTTTCTAAATTAATGATATTTTAACGTACATAAATGTTATTTCTAGTCACTTATAAATAATTAAAAAATAGAGTATCTATTTTTTTTTTGTTTTTGTGTTTAAATTGCATCTAATAAGACTCACCTCATCCATAAATTGCATTCATAGCTCCATGACTTTATATGAAAAATGAATAAAAGTCGGTACATTGACACGTTGTTGAAGGGTATTGGGAGAGAAAACACGTAACGTATATAAAACAAATAAATTTGAATACTGTGTTTTGTCTGCGACTCCACTTTCGTTAGAATGTACGTACACACGTGCGCCCTAATCTCTGTCTATCAGTCTGTCTGTTACCGCATCACGGAAAAACCACTGGACGGATTTTGATGAAATTGTATGATGATAGCTGGTTATCCGTTATTTTATTGCGGGAAAATATCTTATTTCTGAGAAATCAATACTAAACCTTAAAACGTAAGTAGGGGCGAACCCGAGCGGAGCGTGGGTGAGTCGCTAGTATAAAATTAAAAGTATGAGACTAAAATAAAAATTATTATGCACAAATAGTAACTCATCTTTATCATAAAGTTAAAACAGTATACACTCGATAACAACAAAACTTAACACAAAATAAAAATCGACTTGAAAAAAAACACCGACCGGTCATTGTGCTTTTATTAGTAACGACTGGCACCAACTTTGAAAATAGCTGATTAGATATCTATATGCGATATAGTTATTAAACGAAAACTACCAATAACTTATTTTTTACCGTTTAGTGTTTTCTTTTTCAAAGTCGGTTTTGTTTATTTTTTCTGCATTTTTTGTGTAGACACAGTAGTAGTGAAGAAAGAAGAAACTATTGTACTACTGATATATATGTTTGATGCCAATTTTTATATTTATACTGAAAAACTATAATTCACTTTTATTTGTAACACTAAATCCGATTCTAACGTGTTAGGCTTGTCAAATCAAACAAAATAAGCCCAAACTCAAAGTATCTACTATTAGCCGTTGAAAAGTTCCTATCCACCTTTTGGCCTTACCATCAGATAAAGTAGATGATACCGAATCATTGCATTATCAATGGCAATAGAAAAACTTGCTAAGTTTCAAGTCAATATGACAATAAGGAGTAAGTAAAATTTTAATTAGCTATTTTTCCACCCTTAGAGGTGATATTTTTTTCAAATTTAAATGGAATCAAATTGGAAGTATATACTTTCAAACAATAGAAAAATTGTCCAAATCGGTTAATAAATAACGGAGTTCTGAGGTATCACACATAAAAAATACAGCTGAAATGAGAACCTCCTCCTTTTTGAAGTCGGTTGAAAATGCAATTTACCTAAATATATATATATATATATATATATATATATATATATATATATATATTACTATTAAATACAGAATCTTCATCTTTAAAGTAGGCTAAAGCAAATATTATTGACACATTCGAGTAACGGGTCACTACCTTTCTAATCTCTATTGGATGTTGCTTCAATACTCATCTTCATTTGTACCGCATGTAAGTTTAATTTACAATGAATTTTATTTTAAACTTATATTCACACAGGCTATTTAGTTTAGCGTGTATAAGCATCGGTGGTTCAGTGGTAGAATGCTCGCCTGCCACGCGGGCGGCCCGGGTTCGATTCCCGGCCGATGCATTACATATTTTTAATAATTATAATCTTATAACCTATATAATAATTTTGGCTAAGTAATTAAAGCTTACCTATTAAATACATACCTAATCAAATATTTTCGAAATTGGTGCCAGCCCATACAAAGCAAAGCACGCCGACTTCGAAAATATTTGATTAGGTATGTATAGTAAATGAAAACTACCAATCAGTTATTTTTTACTTTTTAGTGTTTTTGTTTGAAGTCGGTTTTTATTTTTTTGTTAAAAAGTTTTTTTTAAATATATTTTTAAAGTTAAGTAATTTAGACAATGCCAATTTTGATAAAACAATGCGAAAAATTATTAAAAAACACAACTACTCGTTTTTAATTTTTTATTCTCAACACAAGGAGTGCCTTGGCTTAAAGCTATTTAACTTTTATAATTAATAACAATATAGAATACATTAAAGTCCAAAAGCTTAAAGGTCTAAGGTTTTACTATAAAAATAAGTCTAAATCTCAAAATATGAGCCTGAAATCTACGATGTATTTTTCCAAATAACACAAGGTGTGTTGTCGATACTCCACTCAATATCGTACGTGAGTCCGAAAATAATCTGTTTAGTTGCTGTTACCGGTAAATCATGTGTAAGCTTCTTAACCTGACTGGAATTTATTTCATTCAGTCTTTTTATTTATATGTTTTGTTGAAAATTGCTATTTTTAGGGTTTCGTTGCCAAATAAAAACAGAACCCTTATAAATTTTAGTTCATATTAGAGTTGCACGTCTGTCGATATTTAACAGCGAGTTGACTCAGAAGTTTTTGCATATTTTACTGTCTTGAATATTTTAATAATTCTTTAAAACTCTTAATTTCCGAAAAATTTTAATTATTTTTGAACAACTCCACTCGCGTTATCGTAGACCGACAATAATAATTTTTTACGAAAAAAATTTACATGAAGTTCAAACCCCCTTTATCTCCCCAGCAAATATAGATATTTCCAAAATAATTTCTCTCTATCATTACACCAAATCTCATGAGCAATTCAAAATTGTTATTAATAAAAAAAACCTTCATATTAAATCACTTATACGATGAATTTTTTACATCGCTTTTAAATACATTTAATGACATTTGATACCACAAAGTATTACATATATCATTAAAATGGCCGAAATTCTCGTACTTTTGGTCTCGTAAGAATCTTGGCACGGCTGCCAGATAACTTAACCTGGCTAACCTGCAACTTAGTAACAAGTTTCATTTATTTGTTTGAAAACTTGTGTTTAAGTTATTTCGTCCGAATACCCTGCGCGTGCTTTAAAGTTTTAAGGAATAATAATAGGTTTATAGAGTGTTATTAAATTGTTTTAAGCAAAATTATTTTATAGAGGGTTCTACGTGACGACGTAGCGCAGTTGTGTGTCGCTAGTCTCACTTGTTTAAGTATTGGGATTCTATTTTAGCAAAGAAGCTTACAACCAAGATCTTTGAAAATTAGCAAGTATTTTATGTTCTGTATAGTCCTCCAGGTAAATTTCTAAGAAATTAAGTAAAACTCTAAGAAATCTATTGTTAACTGACACGCCGGCGTGTCCGCGGTCGTTAAGGGATTAAGATGTATATTTTACACAATATAAATATTTTGCTTAAAAATCTATAATGGAGTGCCAAAAATTATTAAATATTCATTTTTAAGACAAACCAGACTTTAGCCACAACTGTCAAGTGTTATGACATAAATAAATAATATATAAAAATTTATTTGCAAAAACTATTACAAAATGTTAAATTAGTTACTTAACGACAAAAAATAAAATTTATACTAAAAATAAAAATAATCTTATATTACTATACTATATCTAAACGAAACGCTGCAGCGAGAAAACTGGCAAAATTTTAAAAACCTTTTTATTGACACCGCTTTTACAGTGGCATTTCGGAATTCCAATCGCGTAACAAGATCTGTCCACTCAATAATATTTACCCGCGCGACGGTGAATATTTACTTCTCTAAAACGCTAGCTGAAAACTTCCGAGTGAACAAACATCTCTAAATGTCGCTCGTAAACTTTAAATCATAGATGGCTTTAGAAAAGGTATGTTGGACTGATGTAAAAAAATATAAATATGTTGGGACATTAACACACAACACCATCTAGTTCCATGGTAAGCTACGAGGCTTGTGTTATGGATACCAGATAGTTGATACACTACACATATTATTACTTTAAATACATACATATTATAAATATAAACACCCATGACTGGAGTAAAAACATTCGTGCTCATCACATAAATGAATGCCCCTAGCGGGACTTGAACCCGCGACCGTTGGCATAGCAAGTAGGGTCACTAGAAACTCAGCCAAACGTGTTGTCAAACAAAAAAACTAAATATGAAACAATAAAAGTAAATAATAAAATTCGTATTAGCTTCAGTTCATTATCGGGACAGATGTAATGGAAAGCTCAAAATTATTGTTTGTGTTACTTTATAGCGGGAATAGAACATTACCTGGAGTAACTCATAGGCTATTCATATTTATGTATCAAAATATATAGTCCACTAACGACTCACCCTCGCTCCACTCGGGTTCATCCCTACATTTTTAACGTAATATAGATTTTTCAGAGATGAGATATTTTCCCGCAGTAAAAAGTATCCTATATGTTAACCTGGATAACCAGCTATCATCATACCAAACTTCATCAAAATCTGTCCAGTGGTTTCCTCGTGATGCGTCCCCATACAGACAGAAAGACAGACAAAAATTCTATAAACTCGTAGATTCGGCCTCTGTATTGATCATAATGACTATTTGAATAAGATTTTCCAAAAAATATTGAATGTACAAATTCGACTCAAAATTTTATTATATGTACAGATTACTATGTTGCTCTATGATGAACAAACCAACTGACACCTCTATCACGTTTATAATATTTAAAACCAGAATAACATGTAACATCAACAAAGATAATTTACAGAGTTTTAGTTTTACAAAATGAAATCAGAAGAGAGGGTCAACCTTCCAGGAACAAGGCAATGCGTCCCGCGGGTCCTCTCCACCGGATTGTTCTACAGTCGGCGATTGCTCGACGTTTATTGTTGTATCTCGTTAACCTGAGGGTATAAACGCTTGATTACTTTGTTACAAAGTTTTCCTAAATATATGTATGTGTCCATTATAACTTTAAGCTTCGGAAAGTTATCGCTAGGGGCCGCAGTGATTTAAAATAATAACTACTTATTTAAAAGCTACTTTTTCTAAATTTTTCCTTCCAAAGCTTCTAGGAAGTTGAGTTTTGGAAACATTATTTTTGAAAATATGCATTTGGTTATTTTTGTTATCACACAACTATTGTAAATGCGTAAATATATCTATGATGTGTATATGTTTCTTACTCTATCACGCTTAAACAGCTGGACGAATTTTGTAGAGCACGGATTGACTATGAATAGTATGAACTGGAGCAATACATAATATGTAGGCTACTTTTAGTTACAAAATCTATCGCTAAGGAAGCCTATTTACACCAGAAAGAAGGGAGAGAACCAAGAGAGTAAGAGTAAAAATATATTTCATTTAAGTTAATTTGTTCTGAAAAGAAGATTTGCTCTATGTGATTCATAATAGCGATTGGCTACCCGAAGTGAAGCAAAATTTCAGCCTCTCATGTCCATCAATTTGGAAAAAGCGTTGATATATTTGGAATGACAGGCATCTTGACTCTATATTGTCTATATAGAATATTATAAATATTAAAAATATATATGTTTTTTTTTCATAAATACTACAATATAAGGTTAAAAATCAATATTTACGAACAAACAGTCAAATTTAATTTATGTATCTACATAAATTCCAAACTAAAATACCTTTACTGAAACTTCATAATAACTTTCAATAACTAAGGGAAATATGGTTGCTCTGAGATGACAAATTGAGTTTATCAGCGGCGCGGTGCTCCAAAACTTAGCTAACTTCTAATGTATATGCACTACTACGAAATATATATCTAAATATATAATCAATATATCTTTTATTTTACTGGAAACTTGATTACCATTTGTCTTATGGTGACGGAAAACATCGTGAGGAAACCTGCATGTCTGAGAGAACCTACCAAGTTTTCGAAAGACATGTGAAGTCCGCCAACCCGCACTTGGCCAGCGTGGTGGACTATGGCCTGATCCCCCTCGTATTGAAGGGAGGCCCGTGCCCAGCAGTGGAACGTCAAAAAGGGCTGACTACAAGTACTTGCAATTTACATTTTTTACTTATATGTTAAGTTACATCATAAATATTTATAGTGCAATATAACATTTGAAATATAATCATTATCCAAAATATATGTTATAGATTATAGATGTGGGAGATAAAATTTATTTACAACCATCTTCCTCAAAAAGGAGTAGGTTCTCAATTCGGCTGTATGTTTTTTTTAATGTTTGTTACCTCAGAACTCCGTCATTTATTAACCGATTTGGACATTTTTTGTTTTGTTTGAAAGTGTATACTTCCAGATTGGCCCCATTTAAAAAAGAAGGTGAAAGAAAATATTTTTAAAACATACATTTTATTATAATAAAAAATTATAAAAAAATAATTTAATAATAATGTGTGTGTATATATATATATATATATATATATATATATATATATATATATATGTCGTGTTATCCATATACTACGAACATCATCTTTAGTGGTTACTCATCTTGTGGGCGTTATCAGGGCTCAAATAATAAAGTATTCAGTGCTCAATACACCATTTAATCAGGGAAGTCACAATGTTATAAACTTGAAACGGTAATTCTAATGATTTAGAGCTAGCGGGTTCACAGTCACCGATCATCGACTTCCAACTACAATATCAAAGCAAAACTATATGCTACACCATGATCAACCGTCTTTACTAAACCACGTATCTGCAAAGAATGTCGTGATGGCGTCTCGACCCCGCTCGAGACTAAATCTCTGCTCTAAATTCAAAATAACTTTAAAAGCAATAAAAAGTAAATTAAAGAACATAGTGACTTTAAACAATAATAAGGTTTCATAACAGAAAAAGGTAACTAAATCCTCCTCCGTCTTATATATATATATATATATATATATATATATATATATATATATACTAAATATCGTCCAAATTCGTTTCGTCATTTTAGCATAAAGAAGTTTTAAACAGACACTCATACAAACTTTTGTATTCATAATATTAGTGGAACCAGCTAGCTTTAACATAAAAAATGAAGAAAAACATCCAAAAAGTAAAAGTAATATATAAATCCTCACCTACCAATCATTTCAACACCTATTCGTCTAGATTTGTCTGGACCGCAGACGGAGCCGACGGAAAACATCATATTTCAAGCGTCTCAAACCTCTTTACTAGATCAACTTTCGACTTGAGCTTAATTCACATGTTAGATTATTCTACGTGGAATTTTCTAGACACGCGAAAACAAGAAAGTTTTTACATCCAATAATATATAAAAAGTTTTACTTTTTTACGATATATGTACATATTATGTGTACCTATAACAATTCACTCAAATTTCATAAATGAACAACACTTCTCTTGCACACACAGCTTTGGCTGTTGTAGAAAACAAAACTGTTCTTACCAAGTCTTATGTATATTTTTCAACCGACTTCAAAAAGGAGGAGGTTCTCAATTCGACTGTATGTTTTTTTTTTTTTTTTTTTTATGTTTGTTACCTCAGAACTCCGTCATTTATTAACCGATTTGGACAATTTTTGTTTTGTTTGAAAGGGTATACTTCCAGATTGGTCCCATTTAAATTTCAAAAAAAAATACCACCCCTAAGGGTGGAAAAACAACTAATGATGAATTTAACCTACTTCTAATTGTCATATTGACTTGAAACTTTGCAAGTATTTCTATTTCCGTTGATAGTACAGTGGTTCGGTGTTGTTGACCTAATCTGATGGCAAGGCCAGAAGGTGGATAGGTGGAACTCTTCAACGGCTAATAGTAGATACTTTGAGTTTGGGCTTATTTTGTTTGATTTGACAAGCCTAACACGTTTAGAATCCTTACTTTGCTACTACTGTCTACACTAAAAAGGGAAAAATAAAACTTTTTAACAAAAAATAAAAACCGACTTCAAACAAAAGCACTAAAAAGTAAAAAATAAACTGATTGTTAGTTTTCATTTACTATACATACCTAATCAAATATTTTCGAAGTCGGTGTGCTTTGGCTAAGTAATTAAAGCCTACCTATTAAATACATACCTAATCAAATATTTTCGAAATTGGTGCCAGCCCATACAAAGCAAAGCACACCGACTTCGAAAATATTTGATTAGGTATGTATAGTAAATGAAAACTAACAATCAGTTATTTTTTACTTTTTAGTGCTTTTGTTTGAAGTCGGTTTTTATTTTTTTGTTAAAAAGTTTTTTTTATATTATGCTTATGCATGATTCTCATTAATAACTATTTAGCTGCCATTGCTGATAGTACGAAATCTATCAGAATTTAAATGTTATGGAGCTTTCGTAAATTTTTACGAGTATTAGAATGAACAAAATCTATAGGTACATGTAATAAAATTGTAACTAAGTCGAATCTGTACACTAAATATTTTTTGGAAAATCTTATTGTAATAGACATTATTATTGATACTGAGGCCGAATCTATTGTTTTTAGAATTTTTGTCTGTCTGTCTGTTACCGCATCACGGAAAACCCACTGGAGGGATTTTGATGAAATTTGGTATGATGATAGCTGCTTATCCGGGTCAACATATAAGACACTTTTTACCGTGGGAAAATATCTCATTTCTGAGAAAAAATACAAAAACTGCAATGTAAGAGTATACTGATATGTAAAACTTAAGAATTTGGGTTTTTGTCATCTGAACGCGGATGGAGCCGCGGGCAATGCTAGTATATTTATATGATTTTCCAGACATGACAATGATTACTATGGCAACCTAATGCAAGCGGTAAATATGGCAACCGTGACGGTTTTTTAGGGACGCCTTCTCGTGACGCGGCCTTGAAATTTTACTCTTTTGCGCGCAAATAAGTTTCACTTCAAAAAAATAATGACATTGCTACATCTAACTATTCTAGCCAATAGACACTCGTAAGGCGGGCGTTTATAACTGCCCCACAATTTTATACTAATATAGTTTTATCTTTCTTTTTGTTAGGTTTTAAATAAACTAGTGCAATCACTCCGTGGTTGAAAATCAACTACAATTTATTAAATTTGATCGATATTGAGGTTCCTTTCTCAAAGTTATATAGATAGCCTATAAAATCCAAAAGAATTTTGAAACTGGCCCATAGATTCAGAGATTTACACGTACAGACGAACAAACTTTTCATGTTTATATTATGTAAGTACTCGTATAATATTATCTAACAACATGCTACATCTTTTAGCAGTGAAGTAATAATAATTTATAAATAAAATGCGCGATCGGATTCGCAGGTAAAAGAAAGTCAAATTTTGCATTTCAGCAGTCCTTCTCTATATAAAGTTTAACTATGCCAAAGCTCATACTCTTCCGTACATACAAGAAGCTTAAAAAGGGGTTCAAAGTTTTTGCTTCACGTATTATTATATATATTTTAAATATAGATAAATGAAAATTAATAAAATAAATATAGGCCAACGAGGCCGTTAACTAGTTTATGTAACAGATTCAAAATATTTTAATGACCTATGTACATCAATCTTTTATAAAATTAATGAGGCTCGGAAAAAGTTTTTAGATCAAGAAGTCACTTTCTTCCTCAACACTGAATGTACAATAGAGCTCTAAAAACATCGTATAGCTTTGCATGAAGGTGCTCATATATTTCCTGCCCAATGCAAATGAGACCATCTGACGTATGATCTGATATACCACTTTATAACTTGAATTGATATCACCTTTAAAACAAAAGCATAAGGTTGATTTTTGATTAATTAATATTTTTACAACTTTGTACATCGTATGTGACATTTTTATTAATTCAAACGTTTTGATCTGTATTCTGTAGGAATAAGAGTTATTTCTCTTTATTTTTATCTTATTATAATAATGTCAGGATTTGGTCTCACGTGGGTTTTTGAAATAAAGTGATGAGCCGTAACGACTGGCGTGTGAATTATTGGTCCGAGTTTTACAACCCTCGTGAAGGCTTCAGATAGTTTTGTGGTGAATTTTATTAACCTGTCAGCATCTAATTCCGTTACCACCAGAAAAATAGAATAGATATACTTTTTTTATTTATTTACAGATTCGTCTTAGGATTTATATCTAAACTAGCATTACCCGCGGCTCCGCCCGCGTTCAGATGAGCAAAAACCAAATTCTTAGGTTTTACACATTAGTATACTCTTACATTGCAGTTTTTGTATTTTTTCTCAGAAATGATACATTTACCCGCGTTAAAAAGTAATCTATATGTTGACCCGGATAACCAGCTATCACCATACCAAAATTCATCAAAATCCCTCCAGTGGTTTTCCTGTGATGCAGTAACAGACAGACAGAAAAAATTCTAAAAACTATAGATTTGGCCTCTGTATCGATAATAATGTTTTTCAACCGACTTCAAAAAGGAGGAGGTTCTCAATTCGACTGTATGTTTTTTTTTTTTTTTTTTATGTTTGTTACCTCAGAACTCCGTCATTTATTAACCGATTTGGACAATTTTTGTTTTGTTTGAAAGGGTATACTTCCAGATTGGTCCCATTTAAATTTCAAAAAAAAATACCACCCCTAATGGTGGAAAAACAAGTAATGATGAATTTAACCTACTTCTAATTGTCATATTGACTTGAAACTTTGCAAGTATTTCTATTTCCGTTGATAGTACAGTGGTTCGGTGTTGTTGACCTGATCTGATGGCAAGACCAGAAGGTGGATAGGTGGAACTCTTCAACGGCTAATAGTAGATACTTTGAGTTTGGGCTTATTTTGTTTGATTTGACAAGCCTAACACGTTAGAATCCTTACTATGCTACTACTGTCTACACTAAAAAGGGAAAAATAAAAACTTTTTAACAAAAAAATAAAAACCGACTTCAAACAAAAGCACTAAAAAGTAAAAAATAACTGACTGGTAGTTTTCATTTACTATACATACCTAATCAAATATTTTCGAAGTCGGTGTGCTTTGGCTAAGTAATTTAAAGCCTACCTATTAAATACATACCTAATCAAATATTTTCGAAATTGGTGCCAGCCCATACAAAGCAAAGCACACCGACTTCGAAAATATTTGATTAGGTATGTATAGTAAATGAAAACTACCCGTCAGTTATTTTTTACTTTTTAGTGCTTTTGTTTGAAGTCGGTTTGTATTTTTTTGGTAAAAAGTTTTTATTCAATAAGAATTTCGAAAAAATATTTAATGTACAGATTCGGCTTGGTTACAATTTTATTATATGTATAGATTTCTTGTCCTGAATCAAAAAATGGGGCTGATTTAGGCATTTTCAAATTATATAAAAACAACTGTCAGTTGCACGTAAAGGAGTAAATGCGTGTTTATGCTGTGGTTATTTTATTTTATAACTGGAATTTAGACCTACTTACATAGTCATGTAAAAATAGTTCTAATGGGGTAATTTTCACTAGTAATAAACGATATTGTTAAATAATGAATATAAGATTAATACATAAAATAACCAAGTATTTTTACCTAGAATTTGGGAAAATAAAATATAATTTATCAGTGTTGTCAGTAATTGGTAATTATTTATTTGCGACATTTTTATTTATAAATTGTTATGATCTGAATTTTTACTATAACCATATATTATTATTTAAACTTCTAAGAAGAAAAGAATTATAACCTAAAGAAAACATAAAAGCAAGATACACATCCTACTATCCTACTAATATTAAAAATGAGAAAGATTGTAAGGATGTATGTATGTATGGATGTTTGTTACTCTTTTACGCGAAAACTACAGAATGGATTTTAATAAAACTTTACGATAAAATAACTCATATGTCAGAATAGCACATAGGCTACTTTTTATTCTGAAAAAATTAGCGGTTCCCGTGGGATAGATCTGTTATTGATTTTTCTGTTTTTTTTTTAGTATAAAATATAAGATTCAAATATTGTTATTTAATTCAAAATTCAAAATATTTTATTCAGCATTAAATTATTACAATTTTTTACCGAACGTCATGAGTCTACTACCGGTTCGGAAAGAAGAAGCCTCAGACCTGAGAAGAACTGGCGAAAGAAACTCAGCGGGACTAATATTAACGCCTTATCTTTTTTTAAAGTAAAAATTATAATTTACAATATTTCTATCAAGTTGAAGTAACCTGGAGGCAATCATTTCATTCCCAAGGTGTGCCATCTTCTATGAAATCATTTATTGTAAATATCTAGTATTTTTATATTAGAAATTTTCTATAGAACAAGCTGCCGCACCAAATCACAGCCTCTAATCACGGTCCCATACTTCATGACATTACACTCCATTGATTCTCTATGACGCATTTTATGGGTCTTACCTTCAAGAAAGAAATTTATTACTATCTTCTTCACGCTTGACTTACTCGCCGCCCCGGCACCTGCCAGGTATGATTTAAAGTCTAGATCCAGACAGAAACTAAATTAAAATCTAGGCATCTCAAATTGAGAATGGACCCATAAATAAGATAAATGGCGAGAGTACATTTAGAGTATTTTTATTCGTAAAGTTTTTCTAAAACTTGTGCCAACTATTTTAGTTCTGCACGAAATATTTTTATAGTGAAGCTAATTAAAGACTTACCACATATGTTATATTTTATCATTTTGTTTTCTTATTATTATTTTTTAAACTAGCGGCTCACCCTCGCTTCGCTCGGGTTCGTCGCTAGGTACGTTTTATATAGATATAAATAGTTAATTAGCCAGCGTTAGCCATAAAAAAATTTTTTTTTCGTTAATTTTTAATTTTTCTCTTTATAAAAACCTTCCGTGGACCTTAAAGAAGAAAAAAATTAGCCGAATTGGTCCAGCTATTCTTGAGTTATGCGCTTACCAACATTCATTTTTATTAATATAGATATTCTTTAGTACAGCTGTCACAAAACTAAGCTAAGTGATTACGGGTTCGAACTCCACACGCGGTAAATGTCTATATCGGCCATTTGTATATTTGTGTAGGCGGCGGTATTCATCGAAGGTCGTCTTTCTCATACCCTCAACACTAGGCGTCAGCTATATCCGAAGGTGATGTATTTACTCCATAAATTTTTATATGTTTTAGATCAAAATACAAAATATACCATATTCAAATACAAGCATATTTAAATCTTCTCTCAAAGTCTCAAACTACCTTCTTACCATTCATCTAAAGAGGTTCAGTAGATCCAAAGATTACCCCCTATAACGTCACAAACTTACAAACTTTACTTCTTTATAATATTAGTATAGATATAAGGATATACATATATAAGGAAATAAAAAAATGTCATAACACAAAAAATATTTTACTAGGAAATGTACTACTACCTGTTATTTGCGAGTATGTGTGTCATTAGGGGAAAATATCATCAGCCTCAGAAATAGTTTGTCGAAGTGTATCGAAAGTATTTAATTACGTATTCTATAATGAATGTAGCAACGATGGCAGGTAATGGAAAAAGTTTTATTGATGCGGTTACAGCTCGTAGCTATTTGCGTAGACCCGCTACGAATCTCTCTGATATATAAATAATAGATGAGGTGAATATCTCTATTATAAAATAATAGTGCATTTTTTGATTTTATAGATTTTTAGTGTAAATTGTTGTTTCTTTGTGTTAAAAAAAATTACATTTATAATAAAAATGCAAAACATGAATTTCTTAAGTAACTTATTTCAAATTGCTTGATCATTCAACGGTTACTAAACAGCTAAAATTTAATAAATAAATAAACATTCGTTATTTTGCACGTTATTTATACTTTAGCGTTAAAATAAGAATAACCGACCGTCCTCTTGCACTTGCATATATTGTATGTAACTGATATAATATATATACTGATATAGTATATTGCTGATACTGCTCACTTTATTGGAAGTCATGGGTTCTATTATTGTAAAAAGCATACGAATATAATATTTTCTATTTCCATATAAAGTTTGTACAAAACGATTACGATGACGTAAGTTTACGTAAATAAAGCAACACCCATTTAGCAAATATTTTCTTAAAGTTTAAATTACCTCTTACAATGTAAGCAACGTAATGTAGTACAAAGGAGAACATCACTCATCAGCAATCCAACAGTGCTAAACAAAATTATATAAGACGAGGAGTAATATTAAAGCGTTTTTTTATTTTCTATGCATATAATAAAATTGTAACTTTGTCAAATCTGTACATTAAATAGTTTTTGCAAAATCTAATGGAAATAGACATTATTATCGATACAGAGTCCGAATCTATAGTTTTTAGAATTTTTGTCTGTCTGTCTGTCTGTTACCGCTTTACGAGAAAACCACTAGACAGATTTTGATGAAATTTGGTATGATGATAGCTGGTTATCCGGGTCAACATATAGGATACTTTTTACCGCAGAAAAATGTCTCATTTCTGAGAAAAAACACAAAAACTGCATTGTAAGAGTATACTAATATGTAAAGCCTAAGAATTTGGTTTTTGGTCATCTGAACGCGGGCGGAGCCGCGGGCAATGCTTGTAAAAATATAAAATTCTACTTCATTAGCCTCATGTAATTGTGTTTTGTTAAAAAAGCATTATTTTGTAAAATATACAGGTACATTAATATGCGTCCAGCAACCTGTATTACGAGCTGCTCGTCTGGACTACTAAGAAGTCTCTAATTTCTTCCCATTTTCCGATAGTACGTTTCTTATAAAATTTTACATTTTAATTTCAATTTTATATAAATAAATACAACCATTTTTGGATACAAATGGGTGTGATACCTTTATATAATTATTTATTACATTAAAAACGTTGTTTTTTTGGCCATACATTATTTTATTAGCGGTACTTAGAAGAAGGCCGTGATCCGACAGTCTTTTTTTTGTCTTGTTAACAGATGTGCTTATTATGCCATTGTACTTAAAGCTATACATATAATATGGTTATTATTAATAATATAATAAATTGTAACTAAGCCGAATCTGTACATTAAATATTTTTTGGAAAATCTTATTGAAATAGGGACTTACCCGAATGTAGCTAGGATAAGTGGCTAATTAGAACTATTTTTGTATTTCTTTCCTTTATCTGTCTTTGCTGTATCTCTAGTTATAAAGTTAATAGCCATTTATCTTACCTATCTTTGGAGCAAAGTGCAGGAGAAATCAAAAACGAGTTCGACCCCACTATCATTAACAAACAGCCGGCCTAACCCGCCGTCGCCGCGGAGTCAATACTTCAATATTTACGAGTTCGAGTCCCCATCATGATTAGGGGTGTGATAAACATCGACATACTATATCTTGTGATTAGTAATATAATAAAATATAATATAAGATTATATAATATAAACAATAGTAATATTAAAAATATATTTTTCTTCAAAAACATTTCACAATTTTTTTCCAATTCATATCAAAATAAAAAAAAATGGTTATTCAATTGTATAGTTTTTAGCACTTCTATAACATACCTGTAAAAAAAATATATATGATATTTTAAAAATATATAATGTTTATAACAATGATAAATATTAACGATTATTGCCTACATCCAATAACATAAAAAGAAATTTCAAAATATCGATGTACACCCAAATAGTAAAATACATCACTAACCGCTTAGTGACCCCGAGATTTATGCGTTTAGACAAGTGCCCTCGGTCAGGTGCGCTGATTTACGGCCACCATTGATGACGGGGCGACCCGAGGTTTTCTTTCTACTACATCGCAAATACTAAGTAATGTATATACTTATATATACAGATTTTCAAATATTTTTTAACCTCCGACGCAAAAAGAGGGGTGTTATAAGTTTGACGTCGATGTCTGTCTGTCTGTGTGTGTCTGTCTGTGGCATCGTAGCTCTCAAACGGATGGACCGATTTCGATGCGGTTATTTTTTCATTTGAAAGCCAGTTTCCTTGCGGTGGTTCTTAGCTATGTTTGGTTAATATCGGTCCAGCAGTGTAAGAGTATCAACTTTTTTCCAAAATGATGGCTTTTATCCAAAAGGATAGGCATTTTGACGTATGATTACTCGATTAAGTGCTTCACTCGTGCCAGTGCAATCGTTAAATGATAATTAATTTGCGTAGGGTTTTTTTTTATTTTTAATTTATAATTATGTATATAATTGATATAAAATGTAACGGTAAAAAAACCTAAATGACACATCATTGTGACCTTTTTTAATAATTTCATGACAGTATAAAACTATAAACTATAAGGTTTTGCTTTGCTTAATATCTGGAGTAACTTATGCCATTAAGCGACTACCTTCTATTAGCAGAATTATTATAGCAAAAATTTTGATCCACATATCTTTTACACCTACTATAGTTTTCATCTGCGGCATTACTTATCAGTTTGTTATATCAAGAAAAGTATAATTTCGCATGAATTAATCTATTGGATTCCAGATATTATCTTCTACATACAAACAAATTTTTTTTTACTTATTAATAGCAGACACTACTTTATCCATACAAATAAATAAAATTGAAGTGTCTGTTTGTTATGTCAAAATAACTACAGCTGTTTACTGAATGAAAAAACACTTTTTTAAATTTTTGTCTGTCTATCAGTCTGTCTGTTTGTTCCGTCTAATCTCCAAAACGACTGGATTAATTTTGACGGGGCTTTCACTGGCAGATAGCTGATGTTATAAGCAGTAACTTTTACGACTACTTTTATTTTGGAAAAAGAACTAGGGTTCCGCTCAAAAAAAATTAAAACGCGCATAAGCAAAGCGAGAGTAAGTCGCTACAAATTTTAATAAAATTGTCAAACTTAATCAAACAACAACTAACATTTAATTTTCCTAAAGCATTTATTTTTATTTCATATAAAACAAAATATATTTCCAAGTAACCAACCTGTCGTATTATGCAGGTGTTAGCAATTGGCTCACGTCCCGTCGAGGCGATAATTAGATGGTGCTCATTAGGCCCCTCCAGTCTAATAGGGTTACGACACTTACTGACTTGGAATATAAAGAACCGATAAATAGAGATTGGCTGTCTGTGCATTTCTCTTATTTGATACTTGTTAGGTTAAGAATATAGTCGGGATTAATGCACCTTGTTTGTATTGATTTGAGGTAACCTAGTAAGTAACTAAATGGTAGAAAAATGTTTTTTTTTATAAATTTTGACATTAAAATTACAGTGTTGCAAATTTTTTTTCTTGTATGTTATGCAATACAATGGTGAATAAATTGTATTTTTAATTAATATTGAAGTATTATCACAGATGATCCTATATATATTCAAAAAATCCCAGTCTTAAGATGGATTTTAGGTAATTTGTAGTAAATGTACCTTTTTAATTAAAAAATAATAATTTTTCTTACAAAGTATGTATGTATATTATATTAAGTAAAATATAGTAGTGTACTTATAAAAGCAAATGAAAAGTAGTAAATTCAATCGTAAATGGAAATTGTTACTTACAAAACGACAACGACGGCATCACAACGAGATCGGGCGTGTAAGTATTGTGAGTTCATACTGAAAATTACAATTTTGCTTTAATAATTTATTATTAGGAAATATAGCTCAAATATTATTTAAGGAAAGCGCAGTGGTAGCTCAGTGGTAAAGCGCTCGCATGAAAACCAAATAGTGAATCATTATATATCAACACGGTTAATGATGAAAACTGCATTCCTCCTCCGGAGGAGTCAGACTCCTCAAATCCGCCAACCCGTACTAGGGCAACACGTTTTACTATGGTATGTTCCCCTCACATATTTCAAAACAGAGAAGCCTGTGCCCAATAGTACGACGTTAAGACTAAAGGGCTGACTGATTAAAAAAACCTCATTATTGCTTATTGATCTTATCAACTAAGAAACAAATTTTGTACCTTTTTATAGAGGTTTTAACTTTTATAAGTTACAACTCTACCCGCAAAACGGGTGTATCAATAGAATATTCATCTAAAAGCACCCCAGCCAAAGCGTTATAAGTGAGAAAACACAATTTATTAATTTGCAAAAACGACAAGCGTCACCTGTCACGCGACGTGACACGAACGCCCGGGAAACGTGATGAACAGTGGAAAATAAAAATTACGACGTAACTCGAGAAAAAGGACGCTTAATGTTAATCGAGTCGACGCGTTGTAGCCAACCGTGTTAGAGACGAGGGAAGGTGACTGAGTAATGCAGTTTATAATACGTGCTAAAGTATGTTTCAATAAGAGATATTTGACTGATATTTTTAATTTTCACACAGAAATATTGGCAAATAACTGACGTGGCAGTATGGGATATGAGTTTCACTGTTATTAATTATTAGGTTATACCTATGTCAGGCGTTCGAATTAGTGTATATAATTATCTAATTCGACTTAGTATCTCTTAATACAAATAAATATAGTAAAAAAGGAACAAGAGTACAGGATTTTCTTACTTAGTACAAGATTTTCTCGGTTTCCTCGTCCCATAATTCATGAAAAATATTAAAAATCACTATAAATCATATACGTACGTCGTACATACATACAAAAGTATATTTACAATATATCTATCATAGAATCTTCGAATTATAGTGATAAAAATCTTACCACATTATAACAGGCCATAATTTCACGTAATATATAACAAAACACACCCTAAACTGTCAGAGTCCGACGTGACATGTCACGTGACGGCGACAGGTAGCATCGCTCCAATTTTTAACCTGACAACATTTAAATTAAATTCCCGCCCAACGCACCGCGACACTTTCACGCTTAATTTAGGCAATTTCAGATAATGCCTATCTGGTACTTATACCACTTGCTTTTGTGATAACTCTTTGAATTATAGGGAAATGTTGAGATATTTTGCTCTGTGTTTTCATTTAAAATAGATTCAGTTCAAAGTTAACAAGATAAAAGTGAAATAGCATTTGAATTTACTTATTTTGCTTTGAATAATAATTTTTTAGTCTGTTACCAAATGGATTTAATAAGATTTTTATAGTTATCACATACTCGTACACACATACATATTTTTTAGTCTGATATATAAAATGAGTGTATTCCTTTTAAATGTTTACTGTTATATTAAAAATAGTATTTATAATATAGTAATTATAATAATTAAATATAATAAACGTGATCGCTTCATCTTTTTAATATTAGTTCCAAAACAGACAGCATTTTCATTCATTTTCGCCACACGTATACGTGTAATTTTATAAATTTTATGTAGGCATATATTTTTATCAACCCCTAGCCTAAAGAATTATAAAGAGGGAGCTCACCAAAAAAAAAAATCTAAGTCAAAAATTGTAGCGTGACTTGTTGTTTATGCTATTCTCAATTTTGCCATGTTTGCTTTAATTTTATGAATAAGGGAAATTTTATATCTATAGGTATTAATCGTTAATTTACAATTTTTGAAAAACAAGAATATATGAATAATAAAATAATACTATATTAATTCTAATGATTAGTCTCTTTCCCTTAAAAAAATTATTTATCACAGCAATGAGTATTCTATTAATATTTGTATATACTATTTTAAAACACCCTTGTTTGGCTTCTAGTTTAGTTCTATTGCACTCTGTCTATAATATTCCTTAGTCTAAGTATTTACAATAGTTAAAATAAATAAATATAATCGAATTTACTACTTCTATTGTGAAATCAGAAAAATTAAATTATTTATTATTTTAATCAGGAGATGGATAAATTTATGTGTTATTTTTGTAAGGCTTGTTTGTCTCAGTGGAAAGTTGACGTAAGTTTTTCTGTTAACAACACACTTTTGTTTAAATGAATGGATTTTTTCTATACTTGCTTAAATAAATAAAATGGAAATTGAGTGATTTATGATACCTGACCTGACCGTATTATTTCTATGTATATTTATATATACTATTATAAATGCGAACGTTTGTATGTGCGTGAATGTTATGTACATATGTTACTCCTTCAGGCTTAAATGGCTGCACAAATTTGGATGAAACTTAGTAGGTAATAGGTATACAGATAGATCATAATATTTACAGTGTGATAATTTTTAAGTGAAATAAAAAAAGAACCTAACTATGCGTTAATTACTTTCAAAATGATGATGAATGAACTTATTACATTTTCACGTTCCATAATTATTTAATAATGAATATAAATAAATATGTTGGGACATTAACACACAGCACCATCTAGTTTCCATGGTAAGTACGAGACTTGTGTTATGGATACCGGATAGTTGACACACTACATATATACAACTTTAAAAACATACATATTATAAATATAAACACCCATGACCGAAGTACAAACATTCGTGCTCATCACACAAACGAATGTCTCCAGCGGGACTCGAACCCACAACCGCTGGCACAGCAAGTAGGATCACTAAAAACTGAGCCAAACGTGTCGTCTTATTATTTATTATTTTTATTGTTTATTATTATTGATTATTTAATAATAACGGAACTTAAACGACCTGAAACCTTAAAACCTTATTGCCGACGTTTGGCTTGCACTAGCCGTGGTCACGGGCAAACTTCGATGTATACTTCTAATTAGAATTACTATTCATGTTCCTTCATAGAAGGACATACTATCAAGAAAAATTATATTACTAGTTTTATATGTCCTTGCTAAATTTCATCAAAATATGTTCGGCAATTTAACAATAAAAAAATAACAGACAGACAAACATTCACATTTATAATTAAAACAAACTTCAAAAGTACTTGTAATAAGTCTAATTGAATAGTTTATTTCATTCATTCATTCATTCATAATATTGATATTATGAATGAATGAATGAATTTTAGAGATAAATTAATTTTAGACATAAATATTTTAGAGATTAATTATATAAATATTTTAAGATTATATAAAATATTAGTACAGATTTTCGCGCAGGTTCTCTTCCCCTTCGCCGTTTATTAAATATAAATACGTTGGGACATTAACACACAGCGCCATCTAGTTCCATGGTAAGCTACGAGGCTTGTGTTATGGATACCGGATAGTTGATACTCTACACATATATAACTTTAAATACATACATATTATAAATATAAACACCCATAACTGGAGTACAAACATTCGTCATTACACAAATGAATGCCCCCAGCGGGACTCGAACCCGCGACCGCTGGCACAGAAAGTAGGGTCACTACAAACTGAGCCAAGCGTGTCGTCAAGTTATTCCATTATAATATTGTATCGCAAAGTATACGCAGGTTACTTTGGCACGGCTCCGAGATAAGATACTCGTAGGTGTACTGTTTCTTAGCAAATAAAGAAATTTCACATGGAAATTTATGAGCCTGGATTATTGTCCCGTAAAGTTTTCGTGAAAAAATATTTGTTTAACATTTTTACTTGTTGTTGTTTGCTGCAAGAGCTACGTTCGAACTTTTTGTAACTGCTATGATATCGTATTTTTGCCTAAACTATAACAGGTATTTTGATTATAATTGAGTTTGTTATTAAAGTTTTCTTTATGTACGTTATAAGGAAATAGATGGCAACTTCCGTAAAAATAAAAAATCCAGGCTAACAAATATATAATATGTAACCGAAACTATTGAATATAATACTTGCTTAGATTTACGTGAATATTTGACACATGAAATAAACTTATATGACGTTGGGGACCAAAAATAGAAATAAATCAGCGAAAAACTATTTCTATTGAATATAATTTGCCAAATCAAACTTTAATGAAGTAAAGTTGTACAGCTTAATAATAGTAATAAAATAATTTAAAGTTCAGTTCCTTAAGTGCTAGTGAAATTTATGTTTAAGTTTTACGTTACAGCCGAGACATTTCTTCCTGAACTCAGCATCCCTGACAAATACATACAATACAAACATATATACATTCCCCATACAAACTAAACCCACAACCTACGCCAAGGCGACACTAGTCGTATCACTAAATTGCACCACAGAAGACTTTATCTTTCAAGCTACAATACTACACAAAACACATTTTATTAATATACCACCTACATTTCGCCGCGATTTGATCAATGTTAAGAAATATATTTACATTTTAAATAGAACTATCTTTTCAGACTTTTTCGAGGATTTATTTAGATTTTTGGTCCCAAAGTTTGGACTGGAAGAGAAATCGCGGTCGCAGGACAGACTAAAGTCTCAAAAGTACGTAGCGTCGGGAATCAAAAATCAAAATAAATCTGCCTAAAAATCCAATAAGATCATTTTATTTAAAATATTTGAATGTATTTAACATATTATATTGACTTCAAAATCACTATAAAATTATTTATTCCACCCTTATGGGTAGATTTTTGTAATTTCAGCTTCTTTCAAAATTGGTTCATAAATGTAGAAAACATTCATTGACATACACGCAAAAAATACACCCGAATATCATACCTTCGATTTTAGAAGTCGGTGAAAAAATAAAATCAAAATCCTTCATGTTCAAAAGCCATTCCAACCAGTCCAATGTAACTTATGGTATCTCTTAGCACAGATCCATATCGAAGTGTAGCAAGTAGCAAATCAAGTATAAAATATCTTTACACTTGTATTCGAGCGTCTAAGTGCCTGCTAACTGCTTCGCACGTGAGCCTTTATCTTTGGCCGTCTGCCGGTGTGGGGTTACTTGTACTACTTTATTGTGAATATTGGTACTTTCTTAGAAAATTTAAAAATTTATTTAAGTGGTTTGATTTAAGAATGTCATTTTTACTAATTTTAGTAAGTTTTTTTTTATATAATATGTATAGAAGTCTAATGATTAATATCATAAACATTCGTAAAAAAAATTGTAATGAAAATTGCTTACATCATTTTAGGAGATATTATTTTAGTTTTAAAGTACATCAATTTTTATAACTTATCTACATATGTCTTTGGTCAACTTGGAATTAAAAAAAAATATGATCTGTACACCGTATAGCATTTGTTTAAGAAATATAAAAAAAAATGCAAGAAAGGAGGAAAATTTATAAAACTTTTCAAGTTCTACAATTTATTAAAAATATCGAAGTAAAAATACCGTAAATAAATGAAAGAAATGAAAAAAAATCTACATCAAAGCATAATAGAATATAAATAGCGTACATAATGTTTGTGGTAGAGAAAATTTCAAAGGAAACATAAGCAAACAATGACGAAAGTATAAGATTCCATTAGGAAAACATTAAAGGCATATCAGGGGGCTTAGATATTAACCTTTATGATCTAATTTGGCAAGGTCTCGCTATTTGGCAGACTCGGTCCATACATTCAATGTTCATACAACAGGTACACCGGATAATAGCAAATGCTATAAGAATATCCAATGGTCACAGCTGCCAAGTTTTGAAATTACTTCGAGCGTGATTAAAGCGAACATAACGGAACGTAAAAGTAATGCCTTATGGTACATTTGTATGATTTTTTTTAATTAGAATTGTGTGTTACCTGCCTTTTTGGAAAACTGTGCCAGTCTGAAGTAAGAATTTGTACATAATAAATAGTGATGCATATTGCATGTATAAAGACATCGCTCTCTCTTCCAATTAAAAAGCATTACATATTTTATTATCTAATCTATAAATATCACGTGTCACGGTGTTTGTGGTCGCAATCCTCCGAAACGGGTCAGTAGATTTAAATGTTTTTTTTTGTATAATTGGTATTCGTAGGTATGAGAATAGGACGAAAAGTATTTTTCACCCTCGTACCATTTTTCTTCCCACCACCACCACCACCACTTCCCATTTTTTAATCGCCATTTTAGTATTTTTGTATGACCAATATCCCAATAATTTAATATTATATAAATACATATCAACAATTTCGATCGAAGCGAGGGTGAAGCTATATAAAGCAAACGAGTTTTTTTTTATAATCATGATAAATCACATTTTATCAAAATTTTAACCTATGACTCAAAAGTAAGTAAATTTTGTATTTAAAATTAATATTCTACTTCTACTATTATTATGATATCTAATCACCGCAGAAACCAACTCGAATTTGATAGTTTTTACCTTATATTTGTATTAGAATGTCCAAATTTTAAGAAAAAAACAAATATAAGTAACAAATCGATATGATTATTTTGTCCACTTTATAGATACTTACATCTTACTCGTTAAACAAAACATAATATTCCTTTGCAGTTAGTTACATAATACTGTGCATATAAACGTGAATAAAAATAAAAATACACAGTGACAGGTTACTTTGGCAGGGTTCCTACAGCGCTACTTCCTTTGCAAGATAGGTGTGTCGGGAGAGACGACTGGTGGAAACGCCTGGAAATATGAAAGTTTCAAGAAAACGTTGGAAATTAAATAACTAATTTTTAATATTTAATAATTTAATTTAATATGTTGGGATTTAATTTAGTATGTTGACAATAAATGAGTACTAACTGACAACTGTCTATAATCTGACTATATATATAACTTTACGATCGACACCTATCATTAACTAAATTTATGTTTCCATGTAAGTGGCAATGTGTCTTTTTTATAGAAATAAATATCTTTAAACTGAAATACATATATATTATAAATATAAACACCCATGATTGGAGTACAAATATTCGTGCTCATCGCACAAATGAATGCCCCCAGCGGGACTCGAACCCGGGCCGCTGGTACAGCCGGTAGAGTAACTACAACATACATACTGAGCCAAACGTATCGTCAAACTATGAGTATAGTAGTAGTATAATTGAACGTTACATGCTGTCAGTCGGAGAGATATAGGGTCACATCTTATGATATTATAACTTAGGATATAATTTATCCTTAGTAGACTAAAATATTATACGGTTTTATACTAAAGTGGACAATTTTTCACAAATTATTAAACATCATAGATTATTAAGAGAAGAAGCAGAATTTTGATTGGAAAACAAGGATAAACAACGTGTTCAGACTAAGCAATGTATCATTATTTTTTTAAATCAATATATAAAAATATGAAAAGAAAACTGTGTTCTCAATTAATATTTACAAAGCAGCTAACCTTAGGTTTAGACGAGATGACATTCTAGAATCGATTACGAATATGTCACGTTACACGTTATGTCAAATTTCATTAAAGCTGTTACCTGGTCATGTTCAAATTGATTTATTTAAAAAAAATGTATGTCTCTAAACTTAAAATGTTCTAAAAGCTCCAATAACAGGCCGAAAGTTTCAGTTATAATAAATAGTAGTTGAAATATCTGCATTGCGTAGCGCCACTTAAAGTTTACGATTGAACGAGCTTAACTTATTGAGCCAGTTGGCAAGAGCTGTGAAGTCAATTTGCTTAGAAATACTGTGCATACTTGTACCTAATAAAAACTATTGAAAGATAAACTACCTTATACATTGGCTATTTGAAGGTTAGATTAAATTTGGCAGAGTTTCCTCGCTCGCCTTCAACAACAGCCGAAAAAAAAAATTTTACTGTTGAAAATGTATTCGTACATATCCCGTTTTTCTTGGGTATCTCAGGTTTAACGTATCTGCTCTACCGACTTCAAAAAATGAGGTATATTTGTGTTGTACATTTTTTTAAAATGTTTATCGATATTTAAGGTAAGGCTTGATTTATTGCGCTAGTTTAAATTGCATTTCCCTAACAGCAGTCAGATCCCTAAGTGGTCGAATATGATTTTATTTCATTCAGAGCGTACCATTTTATTACTGTGTGTACCTACATTAGTAACTGGCTTTTGTAAACTTAAGATTTATTTTATAAGTCGAAATCAAATTAGCTTTAGAAAAATTCTGATTAAAGTACAGTTTTTACTCAATTAGTATTGCGATTGCTTAATTAAAATAATAACAAATCTTAACAAATCGAAATGTGTAGACGAGGTCAGATAATAAAATATACACTTTACAAAATCCAGACGTAAATAAAAGTTGAAGACAGTGGTAGCCCAGTGGTAACGCGCTCGCTTGGGAAACCGAGTGAAGCGGATTCAAAACCTTGGTCTCGCGTCTGATATTTTCATTACTAACATAATTACCACTTGTCTTACGGTGAAGGAAAACATCGTGAGGAAACCTGTATGTCTGAGAGCACCTAGCAAGTGTTCAAAAGTCACGTGCAGTCCACCAACCCGCACTTGGCCAGCGTGGTGGACTATAGCCTGATATACTCGTATTGAAGGGAGGCTGGTGCCTAGCAGTGAGACATTAAAAAGGGCTGAATACAAATAAAGGTTAAGATGTAGTGTTCTCACTCAATACTTTCAGTCGCTTCGAAATTCTTTTAACAAAAACAATTTATTCATATTGCCCATATCGTAAACCTAACAAAATAAAGGTAAACAAGAGGACGGTTAACGTCTAAACGTAATTTGGTAAGAAAAAAACACTGGCCATTACTATCCTTATCTTGGGTAAGTCAATTTTCCCTATTCTACCCTAAGCTTGCCACGTTCTATTAATCATTGACATATAGGATACTAAATCTTATGCTGTAAGTAACAAGGGTGTATCGATGTGTATGAATATGTATGTAACGATTACATTGTTCAACCTGGGTATGTGGAACGTTGACAAGGTGGACGCTGATCGTATAATCCCCATAAAATAAGGTAGCGAAAAAAATTGGGGGCACACTGAGAGTTACAGCCTATTTAATAGAAGGTTTTCTATTATTTGTATTTGTGCATACAGCTTAAGCAATAGCTATTCTATTGCTGTACAAAATATGTCATTCTCAAACATGTCGCTTTTTATTAATGATATCGATTATAAAGAACCCACTTGGCTTTGAATTTTGATATACATAGGTATAGGTGTATTTTCAAAAAAAAAATTGCAATTTTTCACAAAGAAATTATTTAGAGCCTTTTTTAACTGTTCTCATACTGACAATATCATTAAGCGCCATCTCGTAAATTTTTGTGATACTTGCATTATCGTCAATTGATAACCTACTGAATGAGCACCTACACCGAGCGAAGCTCGGTCTCACAGATACTTACTATTAATATGATTACAAACGTTAAACTCATCGTTAAGTCATTTAAATTTTATCTATTCTGTATATCTAATTCCATAACATATAATACTATACCATAAAGTAGACATAAAAAGTTAAAAAAATATACAAAGTAAATGTATCTAATAGAAAGCACTCGGTGTATTGTAGACGAGTAAAATAATCCGATGCGAGACGGTACCTGGTTGTTCCGAACGGGCGCTTTACGAGGTTCGACGTAATGGCCAATCGCACCTCGCTCTCTATCGTTTTCCTATACTCGGTAACCCGCACCTATGAAGAATTTCATTTGATTTCAATATAGCTTCAGCAAATGTAAATTTCAGGGCTACTTAGCAAAGGAATCTTGCCCATGCTAATGCCTCTTACGTCATTTATGTATAATTCACAATAACTAAATTAGTGAGTAGGTATGTTTGTATATATTTTCATATCATAAATCTCGTATCATAATTTAATAATATAAATCATAACTGAAGCTAATAAAACTATTTCAATTATTTCAGCAAAGCCATTTTGACCCATAAAGTATTATAAGATATAAGTTATTTCGTCGTGTTTGGACAAATCCAAACCAATTTACCGAAAGAGTTTTTTAAACAAAATTATTGAGTTTTAAGTGTCAATAGAATTACTATAAAATACACATTTTCCTTTAAAACAACCAAAAAGATTTATTTTATCAATATGTGTATACAAATCTTAGAAATTAAGCTTTGTTTTATACTTAGAGGAAAAAAACTCTCTACTGGAAAGAACAAATATTGTATGAAGCATTAACGATTTATCAATGTAACACATTAAGAAAATCTCTATAAAAAACAGCAAAGAATCCATTACCCCTATGCTGCTTAAAAAACACCAGCACACTTTCCACATAATATTAGCGAGGATGATGCCTAATATAAATCTGATATTTCTTACCACTTTGCCGTCAGGTCATTTTAATTTCTGATGTCATATATATTTTCCCCAACATTTCGCCTTCGCTCAGGTGAACGTAAATCACTCGTCTAGACGAATTTTATGAGTTTGCTGATGCACGCACAGTAGTATAAGCACTTTGTTGTATTGCCTTTTTCTTAAATGTACATGATTGGCCCGAGGAAGTCTAGTTTTTGATCTCAGTTTATGAGATGTTGTCCAATCAAGTTTTATTTATGTGGGTTGTTTATTCGTTTACGTATGCGTACATTTTATGTTTCCATGGATTATATTACTATTATAATTTATTGTATAGTTTTAGGTTTGCTATTATTTTCTTAATAAAATATTTGGAATTCTTAAGTTATTTTTTTAAAACAGATAAAATTAGATGAATTTTGTTACTCCTCTCTGTTTGTCCTTTTGCTTGTGCTCGTGTATCTCGAGAATCTTAGGGCCGATATTACCTTTTTAGTTCAGAAACATTATGTATATCCACACGTACTAAGGCTGCAACTAAAATATATTAAGTCATCTCAACTACATGCATAATGATCATCAGTATCATCCACAAGCTCATATAAGGTACACGTATTAGATTACGATCAATTAATCCCTCCACGACCGCGGGCGCGCCGGCGCGGGCGTGTCAGTTAACAGTAGATTTCTTAGAATTTTAATTAATTTCTTAGAAAGTTACCTGGACGTGTTATTAACACAAAATATACACTTGTTAGAACAAGTATATAATAATTATATAATTATTGTTTGCAGGATTGTAATCTAAACCAGTTTTTGAGAAATTGTGGCAAGGACATAAATTGCATCATAAAGGTTGACTTAGACTATCATTTATATTCGTACGGCTTGCCATACGAGCAGCGGGCAAACGTTAGTTTACTATAAATCTCCACCTGTTCAAGTTTTTCTTACTATAAGTCTTCCAGGTGGAAATTTACCAGCTGGCGGATAACAAGAAGCAAATCTACATATATTACCACATCCGGTTGACCGTCCGAGTCGCTATTGATACACAAAAAGAACTAAAAACAATTCAAAACTAACTAATCTAAATAACAAATTCTAGAAGGGGAAAGAAAAACAATTTTAAAACAAAAGAAATCATAGATCCATCCCACATTCACAAATTCCGTGCACACTGTTCGCATAAACAAGCTGGACGTCACAAGGTGTGCTTTATAAAAAATAAAGTGCGATTTATTAAAGGGTACGTTTTGTGAGGCGGCTCACGTACGAGCGACCAGATTTGAGTTCCCGCGAAGGTATGTCCCGATATAAAGCTTACCCTCTTCTATATGATAGTAATACTTGTATTGAAAAGATTTTTCTTGAGCCTATTTATGATCACGTTTATTTTTTATGAATTCGTCTTCTTCAGGATTTGTCTTTGGTAAATATTTATTATAAGCTAACAATTTACCTTGGCTTCGCTCAAATTGTCTTTGGGTGCATTTTTTATAATCTATACATATAATAAAATTCTAAGTCAAATCTGTACATTAAATATTTTTTAGAAAAACTTATTGAAATAGACATTATTATTGATACAGAGGCTGAATCTATAGTTTTTAGAATTTTTGTCTGTCTGTCTGTTACTGCATCACAGAAAAACTACTGGACCGATTTTGATGAAATTTGGTATGGTAATAGCTGGTAATCCGGGTCAACTAATATACTAATACGAGTATACTAATATATAAAACCTAAGAATTTGCTCATATAAAGGCGGGCGGAGCCGTGGGCAATGCTAGTATTAAATAAAGACAGTAACACCTTTAGGCAAAATTTATTACTAAAAGTAGTCTCCAGGTGGTGTTACTCTACTGGTTTAGTCTCATGTACAAGATAAGAGTATGATTAGACGTATAGTTTAGTATGTCCTTGCCAAAATGCAAAGTGTTTATAATTTATATCTAAACATGTGCATAATATAGCCATTCTAAATTGATTGATCGATCAATATGGCCGAGTGTCAAGGCATCAAATTAGGAAATTGATTTAATACCAAAGACGTCAGATGGAGAACTTTACAAACATATCATTTTATTTAAAGTTAATTTCTAGGTATACTAGCATTGCCCGCGGCTCCGCCCGCGTTTAGAAGACCAAAAACCAAATTCTTAGGTTTTACATATTAGTATACTTTTACATTGCAGTTTTTGTATTTTTTCGCAGAAATGAGACATTTTCCCGCGGTAAAAAGTATCCTATATGTTGAACCGGATAACAAGCTATCACCATACCAAATTTTATCAAAATCCCTCCAGCGGTTTTTCTTGATGCGGTAACAAACAGACAGACAGACAAAAATTCTAAAAACTATAGATTCGGCCTCTGTATCGATAATAATGTTTATTTCAATAAGATTTTCCAAAAAACATTTAATGTACAGATTCGGCTTCGTTACAATTTTATCATATGTATAGGAAATATAAATAGAGTCCATTTCTGTATATTTCTAATGTAGAGACCATGATATCACATCACCATTTTTGGTTATATGCGATTGGCATTTAGAATTGTACAATAAATAATAACTATTAATACTATCGTGGCAATGAACTAATATTTTTATGTCTTAACGAATACTTACTATTGAAATACACAATATTTATTGAATTATTTATTTCAATTTCATTCAGTGGGAGCTGGCACCACCAATTTAGTTATTCTTATTTTTTATTCTTATTCTCATAGCCCATAACAATGTATAATATAGGTGGATAGGATGTATGGCAAATGCGGAGCACCTGGGTTTGAGTCCCACGTCAGGCCAAATATATTTATTAGGTTTTTCTGCCAAAAAATTGTCAGTTAAGCCAAGTAATTAAGCGGCGGTTGGGAAATTGGCAGTGTTACATTTGACTTAGAGAGTGAAAGGAATAAATAGGCACTTGTGTCTGCGCACACATTTGGACACTATAATCTCTCTGCATAAATGGCTATTCTTAGTGAGATTGGCCGACGGAATATTACCATTACTATAACCCCAGTAAACATATAACCTGATCAGCCCATAGCCTTATGCTACGACATAGTACATCTTACACTACCCTTCGCGAGATGATTAAACATTCAAATATATTAAATAATAATAAACTGTATCGTATAATTTATAACACAAACACATATAAAATCAAAATAAAAGTCGACAAACTATTCGCAAACATCAGGTGCGTGCCAGATATCAGCCTTTGGGAATATTTTAATACAGTGCCAGCAGACCCTTCGCAATCATTTTATTTTCATACCGGGTCTCGGAGGCCCAAAAGGTCTACCTCGTGATTTGCCATTCAAAGTGTGAGACGTGACGGCGCATCAGGTATGGGGATCCCTACAAATCCCAATAAGTTTAAGATAATACGGCTGTTTGATAGATAAATCGCTGGAATCTATATTATTAAAAAAAAATTATACGGCTGAACGTAATGGTAGCGACTACATCCACTAAAGCAATAAAAGGTGGTATACATACATCTATACATATAAAAATTGTAACTAAGCCGAATCTGTACATTAAATATTTTTTGGAAAATCTTATTGAAATAAACATTATTTTCGATACAGAAGCCGAATCTATAGTTTTTAGAATTTTTATCTGTCTGTCTGTCTGTCTGTCTGTTACCGCATCACAGAAAAACCACTGGAGGGATTTTGATGAAATTTTGTATGGTAAGTATTGTACTTTTTACCGCGGAAAAATATCTCTTTTCTGAGAAAAAATACAAAAACTGCAATGTAAGAGTATACTAATATGTAAAACCTAAGAAAAGAAAATGGTTTATGGTCATCTGAACACGTGCGGAGCCGCGGTCAGTACTAGTTTTAAATAAAACTATCTTTCGGTTTTTTTCGCGGATTAATTATGATTTTTAATTCCCGAATCATGGTCACGGGAGAGACTAAGGTTTTAGACATCTCAAAGGCCGTTATATACTTCTTACAGGCAGTGCCTCTACCCACAATTTTAAAAATGATTTCAAATATCTAAAAATGGCACCAAAATAGGACCATACAATATTTGTAGATTTTAATTCTAAACATTTTAATTTTTGCTGTTATTATTACAATTATTACATTTTTTTTAAAACTTTATTAACTAATAAAATTATTTAGTGTTGCTATTATTAAAAAATATATATTTAAAAACTATAAAAATCATGTAATGAAATCCAACGTAACATTATAATATGATCATATTATTAATTTTAGCCAATATGTACATTGTACAGGTAAAGGGTAGCATTACTTAGCATGAATTAAATTATCTACAGCTTCGTTGTGATATTGCTTAAAGCTAACTAATACAGGCTGTATTTTTATAAAAAATTAAAAAACTGACTTCCAGACACTAAAAATAAATCAATAATTAAACTTTAATTTGCTTTAGATACCTAATCAGATATTTTCAAAGTCAAAGCGAGCCGACGGAAAGCTTAGCGATTTATTCCCCTAAGGTCACAAACCTCTTTCTTTTGGAAGTCGGTTAATAAAATAGACAAATACCTATAACTTTATCAAACGAAATTATTTCGAATTATACTTATCAAAGATTTCGTATGCCTATATATTTGTAACTTTTAATTTAATAATAGTATAAATAAGATATTGTAGAAATAAGCAAACAAATTATGTGATAGTAATCTCACTGTATTTGTAGCTTAAATTAGCTATAGACGTTTTATATTTTAAATAAGGATTCACTTAAAAAGGTGAACTCTTCTTTTTAGACTAAAACTACCTCTTTGATTAATTAAGGTATTAAACTATATTTTTTAATTTTTTATTATTTTTAAACTGGCATATGTATGTACATTAGTTAAAAACCTACTGATATATTAAATTAATAAAATTTATATATTTTATCAAATAAACCAGCCTGTATAATTGGTGTACCTTCAACTAGGTGCGTTCCCGGAGGATCTGAATAATTTAGAGCGAATAATTTCGAAATTAACATTTTTAATCTCAGAGATGTTGTTCAAATAAATTACAAATTCCGTTATACTGCAGATCAGTGTGTTAGTTGCTGTGAGCCAAGCCTAACTAGCCTCTAAGTAGTGAATGATTTGAGGGGTAACTAATTCGATTCTTAGTCAAGACATTAATTTGTATTAGTATTAATTACTCATACTATTTATTTACTGTAATAAAATTAGATTATTACATACTATACTACCATACCTAAGATATACATACAATTTTAATTTGTTCCTGTGCTTTTAAAATTATATTTAGATGTAGCCAAAGCCCAAATACGTATCTACTATTAAAAATATCTATCTGTCTGTGTATAATGCACACTCTATTGAAGTTAACTTTATCTTATCAATACAATGCGAAACAGTCACTAGTTTAATTAGTTGCACGACATTAGTTTTATCTAAAATTCGCATAATTATTTTAATTCTTTGAATATTTTGAACTGTCAACTAAATTAAAGTTACCAATAAAACACTTATGGTTTAAAAGAGATAAATTAAGTTTTATTTAAAAAACCTGACATCAAATATGGAGCAAATATCTACAACCTCATTTATGAACTTCATTAAGCCCCCCTAAATCTATACATATAATAAAATTGTAACTAAGCCGAATCTGTACATTAAATATTTTTGGAAAATCTTATTAAAATAGACATTATTATTGATACAGAGGCAGAATCTATAGTTTTTAGAATTTTTGTCTGTCTGTCTGTCTGTCTGTTACCGCATCACGGAAAAACCACTGGAGGGATTTACATGAAATTTGGTCTGGTTACCCGAGTCAACATATAGGATACTTTTTTCCGCGGGCAAATATCTCATTTCTGAGAAAAAATACAAAAACTGCATTGTAAGAATATACGAATAATTATACCTAAGAATTTGGTTTTTGGTCATCTAAACGCGGGCGGAGCCGCGGGCAATGCTAGTACTATTATATTATTCCAAACTAGAACATATTATAACTCGTCGTTAAAACGTGTAATACATCAACGTGAACAAAGCACAATTAAACAGACTGTCGCTAGAAAACGCAGTGACCGCGCGACCGCGACACACGCACCCATTATCGTATTTCAACCGGTCATTTGTCCACTGAATCACTCACCTGACCGTGCCGTGATGTATAGCCCCCTTTATTGCCTACCGTTTTAGTCTGACACGCTACTACGGTGCACTAAATAGCTTTATACTGTTATGTATTTAATATTAGGCAAATATTACGTAATAGGTAGTGGTAGCAGAGTGGTGATGAGCTTGCTTGGGAAACCGAGTGAAGCGGGTTCAAACCTCAAGTTTTGCATCTTTGATATTTGCATATAATAATTAAATAATAAATAAATATATTGGGACATTAACACACAGCACCAACTAGCTCCATGGAAAGCTACGAGGCTTGTGTTATGGACACCAGATAGTTGACACATTACACATATATAACTTTAAATATATACATATTATAAATATAAACACCCATGACTGGAGTACAAGCATTCGTGCTCATCACACAAATGAATACCCCCAGCGGGACTCGAACCCGCGACCGCTGGCACAGCAAGTAGGGTCACTACAAACTGAGCCAAACGTGTCGTTAAATTTGCAGATCGTTTTCAACATTTTTCCTCTTACCTTACAGTGAACAATATCCTGATCAATCTCATATTGAAGGGAGGTTAATAGGTTGAACATCCCATAAATGGGATAAATAGGAGATTAAAATGTGTATCAAAGTTTAATTTTTGTGAAAAACTAATTATTTTTCCGTTACTGAAAACATTGCAGTGTATTTGAGTGAATGTGATTAAGTCTAGTTGATATCTTTATAGGATCTGTACAACATTAGTATGTTCTTTTATAATATTAACAAAATTTGAGTATTGTATACTATTAAAAATATGACAAAAATATTATTTTTTAAAGTCAATATTGAGTTCGAAGTGAGTATTTTCAGCAGAATTGCATAGAGAGTTGTAGCTCATTAGATGGCGTAGCCAGCGGGTTAGTTGAAGTTGAAATAAATACGTTTTTAAGACATCTTCAAAGCATTATTGTCTTCACCCAAAGCTGCAGGTTCGAGTTCCGCTCAGTACGAAATATTTATGTCAGCGATACAAGTGTTAGTTGCTGTAATCATTTAGCGTGTAGATTTGTTTATTATTAATTTATAATTTATAAGCCTCGTAGCTTACCACGGAACTAGATGGTGCTGTGTGTGTTAATGTCCCAACATATTCATTTATTTAATTTAAATTCATTCTATATAATATTCAATCATTATTAATTTATAATGATATTTGCAATTTTAAAAGAAAACTATAAATAAAATATATAAAACTAGCGACTCAGCTTCACTTCGCTACGAATTCGTCCCGAAACAAAAACAAATCTATCCCACGGGAACCATACATTTTTCCAGGTTAAAAAGTAGCCCATGTGCTATTCCAGGCTATAATTTATTTTTATGCCAAATTTCATCCAAATCCGTTCAGCCGTTCTGGCTGAAAAATCCATTCATCCTCACAAACTTTCACATCTATATAAATAAAAATTAATGTTGCCAAGCGCAAAACTCGAGAACGGCTCGACCAATTCAGCTAAATTTTTTTTCGTATGTTCCTTAAGGTACACAGTCGTGTTAGTTACACCATATAACTCAAGAACGGCTGGACCAATTTTTCTGATATTTCATTTTTTGCATTTCTCTTGGTCCGGCATAGGATAATAAGTATTAAAATATCAGAAAAATTAACAAAAACAAAATTAAAATTTATATGGCTAACGCTGTCTAATAACTATTTATATCTATTTAAAACGTACCGCTAGTGTATATATATAGCTAGTGTATATTAGTAAGATCGTTATTAAACTATACTGTAGAAAACTGTTAAATTATATACTTATTACGTGATAATTCTATTTAGATCATTCAATTTACAGACACCTCAGATTGTTAGTCATTTTAAAGGAAAACGGGTAATCTCTCGTCGACAAAGCGGCACGAACAGGCGTGCGATGCGATTTGTATGCTAATACAGGCTTCCGCAGGTGTGCTTGGAAAAAATATACGAAGAACCAATAGCAGCAAAAAACTTTAGACACCTACAAAAAAATGTTTTTTATGCTTTATCATTCAAATGCCTCATTAGTATATTGGCTAGTATTTACGACTAAATATCACCTGGGTTCGAATCCCGAGTCAGATCAAGAATTTATTTACGGATTTTTTGTAATAGCCCAGATATGGGAAATTGATGACGTAATAGAGAGTACACTTGCACTAAGTTACATATTATACTTATGTGTGTGTATATGTAACTTATTCCAAATACAAGCACTAGAATATCTCCTATGAAGATAATAATATTTATTATATATTTATGATTGGATATTATTATATATTTATGATAAATGATTATTATGTTATCTAAATGACACTAACACAATTTTTTTATTGATAAACACTTAAAATTATATACCTAGTTTGGACCTTTAAGAACAATGAAAATCAACTTTTTTCTTTTAATCTGAACTATTTCTAACTCTTACCATTAACCAATACGAACGAATAAGATAAAAATTCCAAGCATTTACACTCATTTAATTTTATTTGAAATCCTGTATTGGCTTTTATTCGAGCTATGCATTTAATTATGTCAAAGTAGTCATCGAGAGCCGTGAATGAATACAAATTCGTTGGAAGTTCGAACATGATAACAGTCGAACTGCTACAAAATAACGTGGAAAGTACTAAAATAGATATTAAGGTGGACTCCCTTTTGTGTAGAGATGCGAACTGTTTTTGAAAGCAACGTCTAAATTCTGGTCTAAATCGATAGTCAATATTATAAATTTTGTTTATTTACTGACTTAAGAAGAAGGGAGGTACTCAATTTGTATATATGACACGTAATAACTTAGCAATTTGCGAACCGATTTCTATGATTATTTTTTAATTCATACTTAAAGTTTCAAGAGAAAATTAAGCCTTAGGACCAAATGGTTACTTTAAAAGTCTAAATTTTTTAGTCAAACTATCCTTTAGTCATTCAAATTTACTCTGCATTCTAAACTGGATCGAATCTATTAAAATCTGTACTTTGGGTGATTACTTTTACTGCCTCGGTGGTGTAGTGGCTAGCATGTACGGCTTCACACTGGGAGGTCCCAGGTTCGAGTCTCGGGTCGGGCCAAGTTTAATTATTGAGTCTTTCTGTATAGTAAGCCTCAGTAACAGCCCGGAATTGGGAAGTTGGCGGTGTTTCACCCCCGTGCCTCAGAGAGCACGTAAAGCCGTCGGTCCTGCGCCTTAACTCTCACCGGTCGTGTCGAGCAGTCGTCCCACCGGAGTATGAGAGTGACAGGAATAGAGAGTGCACGTTGTGTCTGCGCGTACACTTGTGCACTATAATGTCTCCTGCGCAGTTGGCTAGTCTCAATAAGATTGGCCGCCGTAGCCGGAATCGGCTAGGAGAACATCATCATCATCACTTTTACGTAGATAGATATATTTTTATCTAAATGGGCTAAGACAAACATTTATATAAGAAATTCTAACAATTCGATATGTGCGCTTATCCCTCACTAGTATCGGAAAGGAAGGAAGACAGTGAAAGTGAATTCCTTTCACCTGATAGAACGGTTATTAGCCAATTCGATGCCCATTGCCATCCTAATAGAGGTATAATAAAAGGGCCCTCTCTATTTTTTTTCGTTTATTTGACGAAAAGGTAAAAATTTCTTTTTCGATTTGTTACAACGGCTCTACGAATTTTCTATAAGTTAGCCTATTATGTGATGAAACATCATTTGATTTGCTACGAAAAGTTTTTAAATATGTATATTAAATTAATTACCTAATTATATAATACATTATATATGCATAAGTTTTGATTTTATGTTTTAATTATTTTCCGTGACTTTTGGCACCATACAAAGAAGGCCAAGTAAATATATATATTGTTTCTGCCTCTAATCTGAGTTTACTGAAAAATTTGTATTGATGCTCTTCGATATGTCACTTAATTTAGTATTTTTAAATGTGTATAAAAATATTATGGTTAAGAGCGAATAGTTTGTTAGTATTATACTCGCTTCCCTCGGGTGTAATATATTTCATATTCTATATAATTCAGTAATACATTATTTTCATATAAGTCTTTGGTTGGTTACTGTTGTTACTGGTCTTTGGTTTACACTGCGTACGCCAGTAAAGCTCCTAATCGGTATATTTTTTTAAATATCTTTAACAATCATCGTCGTATATCAGCCAATTCACACAAAATCGTATGAAAATCCGGCTTCGTAGTTTTTAAGTTTATAAGGTTATGACAGACAGACACGGCGGTTGAGATTTATAATATATATTTTATATATTAACTTCCTCATTAAAATCTAAAATATATTATTACAAGCATTGCCCGCGGCTCCGCCCGCGTTCAGATGACCAAAAACCAAATTCTTAGGTTTTACATATTAGTATACTCTTATACTACAGTTTTTGTGTTTTTTCTCAGAAATGATATATTTTCCCGCGGTAAAAAGTATCCTATATGTTGACCCGGATAATCAGCTATCACCAGACTAAACTTCATCAAAATCCCTCCAGTGGTTTTTCTGTGATGCGGTAACAGACAGACAGACAAAAATTCTAAAAACTATAGATTCGACCGCTATATCGATAATAATGTTTATTTCAATAAGATTTTCCAAAAATATTTAATGTACAGATTCAGCTTAGTTACAATTTTATTATATGTAGATATTAATGACCTGTCATCATAATAAATGTCAAATGCTACGAATAAATATAAATTATGTTTAACCCTAACTTCGCAATTGTGAATTTAATGAAATGTGTCTGAAACTGCTATTTCTATTTCGAATTTATTAGAACAAATTTAATTTTAGCAAGCAATTTTCATCTAAAATTTTTCAATATTTTTTCTTCTAAATAAAGCCGAATTTAAAAATATATGCAAGATTGTATTGCAATTAATCTAAAACTTTTAAAGATACAATTATATATTAGATAGCGCTAATATATAAAGTGAGAATCATAATGCGAGAGAATTTATGGAATTAATATTATAAATAAACAAGAAATTAAATTATATATGTGATAAACCCCCGATACAATAATTTATTCATTAAAGCCAATTGAATGAGCATAAACACAATATCTCTCAGTATTTTAGTAAATAGTTGAGAATCTTGCAGATTTCAGGTGACGCTGCAGCAATGACCTAAGTTACCATATCATTGAAGTAACGGGATACAAGTTTCGAATGGATTAGATCTGTGGAAGTTGCTCATATTCTTTTACCGTCTATAAAAGAGTTGACAAAATATGACAAACCACTGAACGCAGTATCTTGATTTATAGCGAAGAATATTCTCAACAAAGTCACCTTTCAAAAAAAAACAAACTAAATGAAAATCGGTTCATCCACTTGGGCAATACGATTCCTTAGACAGACACGCAAAAACAGACACACGTTAAGCGTATACACACCTCATTTGCCTCGTATCAATATCCAACTAACACAACCAAACAACCAATGCTTTTAAAAACAAAATATTATCCTCTGATGCCTAAAAAAGAAGAGCCTTGCCTATATTTACATGTTATCGCTGATGTACAAAATTATTTCTTTGAAAAAATGTCTGGAAACCAAATACATTTTCCCTATGCCGCCATCTGCACGTGATAGTGCGCGTTAATATTACAGGTGCGCTTGATCTATGGACCGGACGTGTGTGGACGGCGTAAGTCACAGCCTTGAAGAATAAATTATATTTACCAGCAATGTATAAAAAAAACTTTTAATATATGATTTCTTTATTTAATATACTTACCTGACTTACCCTCGCTGGCTTAGGTGCGTGTCTAGGTGCGTTTTAATTTTTATGAGCGGGACCCTAATTCTTTTTCTAAAACTAAAGTAGCCTAATCTATTATTTATAACATCAGCTATCAGCCAGCGAAAATCCCGTCAAAATCAGTCCAGCCTTTTCGAATATTAGCCGCAACAGACAGACAAACAAACAAAAAATTTGAAATTGTGTTTTTCGTATAAGTACTGTAAATAATTTTATATGGATTTACTAAAAAGCATTTAACATAACAAACAGACACTTTAATTGTATTTATCTGTATAGATTTATTAGATAATGACAACATAGCGATATGTAATTATTTAAAAAAAACACTTGATATAGAGACAGTAGTAGCCTAACTAATATTTAGTACTTCAGACTTATAACGTACAATGTTGTAGAGGTTTGTTCGCTAGCTTTTTATGTAAGGAATCTTTCAAGAAAATTTGCTACCTTTATTTGATAGACAATCTCTATACTGCAAGAAAGATGAAAAAATCAACAAAAATATTTTCGCATATATTACATTAAGTACTAATGCTATAATATTGACGGCACGTTTGGCTCAGTTTTTACTGACCCTACTTGCTGTGCCGGCGGTCGCGGGTTCGAGTCCCGCTGGATTCATTTGTGTGATGAACACAAATGTATGTACTCCAGTCATGGGTGTTTATATTTATAATATGTAAGTATTTAAAGTTATAATATATGTGTAGTGTATCAACTATCTGGTATCCATAACACAAACTTCGTAGCTTACCATGGAACTAGATGGTGCTGTGTGTTAATGTCCCAACATATTTATTTATTATTTATATTTATTTTCAAATAATTTTGACAACTTACGTATATGACAATTTTTAAACCGATTTGAAACCAAGTTATTTATTAATATTATTTCAAAAAATTTGATTCTATAGGGATTTAATAAGACATAAAAACTAAGATATATGTCACAGTTTCTGCCTTATACCACATATGTAGTAGACGCGTTGCGAAAGAACAGCGAAATATTTGTTAAAACAACTCGTCTCGAACGCTTATTGGCGTATGGCGTCGGCGGTGCCCGTGTTGCGTGATTTATACATTTCAATAACTTTATTTTAATGCTTCACTATGAAGAAATATTTAAATGACGATCCAAAAATCATACACTGTCTTAAGATAACTTTGTATATAAGTATTTGTATTTTTGTATGTTCTCTTTGAATAATTTCAAAAATACTGAAATGAAATTTGTTAAGAAGATAGTTTATGACCCTGGAAAGGACAGGATAGTTTTTACCCAGGAAATCATCCCTTAACGGGGTGAAAATGGGGATGGAAGTTTGTATGGGGAATGAACCTAGGGACGAACCAGAGCGAAGCGTGACTGAGTCGCTAGCTTATAAGTACAGTTAGAAGCCTTTATTAAACTTAATATATTAAAATTATTTGAGCGGCACGGGTAAAAGGCAGCGGCTCGCTCGAATCTTACAAAAAACCCGAAGTAATTGTGGTAATCAACTAATTAAAGTCAAAAATTATCATATAATATACTATCAATATACTTTATTTTGATCTCAAAAATGGGGGGATCTAAAAATATTAATTCAGTTTTTCTTTTCTTTATCCATATTTTTATATAAGTTTAGTTTGGTGTTGCTTAGAAATTTCTCAATAAAAACTATATAAAACGTCCATACAAAAAAGTATATACTAGTACATAAATACTTTCATTTCATACGGGCAATTCAAATATATCTCAAGATTCGTTAAAGTTCTTATTAGAAATAAATGAACGAGCAACGCCACGAAAATAAGTTAGTTCGTGAAATAAAATAAAATTTATACCGAAGCCATAGTCGTTTTCAAACGCTAATATCCAAGGTATCGTTTTCGCGTTATCTTTGCAACGCGTTTTTACGATACTTAGCAAAGTTTTTTGCTGTTAACGGCTCGAAGTTTCAATTTTCCTGTCATTAAACGATTCTTAACGGTTCGTGCGAAAAAAAAACTGGAAACAATCTAAAATACGCAGCTTTTAATCGATTGGCAAGTTTTGTGACGTCTGTTCTCTACACAAAATACAAACTTTATGTTAAATAATGTAAGTTTATTACTGGATAATTAATTCTCACTATATGACAGATCTATTATTTTTAAATCAATTCATTTGACTAATTTTAATATTTAATTTAATAATTTAAACTTAAATTGTATGCGTACAGAATTAATTTTGATCTGTTCATCCCTTATGAAGGACTGCCTGCATCCTCTCTTCCCACGGCTATCAACTAGCTAGCTTTGTAACTAAATAATCAAACCGTGGTAGTTGATTTGAACATATTCGATTGACGTATCGATTTTAAATGATGCAAATTTAGGTGACAATATAATTATTTGATACAATAAAGCTGATGTGTTGGAACGAAAATGAATAGTAACTCTGTAAATTTTGATTAAGATTTCAAATCATACCAAAAACTATTTTAATTAATTACTATAATAATCTGATTGAAATTCTTATATTATGAACAAAAATTCAATATTAACCAGAATTTACCATTTTTTGCTACTATCATGGTCACGGAAGAGACTGTGGTAGACATGTTTGCTGTAAATCTTCGAAACATTGGGAACCAAAAACCATAAAGAACTCCCCTGAAAGATCCGAACAGATAAATAAATCTAAGAAAAAATTTTTTTACCAAAAAAGTGAAGTAGTGGAGAATACTATCAGTCCATTAGAAAAATTACGTTACCTAAAGCTAGGTGCACAACACACGTGAGTAATAATAGTGCATTAACACCTCGTATCAAAGCGTCTTTGAAGTCGCTGATGTAATCTCGCTCTTATATTCTCTAAGTACTGCGCCAAGCTTGACACGTACTCTACTAAATATTATGCCTTGTTTATTAATTTAAGCAACTTTCAGTTTATAATTTTACTATCACAATATTTAACACTTAAACTGGCTATCTAGCAAAAAAGTAATTAGGACGAAATACACTCCTTAGTTTTATATTTATTATGAAGTACATAATATATAAGTTAATATTATTTTTAACTTATACTTAAATAAAAAAAGTAAATCAAAAAAACTATGTATTTCTAATTAGTATTTACTCCTAACGCTCATAATTCTCTATCGGTTATAAAATTTACATAGACGAATGCAAGATGCCACAAAAACTTGTTTGGAATCTTAAACTATTTCGTTGTATTGAAGGTTAAAATTGATATCATATTATTTACTCATCGACAAAACAAATTTGAATGAACAAATTTTTGTATTGAGGATCTAACAACACTACCTGATTCGAATAATTATTGGGATAAATCCTATTATTAATATTATAAATGCGAAAGTTTCGATGGATGTATGTTTGTTACTCAATCACGCCAGAACGGCTAAACGGATCTGGATGAAATTTGGCATAAAGATAAATTATAGTCTGGAATACCATATAAATTATTTTTTATATCGGAAAATGTACAGTTCCTTAGAGATAGATTTGTTTTTGTCTAGGGAAGAACCCGAAGAGAAGGGAGGTTGAGTTTTTCACAGAGCAAGGTACTAACCGTTAAAACGTACTTGGGAATGAACCCGAGTGAAGCGAGGGTGGATCGCTAATATTGAATATATATTATAATCCATTATAGCACATAGTATCACTACATAGTATAAAACAAAGTCACTTTCTCTGTCCCTATATCCCTATGTATGCTTAAATCTTTAAAACTACGCATCGGATTTTGATGCGGTTTTTTTAATAGATAGAGTGATTCAAGAGGAAGGTTTTAGTATATAATTTGTCAAGTTTTTGTATACACTGGCTAAAATATAACGATATTTGTTAGAGGTGTCGGAAAAAATAAGACGTCTGGGAGCTGCCTAAACCCTTTGAGATATAACAAAATAATGTATGGTGGAATTGTGTATCTTATATAGGTCTACAAAAAAGTCCACGATGGCATATGTCTATCTCTTAAGGATAACATACTATATCCATTTTAATTTAAAACGTACCTACGGACGAACCCGAACGAAGCGAGGGTGAGTCGCTAGTAATCAATAATTATAAGTTTTCTTTAAACTAAAAAGACATTTCTACTCGATTTGTAAACTGTAGTAGAGCATACTTTTGCAATTCACACAGATCTATTTCCACAGTGCGACTCCTTTTTCTGTCTTTTGTGCCGTTTCCTTTGATTAACTTTGATGTAGGTGAGTACACTAATGGATTGTTGCTCTCAAAGGCTTCACCTGAATGTGTTGTCTTCATGTTGGTTAGAATCATGCTTTGTATTGTGCTAAGTGAAATTAGACTCTTTTTTGTCTAGAAGTATTCATGTAGGTTTGCTTATATAAATATTAGAAGTTATATGTCGAAGAGATAATACAATAGATTTTTGTAAAATTAATTTGCTAAAAGCTGCATGCTTATAAACTCGTTTTATTATTTACCTTACCTGCTTTACCTATAGTATTTGCTGTTCAGGGATTTTTTAGGATATCACCTAAAACAATATTCATATATAAAAAAGATAAAATAGAAAAATGTTAATGTACATAAATATTGATCATGTTCTGATATCGAATCCCTGATCTCCTTTCAGTTCGGTTAAAAAAATTAAACAAAATATTGGGATCCAAAAAACATATATAATAGCCTAACTTCATGCGAGTCCAACAAGAGTTAACAATCTAGACTAGATCCATTACGCCTTAGGGAGATGAGCGCCTTGAGGCTGGAAGCCTTTTTCGTTGGAGATGTACTTGACTTCGTATAAGACGCCATCGTTGCCGACGTAAGAGAAAACACCACGTACTTCAATAGCTTCCGTTTCGGTGCCTGGGTTCTTAAGGACAGCCTCCTCTGAAGCGGACTTTCCGTCGCTGGACACATATCTATTGATAGAGAAAAATATTGAAATTAATAATTAATGTAATTTTTTGCTTGAGGCTCTATATGGTAAGCCGGTAATTGACTCATTTAATCCCATGTTTGAACAGGTATAATTTTGTATAAAAAATATTGAGTTCTAACAAAGAAATTCGTTACAGGTTAATCGTTAAAACAACAATTTTTCTCAAGTCTTGAAGCATAAGAAAGTTAATGTTAAATAACTTTACTCGTAGAAAAGGATTATAGGATAATTTCTAAAAGCTATTAGTTACTATATTGTCAACTTTTTTTTCAGAAATTATTATAATTTAAATCTGCAATTACTGTTTATATAATACATACATATAATAAAATTGTAACTAAGCCAAATCTGTAATTAAATATTTTTTGGAAAATCTTATTGTATTAGACATTATTATCGATACCAGTTTTTAGAATTTTTGTCTGTCTGTCTGTCTGCGACCTCATCACGAAAAAACGACTGAAGGGATTTTGATGAAATTTGGTATGATGATAGCTGGTTATCCGGGTCAACATATAGGATACTTTTTACTGTGAGTAAATATCTCATGTCTGAGAAATCTATACTAAACGTTAAAACGAAAGCAGGGACGAACTCGAGCGGAGCAAGGGTGAGTCGCTAGTTACTACATAAATAACTATCAGTGAGAACTTAGCTGATGTATGTATTTTTTTATATTAGTATCTTATAAGTACCATCTCATTGTTTGTTTCCCTAATAAATAATAAATAAATAAATAACTTGTTAGGTAAGTAATCATAATTATATAACTTCGCTAAAACAATAGAGCCTTCATGAGTTACAATCGAGAGTGTACCAAATCACGGCTTCTCTAGTCTTCACTTTGAAGAGAAAACAAAACCGTTTCACTTATACTATCATTGATTGACAAGAAATTACACGACTGTAATGAAAATGAAAGTTTGTATGTGTGTGCATGTTTGTTACTCCTTTACGCTGTAACGGCTGGACGGAATACGATTGTTATTTATATTTTATAGTTATTGCTCGTAATAATATTTGCCAAATTGAATCGCAAAGATGTCTAATATTAGTGCCTTTAACAAAAACCTTAATTCTTACTTGTAATTGTATCCATTGACGCCAATGTTGTCAAACTCTTGACTCGTGATGACAGCTGATTTGGAGTCTACTGGGATTGTGGCGGCGGAGGCCACAGACACGCACAGAGCGAATACGATGAACTGTAAAATACAAACAACATCGAAACTATTTATTTCAATTAACTAACATTTTTATCGTAAATACTTTGTTATTTAACAAATTCCTTTTGTATTTCTTGTTCTTTTTTTGAAGAAATAAATCATGAAAGTGTCCAATTTAAATAAATCAATATTAAAAAAAAACATTTTTGAAAACAATCTTTTATATCATACTAGCATTTCCCGCGCCTCCGCCCGCGTTCAGGTGACCAAAACTCAAATTCTTAGGTTTTACATATTAGTAGACTCTTACATTGCATTTTTTGTAACTCAGAAATGAGACATTTTCCCGCGAAAACAATCCTATATGTTGACCCGGATAACCAGCTATCACCATACCAAATTTCATCAAAATCCCTCCAGTGGCTTTTCTGTGATGCAGACAGACAGACAAAAATTCTAAAAACTACAGATTCAGCCTCTGTATCGATATTAATGTCTATTTCAATAAGATTTTCCAAAAAATATTTAATGTACAGATTCGGCTTAGTTACAATTTTATTATATGTATAGGATAAATTGTGTAATGTAATAAATGGGTTTCATTTAATTTTAAGTAAATTTTTTAGGTATTTATTCCTATTTTTTTACCCACGACGGAACGGAGACGGTATATGCGTTTGGGGTGAGAGGATGTTTGTTTGTTTGTGCAAATACATTTTTACCCATTTTTTTTTACACATTTAACCCAAGAATATCCGTCGGGGCCTGCCATTACTATTTTAAACTTTAATCATAAATAAAAATAAGTATCATAATCAACTTCTAAAGGTCCCTGTAGGGTAAACTGTAGGGGCACGGCCTACCCATTAAGAGTGTAAGTATAGCGCTAAAAATCTCCAAATATTCACGTTACTATAAACCTACAAAACTAGTTCATTTAATGGCAGCTCCGGACGGATATTCTTGTTTTTTTTTTTATTAAGTTTATAGGTAGTTAAATGTTATTGCTACATCTACAATCATCGAGAACCAAATAGGTAGGTACGTAGGGAAATGCTATGAAAATTGATACTCTAATACTTACATATATGGCCGACTCCGCGAGAGATCAGCTCTACTTATTAAATCTTTTTACATTTATTATCTCGCGTTACATTTATTTTTTATTTCGGGTTTCTTTTTATTATTTTATCCTTTTTTAATTACTTTTTAACCCTCGTAGGTTTTTTTCAAATTTTTTATTTTGTTTTTTATTCAGAAAACCCTTTCATTTGATATCCATATCATGGAGGTGCTTAGAAAAACATAGTCCGCCATCTTTGGGAGTCCGCCATATTGGATTTAGAATGACGTCCCTTATCTAACCATGCATTGTCATCCAAACTAAACGTGTATGCAAAAAGTTGAGGATAACTGCTTTAAAAAGTTACAAGATTTGACCGGAACAAACATACATAGAAACATTGCAAATTAAATAAAAGCTTGTAAAAAGGTTCAACAAAGCTAATAAAATTATTATAAATATAATATTCGATGCACAATATAAAATTTTACACTACTTATGATATTTTTTTTTATTTCATTTAGTTTTAGGTATTTCCTTCTCTGTCATACAGAAGGAAGATATAAAATGAATCTTATTATAGACTATAAATAATCAAGTCCCATCAGTTGAGATATTTTTGAAACTGAGTTATAATATTAGTAATTCAAAAAACCATACAAATTTTAGGGAATTACCCAATAAATTCGAATTGTAACAAAAAATGTAAATTATTTCTGCGAAAGAATTGCAATACATGATATTCAATTCGATTTCAAATCAATAGGTCAATGGTAAAAAACTCACGGATTTCATTTTAGCGGTTAGATTTGTGTGCTTTGTGCCTCGAAGTCCGTTAGAGGATGTGCTAAAGACTGTGATTAGAATTAAGATTTTGCCATTTTATATACCTCTTCGTGATGGCTAGTTTGCATATTGAATGCCTTTGAGCATTTGAGGAGAGATGCATTCTTGTTTTAGGATTCATTTTGCAACCTGACTATGGAACATAGGTCTGATTTTTTGTATAATAATTAATAGGTAAATGTATAAATTAAATCGCTAATATATATTATAGGGCCATCATAGACCCCTGTCGTACTTGATACGTTTCTAAATCTATTTAGTACAAATAAACGTAACCCAGCTTAGACTGGAATAAGGTAAAAAGGTAAAAATATTTCAATTACCTAATTAATTTTTATATAATATTACTTACACAATTGGCCCTAAAGAAATATATTCAGAATAACAAAACAATACTTGTTTATAACAATTCTTAACCTGCGTTATTTAATAGCAAAGATACATTTTTTGTGTACGTTTTTTATCGTTCTGTTTTGCATTTCTAACAACCTGATAATGCTTTAAAGAAATAAAAGCTTTTTATAAGTAATTTAATTTTATTTTCAATTTGAAAATAGTGTAGTTATCTATACCAAAACTATAAAACAATAAAGTTTGTAAGTCTATATACATATAACGGTCAAACTAGAAAATAATCGCCATAATCATATTAGTATCTGATTTTCATAAACATTGTATTAATGTATGTACCCGTTTATTTAACTTTAGGAAATGCTTTTATGAATACCACCTTCATACATACAGGTGGTTACGTAGGACTCTTCACTCTATACACGAAGACCCAACAGAACTGTAGTTAATAAGGTCTAAATGAATCGACTTCTGGATGACGACTGATTTATTATAATTCCCTTCTCTGAGAGTTACGAATACCGACAGGACAATATGTTTATTTTAATATAATATAGGTATACCCACAACATCTCCATTCGTTATAAATAAAAATATATCTAAGGTTATATTTTAATTAATCGCGTAATATATGTATATATAGAAAATATTTTGATACATAAAATTAATATATTACCTAATACATTTATTGAACACCTATATTACCTATTTCACTCCTTTTTTCTTTTCATCCCCGTCTTAATGAGGTATCGCAAGATCGCTTCGCACTGAACTTCAACGCCCCGATGCGACGGCGGCCTGCCGAAGTAGATCAGTCAGGGGCTACTTTCACAGTCCACTCTGCTATCAGAGAAGTACCAAGGTCCAAGGCATGGTGTACCATAAAATGGGACCGCTCCCACTGTATCTCTTGGCTTCGCCCCAGGCTGGACGGTCGTTAATAAGCCACCCGAACATGTCAGACGCATCGAGGGGGAAGCAGGTACCCTATCCCATACCTATATAGGCTATTTTATGTGTCGATGGATGTGTGAGGTGAATAATTAGCACAATGGAATAATAGCACAAGCACACGCGGGTGGTTTTTAGAGTGATTATGTGAACTTAGCCGAAAATATTGTCTTCAAAGCAGCGACAATTAATTATACGCATTTACGCTATAACGTGACTTTCATTTTAATTACGAGTTTATTTTTATTTAAACCTCAACCACAAAATTTCAAGTTTTTTTGCACATAATGTTCGTGCGATAAAGTTTTTTTTTTAATATTAAATTAACAGCAACAAGGTACCACTATTCTCGATGTTTTTGAATTAGTTTATATAGATAATATTAAACTACAAATAAAAATATCGATGCATTGACTGAGTATAATGTCCTCCCGACTGATTCCCACCACAGCCGTCAATCTCATTGAGACTAGCCATCTGCGCAGGAGATATTATAAAGCAGCGCGTGTGACAGAGAGCGCAGACACAAGTGCACTCTCTATTCCTGTCAGTTTCATACTCCGGTGGGACGACCATTCGACACGACCAGTGAGAGTTAAGGCGCAGGACCGACGGCTTTACGTGCTCTCCGAGGCACGGGGGTGAAACACCGCCAACTTCCCAACTCCGGGCTGTTACTGAGACTTCCTTAGCAGAAAGACTCAATAACTAAACCTCTAGATGTGCAGCCGTATACATGCTAGAAAATAGTTAGATTTTTATTATGTAATATCTTTTAATATTTTATTGTTTACATTTTTCTTTTGCTGTAAATTTTACTCATTCTCTTTTTTTTCATTACCCTTTCTTAAAGAACGATTTAATATATAAAATAAAATATTGTCATTTGTTTTTTTTATATTAAATTGAACAGACAGATAAAATATACTAAAAATGCTTATTGTGACAATTTATAAAATTATAAAATATGATTTATTAAAATTAAAATGTTTTTGTACTTAAAATATTAGCAAACTATTAGAAAAATCCTAAAAAGTGAAAAGTGCAGAGTATACTATAGTTATGTAATATTAGACAGTCTTTATTAGCGTTCCGACCTTGGCATTCACTTTCGCGTTAGCTCTGTGGAGCACCGCGCTCGATACGATCGTTTGCATATCCAAATCTACATCTTATAATGTTACAATAATATTTTCATTATTATTTTCTTTAACATTTATCAATTGCGCTTATTATTGTGTAAACTGATACTGCAAAATTGAATTTTAAAAGTTTAATTGGTCAGTGGACTTAGTTATGGTCTTTCTCTTCATCTTGCTTGCAGCCGTATATGCTAAACACTATACCACCGAAGCAGTGGTTCTCTTGTATAATATACTATTAAAATCTTCGAGGCTTACCTATTTTTTTTTTGACAATTCATATACGAATACGAGTATATTACAATAGGTCAAGAAAAGCTTTTTTTTAGTTTTTTTTTAAACTATAATTATTTACATGAACTAACCGTCAAAGCTCACGATAACATGTTAATATCTACCACGTTATAAAAAGAAAACCCATCCAGGAAAAATAATAATAATCGGAACACTGAAAAGGACTGCCCAGTGTAGTGTAGCTTATATTGAAAAAAAGAAAGCTAAAAATAAATAAAGGTTCCATTTTTATTATTCTCTCAACATATCTTATAGAAATGTCAAAGTTAAAACATAATAGAAAATACAGTCAGTCTTCAAATGTACAGGTTGTTTGAGATAACGTAATACTTAGTATTTACTAATAGGTTGGGGTCATACGATTCGATTGTAAGTCCAAATGGAATATCGTACGTAATCCTTGTACGCGTCACATTACGTCACAAGTAAGTGTGCCGTAAGGTCTTCACCATACAATACATATTGGTATTTACATATACATTTTGTTATTTGTTATTTTTGGCTGTCTGTAATGATGTTTTCCTGACCGATTCCGGCCACGGTGGCTAATCTCATTGAGACTACCCAACTGCGCAGGACATATAATAGTGCACAAGTGTACGCGCAGACACAGGTGCACTCTCTGTTCCTGTCACTCTCATACTCTGGTGGGACGACTGTTCGACACGACCGGTGAGAGTGTCGGCGCAGGACCGACGGCTTTACGTGCTCTCCGAGGCACGGGGGTGAAACACCGCCAACTTCCCAACTCCGGGCTGTTACTGAGGCGTACTTTACAGAAAGACTCAATACTCAATATACTCAGTAATCGCAATCATCAAAAAATCAACGCACAGCCTAACGCTTATATTTTGGAAATACTAAGGTATCTATTGTGTAAATTTTTTATTTTAGTGTGTAAATATATTAGTCAAAACAACACTATATTTGGCAATACGGAACTCTTGATGCGCGAGTCAAAATCATGCTCACACTTTTGAAAATCACTACAGCATCAAATTATTAATATTAAATAAATAATAAATAAAAATAAATAAAAATAGCCTTTATTAACTTACTACTTTCGTTAACATTTTTCCTTCTTTTGACCACAACTACTTATACAAATCTTTGGGACTTTCTGTATGTGTATTTATAAAAATGTGCTTAGTCTGTTAACTTACCTATATAAATATATATAACTGTCTATGTCTACATAACTATATGTGTACTTACTTTTTTTAAATCTTTAAATTTATATTTCTCTATCTATATGTGTATATAGCATAATTATAAATTAAAAATTTTAAAAACCCTATACGCAAATTAACACTGGCACCCGTGAAGCACTTAATCGAGTAATCATAAGCCAAGATGCCTTACATCATTTTGGAAAAAAGCTGATGCTCTTACACTGCTGGACCGATATTAGCCAAACAGCTAGCAAAGAACTACCGCAAGAAAACTGGCTTTCAAATTAAAAAACCGCATCGATATCGGTCCATCCGTTTGAGAGCTACGATGGCACATACAGACACACACACACACACTTCTCTTTGCATCGGGGGTTAATAAAATAATCCTACTAATATTATAAACGCAAAAGTTTGTAAGAATATATGTACGGATATATGTTTGTTACTCTTTCACGCAAAAACTACTGAATGGATTTTGATGAAACTTTACAATAATACTAGTCAAACATCAGAGTAACGCATAGGTTACTTTTTATCTCGGAAAAGAGTACGGTTCCCCTGGGTTAGATTTGTTTTTGTTATTCTAGAAGCAAACCCGAGCGAAGTGGGGGTGAGCCGCTAGTAATTAGTATATGTTAGTAATTACAAATATTAGTTATAGCATAAAGCCAAAGACTTTTTTTGTAGTTTGAACGCAGGCGAAACCGCGGGCTCTGCGAGTAAATAATATTTAAAAAAACTGTTTATTTGGCATTCATTTTCAATGTACCCGAAGGTCGTGGTAGACACAACATCTGTGGATTTTTTCATATTCCTTTTTTTATAATTTATTAAAAAAATATATATATTTAATAACTCTCCGACGGAACTCGGAACCCCTGTGAACCTTCCACGGAACCCTACGACGGTTCCCCGGACCTCCATTTGGGAGGGTCCTTCAACAGGACTAGGTTTTCACAGGTTAAAGGTACGCAACACAGGGTATCCTACTGCGTCTCGGCACTCAATTCCCATTGTTTTGTTACTCTAGTCTTAGTTTAAAGAGTATATTTGTATCCATTTCTTGATTACCAATTAAATAAATATATAAATATAAATTATGTATAAAGTAATATGATAAATAGAACCAAGAATTTTTCCTTTATAAAATGTATTTGCTTCTATTATAATTATTATTTCTTTTGAACATAATGAGGACGATTCAATAAAAACTGAATCATTTATCACAATAATATAAATGTGGCATCACATAAAAGATGTAACCTAGATAAAAATACATTTACATACAGTCAATAGTGTGTTGTGAACCTTAGATAATTAAAATATATTTTTTTTTATTTAAAAAACTTTTGTTTTTTGCTCCACCTTATTTACTTGTATAAATAAGAATATAACATTTAAAATAGGTAAATCTCGCGACAAGCTTTTATATCATATAAATTGTGTAATGTTATAAATTGTTGGATTTAATTTAAAGTTTATTATCTTCTTTTTAGAGCATTTAAATAAAAGCTTGTTTTTTTAAATATTTTTTTACTATTAATTTATTATATTGTAAGGGACTGGTAAAAACTAGCCAAGTCAAATCTTGAACTTCAATTTACCCTAAGTTATCTACTCTGTATAAATAATTCGACTGTTCAAATTTAAGAAGTTCTATTTTTAAATAGCAAACAATTTTGTAATAGAAAAAAAACCCAGAAATTGTGTTTAAATTTATTTTAGAATGTTGTATGTTCTTATGAAAAAAAATCAGGATTATATACAGAATTTGGCACCCATTTAGATCTCAATTCTTTTATCGGTGAAGTTGACAACCATGCATATTCTTAATATTAAACTTGGCTCCCATTTTCACATTAATGTTTTTGATGGGATATCATGAATTTTTCTAAAGAAACTATTATTATTCATAATTTCAAAGTGAGATGTAAATTCATTCTTTTTTTCATAATTTTGCGACTATTTCTGCTGAGAAACCGAACCTTTTCTGCTGAGAAACAAAAAGTTTTTGCTATCCCTATGATTGCTCTTGCTATTATATTTCAAAAGGCACTAGGTGTTAAGCTATTGCTGTTTTGTTTTGGAAGGCGCAAGGTGTTAATAAAAAAATTTTTTTTTTCAAATTTTAAAAATTTCTGTTTTCATATTTTCCCTTTGTGCAGACGATTAGCCATCTCCACATTAAATTTCAATTTTCTAGATCATCAGGAAGTGGGTTAGGTTTTACTATTATATGTCAGTCAGTGATAAAAATGCCGATTTTTAGACGTTAATATCTCAATAACACTTTGAGCCGTATTTATGAAATTGGGAATTCTAGTTAATCTAAGGAGATTTAATAAATGAACCAAATTTCACAAATTTATTTTAAATATATTTTGAGTTACTACGAGATGAAAAGTGGCTCCAAATGGTTCGTGTAAATATACACACTGTGCTGCGTCGCCAGTTCCTTTGGCTTGAACTGGGCTGGTCAGGCTACCGCGTGTCTTGATGTATAGCAATGAACAAATTCTAAAGAATTTAGCCATCAATGGTGACTTTTTCATGAATAAATTAAAGTTAAAAAAAAGATTTGATATTTCTTTTTAATAAAACTCATTTATTATGTTAGCTCTTAATTTAATCGCATTACACTGGTAGCCCGGTGGTAGCGTTCTCGCTTGGGAAACTTTGTGACACGTGTTCAAGATCCGGGTTTCGCACATCTCATATTTTCATGTACAAATCATTTACAACATGATTACAACTTGTCTCACGGTGAAAGAAAACATCGTGAGGAAACCTGGATGTCTGAGAGAACCTAGCAAGTTTTCAAAAGACTTGTGCAATCCGCCAACCCGCACTTGGCCAGCGTGGACCAGACTATGGTCTGATCCCCCTTATATTAAAGGGAGGCCCGTGCTCAGCAGTGGGACATTAAGAAGGGCTGAATACAATGGCACTGCCATAGCGAATTAAGTTTTTATGACATTTTATTGTTGACAGAAAAGTAAAATAACTAAGTTAACTGTTTGTTTTGGTAATTGGTATGACAATATTTTCTTTATATAGACTGTAATATTTTCTTTCAGTTTAAAATTGCTTTTGTGTATCATCAGAATTCAGAACCCAAGTGACCTCTATGCTTCTCATTAACATCAATAGATTTAAATAAAGGTGATTTTTTTTAATAATCTTTATTGCTTTTGAATTAAGCCTATATTAATATTTTTAATGTAATTTGTTTTTGATTCAGAAAATAATTATTAAAAAGTACAAAAATATGTGGGAAATTCTAAGTAGTTGAAACGCAACGACATTGGTCAGGTTATCTCTACATATAATAAAATTGTAACTAAGTCGAATCTGTACATTAAATATTTTTTAGAAAAAGTAATTGAAATAGACTTGATTATCGATACAGAGTCCGAATCTATAGTTTTTAGAATTTTTGTGTCTGTCTGTCTGCCTGTTACCGCATCACGAGAAAACCACTCGACAGATTTTGATGAAATTTGGTATGATGATAGCTGGTTATCTGGGTCTACATATAGGATATACATAAGGACTTTTTACCGCGGGAAAATATCTCATTTCTGAGAAGAAATACAAAAACTGAATTGTAAGAGTACACTAATATGTAAAACCTAAGAATTTGGTTTTTGGTCATCTGAACGCGGGCGGAGCCGCGATCAATGCTAGTGACCTATATTCATGACACGTGTCAAAGTATATCATAACAGAGCGATTAGCGACTTTGTCGCTTACAAATTGAGTTATCATTTCTTTGTCTATATCATACTGTGACGTCACGCCAAGCGCCTGAAATGGCGAACGTTTAAAGTATCTATATCGGTACGATATTTAAAAAAAATATACTAAATTTTAGCTTTTTGGAGCTGTTTTTTTTTCAATTATATAAAGATATAAGATATTGTATAAAAAGTAAAAAAAAATCATGCGTATCCCCTATTCAGCTTTGGTTAGACTAGAATGAGATCGAAAGACATGAATATCGAAAAAAACTTTTATATTTTATAAAATAAGTAAGCTAAAAGAAATAATTAACAAAAATACATTAAAATTAAATATTTTTCGCATAAAGGAATATTTTTTAAGTGATGCAATCTTGGCATATATAAATGCAAACAAACATAAGATTTTAGGCTTCCAAGGATAGTGTCATAAGAATTTTAATCAGATTGCTGACGAGACGAGCAAAGAAGGTCAGAAAATTAGCATATTATATGTCAGAGGTATATTATATTATATGGAAAAACCTTTTAGATATTCATATGCAATAGGCTTGACTAATAGTAGCCAACCTTCTTTAAAGAAACCTCTATATTATGCAAAATGTAATTCGTTATAGATTTTGAGAAGCACAAAGGTAAATTGAAAGATATTTATTATTATAACATGTTTATTAACAAATATACAAAATCGGGAATGTATCACAGAATCGCTCGAACGATTGACTCACAAAAGGAAAAGGGAGGGTTACGGGACTGAGTATTTTTGGACTAGATAAAAGTTTAAATTAAATTGATTTAGGGGGCTTGGGGAAAGTGAGCGCCATTAGGATGGAAACCGTCCTTGTCGGCGGTGTATGTGACTTCGTAGAGGATACCATCGGGACCGTAGTAAGAGAATGCCCCGCGAACTTCGAGAGCTTCAGCATCTGTTCCAGGGTTCGTCAGTGCACCGTTCTCGGACGCTTGGATGCCATTGGAGGTCTCATAACTGATGGAACAAGTAAATTAATTAAAATCGTAAATACTTTACACTTATGTACACCAAGTATATAAAATGATCAAAAGAGAATTTTAACATTTTATCTGATCACAATAATTTTATTTAATCATTTTAGGACATAGTTAAGGCAATTTTATTTATTGATCTTATAGAATTTTATAGGGGTTTCAGAACATACCCATAGCTGTATCCATCTATTCCGATGTTGTCGCTCTCGTAACGGACGATTTGAGCGTCGCGATCGTTGGTTTGTGGGGGGGCGGCGAGGGCGGTAGCCAGGACCAAAGCGAATACGATGAACTGTGAAAAATCCAAAATTAATATGTAGAAATCCAATCACGAATTTTAAACACCAATTGACTAAACACTTATAAAACGTACCGATTTCATTTTGAAAGGTTTTGTTGTGTGTTATTGCAAAGCAATCGAGAGAATGATGCTCTTCGGTTGAAGATTCTGGTATTTATAGAAACTCGAGTACCAGGCAAGGACGCGTTGTGACATTTGAACTCAGAGGCATCTTCGGTCAAATCTTCTTTAACCAAATGCTCTTTGATATGTCCGGTTGTGGTCTAGCATTTAGGTTTTTGAAGGATAAAAAACTATTTAATTATAAATTTACTATAAAAAAAATTATGATTGGTTTCACTCGAGGTTTATCGTGGGTTGTATATATAAGTATTACATAATATTTTTTGTATAGTATAATAAAAATCTTTCATAATAATATGGTTTTTTTTAATTAACATACTATGCAAGTATTTTTTTTAAATATCTTAACATACGTAACATTATAAATAGGCTATATATAAATTTAATTTAAAATGTAAAATCATATATAGAGTGATGCACTCGTGAGCAACTTAAGGTGTTAGATGGTTATATGACATGTGTGATATATAAATTAATTGCAATTAATTGTAAATACCTTTCACTAACAGGTGATAGGTTGAGCGTACAGTTACCTATAACTTTAGTTTTACATATTATAAAATATACTTTGACCCACATCTTAGAGACGCAACATATACAATACATTTTAATATTGAAATATTTGAGGCAGTGGTAGCCAAGTGGTAACACGTTTACTTGGGAAACCGAATGAAGCGGGTTCAAATCCCGGGTCTCGCACCTAATATTTTCATGTGTGAAACCATTTCTAACATGATTCCACTTGCCTAGTGATAAAGGAAAATATCGTGAGGAATCGCACTTGGCCAGCGTGGTTGGACTATGGCCTGATTAATTATGAAAAATTACTGAAGTAAAATAAATTTAGGATTTTCCAATAATTAATTAGTCCTACAAAAGAATCTAAAAGTCAAATGCTTATAGTAACTATTTGATTTTTTACTTACGTATTTAAAAACGTAGGTATATTATATTTATTTTTTTACTATTACATGATTTTATTTAGAACAATTATTGTTGTATGTCTTTTCAACAAGTAAAGTTTTAAAGATAGATTTTTGAAAGTGGTCTTATTTTAATACTTTCTTAGATTTAAGCGAATACTTGACATTTTAAATAAAACTATCTTTTCGGATTTTTTCGCGAATTTATTTTGATATAGAGACTTCTCTCGTCTCTCCCGTGACCATGGATGCTGTAAAGCATTCGAAACGTCGGGAACCAAAAATCAAAATAAATTCGCGGAAAAATCCGAAAAGATAGTTTTATTTAAAATGGTCTTATCTTGTTTTGATATAACCCGAGCTCATATAGGCAAGACAAATTCATAATCAACTTGATTACCACTTACTAATACTATGAAGGAAAATGGTTAGGAAGTTTGTATGTATAAGAAAACCTAACTAGTTTTTTTTTTGTAATACGTGCAAAGTCCTTCAACCTGCATTTACTAAATGAGCATCGCAAACTATGGCATAATCCCCTTTGGTGTCATCGCTGTTTTTATTTTAATATTAACAAAAACCCAAATGAATGATATCAAAAATCTGCCCCTCTATGATTCCCGTGATGCTGAATTAACTATTATTTTCCCCGAAAAAATAAAAGGTTTCCGCGGATTTTTATCATATTAAGTGACATGACAGCAACGAATATGTTCAATTCTAAAATCTTTTTTATATTCGCTTTAATACTTATCCAAGTTTAGAAATTGGAAATGTAAAGTTAAAAGCACAATTTAGAATATTAATTATCTGATATTTCATTTTTGTTATGATCCCACGCGGAGATGAACCTTTATCAGCTCTCCTCATTAAGTAATGATACCTAATTATTAAAGTAATGTACGAACTGTGCATTTCTCAATTCTTAGTGTTAGACAAGTCGGGTTAGAAAACAGAAGTATATACAGTATAATCCTTACATTAAAATAAATATCATCCCATATCTATATAATATAAATAGGCAAAGTCACAAATAGGCAGTTTAGCACTTTTTCTCGTCTGTTTTTAACCAATTTTTTTTTTTGTTTAGTATCTATTGATGAGCTTGAGTGTTATCCAAAAAAAATGGAGACAGTTCGTTTTTGTATAGATAGATAATCTATTCATATATATTTTTCTAACATTTTCAATAATGATTATGGTCGAATTTCGAGGACTTTATAATTTTGTGTGAGCGATGTATCTATTTTAGAAATGTAACTGTATAATGAGGCAGAACTCCCTAAGACCTGCATCATGTAACGGGATAAAAACTAGCACTATAATTTAGTCACTAATAAGCATACGTAAACTGGCTGGCCTCCTCGAGTACCATGGTTTTTTACCATTAAACTCAATCGAAAATATATTGTTGTTTTACATAGATTGCGTTCGTGACACTATCCGCCAAATAAATTTGCGCACCTTATGAAAAAGGTAAATTCACCCTTATGTAGTAGTTGTAACATGATAGACGATGTTCAACACATCCTTGTAGAATATGTTAAACATCAAAAGTAGAGGGAATCAATAATGCAAAAACTTAATATTAATAGATATGATATTAGACCATACTTAAGTATATTAGCGAACCCATTAAGTATTGATGTTGTTAAAATTTTGGTGGATATGGTTTTGCAACATTGAATATATTTCTCTTTCTCCATATTATTCATGTGATGCTGTACTTAGGTTAAGATAAAATGGGACTGAGATTTCCGAAAAGGATGAAAGTCCCTAAATAAAAATGGAGATAAAAAAGTGGCTGGCAGCGGTTGGATGCGTAGACCTGAAGACCGAGCTCAGTGGCGTGCCATAGGCATATGTCCAGCAGTAGACGAAAACAGCCTGAATATGATGATAATGACGCATATTTTGCAAAATTCATTAAATCTTATCATCATTTTTATCTGTTCCGTATTAGATATAAATATTTCATTATGAAACTACAAGGCCAGACGGATCGATTAAAAATTTAAAGTATAATCCTCAATATGCGTAGGTTGGAAATGTCGGTATTTTTGCATAGAAATTATATAGATCATGTGTCCTCGAATATTTTATATATGTATAACTAGATATTTGGCGAGACTTTACCTATAATTTATGAATCTATCTATAATAAGAGATATATTTGGATTATATAATAATCCATATTATTCTCACTCAATGAATACTGTATGTTAGTATAAAATTCTTAATTCATTATGACCCTAATTAAATTAATGAAAAAGTATAAACTAATAATTAAAGATATGAAAATTAAATTTTATGATAATCTCAATGACGATAACTAAGTTAATGACTTATAAATATATCCGGTAGCTTTGATGTGATGTTGTAACAATATTTCACGTTTGATAAAACTCCCTTTTATGTTCGTCTCGGTGACCACAATAGTCAGTACCGTTCTTATATGAAAGACTGAAATGATTCTTTATTAAGGAAAACTCAAAAACAATCCTCATTTACATAGTTTATTTCTTCTTCTTCTTCTTCTTCTTCTTCTTCTTCTTCTTCTTTTTCTTCTTCTTCTTCTCGTGTCAATGACAAGAATGCCATCATGGTGAAAGGATTAGTTAAGCAGCGTTAGTAAATTGCTTTATTTACATACTTTATTTATCCTGTAAAATGATTTGAAACAGTTAACAGAAATAAGTAAGTTGTCTAAATTCATGAAGACGACTTCATTTATCAATTTCATTGATCTACAGACTTAATTCATAGATCTGTAGAATATCGCTACTTTTTAGTGAAATATCGCGGTCCCACTTATTATTGTTTGATTTTTATTGTTTTAAGCTTACTATGTACTATATTAAATCATAGCTAACATCTAGTTCGAGTAAATGCAAAGAGAGCAAGCCAAAAAATGACGAAATCTCAAAATATCCATAAAAACACTTCATTAGTGACAAATCGAAGGTGTGCCTATCAGGCCGTAATGCATAATACCATCCCACGTACTAAAACTCAAAACAATTTGTTCAATATCATGTTTTGTTGTAAATAAAGTATAATTTAGTTTATTGTATATGACCAAGTTTACTCGCATTTATTTTATAGTAAGTTTTTAGTATTTTTTATAAAGCTATTAGCGACTTAGTCTTGGAGACTTTTTGGAAAATCTTATTGAAATAGACATTATTATAGATACAGAGTGCGAATCTATAATTTATCGAATTTTTGTCTGCCTGTCTGTTACCGCATCACGAGAAAACCACTGGACAGATTTTGATGAAATTTGGTATGATGATAGCTGGTTATCCGGGTCAACATATAGGATACTTTTAACTGCAGGAAAATATGTAATCTCTGAGAAATCTATACTAAACGTAAAACGTAATTACGAACGAATCCGAATGGAGCGAGGGTGAATCGCTAGTACTAAAATATTTACATACAAACACAACCTTCTAAAATATCTTAGTATTAGATAAAAATGTAAATTAAATCTGTTTAAATATGCATTTACGTTTATTTTAGATTTTATGACAGCTTATTAATTAGATGTTTTGACGGCACGTTTGGCTCAGTGACCCTACTTGCTGTGCCAGCGGTCGCGGGTTCGAGTCCCGCTGGGGGCATTCATTTATGTGATAAGCACGAAAGTTTGTACTTGAAAGTTTATATTTATTTATTTATGTTTATTGATCCACAAAACAATAAAATTTATGATATATATGTATGTATTTAAAGTTATATATGTGTAATGTATGAACCATCTGGTATCTATAACACAAGCTTCGTAGCTTATCATGGAACTAGATTGTGCTGTGTGTTAATGTCCCAACATATTTATATTTATTTATTTGCTTAAACGTAAACAAGTGTAGACACGTCAGGCGAACAACACATTTAAGAAATCTATACATATAGTACCTAACGGCATTGCATGTAAAATTAATGTTCAATTATAAGTTGTTGTATAACTATCGCTTCTTTTTATTGGTATTGTACATATTATGTTATTTTGAGAAATTTTACTTCAATCCTTTTAGGAAAAAATATTTGTATGGGCTTAATTTAATTAATTAAATATTTCAAAACTCCATGATACCAATTACTTACAATATTACATATTAATAAGCCGTTGACTTTGAAAAAGGTTATATATTATGCTAATTTAATAAAGTGTTTATATATTTAGTAGCTGACGTTGATAAACTACGATTCAAAGATGACCGTTCAAAAGATGGCAATGTAAGCAATGTTCAAGATTGTGACTTAACCTCTACTGGTAACGGTACCAAATATGGTAAATATTTACTACACTACAAATAAATATATTTTAAAGTAATATACGTCTTTTTGGTACTTTGTAAATTACTTAAATTGTTTAGCTTTTAGAAGCTTTTTCATTAGAAATGGATTTCTGTAGCATTATCAGCCTGTTTAGATAAGGGGAACACTATTTCTTTTACAAAATTATCACTCCGTACTCGGAGTGTACATCTGAATATTATATGATTTATTTGAAACTAAAACTTAAACTTCTGACTTAAAATTAATCATAATTGTTAGCTATTGAGAAAAAAATCTTATAAATGGGGATGCCTAATCCCTCCACGACCGCGGACACGCCGGCGTGTCAGTTAACAATAGATTTCTTAGAATTTTAATTAATTTCTTAGAAATTTACCTAGAGGTGTTCATGTTAGATTATTCAGCTTCATGTTTAAAAAGTTCAGGCACAAAGAAAGACAAGAAAATTAATCTTACAGCCTCTGTGACTAAGGTAAATTATATCAAACTAACATAGATAATCAATATTCATTACAAAAAATAAATTACTTAGAGCTAATAAATTAATATTCAATAAAAACCGTCTAACAGGTAGTTGTTACGTATTTTATTAAACGCGCCATTTTTTTTTTTGAAAAGTTTTATTAAATACGACTTATATTTTTTACGCTATAATAGTCTATGAATAAATATTTTTAATAATTAAATATATTTTTTATTTAGTGGCCTTTTTTATTTAAGTGCCTTTGGACACAACTTACTAGCTAATGTCGCGTAGAATGGAGAAGACATGTTATATCGCGAATTTATTTTGATTATTGGTTCCCAACGTTTCGAATGCTGTAAACAATCATATTTTCAGAAGAGAAGTTTTAGACGTCTCAAATATAATTATACATATATGTAGTTGTTACATTTCATATATTGATTTTCAAAAATACCAAAAATTGCACCAAAAAGTAACTTACAATATTTGTTAAATTTAATTTTTAACAATATTTATAACTTCAATAAGTTTTATAGTTGAATATTTAATAATATTATTTATTTAATTTTAATTGCTGTGATTATATTATTACATTTTTTTAATTATTAATTAATAATAATCTTACTTAGTGTTGCTATTATTTATTTATTTTTTCATTTCATATTTATAATATGTATGTATGTATTTAAAGTTATATATGTAGGTATGTGTAGTGTATCAACTATCTGGTATCCATAACACAAGCCTCGTAGCTTACCATGGAGCTAGATGGTGCTGTGTGTTAATGTTCCAACATATTTATTTATAAACATATTTATTATTATTTAAAACTAGCATTGCCCGCGGCTCCGCCCGCGTTCAGATGACTAAAAACCAAATAAAATAGCGCTATTGTTTTTTTTTTCAAGATAAGCTATTTTTAATAGTTTTTGCCTTATTTAGTAAGTTACCTTGCTAAAATATATATAGTATCATCGTGGTTTTATTCTAACCAGTTTTTGTATTTATTCTCAGAAATAACATATTTGCCCGTGGTAAAAAGTACCCTATATGTTGACCCGGATAACCAGCTATGACCATACCAAATTTCATCAAAATCACTTCAGTAGTTTTTCTGTGATGCGGTAACAGACAGACAGATAGACAAAAATTCTAAAAACTATAGATTCGGCTTTTGTAGCGAAAATAATGTCTATTTCTATAAGATTTTCCAAAAAAAAATTTTCTTTATTAAGAAAGTATTACACGTTATATTTAGAATGACCGGTAAAAAAGAGAAAAAAAAACAAAAAACATTTGTAGAAACAGAGTTTTTTGGTGTAAAATCAATACTTGCAACAAACAACACAATATATATATATATATATATACAATAACAGTAACATAAAAAATAGTAGTAATTGTTAGTACCTCTAATAAACACATATTTTACATACATACATACTATTAATACAATTTAATTTTATTACTTTTAACATATGTACATAGAAATCTACTTAATGGACTAAACACAAACATTAACAAATAATTTAACGTTAATCGGACAGGGGACTTTAGAAGTGTAAGGTTGCATTTTTATATATGATCGTTTTAATGGAAAATTATACATTTGATTAATTTGTAATGATTTATGTATAAAGCATTTAGTTATGTAACCTTGGCTGATAGGAATGTATTTAAAAAAAATTCAGGACGCGGATATTCATTTTTTTTCCCGCGCTTTTGCACGGATATGTCGGTACCACTCTTTTTTTTTTTGATGACGCTGGGGAAACCCATCATGGGGACCCGGTCCGCCGTCATAACGGACAAGGTACTGTGAGACTCCTACTCACTAAAACCCACAGCGGAACCCTTTACTGCAGTGCAATGGGGTGTTGCAGGATCGCTTGATGTCGGCACCACCCCGTAGTGACCACCCTGTAGTGGGGTGTTGCAGGATCGCTTGATGTCGGCACCACCCTGTAGTGACCACCCTGTAGTGGGGTGTTGCAGGATCGCTTGATGTCGGTACCACCCTATTGTAACTAGTGATGAACTGTTTGTAATACTGAAAATTATTGTAACTCATTATTTAAAAGAGCAACTGTTGAGTTGCTCACCGGCTCTTCTCAGCAGAACTGCTTTCCGAGCCGGTGGTAGCTTCCACACGGATAGAAGTACTGACGATTATAAAAAAGTACTGAATATAAAAATCTTACGCAAGGAATATCTCGAAGTTTTATTAGTGATCCTACAGAAGAAAGCTTGTCGTATGTAGTCGTGGACGAGAAGACATGCACACAGGGAGTGGTCCATGACTGTGATCTTTGACTTTGTATATAATTAATAGGTATAAATACCAATATGTCATTACTGAGGTCAACTCGTCAATAATATGTTAAATGTGTTTTTGTGAAGAAAATTAATTATCAAAGTTAAGCATCGTTATAATATTTTTTACGAAAGTGTGTATATTAATCGATTAGTATTTCTTTCAGCAGTAACAAAGTAACAGATTCACACTTTTTTGTGGATATGCAACTTTTTTTCCAGTACATCAGTTGGCTCCTGTAGGATGTAATGAAACAACTGACTTAAGGTACAACTTGTACTTTTAGGCTATTATAGACCATCTCGTTACGGTCTTTAGGAAAATGACGGATTCTTCAAAAAATACGCGAACGTTGACGCGAATTAGGGTTATTATAAAATTATATGAATACATAGTATCAACTATATATTCATCTTACCTGTAATCGCAAGGCTAATAAAAATGCCCAAAGCCCAAAATTAGTCTGACCTTTCAAAAATTGACTTGGTCTAATAAGTGCTTTGTCTACAATAGTAAAAATAACAAATAAAAATAAAATACGCCAGGCTATCGAGAAACTAATAACTACGAGTAGAAGAATGTGAAATCATATTGAAAATAACGAATGCACGCAAAAAAATCAAACGTGCGAGATCCGGGGTATGAACCTGCTTTACACTATTTCCAACAGCAAAACAAGCTACCACTACAATACCTATATGAGAAAATAATTATCTGCGGGACTAAACTACAACTAAATGTTTAAAAATACTAAAACGAAGTGTTACAATTATTATATTATCGTGAATACTTTCAGTCCCATATAAAACTATATTTTTTCTAGGATTTACAATAACCCTGTAGGAAAATCCTGTAAACCGTATTTCTAAACAATTTTAACATCGCAGGACATCGAATAAATAAATATACATACATACTAGCTGACCCGACAGACGTTGTCCTGTCTACACGTCTTTAATTTGAAAATTTCAAACTTTTTTTAATAAGCTAAAACATTCTGGACCATTTTGATGAAAATTATTATTCAAATTGTGAATCTAAACCATTCTCAGATCCCCTTGAACACACACAAAAAATTTCATCAAAATCGGTCCACTCGTTTGAGAGAAGTTCAGTGACATACACACTCACAGAATAATTATATATATAAAGATATATATATATATATATATATATATATATATATATATATATATATATATATATATACTCGTATATAATGAAATGTTCCTCATGCAGGTTCTTTGGAAATCGTTTTACCGAAACGCATTTTATTTACTTTACTAATTTTAAGAGATGACAGCATTATGCAATTTATTTATTGTGCGCCCACGCAAGTATCTGTATTGTGATCTAAGATGGCACGATTTCTTCACGAGCGGACTCTCCGCGTGAATCACTTTTGCATAATATCACTAAAATAAACGATAAGAAATGTTTATTTCGCAATCGCTCGTAATTTTTTTCTTAACATGGTTATGACATGTATTAAAGTGTTAAAATTGCTACCACAGGATGTCACGCCTTCGGTCAAGGTTGCTTAGTCAAAATTTCATTAAAAATGTTTTTTTTATATATATTTTAGCTAACAGCTTACATTTAGAAAGTATAGGAGGTGCATAATCATGTATTAGACATAATTCAAAGTAAACTAATAATAATAGCGGCACTTAGTGTTTATGAAGAGAACAGGAACTGTGGTATTTGTATAGTGATAGCATTTGTAAGGTAACTAACAGCCTGACGCGGCTTCCCTTGACTACGTTCATTGTCTTCTGTCTTATGAATTATTTTTCAATTTTTATTACGTGTTTCATTCAATATGTCATACAGTATAATTATTAAGTTTTAAATAGGTACATTCGGCCAAAAAGTGTTATTTTCTATTTTCCATCACAACTTTTTCTTTAGAAGTATCGAACTCATCGATCAATTTCGATGTCATAATTTAGAGAATTTTCTTAATATAACATATCCATATAAATATGTTTATAATATTTAAAATAGTAGAGAAAAACAAATGCTTTCAAATTACTTAAAAAATGCTGTAGGGGCTGATTGGTTCTCCACCGAATATGTGTTGCTTCTCGTACTTCTCAGAAAGTAAAGTGGACCGTGACCCGTGGTTCTTGTGAAGGCCAGCCATCAGAGCATCATGGTTGCGTGTATTAGTTACTTGCGACGCCCCTATCAGAGTAGAAAGGTTCCGTTGGATTTTGTGGGTAGTACCGGCTTTTCTAGCCGGTGAGTCCCACATAACCACGTGTACATATGCGTATGTGTAAATGCATTTCCCAACGTTGAAAAATGAAGGCCTGATTGGTTGCTAATGAGTGTCAAGTAGTAGTGTAAACTATGCAATACCTGTATAAATTATCTCCATCTAACTCAATAATTAATATTAGCAATCGGTCAACATACTTTTAATAGATCAGTTAAGTATCTATAAAAAAAACACCTTCATAAAAGTTTTACATTCAATCTGATAACGTTATTGCCGTACAGTAATTTTCTTGATTTATAAATTAAAAAAAACTATCGTCAGACATAAAACTCTTTGACCTCAAATACCAGGATCGTACAAGTCATGCTTATGAAGCAAGGAGTGGGAATGAGTAACTTTTTAAAAAACCTTACCTTTAAAACTATAGACTATTATTTATAACTGTTTCTTACAATTATAAAGCCTCGCTATTTTAATATATAATAAAACGGTCATTATTTGATTATAATGGCCACACTGATGACGCGAATGCACAAGTTATGATACCTTTATAAATCAGGCAATAGGGTCTTGGACTGTAGTAATAAAATGATTTGGTGTTTTGTATAGCGGTAGTTTATGGAGCAAGATATCAATATTAAAAGGAATAATTAAATAAAAATCATGAATGAAATGATTTCTTCATTTTGAACAGAATGAATTATTATTTTTAATATCATAATCACGTGACTACATACGCCAATTACATTGAGTGACGTCACTTATCATTGTCACTAGTGTCTAGTATAGTATTATATAATCTGTACTAGTTCAACTCAACAAAATCTCAATTCTTTGTAATCTCAAAATTTTAACCGTTTAAGTAAAGTAATATTTAAATTTACTTACCTTCCCGGTCAATGCCATAGCGAACAAAGTCCGAGCTGAAAACTCAAATTTACCACATATCGATGTCATGATGGTGGCGGAATTTTTCGATAAAGCCCTGATTTTATCTCGGCGAAATTCAGAATTGTAAAAACTGTCATATAAGTACTATTAGACAAATTAAATGTTAAAAAATCTGAGTAGTCTTAACATAATCCAAGGAACCTAAATAATCTCTAACATCATAACAAAATACAGATTATTAGCATACCTACAGTATAGTTCAATGAATATATTTTTATACTTTAGGTAATGCATACTTACATAAAAATTATCTTCACAGATGAAATCACTGATTTTATGGATTGGTTTTACCAATCTCGCCTTGCCAAATTCATCGACTTGTTTCGCACATTTTTATCATGAGGTATCTCGTCAAAAAAACTTTTAGCTTTTCATTAGTTAACGCATTCCTTACCCTACCTACCTATTTTGACATATAGCTCTAACACATTTTCAACGTCAATATAGTTACCTTCCTTATTGTATAATACGACCATTGTAAAATTTCGTGACTTATTCCAACCACATAAAGCATGAGTAACTATTTATCATATTGATGCTAGTAATACTTTCGAGTACCTTAATATCTTTATATAAAATCGAATAAAATAATCTATAAATAAACATTGTAATAAAATTGTAATGAGGTTTTATACGTTTTTATTTATGTTTAGAATTTCTTGGAATGTCGCTTACGAGTTTAATTAAGTTTCATAGATTAATTTTGTCTGTTTTTGGCATGAAACCTCTTTGAAATCACATCGAAACATACGGGTACCAGTTCAGCAAATTGGACCGTAACGAAGTAGGTTGCATTAGGTTACCCTAGTAACCGTAGTTATCCCCCTCAACGTGCGTTCACCTTGTCGTGGTGGTGGGGCTCAGTAGTGCCCGGCAATACAGCCGGGCGCGAAGCCAAGAAACGCACAGGGAGGTGGCCCGCTTCGGTGGGCGGTGGGAGGCGGCCCTCTTCGACGGCGGTGTACCATGCGGGTTGCTCCTGGTACTTCTCTGATAGCAGAGTGGACCTTGGAGCAACCCCGTGGTTGTTGTGGTCTGCTTCGGCATACCTACCGTCGGGGCGTCGTAGTTGAATGCGTAAGCGATCCTGCGACGCCCCATTAAGACGGGGGAAGGTTTTGTTGGGTTTTAGTGGGTAGTACTGGCTTCGCCGGTGAGTCCCACTTCGTGCGTAAATGCATTTCCCAACGTTAAAAAAAAAAGTAACCGTAGTTCTTGTCTGAAAAATTATATATATATATATATATATATATATATATATATATATATATGATATTATTTCCGTTGCTATCTTCAAAGATAATTTATTAATTTTCAAATAGGAAAAATATTTGTCATTAAAAACAAAAACACTAAAAGCGACTCGCTGAAATAGACGTTTCATGTTAAGCCATCGGCGGTGCTCCGACACAGCCCCACCCGATTTTTTTGTATTTAATTCTAATGTAAATAAAATAGATTTATCTATGAATTTTTAGTCTACGTGGGAGATACAAGGCCTTATTTCATTCCATTGGAGTCAAATTTCAATGATTTTTTGAGAATACATAATTTTCGATTTTTACATATTGCCTACTTATTGACGAGGCTTTTGTTATGATGAACACAAACGATTTATCTTATTGAGGAGTCGAATTTGTGACCTCAGAACACAATATCAAAATCATATAACCAGTTATTAAGAAACTTCGCGTTGTTTTTTTTATAAATCGGAAAGTTTGTGTTTGTGGTGAATCGAATGAATAAGAGAGTCAGTGACTGTGTCTTGCTGCTTCTTCACACTGTAATGTCTATAAAAATCCGAGTCAAAATCGTATTATATTTATTATAATCTATTTTCACCATTTAGTAGATTATAAAGAAGAATAATTTGCCTAATAATACAGTAACATACATACATACATACGTCATTCTCCAGTCCACAAAGTATCTCTATAAAAAAAATACAATATCTACTCGTTGCTCCAATATTACGTGCAAGAAGGACGAACAAACACACATTTCTTTTCATAATATTAGTAAGATTTGAAGTAGTACATTATAATATACATATATTTTAACAAGCCTGAAGTATTTAAAAGTAATAACTTCAAATTCATTGATCAATTTATTGATGTCAAAATGCTATTCAGATATGAATCTAAGACTAATATTTATGCACTCGTCCAGTGAAAGCGTGACATTTGATTTTGACGTGCTTAATGCCAAAGGTTTCGTCAGCGTGTCGCAAAGCACTTGCACACCCTCGTTATTCTCGTGCATGATGTTGTGTGTAAAAGTATTTTTTCGGGTCTCCTCACATTTTTATTTTGATTTTTGGTTATGGTTAGGGGAGGGACTGCTGAGTTAAATTCATTGCAAGCCTCCAGCCACTTAGAGACTATTACATACCTATTTTTATTTATTTATTAGATTTAGTCTAAGTTTTCAGATAGATTCATACGTTTATTTAAATTTAGGTCATAAATAATGATTTTTATTATTTAAAACTTTTAAATTAAAAGTATGCTTTATAGATTTAAAGTTAGTAAGATGATATATTCGGGGCTATGAAGTTTTTATAACTAAATTATAGTAAACCAATATTTCCAAACCGGCTCTTGTAACATATGTACGTATACATGGCTCTTATTATATGTATAGATTTATATAATGCGATCTTATTATGTATGTATAACATTTGAGATGAGTGATTAGCATAGCTGTACGTCGAGTCCATCACGCCATCACGCGTAGTGACAAGGTCTTTAGACCAATATAATTTATCAATTATACTAATATAATTATAACATATCTAAAAATTATAGTTTCCGTCTATTCGTAAAGGTTAATTTTAATGTTGTAATGTACTTATCTTACTTGCGTACATTTATTTTATATGTCTTTTCGAAATTTTCCGCGAATTTATTTGATTTTTTGGTTTCCGACGTTTTGGGTGCTTTATAGCAATCAGGGTTAGGTCTTCTCCGGAACCGAAAGAAAAATCCGAAAAAATAATTTTATTTAAAACTTCAAATATTCGCGAAAATCTAAGATAGTATTATACGTACCTATTTTAATTTGTAGGTTTTTTGTGAATTAGAATTACAATGAATTACATTTTACTCCGGGTCTACATATATGTATACTAAATTTCATTCAAATCAGTCCAGCCATTTTGATTATAAAGAAATAACAAACACATACACATACATACAAACAAATACAAACTTTAGCATTTATAATTGCAACACGAAGAACTTATGTGATCATAAAATATTCGTGATGATCTGTTTTATTCGCTTACTTTTTATTTAATGAAAATATTGCGTGTCATTTATTGCATACAATTATTACTAATTTTAATGCAATAAAGCTGTAGCGATATCTTTCAAAAGCTATACTCAATCACGAATCAATGACGAAAGCTTATCGTTAGTCTTTTTCTTTGATATTATGATACATGTATCACTTAATCTATACAAATAAATAGGAAAGATTTTTTGTTTGTTTGTACTGAATAAGCTCCGAAACTACTAAACATATTTAGATGGAATTTAGTAAGAAGATAGTTTGAGACCCTGGGAAGGATATAGGATAGTTTTTATCCCCGAAATCATCTCGTAAGGGAGTGAAAATAGAGATTAAAGTTTGTCTGGAGAAACAACTTACGAACCCGAGCGAAGCGAGGGTGAGTCGCTAGTTAAGTATGTATAAAATTCAAGCACTTTATGTTATAGATATTAACAGCTCTTTTTCTTATATAAATCAATTAGAGTTCAAGGCATTTTGGACAGAATTTCATCACAAATTGCTTAGCCTTTTAGCCTCAAAACCAACCAGACGGACAAATAGTTTTTCACACCACAATATTAATATGGATATAATGTATTCAGTAAATCCAAAACATAGCTAATTCATCAAATTTTATTGCCACCGTCTTCCAACTCAACTCAAATGTCATAAAATTAGGTAGTATTATAATCATTAATCACATCATATCAATAAATACTAATAATATTTAGAAATATAAATTGCGACGAACTTATACAAAAAATACGCATAAAAAGCCTAATAAAATGCTAATAACACGTTCAGGAAATAGAGCACGCAACAAATTATGTGTCTCTTGATAGAGTTGAAATTGGAATAATAGTATACTAATTTGTATTAATATTTTATTTGCATCTGAGCTGCCTTAATGGTCTGGTGGCTTTAATGGACCAAATGGTCAGACAAATAAGGATTATATGTTATTTTTCATTATAACATTCAACAAAAGATATACAGGTATAATACAAAAAAACTATTTTATTATATACGTATTAGTTATGTATATTTTATTAAATAAAAATGATAATTTAGTTAAATTTTCAAAACCACATTAATTAATTTCCGTATTATATGATTTAAGGTCACAATAAATACTGACAAGTTCATAAATTAAAGAAGTCATAAGTGTTGTCCTCTTTATTTTTTCCTTGACTTCACTACAAATTATATATGTAGGTACATATAGCATACTAGTAATCATCATCATCATATACAGGCAGCGCCAACACTTTGCTAATATTACTCACAATAGCCTATGTGATAGTCCTGTTTATAATCTATCCGTATACCTTGTCGTGGTAGAGGAAGCTCATTAGCGTCCGGTAATCCAGCCTGGCGTGAAGCAAAAAAGCTCACTTGGGAAGCGCGAGTTATTCCTGGTACTTTTCTAATAGCAGAGTGAACCATGGGAGCAGTCCCCTGGTTGTTGCGGTCTGCCAGACCACAGCAAGCGGTCGGTAGACCAGCCATCAACAGACAATCTCGATAGAATCAAATTAATGTCAAAATAAAATAATAACATCCGTTTTTTACAAAAAATAAAATCTAGATATAAGTATGTCACATAAGACAAACATTTTAAAATTAATCAAGATACATAAATATATGTAAATCTTTTTTTTTATGTTGGGAAATGCTTTTACGCATATCACCTGTACACAAACATGTTATGTTATGTGGGACTCACCTGCTAGAAAAGCCCGTACTACCCACTAGAACCCAACAAAACCTCCCCCGTCTTAATCGGACGTCGCAAGATCGCTTACGCATTCAACCACGACGCTCCGACGGCAGCATATAATCTTTGTAATAACGTGCCCTAATAAAAATAAGCCTATTTTGCTCTCAATAACATAAACCTATAAAAAATCGACAAAAAAAAAGGACAAACAAACATGTGTACTGCATTAACATTTTCACATTTAATTAATGTTCTTATTAGTAAGGATTGTAATTTCATTTATATAATAAAGGTTAATTTTAATGAAATAGCTAGCTTATTATTACATACTAATATTATAAATGTGAAAGTGTGTTTGTTTGTTTGTCCTTCTTTCACGTCGAAACGGAGTAACGGATTGGCGTGATTTTTTGTGTGGATATATTTGGAGGGCTGGAGAGTGACATAGGATACTTCTTATCGCGGGGGATTCCTTAATTCCCACGGGAAAACACGTAATAATACAATCCAAAAAAATATTTATTATCAGAATTACTTGGAACTTGGTATATATGCTCTTCAATAAAATTAAATAAATATGTGTCTTAGCATTTTTCAAAATTCATCTTATAAGGGGGTAAAATAAGGGATGAAAGTTTGTATGAAATTACCTTTTTAGAGAATTTTTTGTAGTTTTAGCGCGAGCAAAGCCGCGGGTTCTGCTAGTAGTTATAATAATTGTCTTAAAAATGCTAAAGCTTCTCTAGTGTCGTAAATCGGTGTCATAATTCAATCAATAGCCCTCGTTACTTCGAACCACAGTCACGAACAGGTTTAATTCTCAAAATATCAAACTTCATTAAGTTTTGATTTTGCCGGAAACATTCACGCATTATATCTACGCACTAAAGGTTACTTCTTTGTATTATAAAATTATTATAATTCTTTGTATTGTAAAATACTCAATTTTTTATTATCTAAATTAGAAACATGAACCATCTAGTATATAATATTTTTTTATGACGATACAGCTCAATGATTCATTTTTCTTTATGTAGCGGCTCTGGGAGTAAAGTTCAGAATAGAAGCTTATATCCTGGATAAGCACTAAACATACTTATGTACTTTTATCGATAAGTCTTCCATTCGAACAGAGTCACAGGCTAAACCTAGTTATCTCCGATTATGTATTAGCATCATATGTAAACCCGACTAAAAAACTGTTGGCCTCTGTTTGTACTCTAATAATATATAATTAATTGATATTAATAGGACTTTTCTTGGGGAATTGAAGATTGGGCAAGAGTGACATAAGTTTTGCCCAGAAATGGGAAGAAAAAAAATTGAATGATAATGGTAGGTATATGGTCCTAATATTTTTTTAAGGACAGTGGAGCGTTGATCAAAAGATACTTTGACCTATTTAATATGTGTATTACTAGAGATTTACCCTAGCTTCGCTCAGACGCATCTCTAGTACCTTATAAGAAGGATATCTTTAACCCCAGGTTATAATCTATCAGTATACCAAAATTCCTCCACATCCGTCTAACCATTCCAATGTGAATGAGTAACAAACACACACACATACAAATACAAACTTTCGTATTTATAATAATCGTTCGATAATATTCTAATTTCTTGTTAAACCATTATAAACGGTACTTTAAACCAGTCCAATCAAAATAGAGGTAACTCCGAGCAAACTGCCTGTGGTCATTGTACAAATGCCTATACAGGTTCTAGCCAATGACATTTAAAATTACATAATATTTATAGCGCGATAAGATTATGTATGTATGTATATAAAGTCATTATATATATGATGAGTGAGAAAACAAAAAAAATCTGGTCAAGGCATTATAAGTCATCACAATCGTTAACATATAAAGTTATTTTTAAAGTTCAAACTTAATGGATTTTTATATAAATTAATATTTTCAATAAAAACATATTTCTTTTGTTCTGTTCATTTTCGTACAATAGTAGTAAATTGTAACTATTTTGGGTATTTTCTACAAGGCTGAGGTTACGAGTTCGATTTCGTAGATTCTATAAAAGGGGTTATTTGAAACTTTGACTAATTTAAAAGGTTATTTCGAAATATGTAACGACAGAAAAATCGTCAGTTCAGATACTACTCATAATTGATCATTTAAAATGTGTAGAATTAAACTTGATTTATGAAATTGATTTAATTTTATTCAAAGGCTAAGTGTAAAATCTTTCTGGTTAAGAAAGATTTTACACTTAGCCTTTGAATAACCAGACGTAAATATATAATAATTTACGTATAATGACACATCTTATTGTGTCTCGTCGCCAATTCAATAATTTCCATATTATAAAAATATTCTTAACAAAATCCAGTTACGAATAAAATATTATAATTACAAAACTACAATCAGCAATAATGTCCAATTAAGGCAACCATTCGTTAGTCGCTAAGCTTATAAATACATTTTAAAATAAAACCTTACATTCACGATACTAATCAAAACAAAATCAAATCAGATCTAAAAAATTACATTCTTAGAGTAAACGAATATTTTAACTGATTATTTAAATTAGCTTTTATTTAAATTAACTAGCCAAATAAATCTGAAATATATTACAAATTAAAAGGTAGTTACTAAAAATTAACTCTTATTAATCAAATTAACAAACGTAAAGCCAAAGCAGAACGGACGTACAGATGTAACAGTATGAAAGTTTACAATCGCATCGTGCATGGACGTTTTTATTAAAATGTCGCGGCGTGACATCTTGTACTTGACATCAGCAGACGCGCTCACCTTGACACGCGGCGAATGTCGCACTTGCATAATTAAGGAATAAAAATAATAAAATCGTTTCTACCAACTGATGGCATATTAGAATGAGGAACCATTCACCGGTCGCGTGATCGCGCCGCTTCCATTGCTCCATACGTTACGATATGCCAATATTTTAATTTTTCGATAGGATTTTGTAAATAAAGTTTTGCTTAAATCTTTATAATACTGGCAATTAATTGTTGTTATCCTTTATGGTTTATAATATGGTTTTTCATGTATTTCATAGCAAGTAACTAGCTTTATTTATTGCAGGGAAATTATTTTTGTGATACTTAGCTTTTCAAACAAACTTTCGCTAAACAACTATAACTTCACATAATAATATAAATATATATATATATATATTATTTGTTTTTATCGTCCTAAACATATAAATATATAAGGAAACAATGGAAACGTGTAGTGATTGACACAGACTTGTTATGTCCGGCAAAGCCAAGACGATTACGATAGACAGTTGTTGCCCTACATTCACGCACGTTGGCTGGTAGCTTGAAAATATTCATCGCTGCTTCAACAGTAACGACAACCGTTAATCGAGAATATTTATTTTTAGAGGTTTCAAGTATTTTATTATTCTATTTTATTTATATGTAAAGTAGTACATAAATCTATTAGAATCTTATAGTCCACCTGTTCTAGCTTATTCATTATAAAAATAATTCATATATATGTATTTCCCAGTTTTTTTTATAGATAAACAATTATTATTTTTCTAAAAAGAATAATTTTCCACGTGGAAGGCTCACTTCTTTGACTTCCATAATATTTTGTTTTCATATAAAACTTACAAATCACAAATTTTCGCGACTATAATAATATTAGTGTGATGATATAATCGGCAAATATTATTAAAACTTAAAAGTACTTTATTATTACGTTTTTCCCAAACTTCATATATTCATGTTTCTTTTGATTAAAAAAAATAAGTTACATATATTTTTTCTCGATGTACATTGTTATTTACATTATTTATAACACAATAAATATAACAAGATCTATATAAATAAAAATTAAATACTGTTCGTTGGTTAGAGCACTGCGTGAAAACGGCTGGTTCAATTTAGTTATTTTTTTAAATGTCCGAAATAACCCGGATAGAGTTTTTGTTAGGAGAAAAAAAAACGTTGGCCGAAAAAATAAAAAAGAAACACAGAGAAAACAGAAAGTGCTTTTCCCTACAGGATTTTCGTTTATCCCAAATATCTCAAATGAGTTTATTAAAATATCTAGCTAGTACAGAGTATACCGTCAGATCCCAATAACCTATCAATCTTTTATATACCTTTCTTACTAGCATTAAGAATTTGACATAAATGTACGGAGATAGTATGAAATAGGTATCCAATTAGGAAATCACAGATATAAAGAAGACGACACGTTTTGCTCAGTTTGTAGTGACCCTACTTGCTGTGCCAGCGGTCGCGTTTTGGAGTACCGCTGGGGGTATTCATTTGTCTGATGAACACGAATGCGTGTACTTCCGTCATGGGTGTTTATATCTATGATATGTATGTATTTTAAGTTATTGTATCTGTAGTGTATTAAATACCTGGTGCCTATCCATCGCATAAGCCTCGCAGCTTAATATGGAACTAGATGGTGCTCTGTGTTAATGTCCCAACATATGTATTTATTGAGATCCGCCCTAGGAATATGGTATCTACGATCATTAAGGTTATCTACTAATAACACTTAATTGAAGTAGTGCGTCGTTCAAATAATAAATGCCGAATTCCGATTACAAAATCGTGTTTGGAAATCGATTAATATTAGCTTTACTACGTAACTATATGCATATCAAAATATGGATATGAGTTAATAAAAGTCAGCGATAAATAATTTTTGATTTGTTTTATTTCATTATAGATATTTCAATTTTTTTTTTCAAAGGAACATGAGTACGTATTTGTCTTGGATAAAAGAAAATTTGAATACGATAGACAGAAGAATAAGTATAGACGTAGGATAGTGATTGAAGTCTGAAACGGTATTATAATCAATTACTTATAATATTATTCCCGCTGACAAAATGAAAGCCAGTCATAATAATTAGGTTGACTTTTATTTTTAAAATATTTAAAATATTTAATATTATCGTCGCAAATCATTAGTCTAACAAAAAGTTCTAGTTTTTATTTATTTCTTTTCTCGCATAAAGAATTCCGTTAGATTTTAATTCCATTCCATTCCATTCTCTACATGTAAAATACGAAGTTGAATAAAAAAAAACTAAATTACAATTTTCTTTTTTTCTTTAACTAAAAACTTAAATAAATTAAAAAAAACAAAAGTAAAAACTTTGTATGCGACCGAGATTCGAATCTGGACACCTGTGATTATACCTTCGCCGCTTGACCGCGATGCCCGACCTTGCAAATTACCGACCATATTTTGCGTGGAATAATGCAAAAGAAAACCGCATGAAAACTCGAAAACACGCGTTTTCTCAGACATTAGACTAATTTAGATCGATGTATCGCCGCCGAAACCCCCTGCATACTAAATTTTATGAAAATCATTGGAGCCGTTTCCGAGATTCATATTATATATATATATATATATATATATATATATATATATATATATATATATATATATATATATATATATATATATGGGCGGATATACAAAAGTTGGGTAACTTTTCAGGATATTTTGTTTATGATAGTTTTTAAATGAAATTCCTACGAATTCTGGTTATAAGATAGCTAATCTAATGAAAATATTGCTCATGACAGGGCCAGTCACTTTTTAAAGTAGATGCGGAGATATTTCGATTTTTCCGAATTCTGAAACCAGGGGACTGACGTGAGTGACAAAGTACTGATGAAATACACAATTTCATAAGTTATGCAAAAAATTTATTAAAATTTAGAAGAAATCTCTTAGGAACTAATAATGGCACATATTTTGAGTCTCACTTTTAATCTTAATTCACTTAAGTAACAATTAAAAAAATATTTTTTTTGTAATACTATGAGGAACAACTTTCTCCACCTTTGAAGCAGCTTTTTATGAACTTAACTTTACTACTTTGAGGTAGTTAAGCTTAACAATATAGGTACATTTTCTAAGTAATCAACAAACAATTGAAATAAAAATATAACTCTCTCTGCCTTAAAGGTACCAATTAACATAATAACAGTTATCAAGTAATATTATATCAGTCTTCAAAACAACCTTCTGACTTGTATAATATCGTTATGTTGCTTACAAATAACAATCTATGCCATATAGGCAAGTAATAAAAATGAGATCTTTTTGTCAACAAAATCAAAATCATATTATCTGTAGTAGAGTTGTTTTTTTTTGCCTGTACTTTAATAAATATTTTTTCCATTCTTTTCTTGTCGATCGTTGCTCCCGTGGCGTCATGTCCTTAATATTTTTCTTTGTCCCTTTCCTTTCTTTTTCAAGCATTGCAACCTTTTTTTCTTTTTATATTCAGCTAATTTAATTCTCTTCTTTATTTTCTGTTTCAATATTTCATCTCTATCCTTAGACATATTTTGTTTGTTTTTATGGAGCCATGATTTTATATACTGAAATAATTAAAAAAAATGATTAAACACGCCCAACAAGTAAGTACCGTGGAAACACGTCTGTCCTTTGGCGCAATATCAGACAACGGACTGACGCCAACGGACTGACGAAACAAACATGAATTTGAGGTTATCTTTAGAACCAACGTTTATTTTGATATTTTCGAATATCAATAAGTTACATTTTAACAAATCAAAGTTAAGTATGTTTAAATTAAAATATAACACAAATTTACAAAAAAATAGCGACTCACCATAGGACTGACATTTTGTCTGGGTCGGCACGTGTTCACACGACAAACACAACTCTAGCACCGGCACAGAAATGACGGCCGAACAATGACGCGTTCTGCAGCTAACTTTATTAACAACCTTAAAGTTTAACGCGGATTTGGATTTAAGTCGCCGGTATTTAGCGAGATATTCAAATTCGAACAACACACAACGGACTGACGAATAAAACTGAACACAAAGTTTCTTATTATTTTTTCAACAAAGTTGAAAATATTATAATATAAAGTTGTGATCATATATTATTAAATATATCACAGATTATAGTGAAATAATAAATTTTATTATATTAAAGGTAATATTTAATACACAGCTATTTGATTGCGTGCTTTTGACGTTGTGACACGCCAAAGTACTGACGTTTTGAGGATATATTGTGAAGTTTCACAAATTTGTATTTATAATGGATGGCTGAAATTGGGTGACCAAATAAATGGCTTTTAATTGTTTTAGAATTAATTATTAATTATAAACAAAATGTAATAATACATCATTTTATTGACTGGTGACATCGAGTTACCCATTTTTTGTAGAATCACCCATATATATATATATATACAAGAATTGCATGTTTAAAGACATAAGATATGTTATAATATAAGCAATTAATTCGTTTACATAACTAATGAAATGTCAAATGCTGCGTAACAGGATTCAACAGGTCCTATTAATAAAAACAAGATGCTCTTTGTGAGACTTGAAGCACTGACCTCTGGTTAGTATCACGATTTCATTATTTATAACGCTTATCTACTAATTGCATCCGTGTAGGCATATAATCGATTTGTCATAAAATTTTATTAATCGATTTTATGGCTCAGCTAATTCAACTTTGACCAAATAGTTATAGGTTGAACTGTTTTTATAATGATTATTATTTGTAACGTATGAAAAATTAAAGTAGTCTTATAAAAAATCATACAAATAATGTTTAACAATGCCGCTACTTCTGTCAGTTCGTGCGATTATTTAATATATTTAATTATTTTACGGTGTTACTATAAATAATTCTTCTGTACGTGTATATGTCACCGAATTCCTTCTAAACGGCTGGATCGATTTTGATGATTTTTTTTTCTGTGTGTTTGAAAGGTTCTTTGGATAGTTTATATTCACAATTGGATCCGATTTCGCAGCTTTTTGGTTCTAGATTTTTTTCTATTTTTCGGTAATCAGCTGTCGAGTCCGCTAGTTTATTTATACTCGTATTAAAAAGATGTAGGTAGAGAAATCTCAATGATTTGAAATCAGCGAGATGCATTTAAGCCTAGGATGATGCAAGGACGGAGCATTACTAGATTAATAAATCTGGACATTCTAATTTTGAAAAACACACTTATGAAAGCCATTACGATTGCAAAATACACTTGCACGATTGTTCAAAACACAACGAACTTTTATGTACAAAAAACATTAAATATATAAATAAAGATAGTATATAAGTTATTTTAAATTAGGTGGTTCAAAGAAAATGATAACATAACGAGTATTCGAAATAAAATTCGCAAAAATCAAACGTAAATACAATGTTAATATGACAGGCATCGTTAGGCGAATGTAGTAGACACGTCATGTAGTATCAAAAGTCGGCCGTGCCTTTGTGGCAGTCACGCGCGGGAAACATCAAAGATGTACGACTAGGGTGACTGAGATTTTGAGATTATATTGTAATAATAAATACAAATATAGTTTGTCATGGGATGAAACTCTTGCCATTTTAATAGTTTTAATGGCGGAACTATTTCAAAAATATTTTATGCAACATATTATTGTTACATTTGTATAAATATCCTATATCCATATTCCATACATGTCACTTCCAACGTGCACCGCAACTTTAAAAAAAAATCTATAAAAATGATCAAACCTCCTTATAACCTTATGTTTATTTATTTACATATAAATGCTTAAAAATGTACAATATTTACATATTATTTTTATACTAATTTATAATTTAAATTCAAAACATTTAAACATAAACATATGACCGTTACCTTGCAGGAGAAAAAATAATAATTTGACAGGTACTCCAATGTCATTTTCCTTATTATTAATACTACATTCAACAAAAAGCCTTTAATGAATTTTCTTCGAAATTATAATAAATATTAGGGTAAAAAAATATAAAATTTAAAGTACCCATGTAAAACTAAAGGGAACATCCTACAAAATCACGAACCTTTGATCAGCGTCCTTACTAGCTAGCACCGACACCAGAGCAGTGTATCTAATATAATACATCTCTATCGCAGTAAGAAAATAGATACAGCTAGTTTCAGTTTGAAAATACATAAACCCTGAATGAAGTATAAATTTTTAGGATTTCGATAAAATAATGTATTTAATTAATAGGTTCAGTTAAGACAGGGTAAAGACAGGGTTACATAAATACATCACTCACATTGTCGTGGTGGGGCAGCTCATTAGCGTCCGACAACCAAGTTGGGTGTAAAGCCAAGAAACATACTGAGAGGTGACTTCGGTGGGTGATGTACCTTGCAGGTTGCTCTTGGTACTTCTCTGGTAACAGAGTGGACCGTAGAAACAACCTCTTGGTTGTCGTGCTTTGCTTCTGTAGGCCAGCCTTTGGGGTTGTCTTTGAATGCGTAAGTGATCCTGCGCCGTCCCGTTATAATGGGAATGGTTCCGTTGGGTGTTAGTATATAGTCCTGGTTTTCTAGCCGGTGAGTCCTACATAACCACCTGTATGTACACAGGTGATATGCGTAAGTGCATTTTCCAACATAAAAAAAATAAATTACATAAATATATAGACTGCGCCGTCATAACGTAGTGGTAGTGTACAGGCTGTGAGAAAATACTTTTGAGTTACGAGTGGAAGAAAAGGTTTTTACTGAATGAGATTAATTATAAAGAATTAATTGCGGAAGTAAATCAATGATCCTAATAATTTGGAAAAACTTGCTATCCTTCCCGACTTGTTTGAGATGTAAGTTAATGTAATTTTTATCAAAAACATTTAATTTTCTATATAAACTTGACATTAAATCTTTAGAGTTTGAATAAATTAGTACTATATTATTTAAATATAATAGAAAAAATGTTTCGTATAACTTCTACCGTATTTTTGTTGACAGTTCGCAAATATCTGAAACTCGAAACACCATGTTGCAGGTGTCAGTTATTAGATCGCAAAACTTTCAAAGTTTCCGTACTCACTGTAAAAGCTAACTCTCGTCCGTAAGAGCTCTTTAATATAAGCTCTAAGTGGCTTAGTTGGAAGTTGCAACTTGTTTTTCTATTTTTGTTTATTGTACATATAAAGATAATAACTTATAACTTTTGTGAGATATTATTCCATACAGGACAAAAACCTGTATTATAAATCGCCACTTATTTCTTACAAATGTACTTTGAGAATATATGACCATAAATTGGTCTCTTTGAAATCCTTATCTGTATACTAAACCTGTTAAAATCAATGCTATACTTATTTCTGATAATATCAAAAGATACTAACTAGGTGTTTATTTACAAATATAGATATAAAATTTCCAAAGCATGTAAAATATACTTTTAATAAGCTTAAAAATCTATGTAACAAAAAGACAGCATTTTACGATAAAATAACAACCTAAGCCCCTATAAAAGACGAAGAATTTCATCACTATCGTTATCCAACCAATAAAGATATGAGGAACTTTAATAAATCCGAAGACCCCACCTGGAGCCAAGAGCTATGATGGAGGGGACATCAAGACTCATAAAACTTATGAATTTATGGCAAAAAAACACCATTCGACGGGAGACGACGCGTGAACCCGCTTTATATCCCCAATATATACATTGAATGAATTGGATAATATTAGTTGTTTATATGATGGTGAGAATAACAGCGTGCTAACATAACGATTAAGGTCAACGTGTCGGTAACACAATCGTATTTTCGCATAAAAATATAAAAAATAAAATTATATGCTTGTAAAAATGTTCTTTTTTACATTCTTCATTCACTCATAACTAAATTTGTTTCGTTATATCATGAGGTAAATATTAAAGAGCGGGGCTATTTAAAAAGTTTGCCAAAACAATAAAATCTATACATATAATAAAACAGTAACTTACCAAATGTGTACATGAAATATTTTTAAAAAAACAAAGACTGTTACGTGTTGTGTACAAAATATAGACCCCAAAACAGTCTGTTTGTCTATATATCTGTTTGTATATGCGCATTTCACGCAAAAAGTACTGCACCGATTTTAACAAAATTTTGTGTGTTGATATAATAAAACAATAACTTATTACTTGGGTCAACATTTAGGATACTTTTTACTACAGGAAAATCTTTTATTCCCACGGGAAAACACAATAACTGGTTCTATCGAATCGTCCTTCATTTCTATGGCTATGGCTGGCTAAATCTTAAGAGATACATCAAAATAATGTACTAAAAAACTATAGGTCTTAAAGCCTATGTCTATCTCCTAAGGTACGCTTGCAATAACTATTTATATCTATTTAAAGCGTACATAGGGACGAGCGAAGCGACAGTAAGTCTTAGTAAGTCATAAAACATTCATAGTTATGCCTTAATTACTAGTTTAAACATCATCTCATATTATACACAAAATAAATCTGTTTATTTTGCTCGTAAAATGAAATATTTAGCTTTTTTGCTCTCACTGCAAGCTTTCCAAAGCTTCACTCAGAAAGTAATAAATAAGGCGAAACAACACCTTGTTAGCGGCGTAATTAACGAGGAAAAATAAACCACCCTACTATCACCTACCTAGACTATTTATTTTGCCTCAGTTGATATTCATCTTTCTTCAACGAGCAACTTTAATCTCATTTTACACGATCCCGAAAGCATCTTTAATATTTTTTATGATTATATTGAAATAATGTATGAAAAATAATTTTTACGCTACAACAAGATTACAGAAGCAAATTCTTTACTTTTAAATAGATTTCAAACAATTTAAGCTTTTATTTATGTATCTATAAAAACTTGTAATCCTAAGAATTATTCAACAATTTTTGAATATTACCAAGATGTAATTGAATTTTACAGCTTTGTAGATAAGAATGGCAGTCCAAGAAACTTTAAAAATTAAAACTCTTACACTTAGCGGCCTAAAGCTTACTTAATGATATAATTTAAAATAAACGTTTGGTGACGCGTTTTTTACCAACTGTATATTTTACTCATCATAATGAATCTAATGAGTAAAATCGACGATCGGTCCGCCCGATGGTACCACCACCGGGTGGTGTCATCAGGACTTCAAATACTTACAAAGCCATTTGATACATTGAAATAAGTTAAAATTAAGTTTCAATATTTTATTGTATACTTTAATTTAATTAACTAACAACTTAATCATTCAGTCAGTTAGCGGTCAATAAATCGATCAGTCTACCATTCAGTTGATCGGTCAGCCAGTTGGCCAATAAGGGCGAATTCACACTAAAGTGCCGATCACAGTTCGATCTTGACCAGTACTTTTTGTATAAGTGACAGCCAAGTTCCGGTCGAGTTGCACACCAGTAACGTTACTTGTATAAAAATACTTTACCAGACCGGTATCTGACCGGAAACAAACGTCATAGTGTGAATGAGCCCTAAGTCGGTCAGTTAGTCGGTTAGTTAATTATTTGCAGGTGAAACTAATAAAATAAGTATATTTAAATAATTCATGGGCTAATCGAGATATCGAGACATACAACAAAAACAGCCAAATCCAGACTTTTTTAAAGCACTAAGGGCATTCTAATCTTTCAAAACGTCTCGCCTTGTTCTATAATGCAATAAGCAATCCGTTATTATTTCATTTTAATCCCTTAAACCTACATATACATACATATATGAATACCTTCTAATAGATCAAAGATCAATGAGTTGAACAGGCAAGGTAAATTGGAAAAGTTTCGCAGTTACTGATTCGAAGTGGCGTAATTAACCCTTGAGAGTTAGTTTGCACTTCTTAATCTATCAGGTACCTTATTGAATTACTAACTGCTGGCGTCGTCTTCCTCCTTCCTATTCACTATATAAAATAATTTATTTATACAGTGTATGTCAAACATATATGCTTTTTATATACTATGTTATATATTACACCATAACACTAGCGACTTACCCTCGCTTCGTTTTTTTTACGTTACGTTTTTTTTAGCAGAACCCTTATTTTTTTTTCTAAGATAAAAGTAGGCCGTGAAAGTCCCGTTAAAATAGGATCAGCCGCTTTGGAGATTAGCCGGAACAAACAGACAGACAAAAATTTCCAAAGTTGTGTTTTTTCTTATATGTACCTACCGTGTATAATTTCATATGCATTTAGTAAAAAGCTGTTATTTTGACATAACAAACAGACACTTCAGTTTTATTTATTTGTACCTATAGATATCTATCTATATACATATATTTTTCCAGATATTTCAACAATTTCTTCCACATTCGGTATTATTTCTATTTTTCATATTAACTTCGACATCTCTTACAAAACTAATTAATATTAAACTTTCTAATTCCTTCCAAACATTCTTATTTTTTTCTATATCATATAAGTAAAAAAATGTTAATGGAGATCAGTATATTTTCTTCACTCAGAGCAACTTCTTCAACAAAGCATTTACTAATACATCACCATGTTTCTTTACGATGTTAATTTTATTAAATAAACATAAAATATACCATTCTGCGAGCAAACTTTCTATAAATTAGTGAGGGTCGCTGAATCACCTGTGGGATTGTCGCGACGAATAAAATTAACTGCCGCCCATTTATGTGTCTGTATGTCGTAATTGCTCGTTCATAAAACATTGTTTTAAATAACAACACTTAAAAGCATTTTCCAAACATTGTTTTTAAAAATATTTTATGATATAAATAGCATTATTTATTTCATCCAAAAATTATACTATTGGGTATCATCAACCAAGCTCATTACGAAAGACGTAACTTCTTACTGTCTCTTTCTATAAAGCAGAGGAAAGAGAGAAATAGCAGATGCAGTCATTAAAAAGAAATTCATTATAAGAATTACAGTGAAACTAGAATCTTATACTAAATAGCTCAAAAATGAACACTTGTAATTGACGTCACTCTTGTCATGCTACAAGGTAGATTGTTTACGAAAATACCGTGACTGGCTTAACGCACTTTCCGTCTTTATAGGTCCTTGTACTGTCTGAGCGGTGTGTCTTAAGCAAGCTCAGGCAAGAAAAAAATTGGACCTAAAAGTACTTTTTTTTTTTAATTTTAATAGAACACATTATGACCTTTTTTTTTTAATTTTTTAGATTTTTTCCGATACATATACTGATCTAATTACCCGTTACTGGACTGCTTCGAGGATTCGAACCCAGTGCTTCTGTTCAAAATCGTATTTTAGTAAAGCAAGGAACGAGTTAGCCATCATATTATGTTAACATACATAACGGACAAACCATGCGTAATAACCCGTAATACTCTTTTGCAAATTAATTTGTATGTATACCCATAACATATACCATGTATAGTTACTTTTTGCATAGCACCCTCCGGCATAAACTGAGTAGCAAGGGAGCAAGGTAATGGGCCGGCGCCGCCTAACTGTTATTTTCGGCTTAAAAAATAAACAGGTACTAATAATATATGTAAGGACTTCTACTGGCAGTAATTCGTGAAAATATGTTGAGAAACTCTTTAAAAGTTTGTACTGCATTCTCATACACGCCTTTTTAACATCCCACTGTTGGGCATTACCTTGAGTTGAAAATACAAAGGACGCAACGTAATCCACAAAGCTGACTAAGTGCAGATTGGTGGACATCTTACATTGGAGAACGAATTTGGTTCTCTCAGACAAGCGGGTTTCTTGATTATTTCTTCGTTCATTGTGACCATGTTGAAAATAATTCCCACATAAATGTATCAGGGGTGCAAGTAACGGGGTTTGAACCCGCTTCACTTTGTTTTCCAAGTAACCGCGTCACTACTGGGCCACTGCCATCAAATATTAATAATTAATTGTTTATATAACCATTAGTTATATAGGTAGCTGTATTTTAAAATCATTCATAAACATTTAACTTTATTTACTTTCATAGATTTGACACAAAATACCAATTCTTCTTAGTCTCGGCTTTGTAGGTACCTCCTATACACTCTTGATACTGCGACACTAAATATTGTAAGCCTTATTTTCTCCGATACCTATCAGGTAGTCGACGAGGTGCCAAAAAATTTATATGTTTTGTACTTTTTTACCGAATTATGTTTTAAAATTTATGACACTAAAATACGTGGAGCTTAAAAATTCTTGCGCTATCTCCTGGCCGCCCGCCAAACTACCTGCGCAGTAAATTATGCAATCTGAGTCCAGCTCAGTTATTAAGACCTAGCAATCGTAAATGTCTTGTTTATATTGTATACGTTGTAGAACCTCTGAAGTTGATTTCGCCTAATAAAAATTATACCGCTGTAACATCATATCTGTACAAAAATAACAAAATTATTCCATTTGTATACATTTGTTAGTTAAATTAAAAAATAGCATTATGATACATATAATAAAATTCTAAGTCGAATTAAATATTTTTTGGAAAATCTTATTGAAATAGATATTATTATCGATACAGAGGCCGAATCTATAGTTTTTAGAATTTTTATCTGTCTGTCTGTCTGTTACCGCATCACGGAAAAACCACTGGAGGGATTTTGATGAGATTTGGTTTGATGATAGCTGGTTATCCAGGTCAACATATAGGATACTTTTTATCGCGGGAAAATATCTAATTTCTCAGAAAATATACAAAAACTGCAATGTAGTATACTAATATGTAAAACCTAAAAATTTGGTTTTGATCATCTGAACGCGGGCGAAGCCGCGGGCAATGCTAGTGTAGAATAAAATCTTTCTATCAAAAGTGAAAGGTAAACGTTATATTACTGGTATACCTTCACTTCACTCCTGATCCCTAGATAAGCAGAATCATATCTATATCCCTCCCACGCTTGGCTTACAGGCCCTCCGACGCTTGAACTTAAGACATGACGGGTCGGGACCTCATACAAAATGTTCATCCCTCATTTAGAGATGGCCTTTAAGTTTTAATTTTGAGATAAGAGGTAGCTTATGCCCTTTCCAATATTCAATCTATCTATATCTCGAAATTCATCAAAGTTTGTTCTACGGCTTAAGCGTACGAACACACACAAACAAACATAAAGACAGATCTACTTTTCCATTTATAGTATTAATTTGAATGTATTTATTCATAAGAAACAATATTTTAGTTTTTATTTCTTTAAATTCAAAGAAATAACAAAGTCGTCATATTTATTTCTGAACGTTTACAAATCACATTAAAATGTATTAATGCAAGAACAAAATAAACATATTTTTTGTCAGATAATTCGCAACTCTAATAAAATAGTGGCGCGCCCGCGGGCCGGCGATAACTACGTAATATGTGGTAATGGTTCCGTACTTTAGATATTGTTATAAATTCAGTCATAATAAACAATGGTTTTATATTCACTAACAAATTTAAATTAATATGGCCGAAGTTGTGGGTTCTAGGTCACAGGTACAATTATTTTTATATCTATACATATAATAAAATAACTGTAACTGTAACTAAGCCGAATCTGTACATTAGATATTTTTTGGAAAATCTTATTGAAATAAACATTATTATCGATACAGAGGCCGAATCTATAGTTTTTTAGTCTGTTTGTCTGTTACCGCATCACAGAAAAACCACTGGAGGGATTTTGATGAAATTTGGTATGGTAATAGATGGTTATCGGAGTCAACATACAGGATACTTTTTACCGCGGGAAAATGTATCATTTCTAATAAAAAATACAAAAACTGCAATGTAAGTGTATACTAATATGTAAAACCTAAGAATTTGGTTTTTGGTCATCTGAACGCGGGCGGAGCCGCGGGCAATGCTAGGTATAAATATTACATAATATGTAGGATATCTCACGAAAAGCCAACATCATGTTCCAAAACTTATATATTTTAACTAGATTTAGTTACAATTTATTAAAAAACACTTAATCTTAACAATTTCTTATTTCTTTTGCTCCAGTAAAAAATCACGAATCGCATCCACCCCTGTCAACTCCCCGCCAACCAATCCCCTCTTTTGTTTATTTGTTCTTTCTATTTTTAATTGTATTTTTATCGGCCTGATCAATCTCGTCATTTTTAATTTACAAAGGTATCATAATTTGTGCATGCGCGCCGTCAGTATGGCCAATATAATCAATATTATATTTATTATTCATTAAATTAGCGAAACCTTAATGTTCTCCTGACCGATTCCGGCCACGGCGGCCAATCTCATTGAGACTAGCGCAGACACAACGTGCACTCTCTGTTCCTGCCACTCTCATACTCCGGTGGGACGACTGCTCGACACGACCAGTGAGAGTTAAGGCGCAGGACCGACGGCTTTACGTGCTCTCCGAGGCACGGGGGTGAAACACCGCCAACTTCCCAACTCCGGGCTGTTATTGAGGCTTACTATACAGAAAGACTCAATAACTAAACTTGGCCCGACCCGGGACTCGAACCCAGGACCTCCGGGTGTGCAGCCGTACATGCTAGCCACTACACCACCGAGGCAGTTAATCCTTACACATATATGTATATACTGAATTGCTGTCTGGTGATGTTGAAGAGTCATGAACCCACTATTATTATATGCAACATCTATATGTATATAAATATGCAAAGGCAACATAAGTAGTTCAGTACATTTTTCTCCTCTGTTTGTCAACAGATTTCCTCTTTGAAACTTTATCAACTAAGTTTCTTCTCTTGGCAGGTTTGGATGGAGAGTAAATTCATGTAAGTTGTCATCAACATGGTCACGTCACATGTTAACGCTAACACTCAGAGTGCCGATAGATGTCAAAGCCAGATCAATTTTAATAATTTTAATTTACAAATTTTAAGTTAAGATCAAACAATTAATTTGTATGTCCAAAAATAACAACTGTATTGTTTATAGTTTTAAGATTTCACTTCTTTTGGTAGTCCTCATTTTGCCTTTTGTTTGTTTAGTAACTATTGAGGAGATTTAGTGCTATCTGGACAAAAATTAGTTGTATCTAAATGTAATATTGTTAAATCTAATCAAAAAAAAAAGACGGGTTATAAAAGAAAGTCGGGTTTGTTACAACACTTGTAACTTGAGAACTGCTGGACCGATTTTTAAGATTTTAGTTTTGTTGAATTTGTCTTTACCCTGGATACCAGAATAACTATTAGAACATCGAAAAAAATCACGAAAAAAATTAAAAAAATAATAATTACATACTAAGTGTCAAAACGTACCTAAGAACGAACCTGAGCGAAGCGAGGGTGAGTCACTAGTCCCAAATATAAGCAACTTTTATTACAATTCTTATTCAAATCTAATAAACTTGTTATAGTGGTAAAAAACAAATAAATACACTCATTAGTGTGGTTTCTGTAAACATTTTTGCTTCTTTTTTTGACCACGGGGTTTTGACTTCTAGTACAGCTCATTACTTTTTTGTTAGGATATCGCTATAATTGTTATCATTTTTAGCTGGTATGAAGAGATTTTAGAAAATAAACCCCTACTAATTATTATGTAACAGCTTACAAATTTTAACATGGAAAATATAAAAATATAAAGATAAAATGATGTCATTTTATCGTTAACTAGCGAGGACATGTCGACTCACTCCGGTATGACTCAGAATACTTTATTTCGCCACCTTGCGTATAGACTTTTAAAAGCTTATTTGCGTTTTCTTTGATTGTTTTCCAGAATTTGTATGAAAAAATATTTTGTGACTAGCGAGTTCTCATGTATGACTGAAAATAATACAAATTTTCCCTGTAAAATTAAATTATCTTTTGGAGTATCTATCACAATCGCCTGCCGTTAACTCTACAATTAAATTCAGGGATTCGATTAAAGAACTTTAGTGACCTGTCCTAGACTCACTCAGACAAGTTTCTAAGTAACTTTTTGTTTAAGACTAATTATAAGTATATTCTACGGGTAGGTACCGCTTTAAGTACCGGAATGAAAAAATAGCTTATATCATCACATCTACGTATTTCTCTGCTGCTGTATGAAAAATGGCATCAAACTGTACTGTCCCATTATTATTACTTCAAGTAGACTTATTCCTATATATATATGTATATATATATATGTATATATATATATGTATATATATATATAATGTGTATGTATATACGTGTTTATGTTTTGTTTAGAAAAATCTAATTTAGCATGCTCAATGCGTTCTTTCGGAAACATCTTGTTTTATTTACGAGATTTGCTTTGAATGCTGGTAATTTAAAGACAGTGAAATATTGTTGCTTAACTTTTAATAAGGCTGACCAGTTTTTAGACAAGGCCAAGTTAGATCTGAGGATTTTTTGGCTCTTAAGACTTTATTCAATTCATTTTACGACAGTAATAACTTTTAAGTAACACGATTCTTTCATTTATATCTAAGACTAAATGGAGTCATACAGAGAAGGTAGCTGGTAATATTAATTTAAAATCGAATCAAAATTAAATTCATATCATAGTTTTATTACAAAGCTAGTTTTCTTAAGCTACGACGAGTCTTAAAGGTTAGGTTAAAAGTTTGTGAAATCCCACAACATAATTAGTGTTGCACTGATGTAGTTATTATGTTATAAGTTATACTTGTTGTACCAACATCTTAATGAACTTAGGAAAGATATAAATTATATGATTAATTTTTATTTTTAAAGAACCGCCTATTCCTCTTGATAAAAGAACAAGTCAATAATACTACCAAAAAGGGCATCGACGTGTTCTTTTATATGAAGATAGTTAATAGTTTGCTCGATACATTAGGCAATAAGCAGAATACTTATTAATCAGTCAAGAAATCGATTTTTTGAAACAAATGTTCAATAACAATAACAAAAAAATAAAAACTGACTTCAAACAAAAGCACTAAAAAGTAAAAAATAACTTATTGGTAGTTTTCATTTACTATACATACCTAATCAAATATTTTCGAAGTCGGTGTGCTTTGGCTAAGTAATTAAAGCCTACCTATTAAATACATACCTAATCAAATATTTTCGAAATCGGTGCCAGCCCATACAAAGCAAAGCACACCGACTTCGAAAATATTTGATTAGGTATGTATAGTAAATGAAAACTACCAATCAGTTATTTTTTACTTTTTAGTGCTTTTGTTTGAAGTCGGTTTTTATTTTTTTGTTAAAAAGTTTTTATTTTTCCCTTTTTAGTGTAGACAGTAGTAGCAAAGTAAGAATTCTAAAGTGTTAGGCTTGTCAAACCAAACAAAATAAGCCCAAACTCGAAGTATCTACTATTTATCGTTGAAGAGTTCCACCTATCCGCCTTCTGGCCTTACCATCAGATCAGGTCAACAATACCGAACCTCTGTACTATCAATGGAAATAGAAACACTTGCAAAGTTTCAAGTCAATATGACAATTAGAAGTAGGTTAAATTCATTATTAGCTATTTTTCCACCCTTAGGGGTGGTATTTTTTTTTGAAATTTAAATGGGACCAATCTGGAAGTATACCCTTTCAAACAAAAAAAAATTGTCCAAATCGGTTAATAAATGACGAAGTTCTGAAGTAACAAACATAAAAAAAAAAAAATACAGTCGAATTGAGAACCTCCTCCTTTTTGAAGTCGGTTGAAAAAAAATATGTAACATTTCCATATGGTTACGCTGTGTCTTACATTGATGAAATGGTTATTCCTAGCGAGATTTGAACCCTCATCACTGACGTAGAGAAAAGTCCTTTGACCACTTCACAAATAGTAATACTAAAATACTTTATTATTACATACTAGAGACTCACCCTTGCTTCGCTCGAGTTCTTCCGCAAATTTTTGGTGCCTTAGTAATCTATATATTATTATCGCAATGATCGTGAGAATCTCTAATTTTTTTGAAAATAAAATATGGCCCATGCTTCTCGCTGATAATGTATGTGACTTTTGGTAGGTGAAATTTTTTTTAAATGGGTCCAGTAATTTTTTATTTTATTCATTACAAACAAACATACAAAAAAAAATGCTTTCTTTTCTTTATAATATTTTATTTCTAGTACATAAGTACATTTGCCAAGTCCACATATTTAATAGTATTCACTTATGTATTTATTGTGTCAAAGCATATTATTATGTTTTACTAAATACTAGCCAGCACATGTATCACATGATCTATATGTAAATTCCTTCTACTTTTTCCTAGTATTAAAATATATAATGTAATGGCACTTTTTCACCGGAAGTGCCGCCATTTCCGTCCACCTGCCGCCGTCTGGTTTCCGGTTCGATCCTTGACCGCTAGAAGTGGGCAATTGTTGACACAGCTTTCACTTACTCGAAAATCTTTTTGTTTATGAGATGGTAATAATATATACATCATTTCTTATTTCTAGTGCATATAATATGAGAGCTCATCTATGATTTATTGATGTCCTCCAGACCGATTTCGGACACGATGGCCAATCTCATTGTAACTAACCATCTGCGCAGGAAATATTATTGTGACAGGAATAGAGAATCCTAGTCCCCAACTCTGGGCCGTTACTGAGCTTTTCTTAACTAAAAGATTGAATATAAATAAACTTGGCCAGAACCAGGCCTTGAAGACAAGACCTCTAGATCTCTCAAATTCAAATTCCTCTGCCCTACATGCTGGTTACTAGGCTACTGAAGCAGATACATAATTAGCAAAGATATCGCCAAAATATTTGAAAAAATAACTTCATATAATTGAGTACTTACTTCCTTCTTTTTGTCGCTTATAAAACTTCAGTAGTAATTCATTATTGAACTTAAATATCACACTTAATGATAAATTCAGAAGAGAGCTACAAAGCAAATATGTTTTTCAGTAACATTCAACATAATCTCGCAAGCACATTAAAATACTCATATATCCTTTAAGTCGTCTGCAGCGGAAGGCGATAGGAAGTCGCCGTGATTTGGCTCCACACCCGCACTATCTCAGGTGTGAAATGGAATAATATTTCGCCCTTTTTTACTATATGTTTCTTTAAACTACATACATAGCGTACGAGCATATGGCTGAAAAAAGCACTGTTAGTTTCATATTTCGTAAGTACCAAATTACTACGGCAACCACATCGTATAACGATATTGATGGTATATTGACCTTTGTTTTGGAGGGTTTCGGCATTTTCATTTACTTAACAAATCTAATAGAATGAGTACTGCTCTCTTACTATATTCTGTGAGAATCTATATAATATAATTAAGTCTTAAAAAGAAATATACTGAGTTCTGCCGTTTCGCACATGAGAATTATATATGAAGATGCACACTTTTGTAACGGTTTGTATCTCTTCTCTAAGAGCACTACATTTAAAGGTATACCAATTATTTAGAAAGTAAAGTAAAAGTATTATTCTAAAAAAAAGTTTGTTAATTGGCTCCAGATGAGAAATAAATATTTTAAATTCCCAAATTCGCTTGTTGTGTACAATTTTGACACTTTCGTTCAGAAATAAGTAAGTACAGTATTTAATAAGATAATAAGTATGTATATTTAAAAAAAATTATTAGATCAACTGTATAGTAAAAAAGTTATATCAAACTTAAACTATAACCATAAAACACAATAATGACGTTCAAAAATTCAAAAGGCATTAACAAATTCCGTTAAAAAACATAGAAGTCCGCAATACGCAAACATAAATACATAATAACCGTTAGTTTTTCACCGTGATCATGGACGTGAAACATTCGCGACGTTACGACGCAATGCAATGGCAGGGAGCAGCCACTAGGTACACAATTTCAGCATAATTCAGCTGTAAAACACGCGTGCCTGGAGTCGCGCCAACCTCCTACCTGTTTTGTATTGTTAATTTTCTATACATTTTTTGTATTGTAGGGTCCCTGATAAAACTTCGAGATATTCCTTGCTTATATTCTTATATTGAGTACTTATATAAATGTCAATAAGTTACATAATTTATAATCATAATTTTCAGTATTACAAACAATTCGTAGTGACCTACAGGGTGGTACCAACATCTTTTTTTATTTTTTTTAAACACATTCCTATCGGCCAAGGTCACATGAGTAAATGCCGTATACATAAATATATATTATAACATTCAATGTACAAAAATGCAACCTTACAGTATTATAAGTTAGTTGCCAAAATATTTTTACCTTTCAAGATGACGTATCTTACTCAGCCTAGTAAGAAATTACTCATAAAATAGTATTCTCACATTCTACATATTGGCGATTTATAAGTCCAATCGCAACCAAAAATCGAAGACGCTACCTTCGATGCAGTAGACAATACCAGCCTGATACATAATACTTTCTTAGATTTACGCGAATGTTTGACATTTTTAAATAAAACTATCTTTTCGGATTATTTCGCGGATTTATTTTGATTTTTGGTTCCCGACGTTTCGAATGCTTTACAGCATCCATGGTCACGGGAGAGACTGAGGTGTTACATGTCTTGAAGGTATAGTTGTAACAGACACTACTGTCTAAAGTAAATATAATAAAATATAAAAAACTGTGTAAAAATCAAAATAAATCCGCAAATTAATCCGAAAAGATAGTTTTATTTAAAAATAGCCTGATACATTATATCACGCACTGCCACAATGGAAAAAAATGGCTACAGAACCCTAAAAAAGAAAGGTACTCTACTAAAGTTAATACTAGGTATATCTCTTGTTCTTTTTTTTTGAAGTCGGTAAATAAACTTTACGTAACATCGTCTATGATAGTGCATATATCTGAAGTCCTTGAACATTCATTAAAATACATATATCTAATGGTGCGTCCACACGATACAGACTTGGTACAAACTTTTGTCGTACAGACTGAAAATTCTATGTGAAAAAGTTCACGAAACCATAAAAGCATAACTTATTAAGTGCGTACATACCTAAGTAGTAAGTACACACACTTTTGAAGTGAGATTTCTTTAGAATCGTTGTGATTTGAAACTCAATGAAACGGAAATGCAACACTAAAAAATAATAAAATTAATTACTGAATAATATGTAATGTATATTTATGCCAAATAAAACTTTGTAAAAATATTATAAAAAAATAAACATTACAATTATCCTACTCCACTACTCTACCTTTGAAAAGTTTTGCCTCGGGTAATCTACCTATTCATTTCTTAATTATTCTTTTATTAGTCAATAATTATTGATTGATAAATTTTTTGACTCCAAATAATACGCAGACATACACACATACTTTTAACTTTCATGCATAGCTCCGACTTTTTCATGTATAAGGTACCTCTCACTTTTACAGCACCAACATTTGTCTGCAATGCTGTGTTGCACAGACAAAATTCTATAGAAATCTATAAGTCTGAACTAATTCTGTATCGTGTGGATAGACCATAGGTGTTAATTATAAATCGAGTGCAGATTTTATTACAGTTAGAGGCACGATTTTAGATAGATTTGCCAATATCCACTAAAATATCGTTTATGTTGAAAATAATTACTGCAAATTAATATTAGCCTATAAAAATAGTATACAGAATATGTTTGATTATGTTTTTATAGTTTTTATTTAATTTAAAAGAAGTAGGTCATATACAATAAATTAATGCTTACGGTTACTGGCCGTTAAATATTATAAAAATATTTTAAAAACCGAAAAAATATTTTAAAAACCTTGCACTTAATTCACCTTATTGATATTGTCATCGTGTCCCAAGCTGGGTATTTTATCGTAATTAAAAAATATATACATACATAGATACCCTGTTGACTAGAATAAAAATCAATTATGATATTTTTTTCTAACTTAAATATGAGGCATGAAAGAAAGTAATGGCAATTTTAAATAATTTTTAGAATATTCACAAAAAACTGTTTAGCTATATAATAATACGTGATGTAGAAATAAAAATAGCTAAATGAATTTAGGCAGGTAGAACAAAGCGCAGGCTAGTGCAGTAACTCAGTGCGTGTGCGCGACACGACAGCGTTGCTCGGTGATTTACTGCGGGTCAAAGATTAACTACGCCTCCATTTTCTATTTTAGTTTTGACATTTACAATATTTGTCTATGACGTTTTTGAATATTATTTTTGACTGAATAACGTAAATATGAGTAGAAAATCTATAGCCGATTTCATTTAACGTTCTATTTATTCGCCTTAAAGCCTTTAAAGATCTAAAGTAAAAACGTAGTCTTTCTAAGTTGGGTGAAGTAAATAGTATTCTTATTAAAGCAATTTAAATTTTGTGCCGCACGTGGGAGTAGCTGAATTTACACTCAGGGCTAGTGCCCAGGGTGGCAAATTTTCAGGGGCGGCAAAATTCGAAGGATATATAAAAAAAATCTTCGCGTTATCGAAAATGTTTTTTTTTTATTTTCCAAAAAATAAATTATTAAAAAAATTAGCAAATTTTTTGCATTTATTAAAAATTAAAAAATTGAACTTTATCGAAACTTTATCCATTTTATGCAAAATTTCGATAATAGGGCGGCATTTCTTACATTATCCAGGGGCAGCGCTAAGGTTGAATCCGGCACTGCGTGGGAGATACTGTGAATCAATATTATTTATATTTACTAAAAGGTATCTGTGTTCATTACAAACATAGACACCCACGGTATAGCTCAAAATACAAGTATAGTACTCTACTACAACCACACATACGTAGAGATATAAATATAAATATGTTGGGACATTAACAAACAGCACCATCTAGTTCCATGGTAAGCTACGAGGCTTGTGATATGGTTATCAGATAGTTGATACACTACACATATATAACTTTAAATACATACATATGATAAATGTAAACACCCATGACTGGAGCACAAACATTTGTCATCACACAAATGAATGCCCCCAACGGGACTCAAACCCGCGACCACTAGCACAGCAAGTAGAGTCACTACAAACTGAGCCAAACGTGGACTCTGTTCGTATGATATATACGTATATGTATATTAAAATGATATGTGTATAATAAATTATTTATTAGGTACCTTACGTCATTATTAACCACTTTGAAGATGTATGAAATAGAAAGCATCAAACGATGTAGTGTTACAATCTAATGTTTATATGTATGTACAATTGTACATATCTGCAAAGGGTGATTCTATGAAAACGCACTGTACAAATCAACGAGACGCGTATGTCAGAGCGATATCACGTTTCTAGATTTGTTGTATTTTTGCTCGAACAATACAATTCCTTCTCATATATTTTAAGTGGCACTTTCAATAGAAACTGCATGAAAAACTGTAATTGAAATTCATGATTTATTCGTGATTTTTTAATACGTACTTTAAACTTTTTAAAGCTCAATGCAAAATAAATCAAAGAAATTCATTCTTAATATGTATTATTTAAACCTAATCAATTCCAAAGAAGGATACATAATATTTATAAACTTACATTTTTCATAATAAAAAAATGGGGGCGTGTGTCTTTGCGCGTGGTTGAAGTAAAACTTCTTTGGCCAATAACGCAATTAAATTAAAACAAATCAATAATTAAATAAGGTTTATTACAATCATATTTTTATAGAATATCATATACGGAAAGACTATAACATTATATATTTGTCAGACAATAACAACTATAGCGACATGGCAATGTATTCTATCTCATTCTCTCGTCGGCTTAATCCTATATATTTATGTGTTTGTCTCATTTTAGTGTCGCATTCGCGTTTCACGGAGTTTCAAATCACAACGATTCTAATTCTAAAGAAGTTTCACAGCAAAAATATTTCTATAATAAATATAGTAAAACATTTTCCACTGATTCCTTGTACACCTCAAATTTCAATGAAAAGGTCAAGCACAAAGGTCTGACGAGGTTACCAGCCCAATAGATATAGCACGCTCGTCTAGACTGAGTAATCCCCGCATACCTGCGTACAATGGCCGGACTTCGATAAAAGAGCATTTTTCTTACCAACAATAGGAAAAGCGTTTAAGTTATTTCTAATGCGAACAGGTAGCCCTCCGTAAATATCTCGTAATGGATGGTCATATTGAAATATATCTTTCTGTAAATTTTATTCATATAATACTTTCTTAGATTTACGCTATTATTTGACATTATAAATAAAACTATCTTTTTGGATTTTTTCGCGGATTTATTTGGATTTTTGGTTCCGACGTTTCGTGGTACGGACGTGGGTAAGCTGTCTGTAACAACTATACCTTCGAGACATCTAACACCTCAGTCTCTCCCGTGACCATGATTGCTGTAAAGCATTCGAAACGTCGGGAACCAAAAATCCAAATAAATCAGCGAAAAAATCCGAAAAGATAGTTTTATTTAAAATTTCATTCATATGAGTACTATACAACTTAAATAACGAGACTGATATTGTAAATAATACGGGTGTTGCTAATAAGTAAATATATATTATACATATATTTACTTATTAGCAACACCCGTAGTATCTTTTAATGGATGATCATTTTGAAATACACTTTTCTGATAAATTTTATACATTAAGAAAAAATGCTTTTGCAATGCTTTTTTAACAATAGAAAGAGATTACCAAGGAAGTTACTTTCTCGTTGCTATGTAGTTGTTTTCTTTTTACTCTTATTTAGTTTGAAATATTGTTTAAATAAGTTTACTATTTGTAATATAATAAGCATCATAAATTGATATAAATATATATATATATATATATATATGTGTGTGTGTGTGTGTATGTAATAATATACAAAGGAGTAAAGCAACGAGTACTAACAATAAGACTTACTTATAGTTTTTTTAATGGTTTATTTTGATTGAACAAGTAATATGTTCTTATTACAGCAAAATATGTTTTATAATCAAAGAGAAGCAAAATAAATATATATATATATATATATATATATATATATATATATATATATATATCAATTGGTGTTCGTTAGTCTCGCTAAAACTCAAAAACGGCTGGACGGATTTCAATAATTCTTAAAGAGATATTTATTTTGTATGGGAATCACCAGCCGCTAAAACGTACCTAGCGAAGAACCCGAGCAAAGCGGGGATAAGTCGCTATTTATTAATAAATTCTGGATATTTTTTTCAAAAAAAAAAATTCCTAAATTAAATACAATCGCTCATTTAATTTTTATTTAAGCTGACTTTTATATAACAACTAGCGACTTGCTCTCGCTTTGCAAGGGTGCGTTCTTAGTTACGTATTAATTATTTCGAGCGGAATCCTACTTTTTTTCTAAAGTAAAAGTAGCCTAAGTTACTCCTTATACTTATCAACAAGCTGCGAGTGAAAGTCCCGTCAAAATCAGTCCAGCCGTTTCGGAGATTAGCCGGAACAAACAGATAAAAATTTTAAAAATTGTATTTTTCTTATAAATATCGTATATAATTTCATATTCATTCAGTAAAAAGCATTCATTTTGATATTACAAACAAACACTTCAATTTTATTCATCTGTATAGATTACTAGTATACCTACTGTTTCAAATTGACGACACGTTTGGCTCAGTTTGTAGTAACCCTGCTTGCTGTGCCAGCGGTCGCGGGTTCGAGTCCCGCTGGGGGCATTCATTTGTGTGATGAGCATGAATGTTTGTACTCCAGTCATGGGTGCTTATATTTATAATATGTATGTATTTAAAATTATATATATGTAGTGTATCAACTATCTGGTATCCATAACACAGGCCTCGTAGCTTACCATGGAACTAGATGGTGGTGTGTTAATGTCCCAATATACTTATTTATTTATTTAAAAGCATTTTATTTCAATCAGATAGAGCTTCGGTATTCTAATACCAGTATATACCCATTAAAAGACATTTGATTTTTACGTACACTTAAGACTAAAGTTAAGTAAGTAGAGGGCAATAAAGCTGCTTAACAGAAGCACCTGGATAAAGCGGGCAAGCGTGGATTTAGCTAATCTCGCTACCACTGAGCGGCGTCTCTATCTCAGAGCTTAATTATCTTAAAGAAGCCTCTACTACTTAAAGGAGGGTTTGTTGTGGATGGTTCAAGCAACAACAAGATATTAAAAAATACGTATTGTTTGTGGTTTCGGTTGCTCTAAAAGAAATTCAAAGTAAGGTATTTGATTGTGGTATCGTATATTTTTTTTATTTCTTGATCTGTATCGTATATTTAATTTATATATGTGTCAATTTTTATTCTAAACTACATTGCCAAGAAATTTTATTTTTGGCTCTCCTAATCAGCTTCAAAAGTTTTAAAACCTAAGAAGTAATTGTACCTACTATAAATACAAGGATATAAAAAATAGTTTAACTTAGATGTATTAATTTAATCTTTTAGTACCTATTTGTAAATAAAACGTTTTTTAAAGGAAAACGAAAGAATATTGCCAAAAATAAGTTTAATGATTGCATCAAATCGTACACACCGTAATGTGAAGATTGAGATTATTTTAACGTCTTCAAATCACTTGGTCATATAATTCAATTAATTTTTCAATTAAAATACCTAGCAGCTATCAAAAGTGCCAATAAATCTATCTATCTATCTATCTATCTAGCACTAAGTCCAAGATAATGTTATCCGAGTAATCTCGTTAGTGTCGTATCGTCGGAGCGCCGACAGGTAGCAAGTGTTCCTAATGGATCGTCGATTTAAAGCTATTAGACACTTAGAATTTACTATCAAAAGTCTTTACTCAATTTTATAGATTTGTTAAATGTAGATTTTTCTTAGTTCACCATTCATGAATTAATTATAATTAAAATATATAAGAAATCATCAGAAATTGCTTTATTTTCTTATTTATTAATTCTGTTTGTTGGTTTGTTTGATTGTGTGTTTGTTACCATTTCACGACTAAACAGCTAAACTGAACTATATGAAAATTGGAATGGAGATAGTTTGAGACCCTGAAAAGGACATGGGACAGTTTTTACCTCGGAAATCATCCCTGAAAAAGGGGGTTGAAAGTTTGTATGGGGAATCAAGTAAGGAATATAAAACTCATCATACTTATGCATATATAGTAATCTATTCCACTTTAGCCGTTAAAACGATACGTTCTAGGGACGAACCCGAGCAAAACGAGGGTGAGTCGATAGTATTTCTTATATTTGTAATGAAATGACGAAGCAAAGTGATATTGGTAATTTAATTGTGAAACATTCGTCTCAATGATAATCTATCGCAATCAGACATATTCTTTTGAAAAATTAGTCTTTACGGTAATAAATCTATACATATACCTAATAAAATTCTGACTAAACCGAATCTGTACATTAAATATTTTTTGAAAAATCTTATTGAAATAGACATTATTATCGATACAGAGGCCGAATCTATAGTTTTTAGAGTTTTTGTCTGTCTGTCTGTTTGTCTGTTACCGCATCACATAAAAACCACTAGACGGATTTTGATGAAACTTGGTATGGTGATAGCTGGTTATCCGTGCCAACATATAGAATACTTTTTACCGCGGTAAAATATCTTATTTCTGAGAAAAAATACAAAAACTGCAATGTAAGAGTATACTAATATGTAAAACCTAAGAATGTGGTTTTTGGTCATCTGAACGCGGGCGGAGCCGCGGGCAATGCTAGTATTTTAATATTTTTATCACTCACACTAATAAAATTGTGCTTCTCTGCCATTTTACTACAATATACCATAAAAATATAAATACAATACTTTGCTAGCTTATTTTGTGAAAATGACATATTGATACAAGAAAATGATACTTTTGGGTTATTAAATTAGCTTTTTTTCTTATATAACAGAGCTATCATACCAATGTTATAAAGTAATGTTATAAATGCGAAATTCTGCAAGAAAGCGTATTTGCTCTTAACCTCTACAGGTTATAAGTGATAACAGCTCTATGAATTTTAATGAAATCCAAAACGGAGATAAATTAGCTAGACGTATTTAGTAAACACATAATAAATTCGTTGGCTTACTATTACAAGGTTCTATGTTAATTTTAATGAAGCTTAGTAATTTTTACATAGAACTTCGTTATTTTGTTATCGTAAAAAAACAACATAGAACTATGTAAAATTGAATATTTTGTAGTTAAAGTGCCGCTATCTAGTGGTTTGTTTTTGCAAAACTGTAGCTAATGACACATAGAACCTTGTAGCATCAATAACTAAATAAGTACTAAAATTGTAACATAGAACCTTGTAATAGTGAGCCTCTCAATATACTATATTCTGTATTCAGCCCATTTTAACGTCCCACTGCTGGGGGTGGGCCTCCCTTCAATACGACGGAGATCAGGCCATAGTCCACCACGCTGGCCAAGTGCGAGTTGGCGGACTTCACATGTCTTTCGAGAATTTGTTAGGTTCTCTCAGATATGCAGGTTCCCTCACGATGTTTTCCTTCACCGTAAGACAAGTGGTAATCATGTTAGAAATGATTCGCACATGAAAATATCAGAGGTGCGAGACCCGGGATTTGAACCCCCTTCACCTGGTTTCCCAAGCGAGCGCGTTACCACTGGGCTACCATTGCCTGCCAATATAAATAATAGGATGAAAATTCAAAGCTCTCTGATATCAAAGAGATCCTTAGAGATACCCATCTGAAGGTGCTTTCAATGAACACTGAACATAATAGCAGTAATCCTGACGGATAGGGACCTGAGGATCACAGTCATTTATCAAGCACGTGTGATGGATCGCCGGATGATTTGTTTATATGTAATAAAATGTGATAGCAATTGCTAGTTTGGTATATTGATATCAATAATCTATACATATAATAAAATTGTAACTGATCGCTGTCTATGTCTGTCTGTACATGGAAGATATTTGAGAAAAAACTATTATATTATAGGTATCTTTTTTGTATCTTTATTAGCGTGATAAATTCTAAAACAATGATTATTAAATTTCTTGTCTGTTTGTCTGTGGGTTTGAGCGCGTTAACCACAGAAACGGCTGAACCGATTTGGGTGCAGTTTTCACTAATATATTTTAGTAATCTTCACTTAATATTTAGTATTTGTTTTATTTCAATCGGTTCATAAATAAAAAAGTTATGTCAATGTAAAGAATCACCTAGAGAACTCGAGTGAAGCGAAGGTGAGTCCAAGTATACTAATACGTCGGGTATTTTTTTCCATTCAATAACTAACAAATTACGTCTCTGCTCGAGTGTCTCGTTAATAGTAAATAGCTTATATCATTCCTTACATCTATCCAGCAGTGATAGTTCCATTAAAGTCTATTTAGCCATTCCTGATATTATTGTATACAAACAGACAAAATGTTTGTTTGGTTTTAATACGTTCAATTAATTAGCTATACATTTAATATTGATTAGCTATTTTGAGACCACAGAGAAATACTTCATTTGATTTATGTTAGTACTTAGTATAGTATCGACTTCATGAAATTAAGTTGAAGTTGGATAGTTATAGAACAAAAGATTTCAGAAATGGCTTAAATGATAAATAAGGCAGTGGAGACTCTCAAATTATTATCAAGTACATATACGAGTACAACAACATATACACATTTTTCATTACATTTACTTTGTTTAAATGAACTATTATTATAAATGTGAATGTTTCTATGCGTGTGTGCGTGTGTGTGTGTTTGTTACTATATTTAGTACACAGATAGACTGTGACCTAAACATAAGCTAGGTACTGTTAGGTACTCAGGGAGGCTCCCGAATGAAGCAAGGATAAGTTACTATGTTAAAAATTCAAAATAGGTTGAATATATTTTTTTAGAATAAACAGTATTTAATTTAAAAGAATACGTAAAAAGAAGAAATAATCTACATTTTTACTGATACATATATAAAAAAATATAAGAAGAATAAGTCAATCTAAAGAAATATATAATATGATACACGAAATATAAGTTTAATTTAATTTCCCATTTTGAAACAAGTGGTGACTAAGAAAAAAATAATATTTTAAAAATTGGAAAATTTAGCAAGCTAGTTGACAATTTTTACAAAATAAGGATTCTTAAATGAGAAAATTAAAGGTAATAGAGTAAAATAAACAGCAACTATTGTAACAGATTCAGTAACATCACCCTAAAAAGCTCGTTTAAACTTGCAACCGCATATATTAAAGTAGCGTAATATATAACTTCGCACAGATTCCCAAAACGTTAAGCGGAAATATGAACAAATATACGTTATTCAGAATAACTCACATAAATAATGCCCTATTGCAATAACGGCGGACGTTTGCGCAAAATATTAGCATGTAAAGCAGGAGCAATCCACTTATGAGACTTTTACCTGCACTGCTCGTCTGTTACACTACCGCTGAGGCGCAGGGACGTCTGTAGAGCGGTGTTGACACTAATTTATTTATTTTTTTCTTCACGTACTTATTTCAAAGGTTAACATAGAGAAACTAATGATTATTTTGACATCTAGAAGAAATTAGATTTCATGAATAAACTCTTTGTAGTTGCAATATACATGGTTTATTTTGTACATGCTATATAATATTTAGCGATGGTGATGGCCTGATTTATTTGACAACACACCCTACTTAATAAATACATATCTACTTATAGATATTAATACGATTTAATATACATGAATAATGAATATAGATCATTTAGCATTTTTCGAAATTCATCCCATAAGGGGGTAAAATAGTGCATGAAACCTTACCACGAGTAAAGCCTTGGGTGCTGCTAGTAGTTACTAATTTAAAAGTTTAGTTAAATACATAAAATTAACAGTACAATGAAATATGTCATGTTTGCTTTAGAATAAATAAATCTATCTTAATTCTTGTTTTACTCTAGATCTGTCGCTGTACTGACTTCAAAAGAAAATCTGAGCTAAGTTAAATACAACCTAAACACCCCGTCCTTTGAGCTTCTATATATTGATTATGAGATTCTACATATTGTGTATTTTTAGACTTAAATAAAATACTTAAGTTAACGAGAATATCAATGATTATAGAAATATGAAAACGTAATTAAAATACGATAGTGAATTAAAACAATTAAATGAAAACGTCTCCACTCTTTCCTTCACACACAATTTGTCGAGGACTTACCTCTTCATAAAGAGGGCTGGTATTTTTCTTTATGTTCCGGATCGAGAAGCTCCTGAGAGGTTTACGCGATCTCAAGATGGCTGCGATCTTTTACGACATTATCAAACTTCCATTCACCGTGTATTAAGTTATTGATAGAGCTTTGCGGAAACCAGAAGATAGGGGCATTTGAATATAAATTTATACTTTTCAGATGGAATTGGATTGGACGTTGAGTTATTATATCTTTAAGCTCTACTTTAAGTTATAGTCCCAAGGTTTAAATTTCTTTTTTTTTTTAGTAAACGGTAATTTGCTCAAAGTAAAAAAATATCATTTTTTACTTAGGTACTATATCTGTTACTCTTATAACAAATACAACATTTGTTTAAAAAAATAATAAAAAAAATAATTTAACTCAATTTTCTCATAAAACAAAATATTCCGTTAAAATACTATGAATACAAATAAAAAATACTACTTACTTTATTATATATATATATATATATATATATATATATATATATATATATATATATATATATATATATATATATATATGCTAGGTACTTATATTGTATAGTTGAATATACATACATATATAATTGATTAATGACTATCACTGACTTAATTGATTGTTTCGATTATTTTTGCAGTTTACCGTTAAAATATACGCATTTTTTATGATACAATTCTAATCTGGAAGCGTTGCATTCCTAGCGACGTTGCGATGGGAAGGTTGCAGATATAAATTATCATTAGTGTACACAGGCAAGGCGGATGCGCCGCACAAGGAGCTCCCAGACACTGATATGGTATTTCTTATTCTAACAAGTCAATATTAGTCCCACTGAGTTTCTTTCGCCAGTTCTTCTCAGGTCTGAGGCTTCATCTTTCCGAACTGGAAGTAGACTTATGACGTTCAGTAAAAAATTGTAATAACTTAATGCTGAATAAAATATTTTGATTTTGATTTGATTTTGATTTTATAGGTTTTAAGGAAGAATTGAAAGAATAATTCACAGATGATTATTTTAAAAATGACAATAAGTTTTGCCCTTTTTAGAGGTCATTTTATGAAGTAGATTTAAAGATTAGCGTATTTTAGTACATTTTGTACATTTAAATACATAATAATATGTTCAAATATAATTTAAGAAATTGTTATTATTATAAATTAATATAATTCAGCCCTTATTTAAGTCCCATTGATGGGGCCCTTTAATACGAGAAAAATTATCCACGCTGGTTGGACTACATACGTAAAGTTCTTGAAAATCAGCTTTTCACTTACATTTTTCTTTATCATACTAACAAGTGACAATCAAGTTGAAAATAACAATAAGTACAAAAAAGTCTCAGACGGGGATGTGACCATTGCTAAACAAAATAATTTAATTAACAATATTAAAATTTAAAAGTACCGCATCAAAATATCGCAGCGCAATGCACGGCGCATAGACTGCACTTACGGTGAAACAGTACAAATTGAAAACTCAACCGACGGTAAACGACGCGCGACGTTGATTTGTCGACTGCTCGGAACCTGCTTCTGTATATATTGTGTTCTACTGAATTTATTGTACAAGAATTAGGTTATTGTTGGAAATAAGAAAACTTAAAATGAAAACGCATTTGTACAGAAAATTCATAAAAGTCTAATGAAATTTCATGCTAGTTTTCATACGAAATAAATTGTAGTTCGTCATATTATACAGACAACAAGAATTTTCAAGATTTATTTCTTTTTTTTTCCAAATAAAAATATTCAAATACATTTAAAGTGAAACGCAACTGTTAACAAACTAGAGATGATTCTATATCTGATCTATACCAATTCCATAATGAATGTTTGTTTGTTTGAACGCACTAATCTCAGGAACTTCTACTCCGATTTGAAAACATCTTTTTACATTAGATAGCCCGTTTATTGAGGCTATATAGAGGTAGGGGACCCGTAATCATAAATATCAAGAAATCGGGCCGATTCCCATATATTATTGTAAAACTAATATTTATAATAAAAGAAATTCAACGCGGGTGAAACTGCGGGGCACAGCAAGTATTATATAAGTAGACTAGTTCAGCTAGTTTCTTATATGGGGAATATACATGTACCGCATGTAATGTAAGAGATGTAATGTTAAAACTTATTTGAGTATGAATTACATAAAAATAATGTTCAATAATACGTATATGTATCCAATTATACAAGAAATAAAATGGCCCAATGAGAATAAGAACTATCTTACTAGAGTATAGCTCTCATACAAATTACAAATAACATTTATATTTACAAGTTAGGATCAAGGTAAGCCATTAATCTCGCGGTGTTTCCGGCGCTCCATCACTCTGTTATTAAGTTCGGCTTTCAGGTACGTTTTTTATCTGAAACTTGGGCAACTCAGAAAGTAATCGACAGAAAGAATTAATGTGGCGTCACTAACTCGCCCGTCGCCTCTGACTTTTAAAAATCTCTCTTTCTTAATTTTTACATCATTGCAAGGTGTTAGAATATTAGTGATGGACAATTGCACCATATCGATAATAATTTTATTTTATTAAAAAATATGTAAAAGTCATTATAAAATCTTAAAAATAATCTGAAAAATCCTTTGTACTCGTATAGTGTATTAAATGATTTTATTGAGAGTTCATTAAATTTTAATAAATCCAAAATTTATTTACATATTTCATTAATCACTGTGACTATTCCCGTTCTCTATGCACCTCACCAGAGTTACCAAATAGTTATAAAGAAATTTGCAGTGCTACATGTGTATGCAGATGTAAGAGCAACACCAATTCGACGACGTTTGGCTCAATTTGTAATGAATCTTCTTGCTGCGCCAGCGGTCGCGGGTTCGAGTCCTGCTGGGGGCATTCATTTGCGTGATGCGCACGAATGTTTGTACTCTAGTCATGGGTGTTTATATTTATAATATGTTTGTATTTAAAGTTATATAAGTGTATCAACTATCTGGTATTCATAACACGGGCTTCGTAGCTTACCATGGAACTAGATGGTGCTGTGTATTAATGTCGTAACATATTTATATTTATTTATTTATAATTACCTGCCGACGATATGTAACTTTTATAAATCATTTAAACATTACAGTTATCGATATTCATAAGAACGCGTTTCTTTTCAAACGTCTACGTAGAAACCTATTAATAATTTGCGGGTGGTAAAGTTTTTAAAGTGTTTTCCTCCACCTTGTCGGGATGTCGGGATGTCGGCCGCTCCGACCATTAATTACGTGCCTGAACCTGATGATATTGTTGAATTTTTTATGAAGGGCCAAGAAGGGGATTGCGCATCGATTATGTTGAGATTACCGTGTTCTTATTATGAACATAACTTTAATCAATTTTCAACATTATTCAGTTTTAATTTTACCATTAATGTAAACAAGCAAAAGAATAAAATATTATAATATGTATTATATAATTATTTTTTTCTTGAAATGCTAGGAAAGAGCAAACAAGAAGCAAAATCTAAATATTAAAAATATTAAAAAAAGTATTAGAAATTCTAATATTTGAGACTACACTAATCACTACAAATTATAAACAATGTAATAGAACCAATAAATATTTACTGGTTTCTATGTGGCTTTTGTCGCTTTTGGTGGGATCCTATTGGAGTTTTTAAATAGAGTAGAGATATTGGTTTCAATAGTATGTTCATATTTAAATATTTTTCCTTATGAATTTTGAAAGTCACATTTCTAAACAGGTAAGTCTATTACAGCGTTCCCTTGATTTTCTCATTTTCGTAATGTCACAAGCATTTCCTTGAGTGAAAATTAAATCAACAATAGTATAAATAAAATGGTATAATTTGAACCTAATGAAGCAGGTATTAAGGGCGAGCGCCAAGACGGAGTTCGTGAACGTGACAGGGCGACGAGGTGCTCTTAAGGTGTAAATGGATCCTTCAAATTCAAAGAAAACCTGTTTTGTGGGCATTGTTTTCAATTTTCTTTAGAATTAAGAAATAAAAATCATATTAAACAATTTTTTGACTTATGTCCTGACTCAATATTTTCGCGTTGTCAAAATTTGTACCTGTATAAAAATGTAACATAAAACTATAAATTTAGCATTAATTGTTGCCTGTGTTATTTTGTGCTATGTAACTTGCATGTGCTTATACTTTTAAGTTCAAAATCACTCAGTACACTTTCTTACTAATAAGATAGGCCTGAATAGTTCACATCATAGTAGTCCAGGATAAGAAGTTGTAAATTTTTTTTCCTTCATCTGGAATATTCAATGAAGATCATAAAAACGGTTATTTTTTAAAAATATGCACACAAAAGAGTCCTATTTTAGTGAAAATATTTTGTACGACATTAAAATACCTAATGAAGAATGAAATATTTGCGCTACTAGTCTATATACCGTTTTATAGTTTAAAGGCGATTCAAAGCTCTTTGAACGTATTTATCTCCTTCCTCTAAGTTTTGATATCGTGATAATCTGATTATGATCGTATAATGCCTAAATTCGTAGCCACCATGCAATAGTGGCAGTCACAAAAGCTAAATTCAAAAAAGCTCGAATTTTACCACTATATAACTGATAAAATATATTACAGTCAAAACATAAGTTCAACAAGTTTATAATGCCTTAAGTAACACCTAGACGCGTGAAAAATGTCGCCGTCGTGAAACTGTCGCCTCAGCGGCAAAGTTGTAATTTTCATCCCCACGCAGACTTTCTTTATCAAAGTGTTCTATGAAAGAAATGAGGTGAGATTTTGAGATATAAAGTATATTATGGAGAATGGATATTCTTTATATCTTTTTAAGAAAAGCATATATTTATTGTTTGTGTACTCTTTAGCTGAGACAGTGTAATTATTAGTTTTTCCTTTTTCTAGCATAAGTATATACATATAGTTATGGACCATCTTACTGGTCATGTCACAACACTTCATAAATAAACTCTTACGATATAAAAACTATGACAATCCTTCGCTATTTGAAACCACCCAAAACCAATCTAAGAACCCACTTTAAACTTTTTCTTCCTATAAAACCTTAGTCTTCCGTGACCTTGATTGCTGTAAAACATTCGAAACGTCAAGAATCAAAAACCAAAAAAAATATCCGATAAGATAATTATATAAACCCATTTTAGTATATATATAAACCTTATGTCTAGTATTGAACCATTTTATATTATTTTACAGATTATACGATTTAAAAAAAAGAAAGCTTAGAAACAAAAAATGATGAAATAACCGCAAAGTTAAAAAACTTTTAATTTATTTACAACATAAAACAAAATGAACGCCATTATAATTAGAATAATAGTATTAAAATGAGGCTAACTTTAATAATTTTAAAACGAATTAACTACATTAGGCATTTTTTAACGTCCGTCAAAACAGGATGTCGCCCAAAGCGCTTCCGGCCGATAACAACATCCTGTACGAAGTTTCGCCAAGTTTCGCCAAGTTTTGCAAAGTTCGCGAAGCAGGTGCTCGTTTCGGATAAAAATTTCCACCTTTTGTTGGCTGAATCTTTTTATGAGAATAAGTTTTAAGACGGATCTGTTTTATGGAATTATTGTCAAGTAATATGCCGCGATGGGGAAAGTTTTCAGCACTTTATTTTTCGCTGAATTATCTTTTCTTCCACTCCATGAATTTTAAATGACATTTTAAAATTTATATTGCGAGTCGCATCAAAAGCACTAAAAAGTGGACAAATATTAGACACATTTAAGAAAAAAGTAATAAAGAAATATTTTAAAGGTTTAACAAATTAAACATTTACAACCCGACTACCCCAATTATCAATTATAATAATCAATTTCGTAGCACTCAGTAAGTAGATAACTCTCATCGATCACGTGACGGGCTCACGGCTAATCTGACTCTACATTAAACAACAATTTAGACTCAGGTATTATAATAAATCTTCCGAATCGCCCAGAGGCCACCCACTCGGTACTCCTGCACGCAAATTTAGAAAACATATCTATTATTGTAACTTAAACCTTATCACTTTGTGCTTAGGATGCGGGTATTTGTAAATGAATGTGTAATTGTGTGTAACGGCCGTAGGGCCGGTGTGTAGCGAGATATTAATCCGTCAGATCGTGATTAGATTCGGTGGCACGTAGTAATATATTCCAAGGTGTCAGCTTTAGAGATGTCAAGTGCCGATAGTGCCTATTAATAATCATTAATTAATCATTATAATAACCTTATTGCCTTATACAAAATACCTTTATAATAAAAAATTGAACCTACGAAGGTCGTAGGTGCCAAATAAGTATTGTTTTTTATAAAATAAAATTTACAATCCATGGTAATATTATATATTTGTACTTTGAAGATATTTTTTTAAATAGTTATGGGGAGTTATTGCTACATGTGCTTAAAGAATAAATTTACTTTAGAGGATAAAAAGCGGCCCTTAAATAGGATTAAAAATAAATAGGTATTATTAAACTATTTTTCGTTATTTTAGATAGTATTGCAGTTTACTAAAAAAAAAAACAAATTTATAAAATAATATCGATGCAGGTAAGCCGGCACTATAATCGCGGTGCAAGCGTCGATAGTCGGAGTTCGTGCCGCGGCAAGCGCCGGCCGCCTTAGCGACACCTTTAGATATCAATAACTTGTACATAAGTGCTTCATGCTTCTTGTTTATGATGTTATGGCTGACCGTATGGTGATATGGAGGCGAATATTGCTTTCACTTTAAAAACACTGTTACAAATTATATTAGACTTGCGCTAAGTGTAAAACGTAAAGAAAATAATTACATTATTAGAGAAAAGATATACAACATTAGAGAAAAAATGTCTACATATTTTAACAAAAGCCTGTAAATATACTTTTAGTATTACAGTCCATACTATATTACTAATATTATAAATGTGAAAGTGTTTGTTTGTTCGTTTGTCTGTCATTCTTTCACATCAAAACAGAGTTACGGATTGGCGTGACGTGGAGATAGTTGGAAGGCTGAAGAATGACGTACTTTTTACCGCGGGAGATTATCTCATTTCCATGGAAAAATACATTATAATACATCCCAAAAAATATTAATGATCAGAATTACTTGAAACTTGGTATTAATGCGCTTAATACTCTTCAATACAATTAAATAAATACGTGCTTTAGAATTTTTCGAAATTCATCCCATAAGTGAATAAAATAGGAGATGAAAGTTTGTATGAAACCTACCTTTTCAGAGATTTTTTTATAGTTTTAGCGCGAGCAAAGCCGCGGGTTTTTCTAGTATGTTATAAAAAGAGGTGTGCAAAAGTCATTAAGAAATGAGAAACCTTAAAAATACCTTCATTATTAAGCAATAATTCGTGCCATTAATCATGTATTAGGTAGGTACTAAACGTATATTTAATTATCGATTTAGTTATTCTAATTGCAATATGACAGGTTAAACTCCACAACTTTGAATAATATAAGATTGATGTCTGACAAGGTCCGACTGTCAAGGTACGTACGCACATACACCGACTCGCACTTTACTTTATTTTTCCTCTCATTAACTACTTCTGTAAGGGAAATAGCATGAATATACGATGTATTTCAGATTATTAAGTTATATATATATATATATATATATATATATATATATATATAAAGTTTTACGTTTGTATATAAAGTTTTGTTTAAAGTTTTTTTACAGGCCGGAAAATAGCATTTTTTTAAAAAAAGGATATTTATTTTTAAATATGGTCCAACCAAATATCTATCACATTATACCTTTTCTTTTAAAAACAACAAGAAACCTCAGTTTGATTTAATAATGTGTTACATTGAAATCGAGTATTGAAAGAGTCCCCTATAATCAAATGTCATTTGGGCAGGATTATAGGGCGGCAGCGCTGGGCGGCGAGGTAGGGCTGCGGCGCTACCTTGCGTACATAATTATCCTCAATTCGTTTGTGTAGGTGTTCGTGAATGAACTCAATATGAAGCAAATCTATTATTAGCAATCTATTGATACTCTAACAACGTAATTGACAGGTTGATTGTAAAATTACAAGGTTATGTTAGAGTTGTATCATGCGGTTACATTAAGGTTTTTTTGGGGACTAAGCTTAAATACAGTACATGAAAATGCTTAGGCTTACATACAAAACTGCTTTCGTCGGTTCGTTGGTTTAATTTTGTTGGCCAATCTATCTAAGATTGGCATATTTTTTGTATGGTGATAAATGAGCCGGGGGAGTGATATAAATTTAATTTTTATATTTATTATAGGGATCTAGTATCCTTCAAAACGTATCTACGAGTATATAAATATTTTTTTAACATTTACACCAACGATTTTACTAACTAAGCCGATTCTGTCATTTAAGTCAACATTATAATATGGCAATAACATAAACATGTATGAAAATGTCAACATTAAATATTTTTCGAAAAAACCTATTGAAATAGACATTACTATCGATAAGAGGCCGAATCTATAGTTTTTAGAATTTTTGTCTGTCTGACTATAATCGCATTACTAGAAAACCACTGGGTAGATTTTGATGAAATTAGGTTTAATGATAGCTGGTCATCTGGGTCAACTTTTCTGTCTACTTTTTACTGCGGGAATATATCTCATTTCTGAGATATCTATAGTAAACATTAAAACGTAACTAGGTAAGAACCCGAGCGTTAATTATAAATATAGCCTTAAAACAACACAATCATATACCTACTCTAACTATAAATGAACTTAATTATCCGTATTATAGTATCGCATAAATAGAATATTATTTCGACTCGAATGTTACTTTATCCATTTGAATACTTAGAAAGGGGTGGAAACTTTTATATTAACAAGCATTAGGCACACACTGGACCTGGATTGTTTCGAAGTACCAAAAAAGCATCAGCAGGCGACAGTTCACCGTCCACCAACTTTGACGTCATTATCAACTTTGCAATCCGCTTAAACTGCTAAGCGTTGGAAATTAGTTACAAATTAAAATACGACGCCACCTGTCTTCGCCTGAGCCGATTATATACCGCTGACAGGACTTGTCGGGCTTGACGCAGCGAAAATTGTGCTTCCAATCATAACTAAAAGATGCTATTATTAGGCAAAAGCCTCTTCAAGTAATTATAATCTAAATGGCACCCGTTTTTATAGTTTATGTCATATTTCTACTGCTAAAGAAGTATACTTTTACTTTAATTAAACTAAATTATGTTCGTTTATTACAAAGTTTTGTTTAAAACGTATAGGGCTTTTTAGAAATAGTTTTTTTTTTTCAGCTAACAGGCCGTCCGTCTCTTTGTGATGCGTTGATGTAGCAACGCCGAAAACTATCTGAAATTCATAAATTCGATTTCTTTACATATTTTTATTACATGACGAAACTTCATGTTTTACGGCCTCTGTATCGATAATAATGACTATTTCAATAAGAATTTCCAAAAAATATTTAATGTACAAATTCGACTCAGAATTTTATAATATGTATAGATGTTAACAGTAATTTTTGTTTACCAAATCTTGAAAGGATACCAAATATAACCAATATAAAAATAATTTTATACAAAAGATAGATATCTACATGAGAGCATAAGACTGTACTTACGCCCTAAGCTCCAGAATAAGTTGGGGCAGTTAAAAGTCTTTGAACAAACAGCGAGTGTGCGCTTGGTAAACTCATCTCGCGGGACCCGTAATGTTGACCACCTTAACAGGTAGTATAACCATGAACCAAGCGACACTGAGTCAGGGGACTGTTGACAACGGTTATTGAGTCTTTTGAGAGAGGTTCGTAATTTGTTTACATTACTTGCTCTTTACAACAAGATTTTGAATATGAAAATATAGATAAACGTCTAATGTTTAAACGATAGGTATTTATTATTAAACCTAGGCATAGGTACAAAATTATTATGACTATTAGAATATCTACTCCTTCGGCAAAGTTCTTATACAACGAAAAATATTTTCCATACTTTTCTATTTTGACACAATTGATTTAAAAAATACAGATTGACTTACATAAATGGCATTTGGCAATGGCACTAATTTGATATTCTCCATTTCTTACAAATAAGCTTTATAAATAATAATATATATAATAACACATTAGACTCGTTCCAGTCGTGCAGTTTTCAAGAACTTTGAAAGAAAGTAAAAAGGGGCTTGCGCATATGGGAGCTGAGCGGGCTGACCCCGAGGTTGCAGCCATGGTTGCCCTCTTCAAAAGCCAGCTATGTCTAGGTCCATAGATTTAGTCTGGGATCTGATCATCAGACAGACAGACATATAAATTTATTCGTATGGATACATATATGTATGTAGACTGGCATAAAAAGACAATAAAAAGAATTAAAAACTCTCAAAACATAAAAAAATAAACGACATTAACCCATTTTGTCATCCAAGCTCGTTTCCCTCTCACAACGTGGTATCGACACAGTTTAGACACAATCGCGGCTAAGCACCTGGCTCGTGCCACTTAACCCGTTTGCAAAGCGCTGACTGCCACGAGCACGTCGGACTCTTTTACGTGAGGAAGTCAGATAGGGTTGTTAATATGTATGTATCGATGACTTATATTTATTGCAGCTTGACAGATGTTATTCTCCATCGGTAATATAAACGAAAGTTTAAATATGTCTTTTTAATATTTTTTTCAAAAATGACGATAAGATTGGAGTTATAATAACTCAGAGCTTTCTTATGTCTTATTGCCTTATCCCTCAAGGCAAGGTCGATTAGGTCATTGCGCTGGCCAAAAGTGGGTTGGAGGGCATCATACTCGTATGCATTTGATTTCTTAGACATTCATATTTCCTCATAATGTTTTCTTTGACAGTATTAACAAGCTAATAACAAAACTATGTGTCTCGAGACCCGTAGTTTAAGTCTGGTTTGGTGGACTGGCATCAGTGTGGATTAGATTAACTTATTATCTTCTAAGGAATCACATCCCAAGACACATAGTCCTGAAAGAGAATGGGAAGACGCAGCGTTTGTATCAAAATCCACATTTAATAATGTTCCGGAATCCTCTTATGGAATCTTTATTTTTTACTTTAATTCATTTTGGTATTTTATCATAATTTCTACTGTAAAAATATCAATCCCTAGCAAGTATCGAGTGTAAGTGGTCGTGAGGCGATATATGCCCATCGAGCACGCGCTACCTCCGCTCGCCTCTAGTGCCGCACTCAGTGGGTCACTGGGCCAGGTGGCGTCCTTGCTATTTGTTTTTTCTGTCTTCGATCTTGAATGAAAAGCAACTCATTGAAAATTTTATTATGGCTACACCATATATTTTAAATTATTCTTTTATTCACCTAATATTTATGTACCTACCTATATACAGTTGTGGGTGGGTTATCACTTATCTCAGGTATAATGATAGGTATCCCTACATATTGGTTATATGAATATTCGTCCAAGCGGGTTTCAAACTCACGGTATCACGGAAGCAATAATTACAACATTGCCAAATAGTACCCAGTGGGTCGTATGTGTATTTTATGTTTGTTACTTCTTCAAGACTTGAGTCAAATCAGAATGATGATAATATTGCGTAATGAAGCAAAATTTATAAACTTAAAAAAATATAAAACAGCTGATGTATAAATTTCATTGAAGGAAAATTTAATCTATTGTAATTAGTTTATAAGAGCGGAACGGTAGTGTATTTTAAACAAATCATTCGCTAAGAATTAAATATCTAGTTTAAAGGTGAACAAAAATTAGGTTCGCTGTTTAAAGTCTCATCTGGGCATGTGCCTCCTTCAATGCGAGGGATATCAGACCATAGCCCATCTGACATCACGCTGGCCAAGTGCGGGCGGACTGAGCATGTCTTTCGAAAACTTGCTAAGTTCTCTCAGTCATCATTTATCAATCATTTCCAACATGATTACCACTTGCCTTACGGTGAAGGAAAACATCGTGAGGAAACCTGCATGTCACGTGAAGTGTGAAGTGACATGTGAAGTCCGCCAACCCGCACTTGGCCAGCGTAGTGGCCTATGGCCTAATTCCCTTCGTATTGAAGGGAGGCCCGTGCCCAGCAGTGGGACGTTAAAAAGGGCTGAATACAAACCTTAGAAATAAGGTACAAGTATTAGTCGTTGAGCAAATAAGCACTAAGGCGATATCACGGACTTATGTTACACTACGGGAGAATATAAACCAACAAAAAGAAGTTAAATATCGGAAATACTCGTAGTTCACCTTTTGATTCATCAATTGAATATTTATAATAACATTCAAATAATATAATATAACAAAGGGATAATAGAGGTTAAATAAATAAAAATCATTAATATTTTGAAAAATTTATTTCGTGATTTCAGTTGTAGTAAAATAAAAACTACTCTCAACGCGCTACGTGTGCCGCCGCGGATAAGGCACGGTACTAGCATTACTTACTCACTAACTAAATTAAACATATTCTTATACGTATTTTAATAAAACTTATATAAAATTATAATATTATTATTATCTATTGACGAATATTACAAGACAAGAAAAAAAATGTTAAAATAATGGACAAAATTTACGTATTTAAGACGATGGCATAAAGCATCTTTTGAAGATCTAAATAATATTCGAACTAAACAGTACATAAGTATGTATATGATAAGATATATTTAATTTAGCCATCTGTACACATTTCCTGTGACACTTTTGTGTTACAATTTTATATAAAAAAAACATTGGCATATTGATATTATAAGGCTTCGTTCACACTAACCTATTATAATAGTATCTCAAAGATATATTATAATAATATCCCAATATACTATTACAATAATCGATCAATAAAATACTAGATACACAATCCCATGCAAAAGTTCCCTTAAAACTGTCACCAATTGTGTTTAGGTAATAATAATTCTAGTTGAAATAAATATACAACAATGCTAATTGAACCTTAAATGCAACATTTAAAGTTGTATTCACAAAAAAAATTAAAAGCGCGCTCAATGTTCAAATGAGAGCTCATTCAGTGAGGACATTTTATGTCTGTGATTGTATATACTTACCTATACTTATACTTGTGCACTTTTTTGACCGATGATTATAACAAAAACCGTTCACGGAAAAATTAGAAATAATATGTTTCATCAATTTTTTATACGGATTAGTCTTTGCAAGAGGAACTTGTGTTATTTATATGTATATCTACTGATTAATGTAACTAAATATTATATATGAATTCCCAAATATTCCGTTAACGGCTATAGTTATATATGTAGATGTACCAATCACACAGCATTCTTTCGTGTGTACAGAGCCTACACTACTTACATTATCGCGGACGTTTCCAGTGACATTAGTATAAAAGGTACAAAAAAATTCCTGCTTATAAAACTTGCTTATTTATTTTAAAAAATGTAAGTTATTGTGCATGTGTATTATAGTTTTGCAAAAAAAAAACATTTTAGACATTATGGTGCCATTCATTAACTTCGTTCAAAGAAGACATTTGAATGATAAATGTTACATTTGTTATCATCAATTAACCTTATATATTTCTCATTTATGAACTTTCCCATAAAATACTGTTATAAAAAGGGCGCGGAAAATTCTTTGTTACTCAAAAAAAAAATCCCTTTGAAGGAAGCTAATAAAACTCGTGCGAGAATAGAACCCGCTACTATCACTTCAGGGTACTTGGACATAATAAAATAAAATGAACAGTATACATTATACATATGTGTTCAAAGGCCGGTGTCACAGGAGCTTTTCCCATAGATAGTCACTAAAAATTCCTACATCTAACTGCACGCTTGTCATATACAAATTCAAATAAAAATAAACACATTACGTTAGGACAATAATTTTAAATGTTACAATTATACCATTCTCTGAAAATAACAGACCAAATTAAGCATCGATCAAAAAGTACTAGATACATAATCCCAAGCAAAAGTTCTCTTAAAACTGTCACCGATTGTGTTTACGTAATTATTCTAGTTGTAATAAATATACAACAATGTAAATTGAACGTTAAATTCAATGCATAAAGTTGGTTTTCACAAAAAAAAAATTTAAAAGCGCGCACATGTTCAAGTGAGCGCTCATTCGGTGAGAACATTTTTGTCGCTGACTGTGTATCTAGTACATTTTTAATCTATGAAAATAAGTAACTTCAAGAGTATATTAAAAAACAATGTAACTTGAAAAATTGAAGAAAAATGTAATTTACAAACAATATTTCTCAAATGATACTAAAAGTTTTCAAACACAATATTCCCATAAGTTCTGGTTAACATGAAATTTTCAGTTAATGACTATTTAAACATTACATAAACTAAAAAGATGGTCAATTCAATGTCCTAACAATATGCTGGGCTTAACTCAAGAATGTACACTTTTGGACGGAAAATAAAAAGCTCAACTTCTTACAACTACATATACATTCGGATTGAATAAACAAAATTAAAGAATATTTTTATATTTTGCATATAACCTATAATTATTTGATTTTTAATACGTTTCAGTACGTCATGTTTAAAGAAACTTAAGTAGATGAAACTTTCATAAACAACCAATACCAAAATTGGTTTGTTGGTGTTACTTCTGCTACATATTTAATTTTAAGAACTGGAAATCTCTAAGAAGTTTAGATTAGCAATATTATATCCACTTCAAGTGTATAAATGTATAAAAATTAGTGGGTTACAACCACAAAAAAAAACAATCTCTTGCAAAAAATAGACAAAACCAAATATATATGTAGTTAAAGAGATAAGAAACCAAATTGTCTTAAAAAATAAGGAGATTCGAAGAATACCAAAAATATAAGCCTACGCTAAACTTACATCTAATTTGTATCTTTCATTACAATATATACTTGGATATATTAATTTTACCTTATTATTGTACGGAAAGGCTTGAAGTAGAAATTGTGAACTGTTTATTCCATATTCATACTAAAATATTAAGACAGAGCGCATGTTAAAAAATAACTGAAGCTAAGTTACTTCTGAAAATAGCATATAAATAGAATACCATTTCTGTCGTCTCTTCTTTTAATTCAAATCTCCATATTGGATTTCCACAAGGTATATTATTACCTGTGACGTCTGAGTTAGTCGAGTGAGATTTTTTTGGTAAGGAATGATCTAAAGTGAACCAATGAATACTCAAAGCTTCATATAATAACTCATGCAAGACTAATCTATTCATTTTGCAATTCCACATTAAATAATTCTTTATTGTATATTGTCGCAATATGAATTTAAGACGATTAATAATGAAAATGAGAAATTATATGAAAAAATGTATGCTTGTAATGTAGTTAAAAAATTATTCTAAGAACACATTATTACCGAAATATTCATACAAATTGTATTAAAACTCAGTTCCATGATAAAAAAAAACCACTGACATTTTTTTTTAAATTAACCTAATACAGTTAATTTAAAAAAAAATTTCAGGTTTTTACATTTCATTAGATAATAAACAAGTATTGCATCAAACCAAAACATCGAAAAGAACATTCAATTAATAAAACCATGAACGAATTAACCACTGGACTAGACATATAAGCGGACGTACCTTTATCGGTCTTCTCAGTAACCAGGAGATTTTAGGCTTGGTCGTTTGTTTTTTGCGTCAGTCTCAAGCACTTATTTGTCAACAAAACATCTCCCAAAAATGACTAAATGTTCTGTTAAATGATGTAAAAACTATAACGGCGGAAGCAGCAGTATTTCTTTTCACTTGTAAATACATTATTTTATTACATTTATTGTTATTTATCACACAATTTAATTAAATGTAAAATAAAATGTCATATTATCCAACTATGTTAAATATAGTCGATATTTCTATGTATTGTTGACATCTGACAACCATCATAAAATCCCTGGATTATACCATTCAGAACAAATGACTAAACTGTCGAGTGAGTCCATTTGACATCGACTAGTGCTTGACAATGTCGAAAAATATATCGATATTTGATGAAATTACTAAACGAATTGTGTTATTTGTACAGTACAATAACATATAATACTTTTACCACAGTATCCTACAATCTGATGACAATAAATTTATAAAAATATTTTCTAAATCAAATAAAAATATAAATGCAAAAATTATAATTAGTATGTGTACTTAATTTTTTATTTTATTTTATTCCACATTTATATACTTTGGAATATTATTCCATTGTAATAATAATAAAGATCATTTTATTTCAACACAAATTACACAAAATCAAACAATAATGTTTTAGCACTAAACTTCTGGGTTGGCGATTTGTAATAAAACACTTTACCACTTGCACTAATTAATTTACTTTCACGACCCAACACTCACTTTAATTTGCAATCACTTTTTCTTTTTCCTAATTTCATAAATGCTTATTAAGAACTGAGCAATATTAGGACAGTGTCACATTTTTATAGCTACCCGAGATAATCAATTGCCAATTAAAATAGTTCAATAACAGAATCAACCAAATCACTTTATTTAATTAAATTAGCTTAATATTTTTTTAATCTTTACAAAATAATATTTATTATATATTAATGGAATATATACCCGATATTCATTTGTTCATTAACATTATTATAGGCCAACAGAATGTTGCCATCAATGCCATCGTATTTATATAAATCAAATTAAAAAATAATTATTATTTGACACATTATTATTGCCTCTTTAATTCATTTATTTTAATTTATTAAAATTAAAAGAAGAAGAATAAATTATAAGATGTAAAATATGATGACTATGCTAACCAATTTCTAAAATGTCATTAATTGGTTCATCGATATATGTATTTTATCGATAACGTTCAAGCACTAGAAATATTGTATTGTGTATCAGTGTTTATAATAATGTAATAAAATCTTTGTGTGCGTTATGCGTCACTTGGTTGAACTAGTTTTCATACATTTGTATTTTATGTCAGGTCCAGTCTCTAATTCGTCCATGAATAAAACTATGTATAATATTGTGTAAAATGAGGAAAAAAGAAGTATTTTGGCTCGAAAATCTCATTTAAGTTTCGGTAGAAATATTATATATATATAATAAAATAAATTCCAGCTCATAAAAACAATTGTTATATAAATGTACGATTTAAATAATTATATAAAAATCTACCATTACATGTAGTTTATCAAAATTATGTATATCTTTCAACCTCAACAATGTGCTTCAATCGTGCGTCATATTCCTTATAATTATTTTTTTTCTCAAATTACAATATTTCCATTTGGATAAAACTAGAATTTTAAGTGCTCTAAAAGCGAATAAGTATTGAATAGCAAAAGATGTGTTGCCAGGATATTCGATGAATAATTATTTTTAAAAATCGTTATAGCCTGGCAACATTTGAAGAGATTCATTAGTTACATATTATAAAAGTAGCCAAAATGGCACTTTATGGGAGAAATAGTATTGTGAAATGATTAATGTTTTAGAAAATCTATGAGAAGAAGCTATTTAAATATTACGAAGTGACTATTCACAAGGTCTACATACGGCTCAACGGAAAGCTTTCCCGTAGCTGACCTGTGGATCAACTAGGTTTAGTTCAAGCTTTTGGAAAATTATAAGAACGGGAAATTTTCCCGTGGATCTGATAGCTTGAACTAAATTAAATCGATCCACGAATAGATCTGTAGATCAGGCGAATAGACCCGTTATAAATATTAATATGATATTAAAATTAAATTACTGTCTTCTTTCTTCTTCAAATAAATATTTGTATTGGAAAATCATATATTATGAATTAAAATATAATATAATCATATGTATAAATGTACAGATAGATGTATAATAAGTGTTATTCAGACCCACTGAGAGATTCTCTATAACAAATAAGTAAAAGTTGTTAGATAAAAGTAACTTGCCTATGGATACAGTAAGGGGCCACATTTGACCGTTATATTACCGCTTATAACGTGAGATAACAAATTATTTAAAAAAAACATATCTTTATGCGTGTTATACTCACTAACAAAATAACATTTTTGCATCTCGCAAGTTGAATGCTGGAGAGACAGTTTGTGAAGATTATCTAAATGTAATATTATATGCTCATCTTTAAGGCTGTCAGTGTGTAGTTATGGTCAAACTTCAATACAATTAATGTACTTAAAAAAATTGCATTCGTATAAAAAGTTAAAAATCTTTTATTGAAGTGATTATTTATATTGTTTAAAGATAGTTTGAGGGCTGGCAAGTGATTCGTCCCTTCGAAGGTAAATATGACCTCTTCTTAATACGCCAAGATCTCGTGTTTAATATATAAAATATGTTAAACTCTATTCATATAAATGACGACTAAAAGTGAGGGTGTATCGAATAAATAATATAGGCTATGACTTGGAATAACATATCGCGATGATGAAACACCACTACATCTTCTGAGGGAGTGTTAACCTCATAGGCCCAGGTGAAATTATGGAGTGTACACCTAACACAGCGGCAGGATTTTATAAGTTTCTCTAGTTTAAGATGCGACGATCACAATACGACGAGAAATGCTCGAAGTGATACTTTAAAGCAACGCCAAAAAAACATATGGCGACTATCAGGCATCTATCTAGACATGCGCCCATATTATTTTTTATGATTTTCTTTTTGTTTTTTTTTTCTTTAGAGGCATAGAGTTGCGATAACAGATGACTTTTTTATTATTATGAATTGTCTTCACCTCTGACAGCCATAAAAATGACGGATGTTATTTGTACGTTATCTGTATGAGACGGTGGTGCAGCTACCAGGGCAGCATGTGCGTGCAGGAGTGCCGTGTCTATATGAAGAACTCGCGTCGCTTGGTGACGCGCGCGCCGGTGGCGGCCGCCAGCGCCGCCGCGTCGGGGTCGGCGGCGCCGTCTGCGCCTCGCTCCTCCTGTGTTATATATACGAATTAGTTTTATTTATTTATACACTTGCTATAGGATAACACTTTCTTGGATTTAGACGAATATTTAATATCTGTATAAATAAAAACAAATCGCTAAATGTGTTGCTAACCGCAAAATTCGAGAACAATTGGAGTAATTCGATTTTTTTTTTTAATTTAAATATTCGCTGAAGTCCAAGGAAGCTTCTCATGAAGAGAAAAATTGGAAAAAGTGCCCGGGAAAACATAAATACCCCCTTTCTCTAATCAGGCCTGTTTCACGCTTGATTGGACAGAACGAGTCCAGTCGAGGCACCTAGTTTTAAAATAAAACTATATTTTCGGATTTTTCTGCGGATTTATTTTGATTTTTGGTTACCGACGTTTTGAATACTTTACAGCAATCTTGGTTACTGAAGAGATTGACTAAAAATTTAAATACACTTGCCGAGTTTTTTTTTTTATGAACAATTACTTTTCTATCTATAAAATATCCTAACAACAGAAAGTATATAGTGACCTTTTGTTTTACAATTTCTTCTAAGTATTATCAAAGTTGTGCTTTATCTTGACTGAAAGCACACTATATAAGAGAACAAAATTACAGTAACAACATTACCTGAGTGAGATATTCTCCCTTATGCCTTGAGAGAGCTCGTACAAGCACGATAGCCACGACGATCAGCAGTAGGAAGATGAATGCTAATACCGCTGTAAATATTCATATAGTTATATAACATATATATATGTAGGACTTTTTTAACTGCCTCTGTGGTGTAGTGGCTAGCATGTATGGCTGCACACTCGGAGGTCCTGGGTTCGAGTCCCGGGTCGGGCCAAATTTAGTTATTGAGTATTTCTGTATAGTAAGTCTCAGTAACAGCCCGGAGTTGGGAAGTTGGCGGTGTTTCACCCCCGTGCCTCGGAGAGCGCGTAAAGCCGTCGGTCCTGCGCCTTATCTCTCACCGGTCGTGTCTCGTGTCGTCCCACCGGAGTATGAGAGTGACAGGAATAGAGAGTGCACGTTGTGTCTGCGCGTACACTTGTGCACTATAATATCTCCTGCGCAGTTGGCTAGTCTCAATAAGATAGGCCGCCGTGGCCGGAATCGGTCAGGAGCACATCATCATATGTAGGATGCGGGGATATTAATGAAAGCGTTTATAACAGACTGACTATATATTCTATTGAAATCATCGTGCGGTCGTCATGACACAACATTCTTCTTTTCTTTTATTCATATTGTTTATTCCATTCCATTCTTGAAATCCTATCATACGTCTCTTTTTACTAAGTATCATTTCTCGCATACTCATCTCGCAAATCTCACATGTATATACATATAATATATGTATGTATTTTGCAAATAATATTTATATATTTAAAATATATCCTATCGTTTTGCAAATTCCACGACACGTTTGGCTCAGATTGTAGTGGGGTCACTTGCTACTTGCTGCGCCAGCGGTTGCGGGTTTGAGTCCCGCTGGGGGCATTCATTCATGTGATAAGCATGAATGTTTGTACTCCAGTTATGGGTGTTTATATTTATAATATATATGTATTTAAAGTTATATATGTGTAGTGTGTCAACTATCCGGTATCCATAACACAAGCCTCGTAGCTTACCATGGAACTAGATGGTGCTGTGTGTTTATGTCTCAACATATTTATTTATTTAATATTACTAAAGTCCGCCAATCCGCTGCCCCTCAGATTGAAGAGAGTGGTACATACATACATACATACCAGTGACTGTTCGTATGAGACACAGGTACTAGGATAGCATAAGCGCACAGGAGCGTACTCACTGCCGAGTATGGCCTCGTCGGCGCGGTGGTGGTCGAGGTCGGCGCCCAGGTCGGCGGGCGGCGGCGGCCGCGTCTCCGCGCGCTCCGGCGGGTGCGTCACCGGCTCCACGCCGCAGAAGTCCTCGTGCAGAACGCCTGCACACGACATTTGTGACACTATTAGCTTTTAATGTATGCGTTTTGTAATTTCAAATTCAAATTTAATAATAATACAATTGGAAATGAACGGGAACGAACAGCAGCTAATCGCATCGCACCTATAAAAGGAAGTGTCAAACAGATGACGCATCATCCGCGCCCCCTCTCTACGTAGTGAACACGCAACGAGGACGGACGTGTGAATTAGTAATAATACTCGCTAAGGCACCAGTTTGCGTGTAACGTTTGTACGGCCACTGAACTTATTATATATACTGAACCGCCACATCTGTGTTCTGGACAGTCGGTGTACCTGACTCATAGTGATCGCAGGCGCCTGGAACGTGAGAAAGAGAAAGACAAACGGCACATAAGTGCTTATATCTTTTACATCTAAGCTTTGTGGTGTTCGAGGTGATCGGGAAAAGTGGTCTTGTTTAAACTGTGCGCAGAGGGCACGTAAGCCACTCTAATCTTCCTTGAAACTGCTCTCGTGGTAGTGTGGTGTGGGGTGGGGAGGGGTGGGGAGGGGTGGGGCGGCGCGTACCTCCGATGGAGCGCACGTTGGGCGGCGGGTCCTGCTGGAAGAGCAGCTTGAGCGGGTAGATGTCGTCGAACTCGACGCGGCTGACGCAGCCCGCGAAGCCCTCGGCCATGGACTCGTTGCGGCCGAGGTACATGTACTGGATGTTGTTGAACTGCGCGTCCGCCGACTCGCGGATGTTGAAGTGGTACTCTTGCGTCTCGTAGTTGTCCGCCTGATACACGGTTACTGGTTAGCTCCTCTTAGATATTTTAAATCCTTTACTACGCTATATACAGTCATGGATTCACCGTATCACTTCCAGTTATGTAAGGTATTCAATAAAATAATTAAAAAAAATCCTAATTATAGTACCTCTATTTAAACGGAAAAATGGACGACGTTTATCATGCGACTGAGTAATTATTGTAAGTCGAGTTGAGTTGTTGTTAATTTAAAAAAAAAATAACTTAATACGCGTATATCACAATATTCATTGTGAACATAACAAACATTCATTTTCAAATTCCATTTTGTTTTATTTTAAATTCTACCTTGGTTATTACTGCTAAAATAAAAAAAATTAAGTTTTTAAGCCAAAAAGTTATTTTGACAGGTTAATTCCAATCAATGTATACAGAGTAAATCAACACAGTAAGCATCTGACCTGCAACACCATGGTGGCGCCGCTGTTCTTCCTCGACAACCTGACGTCGTGGTACTGTCCGAGGCCGAAATGCTTCCCTTGGAAGATTATCTCCTGTCGCTCGAAGCCAAAGTCGAAAACAACACGAAGGGAACCTAAGAAGAATAATAAATATAAATATGTTGGGATATTAACACACAATACCATCTAGTTCCATGGTAAGCTACGGGTCGCGTTATGGACACTAGGTAGTTGATACACTACACATATATAACTTTAAATACATACATATCTATACATATAATAAAATTCTAAATGACCCGAATCTGTACATGAAATATTTTTTGGAAAATCTTATGCAAATAGACATTGTTATCGATACAGAGGCCGAATCTATCGTTTTTAGAATTTTTATCTGTCTGTCTGTCTGTCTGTTACCGCATCACGGAAAAACCACTGGTCGGATTATGATGAAAATTGGTATGATGATAGCTGGTTATCTGGGTCACCATATAGGATACTTTTTAATGCGAGAAAATATCTCATTTCTGAGAAATCTATACTAAAACTTAAAACGTAAGTAGGGACGAACCTGAGCGGAGCGAGGGTGAGTCGCTAGTTATAAATATAAAAAACATTGACTGGAGTACAAACATTCGTGCTCATCACACAAATGAATGCCTCCAGCAGGACTCGAACCCCGCGATCGCTCGCACAGCAAGTAGGGTCACTACAAACTGAGCCAAAGGTGTCGGTCAGATAATAATAATTAGTCAATAATGAAAACAAGAATCAATTCTATTATTATATCAGTTTTAACAAGTTAATTTACTTTTATAATATTTATAAAATAATGAAAACCTCCATTTCATTTTACATACATTATGCAATTTCCTTGACAACTTGACGATTTTAAATTACTCAAATATGGTAGTGTTTTGTACTTGAAGTTATTTTTCGATAGGCGAAATTATAATTTTGACTGACTTCAAAAAAGGAGGTACCTAATTTGGGTGTATGTTCTTTTGCGCGTATGTTACGCGATATCTTAGTTAATCATAAATAGATTTTCATGACTTTCACTTTAAATAGGTTCAATTAATAATACCTCAAGTATGTATATATATATATACAATACCCTTTATTTTAAACGCCTAAAGAAAAGAAAATATACAGAATATAGGAAAATTTACAAGAGGCGGCCTTATCGCTAAAAGAACGATTTCTTCCAAGCAACCTTTAGGTGTAGGAAATAGTATTAAGAAAGAAGAGGATATTTTTTGAAGAGTATATGTACATATAAATTTTTAAAAAGCTCCTTACGATACAAAAATCTATGAACTATAAAGCTATGTCAAAATAAATGTAATTATAAAAAATATATATTCTAACACATTATTTAATATCATATATGACAGTGACATACTAACCTGAATTAGAGACCATGAGCGTCAAGTACTCGCCGGATATGTTGGAGTAGAAGCCGAGCAGGAAGCCCTTGGGGTGCGTGGTGGTGAAGCCCACGCGGATCTTCTCGTTGATGGTGGAGCGCCACGAGCCCAGGAAGTCGTACTTCACCATCGAGTTGGGGCGGAGGTTCACGCCGATTTCTGGGTATTAACCATTTTATTATTACACATTCGTTATGTCTATAGTATGTCGTATGTGGTAGCCACTAGACCACTTAGGATGTTATTACTATTATTTATAATGTACACACCATCAGCACAGATGGGCCCCTTGAAGGCGGTCCAGCGACAGTCGCAGGAGTAGGAGTCGTAGCCCTCCAGGCACGTGCCGTTGTTGAGGCACGGCGCCGACTCGCACTTGCCCACGCAGCCCTCCGACACGCCGTACATACCTGCCGGTACATACACCGCCGCTTATACACACTCTTTGATACAAATTCAAACTTTTTTATGTATCATTATTTTTTTACAATTTTGTACTAGATGCATCGATCAAAAAAGTACTAGATACACAATCCCATGCAAAAGTTCTCTTAAAACTTTCACCAATCGTGTTTACGTAATTATTCTAGTTGTAATAAATATACAACAATATAAATTAAACACCTTAAATGCAAATGTTGTTTTCACGAAAAAAAAAGCGCGCTCAAATATTCAAATGAGCGCTCATTCGGTAAGGACATTTTTTGTCGCTAATTATGTATCTAGTACTTTTTGATCGATGATTAGACGTCATAAGTCTACTACCAGTTCGACAAAAAAAATATCTGTCCAGAGAGGAACGGTTAAATGGAGAATATAGTGACTGTGTAGTTTTTATATTTTTGGGTACTAGAGTTCATAAAGGCCGATGAGTACACAGTACAAGAGCACATACCACGCCTGGCATACTGGCGCAGGTCGACGGCGGCGCCGTCCAGCAGCAGGGCGCGGATGCAGCCCACGAAGCCGTCCTTGCGGTCCAGCGCGGCGCCCAGCACCAGCGCCGTGCTGAGCTGCAGCGCGCGCACCGGCTCCTTCGCCGTGCGGATCTGGTTCTTCAGCGCGCCGTCCACGACCACGCGCGCCTCTTTTCTGATAACACACATGATACAAACAATACAAATACAAATAAATTAATATATGCTGGGACCTTAATACACAGCACTAAGTACATGTCAATCGTTCAATTTAATAGATCTGGACCCGGTTCGTACTACCTGTTCAATCGATCGATTGATGACGTGATCGCCGCACCATGCTCGAGGCAGATCAATCTAGTGATGGGCATCGAATGAACGGACCAGTTCAATGAACCGGTCGACGATGCGTCGACGGTTCGACGATACACGTATTTCAAATTACGTATTACTTCACTTGGCTTTCCAAGTTGACATTGGGCTCTGCTAGTATGCAGCTGTGTATACATACAATAAGGCAAAAACCAAATTAAGAAAATTTTGCATAGTTATACCTTTTCAAAATTGATTTTTTTTAACAAATATTTAAGAAATATTATTTTTTATTTTTGAATAATTTGTCTTGATGAAAATGTAAAAAAAATCGTCAATCATAGACCCGAAGATAAAACCGAGTCAGAAGGTAGTATGTATAATAATAATATTTACCGATTTCTTTCAATAGAAACAGAGTGCCAGTTATTATCAGCGAGACGGTTGCTAGTTTCCACCGACACGCCCAACGGAGTGTCCCCCACTTGGAATTGGAACTGAAGTTGTTTGCCCCCGATTATCGATAGCTTTATGTAATCTTGTGGACCCTATAAGAAAGAAATAAACAAATAACCTTAAGATATATAGTTACATAAGTTATAAATTTACATTATTATTTTAAACTCTTCTCAGTTCACCAGAGTAACTTTGCCAAATACTATTATCGTCTTTATAGAATAAGTCTTATACATACAATATTTTTTTTAAGCCACTTTCATTTTTGTGTTAATATTTATTATTAACTTAAGAAATAATTATATTAAAATTATTTTCAGTTATATAATAAATACTTTATAGTTTTATAAAAAGAATTAAATCGTTATATAACCCTTGAGTGCAACAGCACAGCGTTCTCCTTGGTGGTCTTGAACTCGAAGTATATGTCGCCGCTGTGGCCGAGGTCGAAGGTGGGCAGCGAGATCACCGCGTCCGCCACGCGGAACGTCACCGCGTTGTTGAACAGATCTACATAAAATTATTAATTGGGGGTGTGCGAATAATTCGAACTTACGAATTATTCGTTCCGAATCGAATATTAATATTAATATTCGATTCAAAACTCGAATCGAATAATTCGAAAATTCGAATTATTCGGAAGTTCCCGAATAATTCGAAAAATTTCGAATAATTCGAAAAATTTCGAATAATTCGAACATATATTGCAAATCAATTGTTTTCTCTGGGTAATGGATTTTTAAACGAAAAGTATATTATTCGTAAGTAGACTATTTTGTCACTCAATTTGAAGGAATTTAAATGGATACAATTGAAGATCCAGAGATATTTCATTAATTCGCGAATTATTCGAAAACTTTCGAATTATTCGAAATTTTTCGAATTATTCGAAGAATTTCAAATAATTCGAAAATTCGAATTATTCGCTCGAATTTCGAATCGAATATTGATATTCGATTCGATTCGATTCGAACGATATTCGCACACCCCTATTATATATAGCTTTAGTTATCGCATATTATAAAACAAAGTCCTCCGCCACGTCTGTCTGTCCGCCTGTCTGTTCGCGATAAACTCAAAAACGACTGCACCAATTGTCATACTGTTTTCACCAATGGATAAAGTGTCTCGAGAAAGTTTTTGTATATAATTTGTTAAGTTTTTGTATACATTGGCTAAAATATAACGATATTTGTTAGAGGTGTCGAAAAAAAATAAGCCGTCTGGGAGCTTTTAACAAAAACGCTGCCTAAACCCTTTGAGGTATAACAAAATAATGTATGGTGGAATACATAGGTCTACAGAAAAGTCCGCGATGGCATATCGTTGGCTCACTATTACAAGGTTCTATGTTACACTTTTAGTACTTATTTAGTTATTAATGCTACAAGGCTCTGTGTCATTAGCTATAGTTTTGCGAAAGAAACCACTAAATAACACTTTAACTACAAAATATTCAATTTTACATAGTTCTATGTTGTTTTTTTTTTACGATAGCAAAATAACGAAGTTCTATGTAAAAATTACTAAACTTCATTAAAATTAACATAGAACCTTGTAATAGTAAGCCAACGAATTATGTCTAATGTCTATCTCTTAATGATAACATACTACCTATATTCATTTTAATATCAAACATACCCAAGGACGAACCCGACCGAAGCGAGGGTGAGTCGCTAGTATTATATGTTATTAATAATCATTTCAACGATTAAATAATAACATGAAATTCATATTACTAAGAAAAAATATTTTTAAAACGTTACATAACTATTTTAATCTACAAATATAATCCATACAGTCGTTTACCGAAAACATCTAGACATGGCAACCGTGTACAGAGTGAGCCCCCATAAATATTATAGGTACTTTTTAAATGGCTACGAGTACTCATATCCCTCACTATCTTAACACGAGATGTTGCTATAAAAATCGGTACTTTTTGACAACTATGCATTAAACAAGATCTCCGTTAATTTCAAAGGCGATTATCTATTGGTTGGCTTCCATATCTTACCATCTCCTTCACACATCAGAGGCCCAAGTGTATAGCGGCCTTCCTTCTCGTCGAGATGACTGCCGGTGTCGCCAAATCGTAGTTGCTTTACCGGCAAGTATTCCTTCTCCGTTATTTCACCACCATCCACTTGGAATTCTGTAAAATATCAATAAAATAGAAGGAATTCATAATACAAAAAAAAAATATTAGTAGACATCACCTGTTTTCCTTATGTTATAGTTTAAGAATATTTCTCATTTAATTTTATCAAAATTCAAGGCCAAATTGTGACATTTAATGGCAGATTGGCAGATTTATTTTGATTTTTGTTCATCGACGTTTCGAATGCTTTACAGCAATCATAGTCACGGGAGACAATAAGGTTTTAGACATTTGAAAATCTCGTCTACTTATCCCTGTGATTTGTATACTTTCATGGAAAGCAGACATTAATTAAGTAAATAAATAAATATGTTGGCACATTAACACACAGCACCATCTATGTAGTTCCATGGTAAGCTACGAGGCTTAAGTTAGCGGCACAGCGGGACTCGAACCCGCGACCGCTAGCACTGTAAGTAGGCGACACCAGGCGCGCACCGTCGGTGGAGAGCGGGCCGTGCTCGGCGTCGCAGTTGCACCACTTGGTGGGGTCGAGGCAGCCGCCCGCCACGCCGCACGCGCACATGCGGCTGCCGGGCGGCGCGCCCGCCCAGTAGTCCATGCGCTGCCCGCTGCGCGACACCCACCACGCGAACGGGTGGAAGTCCGACTCCTCGCCTGGAATGACGTTGTTTATTAAATTTTTATTGCACTTAAAATGTGATACAGAAAAAATAACAATAAACATAGTTCACAAAGGTGGACTTATCTCTAAAAGAGATCTCTTGCAGTCGACCCCTGGATGTGGAAGATGTCAGCGGGCAATATATATGTCTTCACTAGGAAAATACTTGTATGTCAAGGATTAAGAAAATCTAATTTTGATTAATGAAATTCTTTTATAGGTAGTCTTATTAAACATGGCTGTGTTAATTTTTTTTAATTCATAATATTTATTTTCTTGTTACATTTAAAAAAAAACGACTATACGACAACTAATATTCCATTAATGATTATTTCATATAATCAACTTATTTTTTGTAAACAATATTTTTAATATTTGATGTAATTTTTAAGTTGTCTAATGAACAATGTCACAAATCTAATTTAATTAGGTATTTTAATCAAATATAAGAAAGTTAAAGACTCATATCTGTACACCCAAAGTACAACAACATAGACTTTTACAGCTGATTATGTAAAATTAAACAATACTAGTGATAGTTCCATGGTTAAAAATTAACCATAATTCATTTAGTTTGATCGATATTGAGGTTTTTTTTTCAAAATAGTATAGATGGCCTATAAAAACCATAAGAATTTTGAACGGGCCCATAGATTGATTTGCATGTACAAACAAACAAACTTTTCATGTTTATATTTTGTAAGTACTCATATAATATTGATAAAGGTTATCTAACACCACGCTGCATCTTTAATTATATATGTATAAATAAAATACGCGAGCGGATACGCAGGTAAAAGAACGTCAATAAATTTTGCCTTTATGCAGTCCTTCTCTATATAAACTTTAACTATGCCAAAGCTCATACTACACATCATATGCTCATACATGCAACATGCTTAAAAAGGGGTTCGAATGTTTTTTCTTCACGTATTAATATAATATACAATATACATACTCCTCGAGTTCATGAGTCGCGAGTGTCGACACATGTACTCGAGGCGCTGCGAGCAGGCGCGGCTGCGGTTGAGCAGCGCCTCGAGCTGCGCGCGCGACGCGTCGTACGTCACGTCCTGGCGGAAGCTGCCCGCCTCCTGGTAGCCGTCCACCGTCGTGCTCGCCATCGCCGAGTGCTGCACCGCCGTGATTATACGCCCGTCCGCTGCGAATGCACCGATATCGTGATAAAACATCATATACTTGGCCTTGCGAATGAGAGCTAAGCGGAAAAAAGCGTAACAATTTCGACCGTCACGACACTTTTTATTATTTACTTAGAGCACCCCATGGGACGTGATCATAATTACCAGACGAGCATACGTGTTATGGAGTCGTTCGTACGCACTCTTATGACGGGGCCGTACACATATAATAGACATTCCATTAGGGTTTATGGCCCACTAGTATCCACTAGTATTTGTGATAAAAATATCAGGCGATAATCATAAGTGTCGAGGAGTGTATGTTGAAAGAAATTTTTTGTACACTCTGTGCAGACCTTTCTTCAATGAACTACAACTTTTCCAATATACATTGCCTGATGCTTATGAAGATCGTACAATCAATGCAGAGCACAATAACACTAAAGTAGCAAGCGACTCACAGTAGAAATGGCAGGTGGCGGGGAAGGGCGGCAGCGGGCCCGAGCCGTCCACGTCCAGCAGCACGGCGGCGGCGCGCCCGCCCGCGCCCGCCTGCTGGTGCGCCGTGCACGACACCGGGTGCACCGCTGCAACACACATATTAAACACCGCTTAATTTTCATTTCTAAATAGGACTATCTTTTCGAGGTTTTGTAGAGATTTTATGTGCTCTGCTTCTTATTTGTATTAGTGGAAACTTGATTGATTTATTCATATACTTATTATTATTTATATAATTTTACTTATTGTTGTTTACCTAAAGAAATAAAAATTAAATAAATGTTTTTGTATCCGACTTATCAAATACTTTATACAGTAAGACTCCCGAAAAGATAGTTTCACTTAAAAATGTTAAATATTCACTTAAATCTAAAAAAAATTAACTTATTTAGAAAAAAAAGGTTTTATATGCAACTATCAAGTTATTACTTTATTTATTAAGTGTACACTAAAACAACAGCAAACCAATTGTCATTTTTTAATCATCGATCACCACTCCATTATTATCATTTTTAAATATTCATTATTATATTGGTAACAAATTATCAAAGACCGTGATTTTTCAAAATCAGTTAAAGAAACAAAATTTACATAACATTTAAATAACCAATTAGCAATCTCCCATTACTACTATGGTAGAGCTCACATTAGGTTAGCAGAACTAACTGTGACTCTGAAGGAACTGAGGAAAGTCAAAACCCGTCCGATGAGTGTTCACCTTGTTGTAGTGGGAAGGAGGGAGAGGCAGAGTAGACCGTTGGAGCAACCCTATAATTGTTGAGGCTACGGCAGGCCATCGTAGTTGAATGCGTAAGCAATCCTTCGACGCCATACCAAGATGAGGATGGTTGCGTTGGGTTTCAGTGGGTAATACTTAGCTTTTCTAGCCGGCGAGTTCCACGTAACCACTTGTGCGTAGGTGTTACGCGTAAATGCATTTCCCAATTAAAAAAAAAGAAATAAAAGCTAAAATAGCGTTACACGTATGGCAGACGGCGCCCGCGTAGCCCGTGCCGGTGCAGTCGCAGTTGAACTCCTCCGCGCTCTGCTCGCACACGCCGCCGTGCTCGCACGGGTTGGGGTTGCATCTGCACAACACATACATACACACATACATATAATATACCATATATTACATCACTAATGAAAAAAAATACATCAAAATTATAGTTTATTGGACATTTTTGTTTACAACTTATTAAACGTAAATCGATTGTAAAGAAATCGTATTGTATTGTTACCTTACAATTATACCATCTGTGTACATTCAGTTCACTTCACATCTCATGGCGATATACAAACGCGATTTTAGTTTTTCAAATAACAAGCGTGGTTGGTAAAATCAAGTCATTCAGCCATACAATAATAAATGAGTATAAATGAATATAAATAACATTTCCAAGACTGACCTATCGATCATGTGGCAGGCGTCGAAGACGACCTCGTTGGGGCAGCAGTACTCCTCCTTCTTCCAGTCGGTGGGCAGTCGGTAGTTGCCGTCCACCGCGATCTTGCGCATGCACCCGATGAACCCGCGCGGGGGGGCCTTGCCGCCTGGGGGTGATCGTTCATGATTATTTCGGTACAATAACCCATGTTAAATATTTAAACAGAGAGTAGAGAGTAAAATAGATAATGAGGTAAAAATAGGATATTTTTTAATAACAATATGAGATTACTAAAATTTAAGACAATTTTTTTTATGTACCTACATGTACTATATATATAATATGTTTATTGATTATAAAGTAAAATTTTAATAGACTTATACTTAAGGACTATATATTGAATCGAACATTAAAGGAAAGTCGTTGAGTCGTTTAAGGTGTAAAGTGCAATCTGCCATTTCCCATTTCCCACCTGCAATGTAGTAGACCTCGCCGGTGAGGAAGCGCAGGCGCTTGGTGGTGCGCACGGCGCGGCGGTCCAGCGCCAGCGCCAGCGCGTCGGCCGCCATGCTCAGCGCGAGCTCGTGCCAGCGCCCGTCGTTGTACTCCTGCTCGTAGTTGTCCAGCTTCACCTTGGGGGACCCGCTGTCGGTGAACAGTTCTATTTTCACTCTGCCTTCCTCTAGGAAAACCTACAGAAATGATTTTATTTATTTATTTTTGAAGTTATACTTCTCCTGGCACGTTTGGAAAAAATATGAGAATAAAATTTTTACGATGCGCACGCACACCGACAGCCAAAGCGACATGATGAAGTATATAAGGTGAAAACAATGTTAACGTTAAAAATTAATAAAAGGTTATCAAAAGAATAACTATCTTTTCAGATTGTTTTGCGGATTTATTTTGATTTTTAGTCCCCGACGTTTCGAATGCTTCACAGATATCATGGCCACAGGTGACCTTCTCTCTCCTTATTGTTGTAAAGTATTAGAAACGACGAGAACCAAAAATCACAATAAATTCCCGATAAAATTCGAAAAAAAAAGTTTTATTTAAAATGTCAAATATTCGCGTAAATCTAAGGAAAAAAAATAATTAAAATACAATTTTTGTTTGCAAAGGTGGACTTATCTCTAAGAGATCTCTTCCAGCTAACCTATTGTAGTGAGAAATAGTGTTATAAAGCAAGCTAAAACCGTAAATTTAAATATTTAAAGGTAAAAACATAACACGACTTACCTTGACATATCCATCAGTTTTGAACTTATGGAATATCAACAGGCCATGGTGCTCATATGTGCGGAACTCTAAAGACACGTTGAGTGTGTTGCCACCAGAATAACCCCTTAATTTTGCATAAGAACCTTCTTTCAAAAATGTTATTGGCACAAGCGGTGGTTCCTGAGAAAATAATGTATATTAATTTTTAAATAGATATATAGAGAATTTGAGTGGTTTTCAAACATATAATCATATTTTAAACGAACAAAAAAAAAAGGTTCTCAATTCAGCTAAACATTTCAGTCGATATTAAGCCGATTTTGATGATACTTTTAATACCCATTCTGTTATATAATTTAATAACAAATCATTTTTTAAATTATTATAAAACTTACTTGTAAGAATCACTATCAATGGATTGTTATCGCATGAATTTATGTTAAATATTTAGAATTTCATCTAATTTAATTAAAAATAATGCGCAAGTCATTATTATAGTAATCTTTATAACAGCATTGTATCAAACTAACCGGACATGAGTATAAAGTGTTGACTTTTTGGAATTTAAAGGCCTCCCCAGTTTCATAGCCCTGCTTCAAGTCCTGGATCACATTAGTATTATTCAAGTACATATTCTCAACACATCCTGTAAAATTTTGAGTCACGACCAAACCTTCCTGCGCGTTGGGAACACCGCCAATGTATAACTAGAAGAAAAAACATCAACTATTAATTTAATCATTATAAAACAAGAACTCTATACGATCAAATCTCAGATCAAATTTAATTTTCAAATAAAAAGTTAATCAGACTATTTCACTTTTTAATCACTAAAGAAAATTATAATATATCCTATATCATTTTTGCTTGTAAAATATTATTATCAAAGTCACAATGTAAATGAAAATATATTAATGAAGAATCGAAAAACAAAAAAAAAATTTCAAATACAAAAAAATATCTCTTGTAAGAATAAATCACCAGAGCCATATTTTTTTTAAATATTTACATATTTAACGTATAATATATATTAAAAAAAAAAACAATGTAACTTACAGCTCTATTCAGATTTAGTCTAGAGAATTCTCCCTTAATCCGTCCTAAAACCACGACCCGATCTACCGAGAACACGATATCCCTCCTGTTCCTCGAGATCACTACGTCGTGCCATATATTGTCATCTAACAAGCTGCCCACTGATAGCGATGTCGATGTTCCGGAGCCTGCACACATTGTAATTATGAAAACAAATTTGCTATATAATATACATATGTAATTAATATTCTATTAGAAAACCCTTTTTAAAATTCTTATCTATACTTCTATACTAATATTATAAAGAGGCAGAGTTTGTTTGTTTGTTTGTTTGTTTGAACGTGCTAATCTTAGGAACTACTAATCTGATTTGAAAAATTATTTTTGCATTAGATAGCCCCTTTAGATAGCCCAATAAACATTGAGGAAGGCTATATATTACGGTGCAATTAGACCCAAACCTCAACATTTAATAAGAATATGTGTGAGTTAATATATATTATATAAGTTTCAATTTTCCTTAATAATGCCTATTTTTCCCAAAAAATCTAATAATTACGAAAAATTGCTACGTTTAGATCCTCCGTAACTCTGGAACCGTTCACTTTAACCAGATTATGCACGGAACCATTTTTGTTTACAATTTATTATAGATTATTTTTGTATATGACATTTTTGCGCTAAACCGAATAATTTTTGAATTTTTTAAGAAAATCTGATGGAAACTACTAATTTACCAACCCCTATATTATATATATTTATAACCCCCTCCCTCCTCCCAAACCCGTAGCTCAAAATGGTGTATCTTTTTACCAAATAATATGTGGAATGTATATGTATAACAATATTGGAGCTCGAGGGAAACTTTTACTTTGGATGTTGAGGTTAGGCTGTTTTTCAGACGAATTGCACTGTACTATATAGAATTTAACTGTTAGTATAAAATACAAATCTTTGAATTTCTCGGCTTTTCTGTACTATAATATGTAAGTATTATACATATAAATCTTCCTCTTGAATCACTCTTATGTATAAAAAACCGCATCAAAATCCGTAGCGTAGTTTTAAAGATCTAAGCATACATAGGGACAGATAGACAGCGGGAAGCGACTTTGTTTCATACTATGTAGTGATATATGTTCATGCTACTACCCAACGGAGCAGAACAGTAATCATAAATGTCAACAAATTGGACAGACTTCCATACATTATTGTAAATGGAAAGAAGAATTTGTTTTATTGTACTTTAAACGCGAGCGAAGCCGCGGGTTCTACTATGTAGTGATGTATATAAGAAACAGTTAAACTTTACCCAAAAAGGGGAATAATTAACATTAACATGAGTTTCTTGATATTTTTTTAAAACAAGCATCTTTGCAAACAATTTTTTTATATATTAAGATATCAAAGTTATAGATCTTTTTTACTAGCTTCACCTATATTTTAAACACAAAAGAACTACATATAAAATATAAGATACATATTTTAGTAATTTCATTATGTATTGTATTCGTTTCTAATAAAGGAGTCTAAAACTTTATCATACAAGCCCTTGATCTTCGCACCAATATTTTGGCACAAATAAAGAAAACAAAAGTATACTGGCATTTTGCCAAAATTTCGCCTAGAGACTAAGCAGCAGCAGACTCACAAGCGTAATGGCGCCTTGTAAATCAATGGACTAACTCATTACGAGTTACGTAATATCACCAAAATTGGCAGATATCCTGAAAGGCTGTTTTTTTCCTTTCTATCTTGCAATCAAGCCAATATTTAATAACTATGCCATCGACCAAAAAAGTACTAGATACACAATAAGCGACAAAAAATGTACTCGCTCTAATGAGCGCTTATTTGAACATTTGAGTGCACTTTTAATAAAAAAAAAAGAATCGCATTTCAGGCTGAATTTACATTGTTGTATATTTATTTCAACTAAAATAAATACCTAAACACAATTGGTGGACAGACAGTTTTAATCCCTCCACGACCGCGGACACGCCGGCGTTACAGTTAACAAAAGATTTCTTAGTTTGATTCATTTCTTAGAAATTTACCTGGAGGTGTTAAGAGAACTTTTGCATGGAATTGTGTATCTAGTACTTTTTTAATCAATGAACTAAACCGAATTTTATTGTTTAAAATAGTATTTTGAAATATTATTTTGTTTTATAGTATACCCAATGAAATGAGAAGATAACGGGAGAGACCATGAATCATATTCGCTGTAAAGCTACAAAACTACAAAATAAAACCGTGCCACGATCCGAAAAGATTGTTTCATTTAAAATATCCAATATTTGGATAAACCTAAGAAAGTACTCCATGTAGGTATAACTGGTTGTTTACTATCAGACAGAGCCGCGGGCAAATGCTAGTATAAGACCAACTCGTGTAATAACTTACCGAGGTCGACATTGAGCACCAGTCGATTGTCCCGCAGCTGCAGGGCGATGTAGTCTCCCTGGGTACCGCGCGAGTACATCAGAGCGCCGGACGCCGCGCTCGTCTTGAACCTGAACCGGACGGTCTCACGTAAGGCTGACACCGGGTCCCTTAGGAGATCCACTTTCACTAGCGATGTGCCGTTAAAGTATAGCGTGTCCGCAACTGTACGAGATTATTGGGTATAAAGATTTATATTTCTGCAAAGGTCCGAAGTCTATCTTCGTATATAGGGATAAATAGTTAATTTCGAATACCGAAATCGGTACTATTACCAAGACTTGCTTAACAAGTGTTATAAATTTGATTTTGCTAAAATCATACCTTAAATTGACTGCACTGATTTAGCTGGACGTATTTAGATGAAATTCACACAGATATATAGGGGTATAGGAGTAACATCTTTATTAGTTAGTAATAAAATATGCCCAAAGCTGGAGCTGCAGTCATATAACTATATAAAAATAAAAGACACCTAGGAACGCATCCGAGCACAGAGTCCTCTCACTGTGCATAGGTTGGCCCAAATCGCTCAAAAAAAAAAAATAGGAACATCCTAAAGAAGCAAAAAGGCAATAAAAATTCATGTACTGCAATGAAACATACCATAATCACATCCATAAACTTCGACCCTCATAGATATCTTGTCTCGCCACCTCATGGGGTTGATCCGTATGTACTGCGCAATGATGGGCACTTCGAATTCGTTTTTAACCACCGTGTTACCATCATGATTGCCTTCGAACATCTAGAACCGGGATCAGTTACAATATACTTTGGAAAGCTTTTATATAAACATTAAAATCTGACCTGGTAAAAATTAATTGAACTTCGACACATTATAAATTTACTGTGACGTTTTTGTTGACTATTTTCTTTACTTTAATGATAACTTCATTTGATATTTGGCATTGAGTTTGTTGGCATTCTAGAATATAATACGAACGAACAAACGGTAGTTTTTATTACGAAAAGAAATATTTTCTCTAATAAAGCCAATTAGAATTTGGTAATCTATAAAAATAACTGCCTAAAACCAAGTAGATCTTTTATGACGATCGACTCATCAACCAAACTTTTATATAGTCAAACTTTCAAATATTTATATGTTGAATGATTTAGCACTTTGTACAAATTTTTAAGTAAAAATAAACATATACACAACCGTACAAATATTTATATACATTAGAAAAGGAAAACGAAAGTTAGCAAGGGCCCAAAAACCATGACAGCACATAGATCACCTGCGTATATCCATCAGTATCGGCCACCGCCCTCCAACTTTCACCATCATCGGAATACTGTATCATGTACTCAGTCACATACTCGTCTGTGGCGAATCTTCCTCTAGTGGCTATAGCTCGAAGTTCCTTACGTTTCCCAAGATTTATCGTCAAATGTTGGTAGTAGGAACTCTCCGTGGCCGTCCAAGCGGATGTGCCTTCACCAATGTTAGTGCTTGGTTAGTTAAGTGAGTGATATCTTAGCCGGAAGTTTCGGGAAGCCGATTTAAATGTACAAATACTGTGAAAGTTAGCAAGTCTGTTCGTCTGTTTATCTGTCCGTCATTTAATTTTTTTAACATTTGGTAGCTATTACGCATTTAGTAAATGAACTTTTATTTACCTTACAAACTGAACAATTAATATACGTAATTGACACCGTAAGTGTAAACTGTAAAGCACTTTTTAAATAAAAAAATGGAGCATTTTATTAGATAATTCCAGCTAAGATGTCATATAAATTATGAAAGATTGTAAAGACAATAAAAACTCAGTAGAGATGCTATAAAGACATTTCTATTAAATGTATATCATACATGTATAATCTACTTCATAGATACAAAATATATTAACTAAATAAATCACTACATATTATAACCCTGTGGCAGTGCAGGAAAAGCATCTAACTACAACATGCCTATATTAAATAATTAGTTGTAATATTTTGTTAATAGGCCCATCTTTCTCTATATTTACCTTAACTTCACCACCAGGGGCTTTGTATCGGACATAGTCAAGTCCATTGGTACCATAGCTGATGTGATACTCCTGCACAAACTCTTGAGAATGTGCCCTTCCCTGAGTCGCTACTCTGGTTATATTCTTCACACTTCCAAGGTCTATCACAAGTTGTTGATCGAAATCACTTTCAGACGCCGTCCACGCGTTCAAACCTTTCATTTTAAAATTCTATTTTTTTAAGTGTCAACTTTCTTCTTGTTAGTAGATGGTAGTCAGTTAGTATATTAAATAATAAAATATTCAACAATTCCATGTTTTATATTTCCCAAAGTAAACTAACACCTTTTTTCAATAACACATTTTACTACTAAATAAAACTATAGCAACTTAAATAAAACACAAACATAATTAACTCTTAACTAGGAAACAAAATAATAGATGAATAGAAATGAAATTCCAAAATAACTAATCTTATAACTGAAATAAAATAAACAATATTCATATAAAAAAATCACTTAAAATAAAAAATAAAAATCATTAAAAAATAAGAAACTAAAATTATATTAGAAATTCTTTTTTTCTTTCATGAGAAAGTTTTCTGCAAAAGCCATATCACGCTCATTTAATGGCTTTGCTTCTTTTACTACATCGTCAAATGTTAAAAATTCATATTCCACTGGAGTTATCTTCTCATCGCTATCCACTTGTATTGCCACAGCAACAGCATGTTTGTCATCCAATAAGGTCTCTTCAAACATCCAATCTTCTTTAAGTACATTCTTAACATACAATTTAGTGTCTGTCACTAGCTCACCAACTTTCAATTCTGATTTAACACAAAAACTTATGTCTACTAAAGGAATTGTAACTCCCAAACCAATATTCTTAACATAGCTTTCTTTTAAACACCACATTCTATAAAAACTTGCAACTTGCTCTAAATTACTGGAATAACTTCTTATTTTTGCCCATTCAAATGAGGAAAATTGTCTATTCATGATCCTGAAGAACTCTTGTATATTTTTATTAGCCGGTGGCTCTATTTTCATTACATCAATACCAATGTTTTTTTTGGTATTACCGGCAAGTACTACATAGTCTCCTTGATGAGATACATTAAAGTTGACAAATTTATCACCAATACCTATTAAATATGGCTTTCCATGTCCATCACGACCAAAATGAACATCCTCATATTTTATTAGGTTTGAAATATGAGCAAACTTTCTTAATAGAAGTCGTCCAATCAATGAAGATTTTGCATCATCTTCAAAGACATATCTTGCGATTCTCAATTTTTCCTCAGTCTGTATGTAGCTTGATGCAGCTACTATCTGATCTACGGTTGGTTTCCACGTTTTGGCATTAAATGCCCATCTGATATTTAAATTCTCCATATTCATAATATTGTGTTTCCCTAAAGTTTTGTCCAAGATTGTTTTCTGTCTTATGGTTGATTTAATTCTATTAATGTGGACCTGTTGAGAATGAATCCTAATTCAAGGTTCCTTAATTATATATTTAATATATACTTGCTATCTATCATAAACCACACTTCAAAAAAGTGATAGAAATAATTTTGTAAATAAGACAAATAAATACAGACATGCACATGTACATAGAAAATAAAAAAACGCTTCAAATTTACCTTAAAACCTAAAAACTATATAATCACACTACATTAAACAGAAAGAACATAAATATGAAGTACTTGCAAAACAAAATTATAACCTTTCAATTTCTTATAAGATATATTTATGTCAGCAATTACTTCTAATAGTAAATAGATATGTCTTTAGTCTTACCATATAACTTAGCATTATCGGGCCCTCTTTCTCTCAGACTAGAGGTTGCACTAAGTTGAGCACCGTCTACTAGAGGCTCGTTACATTCATAGTCGTAATAATATCTTGCTGAATCTGAAAATCATAGACGATATAACCAACACGAGCTAAGGTTAAATTTATATTGTGCATCCAATAAATTATTCAAAAATTTAGAATTCAGTTATATGATAACGTCGTTAATGTTTACAATAAAAATTAATTTCAAATTCAACTTACCTGCATTAATATTTGTTGTGCTACATAAAAGTAACAAAAGATAATATAATATTGACCAGCTCATCATAATTTCATACTTGATTTGTTCTGATCATAGAGTATATTGCTACATATATAAAGTTCTGATGATATAATTTAAACTAGGTAAGTCAGTCACAAAATCAAATTAAAACTGTTTGATCATTACGTTCGGCGTTGTCACACTATGACAGTCGTCAAGCCGGACAACACCCAAGTACGTTCTCTATGTCAAGTGAATTTCAAACTTATGTGATTGGCCCACAACTATTGCGTACCTATTTACTTTTTATTTGAAATATAGAACAAACATGTTTTCGTTCTAAAATATATTTTGAATATATTTCTAATTATTTAAATTGAAGTATTAGCATGTAGTTAAATTTATATAAAAAGTTTTCCCCTTCCAACCTTTGTTTCATATAAATTTATTTCTTTGTAGGTACCTATATTGTTCTTTTAGTTTCATCTTTGTTATTCAGTTAATTTCTGACAATGTCAAACGCGTTACGCGTTAATTGTAATTTGTAATGATCACATTGCATGATCGCACGCATATTTTTATGTTCTGTCTCATTAAATTGTAGCATAGTCATTTTTTTCTAAATTTCATGTTTCTTTGTAGTTGTACTATAAATATTAAATATAATGTTGGTAGTATTCTTATTATTTTACATCTAGCAACATTGGTTTCACGAATTTTCTCATTGACGATACATAATAAATTGGTAAATGGTAAAGATTTCTGTTTGTTAGAATATCAGTTTTCTATATGTATAAAATTAAATAAAGTTGAAAATTTTCTCATTAGCTTATTATTACAAACCGTAAAAGTGTTAACTTGAGTATAATCACCTATCATCTGTGTGGTGTACCCTTATAAGGCCGCAATTTATAACTTTCCCGTTACCTGCATTAAAAATCAATATTTTATTTTTGCCACGTTCTTGCGGCATTTTTGTTTTTAACATTGTCAAAGGGATGTAATATATTTTTAAAGGTTCTTTACTCTTTGCAATAAGGTAAGTTTAATTAGCTTGTTATGACTCATAGTACTTCAATTCAAATGATCTCAGACACCTAACATTTATAGATAGTCAACCAAAACTTATAAATATTGTAATTGAGGTATAGTAAGTTTCTTCAGATAAAACAAGTAGCTAAATATATCCTACATCTAAAATTGGTTTTAAAACTTCAAAAGTTCAAGTAAAATAATAATTAAAAAAATATCAAGACTCATATAATAGTGGCTCCCCCTTGATTCGTTCTAGACAAACAAAAACAAATCTATCCCACGGGAACCGTACATTTTTCCGGGATAAAAAGTCACCTACTTGTTATTCTGATGTATGAACTATTTTATTGCAAAGTTTCATTAAAATCCAATCAGTAGTTTTTGTGTACTAAGCTGTATATGTTACTATAGTTTTTTAACTATCCCACGGGAACTTTTATATTTCCGGGATGAAAAGTATCGTAAACGTTGACCGGGGATGTAAGAGATTTTATTTGATTACTTGTTTCTTCATAAGTATGATAGCCATAGTATGTAATATGTTTTATACAAGTTTTAATAATGTACTAAATTAGATTAGAAATTACCTGATGAGGGTTCCTATACAATACTATAATAACTTTTTAGTATCAGCCATGTCTAGCATGTCAGATAGAAAGGCAGAGCTGGAGCGCAAAAAAGCTAAGCTCCAGGCACTGAGGGAAGAGAAAGATAGACGTCGGAGAGAGAAAGAGCAAAAAGATGCAGAAGAGGCATTGGTAAAAATTAAATTGTTATAATTTTGCTGTCCTGATAATATTAAATACATATTTTGTTAGTTGATTATTTTTCATTTTAGGTACTCTTAAATACATTTTTTTTGTAAAAGTTTTTTATTTATATGTCCTCATAGCAAAGAGCAAGCACAGCATCAAGTCTTGACAGCCGCAGGGATTTGGATGAGATGCTGTCATCTTTAGGAGTGGCTCCAGTTAAAGATGTTCTTTCATCATTGTCATCAATGACATCACTAACACCTCCGCAGACCGCGTCACCAGATGCCAGTCTGCCACACACAGACAAATCCAGCCTACCTTCTCATGGGTATTGAGATTTTTTACTTTTATTATGGTGACCTTGATCTTGTAACAAATGGAACTATTATAGAGTCAGCAATCACTCATAGGTTTTGTCTGCTTGTCTGTTTTTTTTTTCTTGACATTCTTATTATATTTTTGTGCATAATGGAAATAGGAAATGCATAATGGAAAAAGTAATGGAATAGGAAATAAAAAACTTATATTTTTTTTTACTTTAATAACTTTTTATTTATTTAATTTAATATTACTTCACAGAGGTACTAAGAAGCCTCCACAGTTGCAAGTGGTATCAGTTCAATCTACAGACATTCCACCAAAGGAAAACGTCACATATGCCAAACAAACACAAACCACAGCTTCTGGAGTGACCGAGTTGCGTGATGGTAAGTCAATGTGAATTTGCTCATATATTTTCATTTACTATTAACAGTTATGAAACAAAGCATTTGAGTTTGAATAATTATATATAAGTTCTAAGTTTGAAGTTTATAATTTAATCTTGCATTTAATCTTTTAAATTTGATTGTGATTTTTTTATTGTGTTTTGGAATTACCTGTGGCATAATGTTAATAATGTAATTAAATCTGTATTGCAGTCATGACATTTTAAATTAAAAATATCTAATTTTTGCGATTCAGAAACTTATGGTTTTGTATGTGATAAATTGCCCTTGAATGTCAAATTTCATTTGACTGCAGAGTCGGCATTCAAATTCTCAAATACTTATTTTTAATGATTTCCTTATTATTGATTACTTTCATGAAAATGATATATTTTAACATAACCTATTATCTTATTTTTAAGTTATTTGGGAATTTGTGTCAATAATCTATTAATATATTGATAATTTAACTGTGATGTCTGGGTGACGGTTCTAACACGGTCATTTGCAAATATATTTCTTTGGAAATGTGACTAACTTATTCTTAGACGAACTTATGTTTCAGTTTCAAGTTCATTATTATTATTTCTTTCATGCCACTATGTACAGTCGTATTTTAATTCTAGCTTATTTTTAGTTTTTTTTTTAGTGTTTGGTTCTTCCAATAGGGGAAATTCATTTCTATATGTATTTAGATTAAATATTTGCAAATGAGACCACATCTGTGATAACCAACGACATCTGTAGTTACGAAACAGTATTTACTTTTCTCACGTCATTTTTGTTGTGGCCTAATCGGTAGTCTGAATTTATTTCTATCAGTGATTAGATCGATCTGATCATTAGTCAAAGTATTTTATAGCAAAATTTATCTTTTTATTTAAAATTCATAGTAAAAAATAGTATTTAGTGTTATAAGAGTAGCCATTTTTACCATATGTGCGGGTTTTGTAGTCGATCTTTTTGTTAAATTAACATACAATATTATTCTTTTTATTTAATTATAAATTCGGACTACTTATTTTCACGCAAAATTTTATTTTCATTAGCTTAATATGCTATCTTAAATGCCCAACATATGTGTTGTTTTAAGGGAGCTTAGATTTGTCACAAATTGGGATTATTTATAAACAATTGTTATTACTGTCATAAAGTTTTTACTTTAATCATGCTTAACCATAAAAAGTACATCGTTCCAATGACAAAAGAACTTTCACTACTTACGGAAATTGATACCATATTTTTATTCATCATTAATAAAAACATTTAAAAAGCCTGATAGATGTCTATATATAAGTTCAAGCTTCTATCTGTAACGAGACTAAGGCAAAAACTAACTTATATTTAGGTAAGTCTCCATTTTTACTAAAACAAAACATTTTAATTTTTTAATTGGTGTATTACCAAACGGTAATTAATATTAATAGTTTACCAAAAGGTAATTTATTTTTTATGATTAATTCTTAAAAATCCCATACTGTGACCTCATAAAATTGATGCAAATAAATAATAATTAATAATATACTTATAAAAAGGAAGCGCAAAAGTAAATACTGTATTGAGTTAGGTGCAATGTTTGTGTTTGTGCTACCATATAAAGGCTGCTCTTCCAATGCATCACCGCTTGCAGGATACATGGAGGACTGGTGGCGGCCGCGAAAAGGTAAACAAAATTTATTAACACTACTCACTGTTGGGCTTGGTCATGTTTTTATTATATTATTATTACTTTGGTAATATTGATAACGATTTTTTACCACTTTGGTAATATTGAAAATATTATTCGGTAATTTTATCACGGGCTATTAAGTCATCATTTTTTTTTCTAATGTAGGCAGCATTAATTGCCTATTTTGTTAAAATTTAAATATTAAAGCCCGTCTTTTACTTTTTAAAAACTCTGTAATTATTATTAATTAATAAATATTACCTAAGCTCGACGACCTTTGACATTGCGTGTATGTATGTGTATGTGATATATTTAATTCAATTCACGTATTTTGATGCATGATACATGTGACTTTACATAATAACTTAAAAATTAACATCAAAAAAATATTTTAAATAAAACTATCTTTTCGGATTATTTCGCGGATTTATTTTGATTTTTATTTCTCGACGTTTTTAAAGCTTATGAATTGCATTTTTTGTAAAATTGTGGGTAGGCACTGTCTGTAACTACTATATAAAGCCTTTGAGAAGTCTCTCCCTTGACCATCATTCCTGTAAAGCATTCGAAACGTCGGGAACCAAAAATCAAAATAAATCCGCGAAATAATCCGAAAAGATAGTTTTATTTAAAATGTCAAATATTCGCGTAAATCTAAGAAAGTATTAATAAAAAAACAATGTGTCCGCATGTTACATGATACTTCGAGAACTGACAATGAGACAAGAGACGCATGCTTTATTAATTAACAACTAGGTATATGAGCACTGAATACCATATATTTTTTTATTTAAGTACAATATCCAATATAGTAAAATGCTATTATTAGAAATTAAATTGTCCTATGAAATATACTGAAAGGTTATTCACACTATTTTTATTTCCAAAGTAAATCCGTTTAATTTTACAACATTGTAATATAAGAAAGATATAATGGTAAAGATGTTACCAGTGAATAAAATTTCAGAAATTGCAATGTTCGTAAAACAATTGATAATATTTTATTTATGGAACAATATGTTTATTACAACTGACGGATTATTCTCATTTTTGTCCTTATATAGCGCACGCAACTGACTACTACGGTAAGTCGTTATTCCTCCTGATCGCTTTCTATCGTTCTCTATCTAACATTACCTCCCTCTGTACCTTCGGTCAATAACTTGGTGTCGGTTGTATTAGGTTCATTATATCTGTATATATAGAATATCCTCTCTGTCACGCTTCTAGAAGTTTCTACTAACATGTCATAGATGCGGTTCGACCAGATTACTCGATAATTACTCATTACATCTTACATTTTCCTTTCGAGCGTCATCATTATCTAGAAATCTGGTGCATTCTCTACGACTAGGGGTCAAGCAACGCTCGGGACTAATGCATCGCCGTATGATGTGGTTACATACATTCCATTACCAAAAAAGTATTTAAATGTGGCCTTCCAGAGTTCTCCACGTGGCTTCCTAGCCACTATCGAGGCCGCAAATATTATATTAGCACATAAAAATATAAAAATTTATTCATTATAATATGTGTATATCAATTATGGTGGTGGTATGAGGATCGCCATATCATCTCACGCCCACTTACCCTTTCGATTCGACTAACAAACACTGCACAGGTCTTAACACAATAGACCCATTTCATTGAACTATAGGACTGGTCTCCGGCCGTTTGTCAAAATTGGATCTGGTCCTGCAAACTTATTTACCGCGTTCACGCAGTAACAATCTAATACCATAGCGCCACTTATAATGTGCCTTTAATAATTCGCCACTCTTTGAGTAGACTTAGATTTTTGTGGGGCGATGTCCAAAATTTATAATTTGATTGGCCAAAATTACCTAATATTAGAATTCGTCTTGTACAAATATTTCCAAACAGTCTTACAGTTAAATTAAATGGCGTCACGAATCATGCTGTAAATTATCAATCGATTCGCTATTATATGTATAGTTTGATTTTATAATTTTTAATGGTCGAAAGATACTGACATTGTTTTTGTTTTCCTCCCTTTTTCAAGACGAGTACAATCTAAACCCGGGTTTAGAGTGGGAGGACGAGTTCACAGGTAGGTTTCAATTCCGAATCATAAGACATCGACTAAACTTGCCCTTGGTAGAGCCTGTGCCACTGTCACTAAGCATGTTGCTCCTTATCTATCTCTTCATATATTTAACGCTATATATCAGTATAGACGCTAACATTACCATCTAACATCGCACATCAGATTCATAACACGTAAATTCATACAGATGTACCTACCTACTGCTTTATTAACTCTGTATTAATTTACGTTTCAAGACAACTTGATTTTATAATCTGTAGTTTTTTTTTAATATTTTATTAAATATTTTATATTTAATGTTATATACGTAAGCTAAATATTATACGTGGCCTTCTGTTTCTCTTATTATGGAATATTTTGCATGTGACAGAAAAATATCGTGTTTATGCATGACTAAGAGTCATCATATCATTTAGATTATATTTCGTATATATATTTTATATAAGATTTCTCTCTAGTGGAGAGCTCGGGAAGTTTTTTTTTGCATACCTTTATTAATTACAGCTTTCTGTCACTCACGTAAAAACGCTTAGTAACTTCTAGTGTGTGTTTGTCTTGTAGATGCACGTGGTACAGTTTCTTACCCTCTGAACTATTGAAACTGTAACATGACGCCATTTTTGACAATTACTATAAATATTTAGTTATAATATATTGACAATATATGGATTATAGATACAGTATAATTTTATTATAGAATTTACAAAAAATCCACAAATCTCGTATTTGAAACCTTGAACTTCGGGTACATTGAAAATGAATCTGCCAAATGAACTGCATTATTTTTTTAACATATTAATTATATTACTTAGTTATTAATTTTAATACATATTTATTTATTCACAAAGAATCGCTTCGCCCAAAAACGTAATTATGCCCCAAAACATATTCATCGTCACTACCGCGCTCACGCGCTCTCCGCGCGTAAACTCTGCGTCACAAAGTTAGATATCATCAGTGATACACTCTTCCAATATTTTTTTTAATGTTGCCCAAAGTCATATCTCTAGGGCTTTTTTATATTTTTTCAATATCGCTTTTTGTTATTAAATAAAACTATCTTTACGGATTATTTCGCGGATTTATTTTGATTTTTGGTTCCCCGCGTATTATTAATAAGCGTAGTAAAATAAATCCGCGAAATAATCCGAAAAGATAGTTTTATTTAATAATGTCAAACATTCGCGTAAATCTAAGAAAGTATTATGTGAATCGCTTTTTGTTTTGTAGCCATCGTCGGGACGAGTCTTTTGATATCCTAATCAGCCATAGAGTCCCAAAACCAACGACACCGATGTCGCACTTTCGCTAAAATGTTGCAAAATACTTTTTTCTATGTTTGTACTTGAATTTTCATTAAAATCTCACCAAATCTTATGATCAATTCGAACTTTGTTATACAAAAAAATATATATTGAGAATAATATTTTTACAACAATCTGTGGTATGGTATACCTACATAATTCGTGATTCACGAGTTTTCTACTATTCCGCGCACTTCAAAGTGGTTTTGTTGAAGTCATAGGTGAGAGAGAATATTTGACCCTATGTGCACATGAAACTAACACTTGTTAGTTATTTTAATTTCTAAAATTGGTGTTAAAATATTAGTGAAAGATCGTATGATTATTCTACTGTAACTATAATCCATGTTACAAAAACAATTCTCAAATGTCAATTTCTTGCAAATCTTTAAATATTATAAAGCTTGATAACTTTAAGAAGGACTAAAGTTTGATAAACATAAACTACCACAATCAGACATATTATCATGCTTTCGTGTTAATAGATAGTATAAAATTTGGCCGCTTTGTTTTTTTTTTTTTTAATTCATAAAATTAATTCGCCATATAAATATATTTTTTGTTTAAAGTATATTTAGGGCTTAATATAATTTTTTTCGGCCAGATTTAATAAATTGGCATTATCATTGGGAAACCTAATTTACTATTTCATTTTTCAATAATTAAAAGCAGTACTTCACGAAAAATTTAGCGAAACCCATTATTGCTTTGAAAATTCATGAAGCGTGTAAGATGTAAAGTCATTGTTTGCTTATTTATTATTTATAGACAGTAAGTATCATACTATTTCAATTCTTTTTTTCCACATTTTTATATCTTACATGAATTCTACCTTCGTTTTAATGTAGTTCTATTAGATATCACCTATAACCGTTTCGCTGGTAGATGAAATAGTGCGAACACATACTTCCTTTCACACATCACGAAAACATTTCATGTATTTATGAAGTTATTTTAAAATTGCCAAATAAAACTGGCACTTTCAGTTTTATATTTATGCCATTTACTTATAAAACAAGTTTTGTGTATACTAAAATAACTCCATAGAACATAAAAAGGGTGCGACAGACTTATAAACAAATTGAAGACATATGAACTTTAAGACATGCATTTAAACTGTATCAAGTTTGATAGACTTGATTTATCAACACATAAGTCAGTCGCGACCGTGTAGTCGTCGGCCACAAAGGGCCATTCTTATTCACCGTCCAGTGCTTACATTCGACGGGGATGGCGTTCGGCAAGGCGATGACGAGGAGGCCGCCTTCCATGGAAAGCTCCCGCCGGGCATCCTGCCGCACGGCCTGCCCACCGTCAAGGAGGTGCAGCCGGCCGTCACTGAGGCGCCTGTGGAAAAGAAGGAGGAGGAGAAGGAGAAGAAAGGTGTGTTGCTATGTTAAACGGTGTAGAATGAAATAGAAACAAAGTTATAAGGTAATGAATAATCTGGAGTCTTGTTGGCTATACTAACTTAGCTGTTTGTTACATGAGAATATTCACTATTTCACTGATTCCGGTCACGATGATCAATCTCACTTAAAATAGCTAATTGCGCAGAACATATTATAGTTTACAAGTGTGCGCTAACACAAGTGTATTCACTTATAATGTCCGGTGGGCTTTACACGGGGTCTAGCACCGCTATCTCATCCCCCCCTATTCCGGGCTGCTACTGAGAATTTTTAGGACGAGGAAGATTGTATGGTACCTATACATATAATTATTATCAGAGACAAAAGATTTTTGTCTGTTTAAATGTTGTATTAAAAATGCACCATATTTATAAATCTCGTATTAATCGACATTCTAGTTTCAACACTCACTATTCTATATGCTAGTAGTTGTCTATTGTTCCACTAACCCTTTCACCAAGGATAGTCTGTAGGAGATTGCTCCTAGCTGGACCGCCCGAAGGACCGTCTTTGCATGCCTTTTTGTTATTTTTCTTTTCATCTTCTGCACTCTTCTTTTGTGTGTATAATAAAGTATTTATATATGTATCTAGTTCGGGAGCTGAGCAACGACGAGAAGCAGACCATCCTGCTGTCGTCGGAGTTCCAGAAGTTCATCAGCCGCGCCGGCCGCGTCATCGAGCGCGCGCTCGCCGAGTCCGTCGACATCTACACGGACTACACCGGCGGGGGCGACAACGAGAACGCACAGTTAGTGTTGTCTTGTGCTCATATATTTGTTATGGCTGTTTAGGGTGTGTAATTTTACCAAAACCTAATGTCAGGTCGGTCAATAAAAAGCAGTTTTCTATTCATGATATTATATGGATATGATTCTCCCAATAAGCTTGTACGACGGGTAGTGTTTTTGATTATTTTATTAAAATGTGTCTTGCTTAAATCAAATAACGTATCTATCGTACTCTAGACCATGAAAAATTACGTGAATGATGAGTATGATGTTGTGTGCTGTGCTAAGTCTGAGATTCCTTCCAATCATTATTATAATTATTTATAATACTTTTATAGGTTTACGCGTACATTTGAATTTTTAAATAAAACCTTACCGTGACCATGATTGCTGTAAAACATTCGTAAAATCGGGAACCAAAATCCAAAATAAATCCACGAAAAATCCCCCACAAATCGTATTATTTAATATGATCCTAATATGGATTGAAAGGTGATCGTGAGTTGTAAATAATTAGCATGTCGTGTCGTGTGCGGTGTACAGGGACGACAAGTCGGACGCGCGGCTGTCGCTGGTGCGCACGTTCAGCGACGAGCGGTGGTCGCGCGGGCGCTGCGTGACGTGCCTGGACTGGTCGGCGGCGCACCCCGAGCTGCTGCTGGCGGCCTACCACAACAGCGACGACGCGCCGCACGACCCCGACGGCGTCTGCCTCGTCTGGAACACCAAGTTCAAGAAGACCACGCCCGAGGACATCTTCCACTGCCAGTCGCCCGTCATGAGCGCCACCTTCGCCAGGTACGACCGGGGTGGTTAATATATCGCAACTCTGCTAACTCTCTAAAAATCAATGAACTTTTTAGATTGCACTAAAAATGTTGTTATTTTAATAATATGCATTAACGATCCGGAAAATATAAAGCTTAATATTATTCAATAATATTGTTGTTAAAAAATGATTTTTTTTTTCAATTTCATAAGTATTATTGAATTATTTACTTCTTTGGTAGCCTTTGAAAAGTTGACTGAGACAGAGTTAGCCGACTTGTAAATTAGGATATCAATATGCTAGGTCGTAACCTAACTGTGTACTAAATTTCATACAAATTTGTCCAGACGTTTTCCCGTAAAAGAGTAACAAATATACATACATTGTTTAAAATTTATAATAATACTTCAATTACATATATTAATGAAAGTAGTTTTTATTTAATATTAGAATCTTGTTTTTAGGAAACTTTTTCCATTTTGATTTTTCATTTAAAGACTATATGACACAGTTACATATTAAATAATAAAAATATTTACACAATATATTTTTTTCATGATCATTTTTACAATAAAAATTAGTAAAAATTCTGTTAGTTTTTTAGTAATCCTCAAAAGAAATATCTAAGTTATGTAGGTATATATGAAAACGCACTTCAAATTGACTCATCCATTTTATATAACAATTAAAATTGTGTAATATGCCAACAGATTCCACCCGAACTTAATCTTAGGCGGCACGTACTCCGGCCAGATCGTGCTGTGGGACAACCGCGTGCAGAAGCGCACGCCCGTGCAGCGCACGCCGCTGTCCTCGCTGGCGCACACGCACCCCGTCTACTGCCTGGCCGTGGTGGGCAGCCAGAACGCGCACAACCTCATCTCCGTGTCCACCGACGGCCGCATGTGCTCCTGGTCGCTGGACATGCTCTCGCAGCCGCAGGAGACCCTGGAGCTGCAGCACCGGCAGAGCAAGGCCGTCGCCGTCACCTCCATGGACTTCCCGTACGGGGACGTCAACAACTTCGTGCTGGGCGGCGAGGACGGGCACGTGTACCTCGGCTGCCGGCACGGCCAGCGCGCCGGCGTGGCGGACAGCGTGGAGGCGCACGCGGGCCCGGTGACCGCCGTGGCGTGCCACCAGGCGCCCGCCGCCTTGGACCTGTCACACCTCTATTTGACGGCCTCGGTGGACTGGAGTGTCAAGCTGTGGAGTACTAAGGTTTGTGGGCTGCTGTATAGAGAAGTAATAAAAACACTTGTAAATACAAACTTATATTTGTACTTGTGTTGTTCAGTCGCTGGGTGTGTTTGAAACGTAAAAATAAAAGAAATCAATTGGTATTATTTTTTCTTGTTTATATTCTGTTTGTACACGTTTAATACTTTTCAAATTAAATAAAAATATAAAATTTAAGTTTTAAAATTAGTAACTGGTATATTATATTGTAATATGAATATACATGTTTTGGTTTTGATCAAATCCAATTACTAGTTTTTACTCAAGCTAGGGCTCAAACCACTATATAAACTAAACTTACGCTTAAAGGGTGTGTCCTAAAGTGTCAAACATAGCCTATACTCCAACCAACCGTTTCAATATGAAGTGAAAAATACACATGCATATATAAAATGTACACACAAATTTCGTATTTAAAATATTAGTCGGTAATGAACACTAGAGCAAGCTGTTGAAAAATATAACGTATGTGTCGTTACAGGAGAGCAAGGCGCTGTACTCGTTCGAGGACAGCGGCGACTACGTGGCGGACGTGCGCTGGTCGCCCGCGCACCCCGCGCTCTTCGCCGCCGCCGACGCCGCCGGCCGCCTCGACCTGTGGAACCTCAACCGCGACACAGAGGTACGCTGGCGTCGACAACTATCTTGTTGGCGACAACGAGGTATGATGGCACCGACAAGTTCTTTTTTGTCGACAGCGTAGAACGCTGACGTCGACAAGTGCTTTGTCGCTCTTGGTCTATAAATATGTATGGAGGCACGTGCACATTACGACGTAACAATTGGATGACAATTCGTCGTCTCAGTGCTTATTTGTCCAAGTACCTATTTAATTTACCAATTAACTCTAGAGCTTTTGGTACTGAATTATTTGACTTTTAAATGTCAATTTTAGTGGTATTAAATGAAAATTACTTAATCTTAAAAATAAAAAGTGTTTATAACCCTTCTTTACTCAAATATATAACCCATCTTTTGGGCTTTGCTGCAATCGGGTAAAATCCTGTTCTTTTTGATAAAAAAATTACAGGATATTTTGACGTTCATTTGAAAATTAAAGAATGAGACAAAGTCCATAGAATAGTTTTTGTCGCACCCAGCATTTTTTAGCATTATTTTCTTTTACAAAACATACCAAACTAACATATATATATTAATTGTATATAAATATGTGATCAAAAGTATAAATAAATAAAGTGTACATGTATAATATTAATCATATGTATGTGTGTATGCGTGCGTCAGGTGCCGATCGCGTCTGTGATGTCGGAGGGCGGCGTGGCCTTCAACCGCGTGTCGTGGAGCCCGAGCGGCGCGCACCTCACCGCCGGCGACGACAACGGCAAGATATGGGTCTACGAGCTCGCTGAGGTACCACACACATACCACCGCCATCAGTTTATACGACAATTACAATTATTTTTGTTTACTTTATACAGCATTTTGTTCTTTATATAAGCCTTTAATGTACTAAATGTTCATATTAACTTGTGTGAACTCCCGTATTAGTCATTTTGGATGTTGTTTGTTGTTTTGTGCTGCTAATTTCAGTGTACTTGCTTGCGATACCGCAAGCTATTATATATATATAGCGTTATGAAATTGTATTGATTAATACAATTTCATAACACACCACTAGAATATGAATCATTTTCACCCGCATACGCTATTCAAATTCACATTAAAATTTGTTCAGCAATTTCAGACATTACCTATTAATTAATAACTATTATATAAAGAAAAAATTATATGAGCATGAATCCATTATAAATTCGAAGTAACATTTAAACTTTCATCAGATAACCTCTTTGAATCTGACAAAAACTGATTGCTCATCAAACAATGTTATGTTTTCATTTTTAAATAATTTCCAACAATTCATAAGAGTGCTTTAATATCCACAAGATTGCTTGTTTTGCCACGCATTTTGGACAGTCGATGGGACCGTGTGATATAACCTGTCAACGACTGCCGAGCCACAGGTAGCTCGGTTACCAATTAATTTCTTAGAATTTAACCGTGAGGTGTTAAAATGTTTGTTATTGCAGAACGTAGCGCAGCCGCGCCACGACGAGTGGACGAAGTTCGTGTACACGCTGCAGGAGCTGCGCAACAACCAGGCCGACGACGAGACCGACCGCCTCAGCCTGGCCAGCGGCCCGCCCAGCCTCACCAGCCTCACCTCGCTCGCCTCCAACCCGCTCAGGTATGCACCTACCACCCACCATCCCCACCATCCATGATCCCCTCCAGAACAGTTCAAATACAAAACTATTGCTGTTTCAGAAATACAATCTATACTTATATACTAATCTATACTAATATTATAAAGAAGTAGTTTGTGAGATTGTGAGTTTGTGACGTTGTAGGGGATAATATCTGGATCTACTGAACCGATTTAGATGAAATTTGATAAGAAGATAGTTTGAGAACCTGGGAAGGACGTGGGATATTAGTTATCACGGAAATCATCCCTTAGGGGGTGAAAATGGGGATGAAAGTTTGTATGGGAAATCAAATCAGGGGAGGCGCTTATAATAATTGAAAAGTGCTTCAGCCCTGAGAATTGCTGAAAGATACCAGGAATGCCGCAATTGTTTTTTTACATTTATATATTATGTAAAAAAACCATTACAAATGTTAATGTCTAATGCTGAAAGAGCCTGGAGCTTTGCTTGATGATATTAAATTATTATACAATATATTTTTACCGACTTTAATATAGCAGGAGGACTAAATTCTATATTAATGTTTATCTCGCGTCTTCAAATATTGGAAAGTAATTTTCATAATTCTTTTTATGATGGGATTACACCTCAAGGATTGTTCCAAATAAATTTATTGAAAAATTTCCATTGGAGTGAAATGTTTAGTTTTAGCGTGATTTAAGTTATTTTTTAAACAAAATACGTAATATTAATAAAAATAAACTGCTTATTTACATCATAATAATATAACATGTATGTAGGATTTGCAAGATAATTATGCCTGAAGTAATATTTAAGAGGGTAAGGAGACATATGATATAATTTTAAGAAGGGAATGGAATGAAAGATGAATAAAAGAAAATAAGGATCTTTTGTCATAATGGCAACATGACGATACGCGTAAACATTGTGTTTTACAACTTAAATAGAATAAATAGTTATTAGTGTGATGGTTTCCACGGATCCTGCATGTAATTACATTTATCATTGTTTAATACTAGCGACTCACCTACAACCTCACAATCTCACAATATCAGAAACTTTACCTCTTTGTCATATTAGTATAGATGAGTAAAATGTCTTTTTTTTTTGCAGATAACTGATGCACTGGAATGTTCGCTGCGGGTGGAAGCTGTAGGGTGATAGCTAGGATTGACTGAAGGAATTGTGGTGCATATTCGATTTTTGTTGGAAGCTGGACCATGTGATTATGGGTGGAAATTCCAGGATATCTCATAATTTGGCCAGTTGCATGACTTTGGTCACTTATTATTACTACTAAAATATTTTGTAAAAGTAATGCTTTCTTAGATTTACGCGAATATTTGACGTTTTAAATAAAACTACCTTTTGTATCAGATAGATTCTGAATCTTTTCTGTGACCATAATTGCTGTAAAGAATTTACAACGTCGGGAACCAAAGATCAAAATAGATTCGCGAAAAAATCCGAAAAGATTTATGAAAAGGTATTAAGATTTATCGTTAATTTTTGTACATTGATATTGATATGGTCTTGAATTTTACCTATAGTTGCTGTGTGTGTATGGATTGTATGATGGAAAAAGTGAAGAGGTCTATTGGCTACATTTCCTTTAGTCCAACACAGGGAGATTATGATTTAACCGATGATCAGGGAGATTGCGAATTAACCGATACTGGCACAACAGTCCTAAAAAGCACAATAGATGTTGCACTCTTACATGATACAGTAATTGAAAGGTCCAAGTGACTATTCCCATACAATTAACTACATACATATGTATGTATATACAGTGAAAAGTAAAAAAAAACTTAATTGGGACAAAATAGAAAGCTATGAGGAAGAACAAAATTCGCTTAAATATTATCATATTTTTAGTATATTAAATAAAGGAATTAAATAAATGAACCTAAAAGAATATTTAGAAAAGCTATCAACATAGTGTTTCCTACATGTACTAAGTCCTATACAATCATAATTTATGTATCAAATATCTCTTTAATATGATAAAGCTCTCACATATATTTAACTTTAAAAAATCGATGTTATTAATTATAATATAAAGCAGCTGGTAAAATAAATGAAAATTGTTTAATTAGTATCAAGATGTAATTATTGTTACTCTCTGTATGTGTTTAACTCTATTATAGAAATATTTATTAAAAGACCTATTCTCTAACAAGCTAAAGGTACTTATTAGAATGCATTGTAATTAATTATAAATAAATATATTGCTTTAAAATGTTTCGTTTCTTAATTTTAGTACTGAACCTTGTCCATACATATAATAAAATTCTGAGTCAAATTTGTACATTGAACATTTTTTGGAAAATGTTATTTAAATAGACATTATTATCGATACAGAGGCCGAATCTATAGTTTTTAGAATTTTTGTCTGTCTATCTGTCTGTCTGTTACCGCATCACAGAAAAACTACCGGGCGGATTTTGATGAAATTTGATATGGTCGTAGCTGATTATCCTGGACAACTTATAGGATACTTTTTACTGCGGGAAAATATCTCTGAGAAATTTATACTAACTGTTAAAATGTACCTAGAGAGTAGGGACGAACCCGAGCGGAGCAACGTAACTCGCTAGTTATTAAATAAAATTATAAAAAGGAAAACATAAAATTGGATCTACTTGTTACTCTCAGACCCCCTACTTAAATATAGCTATAATACTTGTATAATATGGTCAAGGAGGTGGCCAGACGCTCTATATAACCTGGTCAAGTAGAATTGAGTATTAAAAATAAAGCCTGATAAAGAGATAGCAACCACTGTATCTCTGGTTTGTTGTGGTTTAAAGAGTTGATTTCTTCTTTATTCATAAACAGTCTTCAAATTGTGACATAAGTTTCATAACTGGTAAAAGAAAAAAAATTATGCCAAAGTCAATTACAGTCATTGTCCAAATTTACAAAACACAAATTCTAGACTACTACTAAGATTTTCTGTCTGGTTTGAGACTTAAACCTAAGATTTCAAAATCAGCTAAACTACATACATTTAAATTATCTATTATATACATAATATTACAGAGGAAAAGTTTGATTGAACATGTTAATCTCAGGAATTACTAATCCGACTTGAAAAATTCTATTCTTCTTTTGTATTAGATAGCCAATTTATTGAGGAAGGCAATAGGCTATATATCATCAGGCTACTACCCAAGGGAGTGGAGCAGAAATCATAAATGTCAACAAATCAGGCAGACTTCCATGCATTATTGTAAAACTGATGATTCTATTAAAAACATTTTATTCTTATGTACATAACACTTAAAACAAGTTAATAAATTAATCTGGTGTAAAAGGAATAACAACTTTTCCTTTTGATAAGTTTACTTCCTCCCAGCAAGTGCACTGTAAACTTTTTCGATCCATAACATCTGTATAAAGTTTTCCATCTAAGTGGTCCATTTCATGTTGAGCTATTCTTGCTGCCCAACCTCTAAAAACTTTCAATATTTCTTCTCCTTCTGAATCATAGCCTGAAAACCCATAATAATATTATAAATGTGAGTGTTTGTTTGTCCTTCTTTCATGTTGAAACTGAGAGACAAATTGGTGTGATTTTTTGTGTGGACATAGTTGGATAGTGACATAGATTCCTTTTTACTACAGGAGATTATCCCATTTCCATGGGAAAACATGTTATAATACAACCAATAACCAGACACATTTATATATATAATATAGTCTATCTATTCCAAACTAACCTTTAAAACGTTCATAGGGACGAGTAGCTAGCAATATACATTTAAAAAGTACTTTAAGAAGGTATTACTTTTAATTTATTAAATATTAAGTATTTTTCACCTGTAACTTGAACTTCCTTATATCTTGCAACGTCTGCTGAAAATGATCTTACACTTTCACATCCCTCAGGGTGTATGATTTTTTGATAATCCACCACTTTAAGTGTGGGATTAATGAAAACCTATAAAAGATTTACAATAATTATTAAACTCATTTAATAGGCATGTTATACAGAAAGTATAATTACTTACTCACAGTCAACGGTATAACGCTTATATCTTTATGCTTAATTATTTCTGCAGGTATTGATGCGATCTGTTTAGGGGTTTGTCTTATAACAAATATTCTTATGTTGACACCAACTTGAGGTGCAGACATTCCAACACTGCCATATTTATGAAGGACATACTTTAATTTTTGTATCACGTTTTGAACTTCTATAGATTTTATTTTCTCGACCGGCACCGGCTCAGAAATTTTACGTAACGTCGGATCCCCAATTTGTACGACATGCTCGTAAGGCGGCTTTGACCGCCCACGGCTGGGAGCTAATCTTGCATACCAGTTGATTGTTTTCCTGATCAAACCCATTTCATTGCAACTTTATTAAACATTATTTCATAAATTTTACAAATTCTTTAGAAGTATAATTTACGACACAATGTTACCTTACCTACGTATGGTATGTCAAAGTCAAAGTTCGAACTTTAAAAATTTAAATTATTGCCAAAATAAATTACTTAAAAATCTCAGTCACAATAGGTAATGATAACTACTACACACACCTGGATTTGGCATGCTCAATCAAACTGAAATAATTAATCCTACGAATACAATAATATTATTCATAGTTTTTTCCTTAACGCACCAAAAGAAGTATAAATTTAAAATTATTTTGAGAAAACGTAGGAGTCAAAAAATATGGAGACGTAAAGTTATAAAATTTTCATATTTTTTCCATACTTAAATAAGTATTTACTAATAAACATCTCTTTCGTATATTGTAGGTACAAAAGAGTCATATTTTTAACAAAAAGGTTTTCTTGTTTCAATTTTTCAATAATTTCACTTGAAACAATATTATGCTCTATTAAATAATAACTTAAATGATTTTCAATTTTCTTGTAAAATATGTAAAAATTTCAATTCTTGTAAAATATGTAATAACCACTAGCAAACCTTATTAAAATAACTAAAATAACCTGCAACATTTTGACAAAATTGACAATTTCTTTTTATCCGACTGCGCGACGCAAATGAGGGTGATGTGTTTATCAGTCTATGTTTGTATGTATGTAGGTATATATGTATGTAGGTATGTTTGTTCCTATGTGGCGTTCTAGAGACCAAACGCAAATATATAAAAAAAATTAACTTTTTATTTATTTATTTACATTTAGGATTAGCAACATTTTTCTACCCTTTAGTTATGAATATTTTATAGCTTTTTTGCCGGGTAGTCACTGGTACACCGAAGTTTGAGTGTTTATGTGAGGACAATCTGTACATATTAAACACCTGTTAAGGTTTCCATGTTTATAAAATATAAGTATTAAGTAAATAGACTTTAATTTCTAAAATTTAAGTAGATTATACATATATGTATTTGTAAGTTTTAATTTTTGAAATTTGATTATGTGAGAGGCCCGACTGAGGTAACGCAGGTTGAGACATGATACCTACGTTTAACACTCCCGCCTTACCCTTTTCGTTAGGTCTTTTTTAATTTTAAATCCAGACCCTCAATATCATAAGTTCTATGTTATTTGAAATTTGGCGACAGTTTCGACTCGAAAATTACAGTTGTCGGACAGTATCAGAAGAATTGGGACTGGTACTTAAAAAGCGAACTTAAAAGATGAGAACAAGTTGATGAAGAAACATAGTATTATGCAGTCGGAAGCATAATACATATTATTTATTTTCATGTTTCAAATTAGCTCCGAGTCTTGATATTTTATTGTACTTGTCTCCTAGACTCCTACAATTACTATCGGTACTAGTTTGTATCGGTACTTACTTGTTCAACCGGTTTAGGGCAATCGACATTTTATATAGGTAATATATGCAATAATTAACTGAACAATGCTATCTAAATTAAAATAAAGTAAATTTGTAAGTTTGGATGTAGAGGTAATCTTCGAAACGATCTATCCAATTCAAAAAAATCTTTCACCAATATTTAGAATGGAATTTCAGATTGGACATGAGATATATATATATATATATATATATATATATATATATATATATATATATATATATATATATATATATAATATATTATCCTGTAAAATAAAAAGGCTTTTTCATGTTATCCGAATTTGCAAAGTAGGTAAGTCTACATAAAACGGTCGAACGAAAGCGTTTTTTACGAACGCTGCTTTAACGGTAAGAGATAATACATATTCAGAATGATTTCTATAAAAAAGTCCGCGACAGCATATACATATCAAATTTTTATATTCATAAACTTCATTGTCAAGAAGTATGAAATGGACATATTAATTGTTGTTCTTTACTGTATGTCACTTGGGCGGGTAGTTTAAGATATGTCCATATAATAAAATTGTAACTAAGCCGAATCTGTACATTATATATTTTTTGGAAAAACTTATTGAAATAGTCATTATTATCGATAATCCGAATCTATAGCTTAGATTTAATTATAATATAATAGATTAGAATTTTTGTCCGTCCGCCTGTCTGTTTGTGACCACATCACGGAAAAACCACTGGAGAGATTTTGCTAAAATTTAGTAAATATCTCATCTCTAAGAAATCTACATTAAAACGTAAGTAGAGAAAAACCCGAGCGGAGTGAGAGTGAGTCGCTAGTTACGATATACATATGTAAGTAACGCGACCGTGACCGTGAAGCCGAAATTTTGTGTAATCGAATCGTTCGGTGGCGGCGCCGGCGATGTTGAACTCGGCATTGTGATTATAAAATACCTTTTACTATATTTCATTCCCTTGAGAAAACACCATAACAGATTCTGTTGAGTCGTCGTCTAACGACGTTAACACGTTGGCTAAACTTTAAAAGACACATAAAAACAATGTACTAGAAAATTGTACGTCTTAATAGGGCCTACATAAAAGTCTGCAATAGCACACGAACATGGAAACTGGGAAAGACTTGCAGAAAATCGAACGGAGTGGCGCAAAAGTATTATGGAGGGTCGCAAGTTCTGCGATGAGACCGAGTTCGCGGCACTTGCTGACAAGAGACAAAGACGACGTCAAGGCGACTCAGTACCATCCGTCGCAAACTTCTCCTGTTAGGTCTGCGGTAGGACATGTAGCTCTCGCATCGGTCTATACAGCCACCAAAAGAAGTGTATCTCCAACATTGCACCATAAATCGTCTGGAATAGACGCAAAGGCCTAGTATCTCTTAAAGTACACTCGTAAAAACTATTACCTTTTAATATCTATTTAAAACATAGTAATTAGTTACGCATCCGAGCAAAGCCAGGGTAAGTCGCTAGTTAAGTCAATTTATTTAGTTTTTCTTGCTTGGAACTATCATATATCACTTGAAACGGTTCTCACGGAAGGATATTTAGACATACTGAATATTTAATTAAAACTGCTAACCTGTATTAGTGGCACGTACATTTTCTTAGTAGATAAAAACGTACATTTTATTTTTCCTTATCCTTTTTACTTTTATTAATACTATCAGCTTTAATTTTAAGGTAACTGCTTAAATTCTCCCAAAATTAATTGATATAAGTGACTTACACAGTCGGTTAAATTATGAGTAAAAAAAATATTTTTTTTTATTTAGTACATAGAAAAATCGCGTACCTATAAATTTTAGTTGTAATATATAAATAATCTTTGGTAATGTTAAATAATTGTGTAAATTTAATTATATGTACTTCTAATATAAAATATTTTTTTAAAATATGTTTATGTACCGAAGTATAATACTATTATTGTTATATTTATTCTCTAATTTTTAGGAGAAAATATTTTTTTTACAGATGTTTAATTGTAAAGCAAGAATATTACCACAATCTGCTTGCCTTTTAAAACGATCTTCATCCACTCAAGAACCTGAGGTGATCTTTGAAGCTATAAACAATGCAGGCATTATTACTTTAAATAGGCCAAAAGCTCTGAACTCTGTAAACAAATCTGTCTTGTCTAAGATGCTGCATCAGATGTATGAATGGGAAAACACCAAATGTCTGGTAATTATTAAAGGGGCCGGTGACAAAGCATTCTGTCCCGGTGGAGATATTATACAAGCAATCGATAGAGTCCAGGGTCCAATTATGTTTGCTGTTGGATACAATGTTACTAATTATATTGAAAAGTACAAGATACCATATGTAGCACTAATACATGGTTTCGCTATGGGTGGTGGATTAGGTATCTCAGTTCATGGAAAATACAGAGTGGCAACTGAAAAAACTATAATTGCTATGCCTGAGGTTAAAATTGGATTTTCTCCAGATGCTGGTGGTTCTTACTTCTTGCCTAGGTTGCAAGATAATTTGGGAATTTACTTGGGATTGACTGGTATGACTAACAAAATATAATGTAATAAATTTTTCATATCTAAAACAAAAACGAATCAATAATAGGTATCTTCTTCTCTTATCTTTTACAATTTTACAGGTAATAGATTAAAAGGTCAGGATGTTGCTAAAGTTGGCATAGCCACTCATTTCGTGTCCAGCCAGAGCCTTCCTGATCTAGAGAAAGCATTATCTAAATGTACCAGTGATGGAGACATACAAAATTTGTTGGGTTTGTATAGTGAGCCTGTAGGAGAGTTCTCATTGGCACTAAACATGAAACATATAAAATACTGTTTTGCTGCTTCCACTGTTGAGGAAATAATTCAGAGACTAGAGAAAATTCAGACTGATTGGTCTGTTAAGACAATTAAGGTGAGTCACAATAAATTAAAAAAAATATATATTTAAATATATTTTTTGTGTTTGTTCGAGTGGGTCCCTGCAAGGTTTGAATTCACAAATGGATCCGGTAGGTAGCGCTGCAGTCGGTGTGTCAGCAAATTTTCATAAAAGACTCCATTTTCCGAGCAATAAATAAATTTAAATCGTTGATTAAATAAAATAAAAATCGATGTGTTTATGTATGTTTCCTATGGAATCCAAAACAGCTGGAACAATTTTGATGAAATTTTCAGGTAATCTTCAGATTAGCCCAGCGGGTGATCCGATGAATTTTGTTAGCGATCGGATGTTTGGACGCGGGCGAAGCTGCGGGTACTGCTAGTAGTTTATACTTTTCTTTTGTATTACATTTTAGACCCTTCATGAAATGTGCCCTGGTTCTCTCAAAATCACACTACAATCGTTGCAAAGGGGTGCTAAGATGGAACTAGCTGAATGCCTTAAGATGGAGTACCGTATCACATGTCATTTAATAGAAAATCACAATTTTCCCGAAGGTTTGATTTATTTTTTTATTAATACGTAAGCGAGAGATAAGGGTACTACTTTGAGTTAACCGACCGATAAAGGCCGAAAATGTTTTAAATAAAACTATTTTTCGGACCTTTCGCGGATTTATTTTGGTTTTTGGTTCCCGACATTTCAAATGCTTCACAGCAATCATGATCACGGGAGAGACTAAGGGTTTAGACATCTCGACTGACCTTAGGCACCGAATTCGAAAATATCTATTATTCTAAATGAACACCCCCGTTTAGTAATTTTTTACATTTTAATGCCTGGAAGTCGTTTTTTCTTAAGTTTTTATTTTTCCATTTTCAGTGTAGCCGTAATAAGCAGGTAATTTGTAAGAAGAAAGTTTTTAATAACATATTCGATTAAACAATTTGTTTAAAAAATATATTTACGGTTGATTTTTTTTTAAATCCGCTCGACCGATATATAATTCATATGGGACCCGGGAAGTATGCCCTTTGAAACAAAAAATAATAATTTCCAAACGGTTAAGGCGCCTTCGAGTAATCCGTGAACATACATAAAAAAAAAAGATTCCGACGAATTGAGAAGCTCCTCCTTTTTGGAAGTCAGTTAAAAAAAAATATTTTATTTATTTGCAAGATATGCCAACAATACATTGTACCAACATTCTAAATTGTTATATTTTAAGATCACTTATTTTAGTACAAGCATTAATTATAGGCATAATATACAACATTGATTACATTTCCGGCTTTAAAAAATACGTAAGATGTTAGATGAAACACAATATAAAAATGCCTAGCAATACGAAATCATAGGTGCGTTAGTTAGAGTCGCACTAGTCCAATTATTTGTTTCATAACAGAAACTTTTTATTTTTAATGGTTTTTGTTGAATGTTCATACGACAAAGTAGAAGCTAGAATGAGGTGCCCGAAACATGTCAGCAATTTCGTTTACATCAAATAACTATATAAATACTGAGAAAAAAATATGTGATAATGGATGTAGAGAGTTCAAATAAACTTAACTAAAGTTTTATCGAAGCTATTCATAAATATAGCTAGGCAATTGTGTTAAAATATTGCATTAATTTTTAAATGAGCTTTGTAGCATATTTAATTTATCCCTTAAGAATCTCCTGTTTCTGATATATGAGAAAAGGTTAATTTTATTCATTCCACGCCGAACTTAAGCTTCACAGAACAATATTATTATAATACTTTGTATTATTAATTTATTATTTAATTATTATAATTATTATATAATTTGTATTGTATATAATGTTATTATATTGTTTGTATCCACAGGTGTACGAGCCCTTCTAATAGACAAAGATAACAAACCGCAATGGAAGCCAAGGACATTAGCAGAAGTCGACGACAAATATGTAGAGAGCTTCTTCGAGAAGCTTCCAGACGATAAAGAACTTAAATTCTTTGATAGGGGACAAAAAAATCCCTTCTAAAATTGCAATAATTTTAAAAGTACACAAACAGACTTCTCCATTGTCATTAAAATGCACATATAGGCTACCGTTAGTTATAAAATTTGCACCTGGAGACGTATCCGAGCGAAGCGAAAGTTGTTAGTCCATACTTTTTTAAATTATATTTATAAATATGATAGTGTGTTTGTTTGTTTGTGTAGAGGTAGTAAGAGGACTGGAGAGTGACATAGGATACTTTTTACCGCGGGAGGTGATCTCAATCCCACGCGAAAACGCGTTATAATACATTCCACAGCAACTCATCATACCTATGAGTATTGTTACGTTCTATGAGTTCGGGGATTGTCTCTTGCACTATTGATGTTTTATTGCTCTTGGTTAACAAGAGTGACTTATGGAGATCAATAACACGCGCAGTATGTATATACTGTGTATACAGTCCTGGTTAAAACAATGCGCCAAACGAAAACTTACCCCTAAAAAAGTCATGTTCACTGTTTGGTGGTTTAGTGCCAGTATAATTCATCACAGCTTCTTACCAAATGGCACCAGGCATTACGGATGTGTACTGTGAGGAACTGGACACAATGATGGAGAAGCCCGCAAATCTCCGGCCAGCCTTGGTCAATCGCTCATCCCCGCTGCTCCTATACGACATCGCTCGACCTCATACGGCACAACAGACGGTCTCTAAGCTACAATACCTAGGATTGGAAGTTATGCATCATCCTGCGCCGAAAGACTTCTTCTACTTTTCTTACTAAAATTTGGACAACATCTTAGCAGGGAAAAAATTCAATATCCGAGAGGAAGTACAAAATGCCTTTGAAACTTTGTTGGCTCCCGTACATCTAAGTTTCTTCAAGAAAGGTATTGAAAAATTACCACTGCACTGGAAGAGATGCATCAATAGCCTGGGTGCACATTTTGATTGATTGAAATAAAAAATATTTATAATAGATAATAATGAATATTTCAATAATGTTTTCAAAAAAATATTTAATGTACAGATTCGACTCACAATCAGTTAGAATTTCATTATATTTATAAAAGTTTTTATAAATTTTCTATTACAAACGTATATGGTTCCGTGAATATGTGAATATATATATATATATAATAACGTAAGATAAAACACAAATGTAACACATCAAGTCTCTGGTTAAATGTTTTAATCAGTAAATAATATTATAATTTATAATATGAAGTATGTACCAGTCAGTGTACATTATACCTTCATATATTTAATAAAGAATTAAGGTTAATCTACACATATAATAAAATTCTAACTAAGTCGAATCTGTACATTAAATATTTTTTGGAAAATCTAATTGAAATAGACATTATTATCGATACAGAGCCCGAATCTATAGTTTTTAGAATTTTTGTCTGTCTGTCTGTTACCGCATCACGAGAAAAGCGCTGGACAAATTTTGATGAAATTTGGTATGATGATAGCTGGTTATCCGGGTCAACATATAGGATACTTATTACCGCGGGAAAATATCTCATTTCTCAGAAAAAATACTCATTTCTCAGTTAAAACTGCATGGTAAGAGTATACTAATGTAAGAATTTGGTTTTTGGTCATCTGAACGCAGGCGGAGCCGCGGGCAATACTAGTATTTTAAAAGATTAATGTAGTGTTGCCACTTATCAGTATTTTTTTAGCTTTAATATTTCAAATGTTAATATTCATTAAAAATACCTGCACAAAAATTATTAACTTATTACTTCAAATTTCAAAGAATTTCTTATTTAAATAATATTTTTATAACATAAAAATTAAGTATTAATAAAAAATTAACAAATACTTTTGTTAAATAAATTAATTCAAGTTCAGAAACCAAATGTAATGACAGATTTTTGTGCTAATTTTTTTCGCAAATCTTTTCGTAAACATTTGACAATAGATAAGATAACAACCAAATAGCACGCACTTTAAATTATGTACAATGAACTTTAATGAATAAAACTTACGATTGCTTTGACAAAAATATACTCAATCATAGTCATAAATTATGTAAAGCTTGTGGGTTGTCTACAAATACCTGTACAATCTATAATACATGCGTTTTTAAAAATATGTTAATAACTTGTTACAAAAGTTTTACATTTTAATTTCATGAATTTTAACTTAGTACGGAAACGATAAGGCTGTTTTTAATTGATCAGGGTCCAAGTTCAAACAGTAAAAGTAAGTGTTTCTTATATAATTACCAATGCTCAATCAAACAAAAGTTAAGAAGTGATGTGAGTAATGTTTTAATTTTAATTGACTAAATTTGTTTTAATTGACTAAATATGAATGAAATGAAATATTCTTTATTGCACACACAATAATATTTAATAATTATATATAAATATAATGCAATATTTTATTCTATATTTAATATTTTAAGATTTTCTATACAAAAATTCAAAATATTTGTTTACAGATGTTCAAATCAAGGATAGTACCCCAAAAAATATCTTTTTTAATAAAAAGAACAATGTCTACACAGGAATCAGATGTGTTATTTGAAACAATAAACAATGCTGGCATTATTACTTTAAATAGGCCCAAAGCTTTAAACACCTTGAACACATCCATGGTGTCCAAACTATTGCCACAGTTATGTGAATGGGAGAAGAGCAAAAATTTAGTTATTATTAAAGGAGCTGGTGACAAAGCATTCTGTGCAGGAGGTGATGTCAAAATGGCAATAGATAAAGAAGAAGGCCCAAGGTTTTTCTTCAACGAATACAATGTGAATTATCTTATTGGAAAATATAAAATACCATATGTAGCATTAATGAATGGAATTGCAATGGGTGGTGGGCTTGGTGTATCAGTTCATGGGAGATACAGAGTAGCCACTGAGAAAACAATGATTGCCATGCCTGAGACAAAAATAGGGTTATTTCCGGATGTGGGTGGCTCTTATTTCTTACCAAGACTGCCAGTTAACTTAGGACTTTATTTAGGATTGACAGGTTAGTTTGATATTATAAGTTTTTATGCATAATACATAAAATACAATGGTATAAATTATTTTTTCATCTTTATAACAATACCATATGCTTTTTTAAATCAGGTGATAGACTAAAAGGCAAAGATGTAGTCAAATCAGGCATAGCCACTCATTTTGTGTCTAGCCAGCGTCTGTATGAGTTAGAGATGTTATTATCCAGATGTACGAGTGAGGGAGAAGTACAAGCTTTACTTAACAAATTCAATGAGCCCCCCGAGGAGTTTTCATTAGCACCAAATATTAAACATATAAATTATTGTTTTGCCGCTTCCACTGTAGAGGAAATTATTGAGAGACTTGAGAAAGTTCAGAATGATTGGTCGATTAAGACATTAAAGGTACGCTTTGCTATATATTTCTTTTTTTTATAATTTGATATTATGATAATTTTGCTTATAATGAATAGGTTTTACCTTACCAATAAAACCTGCATTGTGCTCTGAGCCTTGGCCGGGCAAATAGTGAAAGTGCCTGGACAAGGTGAAGAATGCACAATAATTATTTATAATATTTAATTTATCAATGGATAAATCTTATCAATAAATATTCCAGTCTCTGAGTCAAATGTGCCCTGGCTCCCTCAAGATCACCATGAGAGCACTGCAAAGAGGTGCTCAGTTAGAGCTGCCACAATGTCTGAAAATGGAGTACCGGGTAGCATGTCACTCCACACTGAACCATGATTTCCCTGAAGGTTTGAATATTGCATATATATGTAGATATTAATCATAACTATTTCAATTATATTCTCTTAGAAAATTAAGAGTAATATTTTAATACACATTATTTTATTAACTTCTGTTTCTTTATTTGAAAATTAGGATATATTTGGCTATTAAATGTTTTATATTATTTATTTATTAATTTACAAAAAAATTTTTCCAGGAGTCCGAGCCCTACTTATCGATAAAGACAACAATCCACAATGGAAACATAAAACTTTAGCAGAAGTTGATGACGATTATGTGGAGGACTTTTTTAAGAAACTGCCTGATGATAAAGAACTTAAATTCTTCGACTCCAAGCTCTGAACCTCACTTACTTTTTACATGTTATATAAATTGTATGTTAATTGCCTTTTTATGAAGACTATATATATTTTTTTAAGAAAAATGTGATCATTTATTATGATATTATGTGTTACACACAGTGTTTACAAGAGACTAATGTTAGATAACTTAGCAACAAGAAATTAAGGTCATGTTATTCTAAGGATATGTATGTAATATTTTTATTAAAAAAGCAGCTATGATGCAATTTGTTTCATTTGAATAAAATAATCTGATAGCGTAAAAAGTAAACTAAAATGATGAAATGAAACGAAACGAGATGAAACTTTATATTTGACTTTGTGGAGATCCCTAGGATATTTTTCATCCCGGAAATCATCCCTTAAGGGGAAGAAAGTTTGTATTGGGTAGCAAACTAGGGCGAACCGAGCAAAACGAGGATGAGTCGCTAGTTTAATTTAAAGAGCGTAAAGCGTCAGTGTAATTAATCCGTGATGCACTCACCGCCGGCTCGGAAAGCGGTTCTGCTGAAACGAGCCCAACAGTTGCACTTTTAAATGTCGAAGTTGTAAAGATTTAAGATAGATTCTAGCTGATAGAAAATGAAAACATAGATTAAGTAAGGATTATCACAGTATAAAAGTTCATATAGGTAGTATACGCGAGTGGCGACGTCATAATCCACATGCACATATCCTGTATAAGTGCAAATGTCCTCCTGTACGTAAATCCTGTTAATGTGTCCCAGAAAGTAGTGTCAAGCGGAATTCTAGAGATAGAGCACCCCTTGGGGTACCCTAACCACCCCTATGTATGTTACGCGATTGTTCAGTTTTTGAGTCACGATTTTTTTTTAAAGTTAAAAAAAAAACAACAAAAAAAACTTAAAAAAAGTTCTAAAAAAAAAGTAGAAGACTTTTCTAGACTTCAAGACTTTTTCTTTAAGTTCGGTGAATTATGACTAAAATTTTCAACTTTAAATTAAAAATTTAAACCAGGTGACTTATGCCCGATTTAACCAACGTCACCTAAGTTTAAGGGATCCCCTAAGCATGGTTAGGGGGCTATTAGGGGACAGTTTCTGTTTCACCGACAGTTAGGGGTCGTCTGAATATAAAAAGGCCCCCTAAATTTAGGTGCTCGAAATATGGGCTTAAAGATGATCGTAAAACGAAATTTAATTTAGATTTAGGGACTAGTTTAGGGGACTTTTAAGCTAGGGATCCCATACGTAGGTGATAGCTTATGGGTTGTTGGTGAAATTGGGCATTATTCATGGTTCCTAAGTAGGCCTTAAAAGTTTTCCAGACTCTCAACTTTCATTATCATTAAAAAAAAGTAGTACCTACTTAATAGGCTACTTTGGCTAAAATCGGCCTTCAAAGATGGCGAGGTGGAAAATACTTAAAATTAGCCACCTGATTACAAAAAATGTTTTTGCTGTTTTATCATTCTTAAGGTTAATCTGTTTGTTAACTACTTAACCAAAAATGACTGCAGGAAAGCTAAGATTTAAGCATTTGGGTTTTTTTAATGTTTAATTTAAGTTTCATTAAATTTGATTTAAGTTTTATTTTATTTCTTTTAGTTTAATAAATGAAACAAAAAGGACTTTCTGGGACATTCTGTATAATATAATTAATAATTATAATTTAAATTAACCATGAATGACAGATAAAAAAGATGAATTAGTTCCATACAAGCTTTTGGTCGATCTATCTATCCCTTTTATTTATTTGTTTATTAACATGCTATCTCTACATTTGGCGACAACGAGTGAGACAACAACATATTTCTTTATCACCATTATTATTATTTTCAACATTTATTTATCACCATTTCACATTTGAATTTTTAAGTCTTTGTTAAACTAACAGCATCAAGCATGTCATTTTTTTTAAAATTTTCGAGCATTTTCAGCATGGATGATAAATAAAAATATTAACGGAAACCTGTCAAATGTTAAGGTTGCCAAAAAATTTTTTAACAAAAAAATAAAAACCAACTTCAAACAAAAGCACTAAAAAGTAAAAAATAACTGATTGGTAGTTTTCATTTACTATACATACCTAATCAAATATTTTCGAAGTCGTTTTGCTTTGTATGGGCTGGCACCGATTTCGAAAATATTTGATTAGGAATGTATTTAATAGGTAGGCTTTTATTACTTAGCCAAAGCACACTTGAATTTAAATGGGACCAATCTGGAAGTACACCCTTTAAAACAAAACAAAAATTGTCCGAATCGGTTAATAAATGACGGAGTTCTGAGGTAACAAACACAAAAAAAAACAGTCGAATTGAGAACCTCCTCCTTTTTGAAGTCGGTTGAAAATAGCAATTTTCGTGGAGAATTGTTATTACATCTGTGACCAATTTTCATTTTGTTAACGCAATGGGGAAGAATTTTGATTTGATTGAATCTCGAAAAATGCTAAAACACGTATTTATTTAATTGTATTAAAGAGCATTAATACCAAATTTCAAGTAATTGTGAATATATAATAATCTTTTATAAACTTTAAGGGATGAATTTGGAAAAAAATTAAATACATATATTTCTAATTTTTTATAAACAATCTTTGCCCAATTAGGGGATGAACATCATATAAGAAATATGTCCTCCAAATTTCACGTTACAACGGACTACGACTGTTTATGCTGGTTGATCCAACAGTGAGTCAGGACCAACGCAGGATGCACCTCTCCTTTTCAATTCTTCCTTCAGCTGGTCTAAGTTTCATGTACAATATGTTGCACAGGTATGATACGAACACAATAGAATCAAAGACCAGGTACAAAAGCGATATCATAATAAATTACTTAACCTCATACTGAATGTAAATACAAAGATCATACGTGTAGCACCCTCCTTTCACGAAATCTTCTCCATTAAGATAGCAGAGAGGTTTAGATTAGTTGGACAAAATTGATTCCAAAAAGGATTTTAATCCCTCAACGACCGCGGACATGCCGGCGTTACAATTAACAATAGATTTCTTAAAAAAATAATTCAACCGGCTGCGTTGACACGATCATGTAAATCGACGATCTAATCAACGATCTTGATTGTGCGAAGCGTCGCTGTAGTTAAAAATTCGAAAATGAGCATTATACCGCATAATGCGCTTTTGTGCTGTAATTGGAAAACGCCCAAATGTGGACATTAATCAAAGTAAATTTGGACCGCGTTCTATTTTTTTTAAAGCCTGCTTTGACAAAGTAGTTTTGATGAGTACTTTAATCGTGTAAACAGACAATCAAAGCGCACTTTGACGTCGGCGCTCAATCAAAGTGGACGCATGGAGCAGTGTGCACTATGTAGGTGTTAACCGTTATCACAGCGAACTTAGTTTCCAAGTTTTTTGTCAAAGTTATTTGTCAAAGCAGACATTGAGCGTGTCAACGCGACCTTAAAGGAAGAGACAACCAAAATTTTAATCTTTTAGGTCCAGTAGTTTTTGTTTATACGTAAATTAATTAGTAAGTATAACTAGGTTATTAAGTTATATCTCACATAGATTAATAGATAAACTGCATGTATTTATGAAAGTAAAGCACGTGAAGCTATAGAGCGCAAAGGCGCGGGCTAACGCTAGTTTATGCGTGTTCACTATGCATCTGAAACAAAGAAAAAATGTATTGTACATATTTAAAGTACCCTTTCAGTATATAAATAAAGTATTTAGTTAAGGATTACAGATTTGTAATACATACTTACATTATAAAATATTGATGACAATTGGTTGTTTGTTTGGTAAATATTACCTAACTGCAAATGCTCCTCTAAAGTACTTAATTGTTTAATATAGTAAAGAGAAAGCTGAATAAGTTGACTTTACAATCTGAAAATAACAATTTTTCATGAGTTTTATAAAATATGAAAAAATATGATATCATTTTTAAATATAACATGTAACGTGAGCACTTACCGTTAAAAACGAATTATATGAAATATCTACTATGTAGAAGCTTCGCATTGCAACATGGTTCTGTAAAAAAAACTCGTGTTGGACTCGTGCAGGTTTCAGTACCACCACTCAATATATTTATATAATGTACCAATATGTACCAATAGGTACCTACCAATAAAAAAAATATTTACAAAAATAAATAAAAAAAACCTATGTGTGTACTTATGTATCTACGCACGTAAGAAATTATGCTTCTTTGGCATATCAAAACAAAAGTAGCTAAAGATTTCATCTCGTATATCACAACTTTCTGTTTGTAAAATAAATATAACATGTAAGCTAACTTCATCATGGCGCTTTCAGCTAACTTCATCATGTCGTTTTTTTGGTTGTCTTGTAAAAATTTTACTGCCATATTTTTTTCCAAATATGCCAAAAGAAGTACAACTTCAAAAACCCGACTGCGTAAAAAGCGAAGAGGATTGAGTATTTTACTAGCTTTTTATTTTTTTATTATACCATTGTAAATATCTGGACCCAAATAAAAGTAACAGCTACGCCCGCACTATACTTTACTCTTATTTTAAGTTTAATGTACCTAATTTAATAATTTTTGTAGAAAAATATGCAGATTTTACTTATTCGTCAAAATTTACCTGTCCCTGGGACATTGCTAATGTAAGTAATGTTCTGACTCTTTTCGATGTATCACCCCTGCAATGCTGCCAGCCAGACGAAAACATTGCAGTTGGCACGAAGGCAGCCTGTCGGTTTAAAAATTCTTAACTTTATACCTATATATATTATTTAAATACATTAACACAAATATATCGGTGGTTCCATAATATACTGATCTTATAAAATTAAGCCTACCTCAATGGTAATATCCCCAGCGTTCCACATCAGAAAACCTGTGGTAGAAAGAATACAAGTAGCAGTACTGACAGTTGCTAAAATATTCAACGGCGTTCGCCCTGATTTCTGAAAGAAAACATTAGATGCTTTTAATGCTAAGAAAATAATACTTTTAATTTAATGTTATGTGTGTAGTGTAGCGCTGTAGGTTATCTAAAATTATGTAATTTCACAGGGTGCAAAGATGATAACTTGGCGATTTTTAGTTCAATGTGGGAAGATGTTGAGTGAATGGGGAAACTTTTTATATCAAAACTAAACAACAAAAGGTACGTTTTAACGATTGGTATGAATATAATATGCATGTATTAAAAATATAAACCTTCGTCTTAAATCATTCTATCTATTGTTGAAATCTGCATTAAAATCCGTTGCGTAGTTTAAAAGATCTAAGCGTATAAACAGCGGGAGTGATTTTGTTTTATACTATGTATAGATAGCACGCACAAAATTCTTTACACCAATATATTTCAATCCAAGACAATGAAAGTTAGTAGGAAATTGTCGTCAATCGGAAAGAGATAGAACACTTTCCATGAATAAATATTATATAGTAGAATATTATAGAGACTACTATTACTAGAATGTTAAATGTATTGTATAAAGGCGACTGCATAATAATAATCATTTTTTGTCAAGCTCACGCCACATGCTTTTGGAATTTTGTCGAGAGAAGAAGAGATTGAGTTATCCAAGATATTTTTTTTCTTTATCTTCCCAATAGACGATAAACAACAAGACCAAGCCAGACGAAAAATATTAATTCAGTCAATGAAGTTATCACATATTATTTATGCCTAACGCTTTATCTGGAGAAACTTTTAGTAGGTACTATTGTGCTCAGTGTATATTTAGTCATACTTGGTTGAGCGCGAAACTATAAGGTACTAAAATTTTTACTTACCACCATTTGTAACATTAAAAATGCAAACACACAAATGTTAAGCAATATTTCCGCACTTATTATAGTGCTGCAAGTTTGCTGGCACTGTTCCGTACACCTTAAACAGAGTATACCTACATATAGGTAAGCCTGAATTAACCTTACAAACCCGTATAATCTTATCACCTAATAATGTATCCAGGATAAAGCAATTTCGATGAAGAATTTTCTATCCATCTTACAATTTAGTATTATTTAATCATATTATTAGTAAATATATTATTGAACAAAACATATTATTCCGTCGCGGAATAATTTACAAATGTGTGGGATTTTTTACTATTAGTTGGAACTCTCGTAGGATAAGATTATAATTAATTATTGTATTGCAATATCGGTAACAAATATTATTTGAAAAGAGCAACTGTTGAATTTCTCGCCGTTTCCAGGCCGATGGTAGATTTCTCACGGACTTACATCAAGACATTTATTTAATTTAAATTTAAAATGTAAAATTGACGATTCAAAAGTGCTTGTAAAAGTTTATTTAAATAAAATATGTTTTGATTTGATTTAAAAAGACTTTCCTCAATATTCAGCGTTTGTGGGCTATAAAGTCTTTGATTCGATCGAAATCTTGGCTATACTACATTCTCTTCAGCTATGTTAAGTTGATACACTGCAGCTGTTTATGTTAAGTTGTACAGATAGTGCCATCCACGAAGACGCGCGCTTTTTTTTTACAGATGGAATCGCGGGGTGCGGGGAGTTTCAGTTAGTCTATTCATTGTAGTTTGCGTGCGCACTCATAGGTAAAGAGAGTGTATCGACAAAATTAAAACTCTAGCGGAATGTTGCACACTTGTACTGTAAACGATCAGGAAAACGAGTGTGGCGCGTCTTCGTGGATGACACTATCTGTACATGGAAGTGCTGAAGTGTTTGTATATAAATGCCACGTTAGTCCAACTTAAGTACCGTAACTGTTTTAAATGCAGCGAGGAATACGACGAGGTGATGTCATTTATTAGAAGAATTTTTTGAGGTCTCTGAATGAAATGGAATATTCATAAACAGTGAGTACATTAGGTACTCACCGTCGGATCGCCGAAGATTATTATTATAATAGTGGCATAGTGGCCATTGCTTAGAACATGAAGGATCTCAGTACATTACTCTATGATTTTGATGAAACAAGTTCATCTAAAAATAAAGGTTCGGGAAGCTACACATTATATTTTCATCCCAAATACTGTAGAGTGTAGTGTCTAAAAACTAAAATTTTCGATAACATACGGATAACATCGCGAGGAGCCTCATGAGAGTCACCCAAAATGGGCTCTGCTTAGAATTTTCCTGTGAGATCAAATCAGAAATGATCTGCAGAAGAATGTCACCAACATAGACCGTGCGTTCTCTTATATGAAGTGGTAGTGGGCGGGGCAGACAATTTGTAGAACGGATGATCTTTGGGAACGAATATATCTCGACTGGTTGCCGCATATCAGAAGGCAAAGGAAAGGCACATCTCCCATAAGAACCAACGACTTGGATTAAGTTACAGAAATCCACTGAATACGACTTCACAAGAACGGCGTCGTAGAGATTTTTGAGGGAACTCTATGTCGAGGGAACTCTATGTATGTAAACATATTTTGACTGAAATGATGTGATGAGTTACTTAAATTTCCTATTTATGAAATGTTAAATTGCGTCTTCAACTACTTCTAATTAAATACGTAGAATATATAATAAGATAAATGTAAGTAGGTAATATATTTTAACATAAAAAAATCAAGTATACTTAAGTACTTTTTGATTGTGTAAATACTTACCGTATTGTCTGAGAATGCAAATTTATCCCAACTTTTAATGATTGTTCATATTTAATTTCTTTTTGACGATGCGTTTCTTCATTTTCGATATCAAATATATCATTAAGTTTGTAGAAATAACTTTGTATGTGTTTGAACTGATGGCTAATAGCTATCGTCGTGAATATGGCTAACGTATAGCTAATTGACATTCTAGCTATAAAAATCCACCAAAATAAATAAAAGATAAGCCGGATAAGATTTGACTGGATACTCGTGTCTTCAATGTCTGGCCAACCTATTACAACGGTAGTGAACGTCCCACCTGTTAAAATAATATGTTTTGATTGTGTTACATCCGTGATTTTATCAAATAATTCGTAAGAATAAATTTGTGGGTAATATTCTACATAAGACAACTTCCTAGACTAAGCACATAGTTAAACTTAAATATTACAAAAAATAATAATAATTAAATAATGACCCGACCTGACTTCGTCCGAGTGCTTATTTTAGTTTAATTTTCATAACAATAATTACTTTTATTGTTATGAAAATTAAACTAAATTTGGCATCAGCATTAGTAGATGTTGGACCTAAGAAACGTTTCGTAAATGTAATAAATATGATGATATACCAGTGCCTGGATTAGTTATTGATTTTTTACAAGCAGATTGGGATTAGAGGTTGCATCATATTCCTTATGTTGACGAGAAAAACTTGTGCAAAATTGATATTCATTTGGAATCCCAATCCCAATGTATATTACAAACCTGATTAGACTTACTTAGTCTTTACCTACCTTATTATAAATATAAAAACTAACAAAACACACACCTAACTAAAGAATCGAGCACGTTAATTAAATCTTAATGAAGCATATCACTGGGTCTGCAAAATAACTTGAAACTTTATGGTAGTGTAGCCGAAATGTTTTCTAAACACACCTGTTTTGTTTCATTTAAATCAAGCAAATAATATTGAAGTTACAAAAGTTTTAGCACGGTAATATTACATATTACATTACCGTGATTTTAGTTTCCATTCTCGCGTGACGTCATTTTACCACGCAACGTTCTCACCGTACACTTATTCATTGTACGCACGTGGTGTAGTGAGAATGAATACGAGACTATGTACCATGGTAATTTATAGTTTAATAGTCTTATGCCCGATTTCACCAACGTCACCTAAGTTTAAGGGATCCCCTAAGCATGGCTAGGGGGCTGTTAGGGGACAGTTTCTGTTTAACCGACAGTTAGGGGTCACCTAAATGTTAAAAGGCCCCCTAAATTTAGGTGCTCGAAATATGGGCTTAAGACGATGGTAAAATGGAATTTAATTTAGGGGCTAGTTTAGGGGAATTTTAAGCTAGGAATCCCATACGTAGGTGGTAGCTTATGGGTTATTGGTGAAATCGGGCATTATAGTGCTATTATATTATCTAGTAAGTAAAATGCAAACCTGATTGTGCGAATTGCATAAAGGCGTCAAAACCGTAAGACAATAAAGCTACACAACAAGTTGTTAAATATCCCAAACAATAAAAAGCTGCCCTTTTGATCATTCTTTGCTCGATCTCTTGATCATTATACACCTTTTTCAGTGTAATACATAGAGTTATTAGTAAGTGTCTTATTTCCTCTTTGTAGTACTCTGGCGCTATGGAACTGCTGATGAGGATGCCGTGAGACAATATAAAGATTATAAGGTCAGAGCTTTGTTTTTCACTCAGTTTTGTTTGAGTAAATATTGCGGATATTTCCATAGTAACCAATATAAACATGCAAAATGTACCAAATCTATGCATATGCTTAAAAATAATAGTATCATAAACATTTTCCAACCATAAATTTTGTACACCGAAGAGACTCCACATGTGACTTAATTTAGATAAAAATTCAGTTGTTTTATTTGTTGCATTGTTTATATCCGTATTTGCCATTTCCAATTGCCAATCGTAATAACGATTAAACACTAGATGTCAATTGTCATTACAAATTCTAAGCTATGATTGGTGAACACGCGACTGTACATATTTTAATATACCTACGATAAAGAATGAGCAGGGCCGGACTAAGAACTCGTTTTGAAAATTAAATTTTTATTTTGATAAATAAAGAGAAGAATTAACTTAAATCTCATACTAAGGAATTTAATATAAGACTGAGTGTCATAGAACTAAACATGAAGCCAAACAATAGATAATGTTTTAATTTTAAAATAACACATATTATTTTAAAACTATACTTACAATACGTAATAAGTAATAAATGCTAATAAACAAAAGTAGCTAACTGATTTTCTTATAATAAAGAAAAAAATAAATTAATAAGCTAATATTGCTATCTCTCTTTCAAGGGGAAGAGAACTAACTCTTATAAAATGCTAAAGAATATATTACTATTTCTATCATTGAAAATAAAAAAATTAAAACTGTGTCATTCATTAATTATTATTATTTTGTCTCATAAACTGTAAATTAGCGACTAATATTTATATAAAATTTCGCTTACTAAACTTTTTCGCTTAAGAAAGTAAACGATATGTAGGTACGGCAAAATCAAGAATAGTAGCATACAGCAAAACGAGCTATTTTTTTTTAATTTTTATGCATTTTTTTGGCGGAATATATAATTCTTTAGTCAGAGACTTATAAAAAGAAAAAAAAAACATATACATCATCACAATAAGTTCTAATATTTATATACTATTCTTTATTGCACTTATATGTAAAATACAGAGAGTAACAAAAAATAAAATTAGTTAGCAAAGGTGGTTTATTTATAGTTATATTTAAGGATAAAAGGAAATTGGTTTGAAAGTAATGCATATGAAACTTATAATGTTAATTTACAATCAAGCCCTTAACTTTTCATAATGTTCAGTCTGAGTATTTTTTATTTGCTTCATATTTTTTTATTATTTTAATCGATAAATATCGGACACCTACGCAGCTTAATTAAAAAAAATCATCGATACGACTACTTAATCCAGAATGCTTCCCTGTTTTCGCAGCTTATGCATTCATGATATAATTACATATGTTACTTTAATAGGCACAATGTATGTAATTGAAATTGCTAATAATTATAAGAAATCTTTAAATGAATATTAAAACCTATTAACAATTATTTTAAAATTACATATTTTAAAAGAAGTAATAATTTTAATAGAAAACACTAGCATAAGATAAAACCGTAACTTTTTATTGATTTATGTAATGTACAGAACACATGTGCTTTTTGCCGAAATTTTTGATTGAATTAATCGCGCTCAAATTGCAATCGCATGATCTAGGCAACTGATTTTATAAAGGATAGAAATAAAGGTGAAATATATTTTTTTAATTATCTTTATTGCTTTTTAATTAAGCCTATATTAATATTTAATTCAAAGTAGTTAATTAAGCGCAACGCTATTGCCACTGTAATCTTACAAACATTGATACACCAATGGCACGATTGGTCTGAACGAATATTATGACGTCAAAGCAGGGTTCGAAACGATAATTATCATGATAAATATGGGTTGATAATTATCTTTGATAAATATAATTGAAAATATTGATAAATTTAATTTGTAATTCTTAAAATTGTCGATCAGCTAACTGAACTCTCTCAATCAGCTCAAAAAACTCAATTAGCAAACTGAGTTAATGCAGTTGAGTAGGATGAGGATGATATTCCACTCATTAAGGAGTATGCCCGCTACACCGTCTCATACCATGACCGAGCTATGAACGTATCAGGCACGGAAACAAGCGATACGGACTACTATGCCCCCTAGAACGTATCATTCGCGTATCATCCTCGTGCGATATCCGTATGGTTCCCGTTTTCTCAGTTGCAGTAGTTCAACTGTGTTTTCGCGTGAGGCAGCCGCGTCAGGAAGAGCGAGTAAATATGATGGCTATTAAAAACTTGTTTGGCAGAAAATTAACAATGATAGCCATTGTTTTAGACGAGGAAGAAAGAGAATAATATCAGTTAATCACGAAGTTACTAGGTTCACGCCGTTTTAAAAAAAATATAATTTAAAAGAAAATATTATCACAAGAAGACAAGCAACAACACGTTTACAACGGGCTTAGAACAGTCATCAGGCTCAGTTATAACTAGTGTGCTTTCCGTTTCGCCGTCCGCGCGCACCGTTTCAGAGACGTCGCGTGCCAGACACGGAGCGTATCGGCACCGGCAAAATATTCTTGCTGACAATTATTGTTAACTTTCCATGCACGGCACGCGGACGGTGTTGGTTGATGACGGAAAGGTCTTGGTCGGGGCTGACCCCAGGTCAAACGCCGCAACAGTGTCCTAAAGCAAAGCTTACCAATAAAAAGGTAATGGTAACTGTGTGGTGGTCTCAGTATGATGTTATTCACTATCCCCCCAACGTGCATATGCAGCAATGTATAGATAATAATGGTAATTATTTTGGCGCCAGTTTTTTTTCACCAGGGCTTTTGGGTACCTAGCTTAATATACGTACCTAATAAGAATAGCAGCAAGGATAAAACATGCTGCCTGTCTTCGCCTGCTTATTACCTACTATGTTCCTTCATTATTTCAACTCATCCTCATCTTTTTTGTTCACCTGTTTCGCAATCAGGTGTTTTTATATATATACTAGCGACTCACCCTCGCTCCGCTCGGGTTCGTCCCTAATGTGGGCCACCCTTATCACTTAGGGGTATGGAAAATAGATAGTAGCCGATTCTTAGACCTACTGAATACGCATATAAAATTTGGTAAAAATCGGTAAAGCCGTTTCGGAGGAGTACGGTAACTAACATTGTGACATGGAAATTTTATATATTAGATTTTAAAATTACTGTTTTTAAGTGAACAATAATTGTTGCTACAATTATTGTAGTTTTATTTAACAATTTGTTTTCCTGAATAATTTTTAGTCTATCAAATCTAAAAAACACATTTTGACGTTTTGTTGTAAAGGAGAAATTAAGTACATTAGAAGGTTATATCCATACATATTAGTTAAACGCGGAGGGTGCTTGGACTTCGCCGCACTCGGGTTTCTGTGTGCGGTAACAGACAGACAGACAGACAAAAATTCTAAAAACTAGATTCGGCCTCTATCGATAATAATGTTTATTTCAATAATATTTTCCAAAAAATATTTAATGTACAGATTCGGCTAATTCTTTCTCTTTCTCTCTCTTTCATTATATGTACAATAGATAATAGAGAATTTATTTGAAAATAATGAATATGAAACTTATTACATATGTTAATTTAGAATCTCAATCCTTTAAATTTCTCATAATGTTCAGTCTAAGTATTTTTTATGTTTCATACTTTTAAATATTTTAATCGATAAATATCAGACTAATAATATTATCACCTACGCAACTTAAAATAAAAATCATCGATACTACTTTATCTATAATGCTTCCTTGTTTCCGCAGCTTATACATATTGCATTCATGACATAATAACATATATTACAGTTATAATTGTACCTACTATGTCTTCAATTGAAATTGCTAATTATTAATAATTATAAGAAACGCTTAAATTCATATTAATTTAAAACCTATTAACAATTATTTTAAAGTTATATTATTTTAAAAGAAGTAATAACTAACGCTTTCAAATTGCAATCACGTCATCTGATGATGATCTGGATAACTAACTTTGGTCATTGAAAGGATATGTCAATAGATCTGTGGCTTCCCTCTTGAACAAATCCCAATTATACTAAGAATCAATAAATATATATAATTTTTAACAAAATACGAGTATCTGCGATTTTATTTTATAAAACACTAGCGACTCACCCTCGCTTCGCTCGGGTTCGTCCCTAGGTACGTTTTAAATTAAAATGGATATAGTATGTTATCCTTAAGAGATAGACATATGCCATCGCGGACTTTTCTGTAGACCTATATAAGATACACAATTCCACCATACATTCTTTTGTTATATCTCAAAGGGTTTAGGCAGCGTTTTCGTTGAAAGCTCCCAGACGTCTTATTTTTTCCCACATCTCCAACAAATATCGTTATATTTTAGCCAATGTATACAAAAACTTAACAAATTATATACTAAAACCTTCCTCTTGAATCACTCTATCTATTAAAAAAACCGCATCAAAATCCGATGCGTAGTTTTAAAGATTTAAGCATACATATGGATATAGGGACAGAGAAAGCGACTTTGTTTTATACTATGTAGTGATACTTCTAGCCCTTGTTTTGGGATCCATGTAATAATGCTGTGTATTATTTGCAAATAACTCGATGTTTTCTATGTGTATGTAGACTCAAAGATGAAAATATTTTATTAAAATTTAAAAATATAATAATGAAGAAATCGTCATTTACCTTAATGAAGTCAAATCAACAAATGGATTGGTCAGCGAGGTCCCCAGATCTAAATCTTATAGATAATAGAACACATATGAGACCTCGTCGGAAGAAAGATTTGTGAAAGAAATTTAGCTCCCAGGACCATCCAAGACCTGAAAGAGGTTTTGCTTGAGGAGTGAGAGAAAATACCACAAGAGCTGTTAATATGGAATATGTATGTGATTAAAATAAAGATGGTATTGATTTTGAATTTAGCCTATATATTTTTTTTTAATCCCTCCACGACCGCGGACACGCCGGCGTTACAATTAACAATAGATTTCTTAGAAATTTAATTAATTTTTCAGAAATTATCTGGAGGTTTAATTTTTTTTATTAAAAAAATAATTATTCAAAAAGTGCAAATATATGTGGGAAATACAAAGTAGTTAAGCGCAACGCCATTGCTCAGCCCGAATGTGACGTCAAGTCTATAATAATTAATAACCGTTATTAACAAAGTTGCCAATTTACCGATTCCGTCACTAAAAATTGCGCAAAGGTGTTCATTTTTGTTTTTGAGTGTATGTAGTTGAACGCATGGGCGTACCCAGCTTTTGGTCCAGGGGGGTGCATAACAGGAATGTATATTAAGGCCTTCTTATAAAAAGAACCAGTTATAGTATAGATTCTAATTGTTAGATAGTAATAATATAAAATAAAACGTTTTGAATTTGGTATCACGTTAATTTTCATAATTATATTTTCAGTTTAATTATACATCAGTTTAACCGATGACAAAAAAGAGTGGTGTTATAGGTTTCTTGTGTGTAATTGTGTGGTATGTCTGGCTGTAGTATGGCTTCGTATTGCTCAAATGCGGGCATTCGAGTGCGGTTTGTTTTCATCGAAAGCTTTGACTGTTAAGATCAAAGTTAGCTATGTTTAAGGAACGTTGGACCAGGCATTGACTAGTAATACGAGCTTGTAAAAAATAGCAAGTAATAAACCCTAAGTATTCAGAGCTTAAACTCGTTTGAATACAATGATACATGTGATTACACTTCAAATTTCGCCAAGTAACTGACATAAATTAGTATGAAGCATCACGCTCAATGCAACATGCATATGTACATTAATTTACCCATCTTTCTAAGTAATTAAGATTCCACTATGAAACTTTTAGTGTTTTTTAATAATACTATAGTCTATATTTGGGTGTAAAAAAAATTAAAAGAAAATGGTCGAAGTGATCAAAAAATTCTTTTGAAATTTTCACTTCCGGTTTTGTACTATTTTTTTTTTAATTTCAAAAAATTATCTCTATTAAAAAGAGCAACAAAAAACCTATACAAAACGCCAAGTTTAATAGTTGTTTGTATTTTTTCCTCATTCGAAAAACTAAATCTAAATAATCGAAATTTGGATTATGATAATTTTTCAAAGGCCTCATAATTTTAAAAAGAAACATCGTAGGAAAAAAATATTACGTATCCACTTTCATACCTATAGAGGTATAAATAAATAACCCGCATATGAATCAATTTCCTAACCTCACTTGTTTTTTCCTGTCCGCTTCATATGAAATGCCCTATAAGTGATAAAAGTGCAGCGGGCGAGGTGGTGGTGGACGTTAACGCCGGAAGTGATGCCTATAGACACCATCGGGGTTGTGTTTTTGTTATCCATGGTTAGTGTTTATATAACCTGTTTTCCAATTACAGAGCATGATACCGTACTTTGTCGCACAATGCCGAAGTGTGCTAATGCTTAATTGGAACGTGATTTAGTTTTCAAGTGTACCAGCGGATTTAGTTTTCAAGTGCCAGAGGACACTAGTTATTGTTAGTGTTGAAAAAAAAACATATAACTAATATTATGTGTATAATATACTATAATCTTAGCTTATGTATACTCTAAGATAATAATACATATCGTCGATATTATAAATTATATTATAATAATTAAATAATAATATTTAACTAATTATTATATAATTATATAAATAAAATACAAACAAATATTACTAATGATAACGTAAATGAAATTTTGATCAATGCATCCTTGAAGAAAAAACACTTCTCATATTTTCTGCTATTGAGTTGGTATCCTTGCGCGCATCACACCTAAGCAGTACTTTTCAAAATGCTCGATTGAGCGGAGCATTACTGTACTTGAAACATTCGAAGTTAGTATTTTGCCGCATAATGCGCTTTGGTGCTCTAATTGGAAAACAGGGATAACGTAGTGGTTACATTCTCTTTGAGTGTTTAATCCTGGTCTGTGGTTAGTGTCACTGTCAGTGTCAATAATTGAATATACAAAACTATTTATTTTTATTTTTTTGGTAATTTTTTAAATATATTTTCGAATTTAATACGATGAATACTACCAATTAATAATTATTATAAAAATATCAATTTTAAAAGAATGTAGATTGTGGTTTTAATATTATACCAAGTGTTTTTATTTCACCATTTTAGTTTTGAAGGAATAATGCGAACTTATACCAGAAGACGATCGCAATATCAGTTAATCGAGGGTGTTCACGAATTGTGTAGACTGTGTATGGCGAAAGCAAATAAATCAATTCCTATATTCACTGATACCAATAACGTGTGTGTTTCCCTCGTTATGAGGATCATGATGTGTGTCGGCTTAGAGGTACGACTCTGTGTGAGTTCCTGCGATTACAATAAAAACAAATCAAACTCATTGCCAAATACATTTTTATTTCTTTTTTTATTTAACTAAAATAAAAAATTAATAACTGCTTATTACATAAAATTACAAAACAATAGAATCTCAACATAACATGCAAGTTTTTTTTTAATAATAGATAACCCGTGAAGAGTGTCTTCCCAACATTATTTGTACACAATGTTATGAGGAATTAAATAATTATTATGAATTTAAGAAGAAATGTGCTCTCACCTACCAAAAACTTAAGTCCCACATGCTGGCTGTGAAACAAACGGAAACAAAAAAAACAGCAGCTGTCAAAATGATGGAAAACGATCATCAGCTTGTTGCCGTAGAAAATTTAAGTAACTATGAAGAACAGGTCACGGTAGCAGTTACTACAAATCAACCACTACAAATTGATTTGGATAATATAACAAATGAGGCTCTTAGAGAAGACATAATCCAAGAAAACCAAATAACAGAATGCTTACCTAAGCAGGTAAATTTATTTGATACAAACTATATGAAATATGTATTTTATTATGTGTATAAAAAACAATAAATTTAATTTATTATATAACTAGTGGCTCACCCTCGCTTCGCTCAGGTTCATCCCTAGCTTGCTTCCCCATTCTCACCCCCTTAAAGGATGATTTCCAAGATAAAAACTATTTCACTCACTGACTTTTCATATCATGAGATTAAAACAAATATATCTTATTTTAGTATTTGTATTTATTATCTATTTTATTTTTGTATATCTTAATTTTAAGATTGTTAAGTATTTAACTATTATCAAGGTCAAGGACTATCAAAATGATTAGAAACACTCATGTTCTTTTTGCTTATACATATTTGCATAATAAGTCCTTCACTCTATGCTGGCGAGTGTCCCATCAAATTTGGTCTAGCCATTTCGGAGATTAGCTGGAACAAACAGACAGACTAAAATTTTAAAAATTGATTTTTTTATTAGTACTGTATATGTTTGTATATGCATTTAGTAAACAGCTGTTATTTTGATATTAAAAACAGATACTTCAATTTTATTTATCTACATTAATAATTCAGAGCCCTATAGTGCAGACTGTGCCTTATTTTCCAAATTTAAAATTATAGGTTGATAGTCCCGAAGCTAGTTCGAGTTCATCACCACCAGACATATCAGAATTTCTTTCCACATTATTATTAGAATTACGAATATTAAAGAAAATTGGGGATGACATTGTCCTGCAAGATCCTAGTCTGAGAACAGTGGAAATAGAAGCTGAAGATGAAACAGTCATCACTTTTAACATGCTGGAGATTGAAGAGGTAAGGTATGGTGAAATATATTATGACTGGCATTGCCCACGGCCCCGCCCGCGTTCTGATAACCAAAAACCAAATTCTTAGGTTTTACATATTACTATACTCTTACATACAGTTTTTTATTTTTTCTCAGAAATGAGACATTTTCCCGTGGTAAAAAGTATCGTATATGTTGACCTGGATAACCAGCTATCACCATACTCATCAAAATCCCTCGAGTGGTTTTTCTGTGATGCGGTGACAGACGGACAGACAAAAATTCTATAAACTATGGATTCGGCCTCTGTATCGTTAATAATGTTTATTTCAATAAGATTTTCCAAAAAATATTTAATGTGCAGATTCGGCTTAGTTACAATTTTATTGTATGTATAGATATACGGTCAAACGTGGATATGTGAGAGTTTTAGGGACCATAATATCTTTCTCGCTTATGGAGACTTCTTACCAACCCGAGTTTCTAACAGAGGTATACAGGTACAGGAGTAACTTTTCTAATTTATAGAGGTTTAAAAAAACAGCTAATGTGTAGTGATTAACATGTTATATGTATTTTATGGGTATTAATCATCAGAATTTGACTAGGACCTAATATTCATTCCTCGAAATTTAAGGAAAAAACAATGCTAGTTCCACGAAAAAGGAAATCGCAGGTGTTTTTGTTCGACTGTCGCTTATAGGAGTACAGCAGCAATCTCAGTTATAGTGGTTCACAAATGAAAAACTACTCTCTTATTATTATAGACTTTTCTGTTTCTCTGTTAGAGGTTTCAGAGGGATAAAATGACGGGACCTGGCAATTACTCTCACTTACAGAGTTTCTTCGCTTACCCAGTTCTTAGTCAGGTTTTACTTTGTATAAGTATTCTTATAAAATATGTATGACAAGGCCAGTAAGAAGAGATCTCGGTGAAATCTTTATCAGGAGGGTCTTGTGACTGTACTGCATTCGAAACGTCGAGAACCAAAAATCAAAATAAATCCGCGAAAAATTCCGAAATAGTAGTTTTATTTAAAATATTTTATTTGTATATTCCAGGAGCATCCAATTGTGGATCCACCGCCAAAGAGAAGTGTTATTGTGCGACATGTGACTGGTGAAAACGCGCAGTCTGAACTCATACATTCTGAAGTCGTCGAAGAGTGAGTTTTTATATATTTAAACTTTTTTATGTAGTGGCGCTGCTGACGCACATATTTTGCAGATATATATTTAATTATTTCCCTGCAACTCCCAACTTAATGAACACACATTCTTACCCACATACAAAAAACTTTTATTATTAAACTAGCCATTAATTCTCATTTTGCACGGGTGTGGCTCTAGGTATTTATAATATTATACATATATGGGCAGCGGCAATTTTTGGCAAATGTTATCACTAAAGTTAGCCTATATGTTACATCAGCTTATAATCGATCTAGATATATATTAAACATCCAAATCCGTCTAGTCACTTGCGTGAAGTAACACACATACACACACACGCACGCACGCACTAACGTGTAAGCACACTCGGAGCGGTGCCGTCGTAGACGATAACCAATATACTCGTGTGTCGGCAGCGGGCGGCCGCGCTGCGCGCAGTGCGGCCGCGCCTTCGCGTCGCGCGGCGCGCTGCGGCGCCACGCGCGCGTGCACTCCGGCGAGCGCCCGCACGCCTGCGCGCGCTGCGGCCGCGCCTTCGCGCAGCGCGAGGTGCTGCGCCGCCACGAGCTCGTGCACAGAGGTAGGCGCTGATCCCCCTCTCCCCGTCCCTCGCTGAGGCTGTCTCATTCTGATGGGACGATATTTCGACCCGATGAGAAATCAGGCGCTTGACCGACCGACGGCTTTATGTACTCTCGGAAACACTGGGGTAAAATGATAGGGGCACGGAGATATATATACGTACCTATTTAATTTTCCATCATATAGTGATCGGTACGAATCGTGACCATAGATACAGTTATTAGATATCATCGACTAAAACACCCGTAATCTCTAACAAACGGACTAATAAAGTTTTTGGTCACGATTCATGCAAATACCACAGCACATAAACAAAGCACTGACCCCTAATAGCGTATTTCGTGGAATATAAGTTTTTAAGCTTACATGGTCAACTACAATATTTTTACGATGTAAAACGGGGTATTTACCATGTTTATAGTTCTCCAGTATACCCGTAACCATGGCGCTCGTTACAGTGCTGAAATATCCACGCCAATGCCATATTGCTGATTTTTTTTATTTATTTAATTCTCAGTTTCACTTTTAGCTTTAGACTGTGAAACAATCACTAGATAGATACATGATCAAGTGTCTCTGTAACCCTGACGTGTACAATGTGCAGAGGAGCGGCCGCACAAGTGCAGCGAGTGCCCCAAGAGCTTCACGCAGCGCGGCGCGCTGGCGGCGCACGCGCGCGCGCACGCCGCGCCGCACGCGCGCGCGCTGGCGCTGCACGCCTGCACGCGCTGCCCCAAGGTCTTCCTGCACGCCTCCGGTGAGTGGCCACCCCGTGCTCTACTTGAGGGTACCTAGGATTTTTTAATATCCGGGGATTTATGCCTTAAAAATTTCAAATTACTTTAGTGCGAAATTATATTAAACACATTTTTTTTTCTTAGCCTATTCAATTTTTTTTTAATTTTATAACTTTTTTTTTTAATTTTGATCTGTTACATTCTAACTTCACTCGGTTCCCTCCATAGGGAAGAACAGTTTGGAAACATTTAGACAAACATACAAAGAAACATTACTTTTATATAAATATAAGTAATATATCATTAATCCGACTATGTAATGAATGTGCCGACAGGCCTCAGCCGGCACACGCAGCAGCACAACGGGCGCGTGTTCGCGTGCGGCGCGTGCCAACGCCGCTTCAGCGACCACAGCTCGCTGCTGCGCCACCTGCGCCTGCAGCACCGCGCCGACCCCGCCCGAGCGGCGCCGCCCGCCCCCGCGGCGCCGCCCGCCCACACGGCGCCGCCCGCCCACGCGGCGCCGCCCGCCCCCGTCGCGTCGACCAGCACAGCTGCCGCCCTCCAGTAGAGGTAAGGAACACCTATGTGGATTTGGAAATTATTAGTGGCCATACAAGTGTATGGCTTTACTTAATTTGTTAAACTTCTTCTTTATAAATTATTCAATTTGTAAATAAAGTACAATAATAATGAAATTATTATTATAAAAAATATAATTGATAATTTAATTACGTATAAAATACGAATGCGATTAATTAATTTCTTTTAAATTTCTACCAAACGATATTTCTTATTTAATATTTTTAATTCTTATAAAGGTTCAATCTTACTTACCTGTACCCTTGATAACCAAAATATAAGGAAATGTCACAACAACAACAACAATTTACTGTATAAATGACTAAGTAATTGAATTAATATGTATAAAACAATACAATATAGTACAGGATAGTAGCATAGCATTATAATATATAGTTATTTATTCATTTTCACCGCCTAAAATTATAATAATAGCCAATAAGTTTGCCTTTTACATTCTGATTGTTAGCTATTCAACTTAAGGCGACAAGCATGTAAAAGTGTGTGAAAAAATAAATTATGGTAAAACATCCCATCATTAAAAAAATGATAACCAGCTTTATTGGAGATAGATACACCGCGATATTGAATATTTGTAATTAGTGATTTTATATTCCATGAAATATTTATTTTAGAATACAGTGGATAGGTTTAACTGCAGGTACTAAGAATTAAGTTTTGTAAGCAATTAAGATACTTAAAATAGTCTGTTCCAGTTAACACTGACTTCATTTCAGTGATTTTAGTGTATTTCTTTTTATCCCTGGAAAGTTGTTGGTTAGTACACCAGCTGTTTGAGTGGGTTTTACATGAAATTAATTATATATTATAATATAATGTATTATAATATGTAATTTAAAATGTAGTTTTTCTTTTATTGAATAAAATATGTTAAGAAGTATATACATATATTCATATAAAATACATTACCATACTTCACCCGCCTGATTTGAACTGTACAAACAAACCTATTCTGTAAATTTACTATGTTCTATGTCCAATCTCTATTTATGAATAAAAAGTTTATTGTTTTATATTTATCAAACAGTTTTACTGTACTTTCCATGGTTTTAAGTTTCGCCACGGCGCCAAATTTTCAAGTGGCTATCTATAGTTATATAACATCTATTTTATTAGTCATGTATGTAATTTATAAATAATTCATTAAGTCTGAGCTTTGTATATAAAAATTAATAATGTAAATGTTTTAAATGATATAATATCTCTCATGCACTTATGATGCATTAACTGCCTCGGTGGTGTAGTGGTTAGCATGTACGGCTGCACACCCGGAGGTCCTGGGTTCGAGTCCCAGGTCGGGCCAAGTTTAGTTATTGAGTCTTCCTGTATAGTAAGTCTCAGTAACAGCCCGGAGTTGGGAAGTTGGCGGTGTTTTACCCCCGTGCCTCGGAGAACACGTAACGCCGTCGGTCCTGCGCCTTATCTCTCACCGGTCGTGTCTCGTGTCGTCCCACCGGAGTATGACAGTGATAGGAATAGAGAGTGCACGTTGTGTCTGCGCGTACACCTGAGCACTATAATATTTCCTGCGCAGTTGGCTAATCTCATTGAGATTGGCCGCCGTGGCCGGAATCGGCTAGGAGAACATCATCATCTCTCATGCAAATCATTTTCAATAGTTTTAACATTCCATGTAATTCTATTTATTTCGAAGTGAAACTTCTTTAGAATCGTTATGATTTGACACTCGATGAAACGAAACTGCGTCACGACAGAGACAAACTAGGATTAAGCCGACGAGAGAATGAGATAGAATACGTTACACAGGAAGTGAAAAATAATATATTAAAAAAAATGTAAAATAACTTTTAAACTTGGTAAAAATATTAGTAAAAAAATTAAATGTGGCACTCGGAGACTGCCGCGGTAAAGCTATTGCATAGCATTTTTTATCAACTTATGCAATTATAATTATTTATTTATTTTATTAATGCAGTATTTTTTTTCCTTGATTTTCCTAATTAATAAATGCACTTTGTTTATTCATATTTAAAACACTTTGTACACAAATTATACGAGTACAGATATTCACTGTTGTACATAGATGATAAATACATATACACCTATATACTTTCTCACAAACAGCTGATTACGGTAGTTTTCCAATACAACCAATGCCACCTAAAGGCGGGTTGCTGAACTAAAGAGACAAGCGTGACATTTCAAAAAGTCATTAAAAGTTCTGGTATTTATCGATAGATGGAAAAACTAAAAAGTATCACCGCTGTGCCGGTCGGAGTGGGGGGTGTCAGGTTTTTTTCGTTACGGAATTTCTGGATTCGGTCCCCACGCTCAAGGCCCGCGATAGAAGCTATGCAATAGCTTAAAAACCTTACAATTATCCTTCTCCTGATACTTTATATTTATCTCATTCTCTCGTAGGTTACTTTCTGAAGTTTCACTTCTACCGTGTGTAAATTGTACACACACATGCACTTTTTTCCATAATAGCAATGAAGTAATATAAAACAAATGTGATTATTTTTTATCTGTCTAAATCTTAGATTAGTGTTATCTGTGTAAATGAATGAATGGTGACATATTGAAATAAAAGTCAATTTATTTACTTAAACATTTTATTGGAAAAAGATTTCATCCTATATTGAAAGGCAACGTGGTATTGTATATTTTTAGAAATTATGACGACATATATCTTTCAATACTGCAGTATAGTGGACAGTGGTAGGACGAGGCGCTGTGAGGAGACAGAGCCGGCTGCGACGGATGGCACTTATTGTTAATGTTTAATAACGTACAAAACAACTATTATCCTCAAATTTTCTCAGAACCAAGTACACGCCACCGCATCGTCACATATGGAATGCCTTTATTACACTTAAAAATAACATTATACACATCCTATAAGCATACAATAAAATATTTAGCTTTAGAATTTTGTTCAGGATCCAGTGAACGGTTGTAGGCCGACTTCGGTCGACATCGGTAATATCAGCGTCAGCGGAACTCGCGACCTACTCTTGGATGGGTTTAACGAAGTCCAATTCATATCAAAAATTAGATACGTCAGAATTTTTGGTACGAATTAGAAGCAAGTGAGCTCTAACAGGGAACAGACCAATTCAAACGATAATTAAACTCGAAGCTAACGCCTACTACAACTAGAATATAAATGATTATAAAAATAAATAAGGGCACTCGCCCTCTCCCTCTAACCGCGCGGACATTTTGAGCAAAACTAGCCGTAAACATCCTCCAAAACGTTATGTCGTTTGACACTTTGTGTTAATACTCTGCCTTAGTAATATCTCAACAGTCCCTCCGACACGTTCGGTCGCACTCTGACCCTCCATCGAAAATAGATACTCAATAGAATCAAAATCGTTGACAATAACTATAATTGAATGCGTTTGCCGGATCTCTCGCTGCAGCGAGCCTCGGGGTCGAGTCTTATCGCGTAATTAGTTATATATTTATATTGCTGCATTTAAGAAAATTAACGAACAATGAGGCACTCGAACAAATGCAAATTCTAAAAAAAAAAACATTTTTTATAAATAATAAAAACCCGTCAACAGAAACCCCTTCAACGTACAGACAGACAGTCCACAAACGCCCACGAATCTTCGACACTTCAAAGTATATTATATTCCATTATAGCACATTATATACTAAAATAAAATTACTATTAAGTAATAATTATCAATATTTACACTTAGTCCCGACTACGCCCGACGGATCCAGACAGCACCGCTCCGTGGCCGAGCTTCACGTACATACATACAAAACATTTCCCATACGCATCTAATATAAATTGTGTACAAATTTTCCAAAAATGGTCGAAATATGGAACCTCGTTTTGCGCTAATGCAAATCGATCATGCGTTACAATTGAAAAATGCTAACTTAAATTGCGAATCGATTTCCAATCGTGAGTCATACTCGAGCATAATGTGATTCAATCCAAATCAACTCTCTTATCAATGACTTCAAAACGTGCCATTTGAGCACAGATTCCTTCGCCAATATCACGTAAAATGAAGCAGACACGAAGGAGATGAGCTTGTGTAAGTTGCAACAACATTTGATACAAAACTGAGATTTCCGATTATATTAATTACGATAATGATTAATGAATCGATACTGAATCGAGTTGTGTGGCGCAAAGCGAGGTCCGTACAAATGGTGGTAGTGGACATGCAGTTACATGTTCTCGAACTGGTCGACGCGGCGCTTGGTGTTGCCCTTGCGGATCTCGCGCAGGGTTTTGTACTTGTCGCGTCCCTGACGGACATTCTCGCGGTGGATTTTGTCCATGGCCGTCTCCTTGGTCTCGTCCCGGGACTGGGCCAGGTCTTGTTTGAGAGCCTGTAACGTATAAATAAATAAATAAATACGTTGGGACATTAACACACAGCACCATCTGGATCCATGGTAAGCTACGAGGCTTGTGTTATGGATACCAGATAGTTAAGTGTGTATATCGTGTCGTCAAAAGGGTAGGTATGGGGTATAGAGACTAGATAGATATATGAATGCGAACAACCTTAAGCTGATTGTGGAGTCGCTCGGAGCGCTCGGCGAGCGTGCGGCGCTCGGCCAGCGGGTCCACCAGGTCGTCGGGGCCGCGCGCCAGCTCGCCGCCGCCCGCGTCGGAGCCGCCGTCGGAGCCCGAGCCGTCGCCGTCGCCGTCGCCGGAGCCCTGCTGCTCGGCCACGTGGTGGTGCGTGGGCGTGGTGGCCGCCGCCAGCAGCGCGGCCGCCTCGTCCTGCTTGCGGCGCGCCTCCTCCACCTCGTCCTGCAGCCGGCGGGTCTCCGAATCCTTCAGTTCCACCTCCTGCTGGATGCGGGACACCTCCTCCTGTTTCGCCGCGATCTCGTCCTCCAGTTTCTGGCGCTCGGCCGCTTCCATGTTCTGTACATGGATTCATCATAACGTTACACACACATTCAGGATACAATATATTATGATGACACTTGAGAGATTTTGTTTTAATTTAATTTTCTTACTTTTCTTATTATTTGTTCATATTATTCTAATTGACAACACTATGATTTAATAATAAATTTTTCGATTGAAGAGAAAAAAATCATACACTCATAAATAAAAATACTAACATGTATGTATGTATATATGTATGTGTGCGTGTGTATGTATGTACGTGTGTACGTCACCTTGGTCTCCTCGAGGCGCTGCATCATGGCCTGCAGCTCGTTCTGGCGCTGCTCCAGCTCCTCCTTGGCGGCCTGCAGCTGGCGCAGCTGCTCCTCCAGCCGCCGGATCATCTCCTGCGCCTCGATTAGATTCGCCTGAGGGGTACCAAATAATTGTTAAATATGCGATAAACCAATCAATTTATAGTACATCAAGACAGACAAACACAAAATTAACCATTTATTTCATTATAAAATGAAGTACAACTTTTTTATATAACATTTTTAAACTTTTATTTATCCGAATATACTATATAATATGATGCAAGTCCATGAAAAAATAGGAAATAAATAAGTCTCAATACAATAATAATATACTAGTTAATATAATATGGGAGTATGTATTAGACTACGCTTTACTGAAGCGAGAATGGTTCTTGTATAAACCCATTGAAGTTATAATTTTTATATGTAATATGTAAGTTAGTATAAAACCATATCTAGATATATATATCATATATATCTAAATCTTAACTTTATATAGAAAAGAGGCGAATTTTAAAGCTTTTTATCATTATTGGTTGGTAAGTAAGAAGTACAATTTATTATTGATGGTTTGATAAAGTTTAATAGTCTGGAAATGTTGGAACCTTGGGATATACCCTAGTTCTAACAGTAACATATATATTAATAATATTTTATTATTAGGGAAACAGTGTTACAACACAAACAACAAAAGACTAATAATAGTAAATACACCAATAAAGGTTCCACAAACAAACAATTCATTTAGTGAAAGAGTAGAGATTTAACAATACAATATACATAATCATCATCAATGTACCTGCGAGCGCTCCATCTCCTCCTGCATCTGACGCAGACGGTCCTCGTACTCCTGCTGCTTCTTCTCGGCGCGCTCGCGGGCTGCGATCTCCAGCTGCAGTTTCTCTCTAAACAATTATATATAAATAAATAACTAAGTTCTTATAATGTCCTTAAACAAGTTCAGGTCATAGTCCACTAACTGTGAGCTGGCTTAATGCATGGTGGCGGACTTTACGCGTTTTATGAGTACTAGGTTTAATCAGATATAAAAACTACCTAATTATGTTATTTTTGCTATGCGAGTAGGTAATTATGTTGCATGACGTTATATGTACAATATGTGATTAATATATGATTCAGGATATTGATACATAAAGCGTGATAGGAATTGTGAGAGCAATCCCTTGGATATGTCGTCTGCTTCGGCAGACCTGCCGTCGGGGCGTCGTAGTTGAATGCGTAAGCGATCCTGCGACGCCCCATTAAGACGGGGGGAGGTCCTGTTGAGTTTAAGTGTGTAACACTGGCTTTTTTAGCCATATACATGTGGTGAAGTGTGAAGTGGTAGTGTTATCATGTGTGTGTGTGTGTGGTGGTGTGGGGGGTGTGTGGTGATGTGGGGGGGTGTGTGGATGGGTGTGTGTGTGCGTGCGTGCGTGTGTACGTGCGTGCGTGTGTACGTGCGTGCGTGTGTACGTGCGTGCGTGCGTACCTCTGCGCCTGCTTGGCGAGCTTCTCCTCGCGCGCCTGCGCCTTCATCTGCTGCACGTCGATGGTGTCGGGCTTGCGGCGGCGCATGTACAGCTCGTGGTTGCCCATGCACAGCGCCAGGATGCGCTTGTTGACGCGCACGCGCGGCGCGAAGAACACGAAGTCCGGCGCCTTCTTGTCTATCGGCTTTATTATGAACTTGCGGTCGTTGAACGAGATGTTGCGGATCTCCGACCACGGGAACCCGATCTTGGGGGTCAGCCTGCAAATTTATTATTCCATCAATACATACATATATTATACTCGAGATCTATCACAGCTTCACTCGTGTGCATTCCTAAATGTTATTTTTTATGTTTACACTGTATTGCCCACTGAGAAATTAAAATTAAATAAATGAAAGATGTATAGCAGGCGGCTTTAACTTAAGCGTCCAAAACTTTAGTGATCATGTTTGCTGTAAAATATTCGAAACGTCGAGAAACAAAATATAATAACATAAGAAGTTGAATTCAATTATCTTGTTAATGACTTCAAAGCGTGGCAGTTGAGCATAGATTACGATTTAGATATTTATTAATTACACAAATAATTTAACATGTTGCCTATACAAGGTAAACACCCCGAAGGCTACACCCGCATGTCGCTCGTGACGAGAGTATACTTCTCATTGAATCGATTATGTGACTTCAAAACTACTTTAAATAAGCAATAAATACTGCTAATTTCGTTATTTGTATTTATATTATATATATATATATATATATATATATATATATATATATATATCTAGCAGCGTCTTTTAGTTACATAATATGCCTCAGACAGTTTAAACCAAACTATATTTTCGTATGTTTTCGCGAATTTATTTTGATTCTTGATTATCGAAGTTTTGAATGCTTTACAATAATCATGGAGTCTCTCCCGTGACCATGATTCCGTCTCCTGACTCCATCCTTACTGACACAAATGTGTTTGCAGACACAAGTACGCTTACTATTCCTTTATCCTGAAAGTCCATTGGAATTAATTTTTAGATGTAATAACTACATTTAGCCCGACTTTAGATTCGAACCCAGGACCTCCGAATATGTGACTACCTGCTTACGACTACCTATTGTATATCTATGCATATAATAAAATTCTAACCAAGCCGAATCTGTACATTAAATATTTTTTTGAAAGTCTTATTGAAACAGTCATTATTATCGATACAGAGGTTGAATCTATATTTTTTTAGAATTTTTGTCTGTCTGTATGAGACTGCATCACGAAAAAACTACTTGGCAGATTTTGATGAAATTTGATATGATGATAGCTGGTTCTCCGGGTCAACATATAGGATACTTTTTACTGCGCAAAAATATCTCAGAGATGACATATAGCTAAACGTTAAAACATATAATAAAATATAATCTATACATATAATAAAATTGTAACTAAGCCGAATCTATTAAAGATTTTTTGGAAAATCTTATTGAAATAGACATTATTATCGATACAGAGGCCGAATCTATAGTTTTTAGAATTTTTGTCTGTCTGTCTGTCTGTCTGTTACCGCATCACAGACAAACCACTGAAGTGATTTTCATGAAATTTGGTATGATGATAGCTGGTTGTCCGGGTCAACATATAGGATACCCTTTTCCCGCGGGAAAATGTCTCATTTCTGAGAAAAAATACATAAACTGCAATGTAAGAGTATACTAATATGTAAACCTAAGAATTTGGTCTTTGGTCATCTGAACGCGGGCGGAGCCGCGGGCAATGCTAGTTAAAATATAAAAACATTATTTTAAATCTGTTTTTCTGTCATCGTAAACCGTTTTCACGATCCATTGTTAATATTGTGTCCGTAGACTGGATTTATAGTGCGCTACACAGAGGAAACTTTATAGCGTGTGATATAGGATATGTTTTATCTGAACTACGGCGTCAGGGAGCCGAGTTGTGAGGCAAAATGTAATTAAACACCGAGGGAATATCATTGGCTGTGAATATTACGTATAGATATGTAAGTTTTAATTTAATATTGTCGTTTGTATATTGAAAATAACAAACATTTATAAATCCATTTTTGAAGTTATTGTTCTTTTGGCACGTTCGGAAAAACAGCCAACAAGCGACGTGATGAAGTTAGCTGAAAGCGACATGATGAAGTTAGCTGCATTCCTTTTACAAACAGAGAGTTGTGACATACGGGATGAAATCTTCAGCTACTTTTGTTCTGTTACGCCAAATAAGTATAACTCCCTACACACGCACATTCCTTTTATTATTATAGACATTGTTTGGTGTATGTGATGTAATTAGATAACTCCAATGTGAAATATTTTTTAATTGCTTACAAAGCTATTATTTGGTAACCCCAAAACCTCTTAATACACTTAATTATTCGACATTTACAGGTAAATTTTAACTTGGAATTTAAATAAATGTGACCACTTTTAAGGTATATACTATTTATTTTTATTTTATTTTTTATTTATTAGCTTTTCAAGGGAAACAAACAGTACAATAAAAAAATTACATTCTAAAACATATAAAAGTTATGCTAAAAACCAACCAAGTTTCCACAGATTCACAACACATAAACAAAAGCTTACCACCACGATAAGATGATACATATTATGTAAAAATTTTGAATTAAAAAAAAAAAACTAAATGTTACCACTTAATAAAACATCAAATAATTATGCAGTTAAAAGTTAGAAGTAACAATATACATACAACCTACATACATATATATAAACTAATACAAAAATCTTTTCTCACTAACCGAAAATATCGCGTACCGCAAACACAAAAAAAACATACGCCCGAATTATTTGATTTCAATTCAATTCTCTTATTAATGGCTTCAAATCGTGTTAATTGAGCACAGATTATTTCGCCAATGTCACGTAGAAATTATCTATACATATAATAAAATTGTAACTAAGCCGAATCTGTACATTAAATATTTTCTGGAAAATCTTATTGAAATAAACATTATTATAGATACAGAGGCCGAATCTATAGTTTTTAGATTTTTTGTCTGTCTGTCTGTTACCGCATCACAGCAAAGCCACTGGAGTGATTTTGATGAAATTTAGTATGGTGATATGGTTATCCGGGTCAACAAATACGATACTTTTAACCGTGGGAAAATGTCTCAATTTTGAGAAAAAATACAAAAACTGCAATGTAAGAGTATACTAATATGTAAAACCAAAGAAATTGGTTTTTGGTCATGTGAACGCGGGCGGAGCCGCGGGCAATGCTAGTTTACTATATAGAGCGTGTCAAAAACGTGTACTCACTTATCATCCTTCTCGTATATGTTGAGGCCGAGCGCGTCGACGCCGAGCCAGAGCTCGGTGTTCTTCTTGTTGCGTATCTCGAAGTAGTTGACGCCGTACATCTCCAGGTCCTGCGCGATCTTGAGGTACTCCATCATGGCGTCCTCGCGCAGCATGCCGCGGTGCTCCTGCCACCAGTTCGTGATGCTCTGCTCCCACTCCTCGCGCGACATCTGCCGGTGCGAGTGGTGGAGGTTTTATCACGAGTTTTTTTTTACAAAGATCATATTATTTTCACATTCTTGGTAATTAAACAAGCTACACAAATCCATACGTATTATAAAATTGTAACTAAGCCGAATCTGTACATTAAATATTTTTTTCAAAAGCCGAATCTATAGTTTTCGGAATTTTTGTCTCTCTGTCTGTGACATCACGGAAAAATCACTGGACAGATTTTGACGAAATTTCATATGATGATAGCTCCGGGTCATCTTATAGAATACTTTATACTGAGAAAATATTTCATCTCTGAGAAATTCATACTAAACGTTAATACGTAAGTAGGGACGAACCCGAGCGAAGCGGCGGTGAGTCGCTAGTATTATATATTAATAAAATGCTACAAAACAAAATGGTAACCTGCCATGTAATATATGATACATAATTACCTCGTTTATGATAACTGTAAAGACATTGAGGAAAAATAAGCAACCCAAGTGCGAGTTGCATTTGCATCTCGAATGTTCTATACCAATATAATTTTAACTGTCCCCAAAATATTCCTACAAAAGTTCATTTTATTTGAATAATGGTTTTTATAGGGTATTAACAATTGTAAAGAAAAATTATAAACTTTACTAGTATTAGTAGTCCAGTGTCCTTAGACGATGGTATTTATAATATTACGGAAGTTCTCAAATGGGTCGATTTTTTCGTAACATGATAATAAATTATGGTGTGTAACCTTCCTAAATAATACCTATTGCTATTGAGGAAAACCTTTGAAAATCCGTACATAAGTTTCCAAGTTTAGCCCAAAGAAACGCAAAGTGGGGTCCTTAATTCAAAATATGTAGCGACCAAGTATCGACACAAACCTTATGTTGATCAGTGACACGCTGCGGCAGCAAGCGGTCGTTGGCGAGGAAGCCGGGCCCGTGTATGGAGGGGTTGTGGTCGCCGTGCCGCGCCTGCACCGCGTACGACGCGAGCAGCACCGACGTCTCCGGCGGGCAGTAGATCTCGTCCGAGAGGATCGCGTTCTTCACCTGATTACAGGATTGAAATGGTGAGAAATTTTTGTCTTTTGATAAAAGCCTACAGAATAATAGCCTTTTAGAATCTCTTCTATTCCTGCTTAGCCAGAGTTTGTAGTTGGAGGAGAGGAATGATTTAGTTACATGTTTTTTTGATCACTTGGATCATTAAAGAAAACTCAGAGATTCTCCACTGTAACATTGATTCATTCCATGTGTCACTTGGTTGATTTATCAGTGGATTTTTGATGTGTGAAGACAGTCGGGGATTAACATTCTAACGTGAAATGTTAAACAAGCATTTAAAAAAGCAATGAATATATTTTTTTTATTATCTAATACTGTTTTTCTGGATATCATTCTGAGCTGTTTTACCACATTCATACAAAGGCAGCAGACAACAAAATAAAAGGATTTGAAAATCAAAGTTATAAGTACTGTAATAGTCCATCACATATAAACTTAAAAGATCCAGCTACCATCCTGACAACGCTTAAATAAATCTTTTTTTGTATTTTTTTAATTACAGGTAAATGAGAAATTTACCTGTAATTAATACATATTGACGGACTATTGTTTAAATACAATATATGTAAGTATAATATACGTACTTGTAAGTAGAAGAGTTTGAGCGTGATCTCCTGGATGAGCTCGTCGGCAACATCCTCGGGATAGAATTTGGCTCGGAACTTGAACTGTAGTGGATTCTCCTTCTTGACATCCTGTTGCATTACCTGGAAATAGTAAGGACATTTACATGTAGGTTATATACCAACAGGTAATGGACCGTCTGAAATCCTAGGAATCCCTATTTACTTATTATCATTATTTCATATTTACTTATAATTAATTCTTAATATTATATAAATTGCCATAATTTCGACTGTAAAATTACACAATAGCTAATTAAGTGTTCTTAAAGTTTTAGCTTTTATTAAATACTATTATTAAATAACCAATTCCCACGGGTAGCTATCTGTCTAAACGTTGTGTTGGCGTCATCAATATACTTATGTATAATGTATCATGTTATTGCTGAAACATCTGTGAGGCAAGTACTTAGTCATCGTATGTGTTTATTGAAATTTACGAGGAAATCTCCTTAACCTCTGTCGCGGCCTATAATGCTCCGATGACAACATGCCATTACAAGGTTTTTAAGATAAATGGGTAATGATTACATGCGTACAGCCTTCAATAAAATCGTTATTATATTCTGTTCCTTTGGCAAAAACATTGAGTATTAATTGCTTAAACGTTTAATCTTGTAATAGGATATATAAAAAATCGACAGGTGGCTTATTCATTATAATCTGATTGAAAGATATTTATGGCCGATTTCACCAACGTCACCTAAGTTTAAGGGATCATGTAAGCATGGTTAGGGGGCTGTTAGGGGACAATTTCTGTTTCACAGACAGTTAGGGGTCACCTGAATGTTAAAATACCACCTAAATATAGGTATTAGATATACTGGCTCTGACAATGATAAAACGAAATTTAATTTAGGGGCTAGTTTAGGGGAACTTTTAAGCTAGGGATCCCATACGTAGGTGGTAGCTTATGGGATGTTGGTGAAATCGGGCATTAGTCTATTTAAACTTTATATAGCTATAATCACTATTATAATTAAACTACTTTTGACATATTTTCGTTTAAAAATGTTTAAGGTAATATAATAAGAAATAGATCCAATGATCAATGCAATTGTTCCAACATCGATTCTAAGATCTTATGATTCTGCAGAATCTTCTGCAGTACAGAATACAATCCAACTAGATACATCATATCTTACCCATCTGGAGAACGGTAGCGACCCTGACTTCGTGGCGTGCCCAGGTGTCCAGGGAAAGCGTTAAAAAGGCAACAATTAATTACAATTCAGCCACAGTTTTTGGCAAACAACATTTCAAGGGTACAATCGACACGAATCAGAATACTAAACGAGTGCATATAATATGAAATCGAGCTGCATTAAAAAATAAAAACAATGTGTCGCAACGAGATGTCGTCGTCGATTTAAATGAAAAATACTTAATTTCATTTAATTCAAGTTTTAAAATCTTTCAAATATCGATGTAACGTGAGCGTTCATATGACTCCAATACAAAAAAAAAAGTGGCAATTTCACATATGAATATGTATTTAACCAGTGAAAATACATCCGCTGGCATCGTAAAAATAATAAAACTTAAATTTCTAACCAACGTCATTGAATGTGGCGTGATAAATATATGCTAAACTCCTACTTTACACTTTTGATATCTAAAATATGTACATAATAATAAATAGTTATTATTTAATATTAAAAGGCTATTAAAACCAATGGTATTGCTGTATTACATAGGCATTAGGCACAATTGCTATCAACATCGGCTCACAGAGGAAAGTGGGAGTTTACAAAGAATAATTACATAATTATAAATAACGAGAATGACTCCATATAATTTAATGAGCAACTTTAACGTTAAAAATGCATTCAAAAGAATTTCTCTGAAATTATAAGTAATTTAAAATGTTTGTGCGATAACAAACGGCGTAAACTATACAGTTGTATATTAATATTATCTTCAAATATTCGAGACAACAGGATCTGATAAGATATTGTGATGCGATCCGCGTATGAAGTGATAGTCAAACGGTACGCTATCTAGATACTATACGCCGTACTATAATCTAATTTATTGAATATTAAGTTTATGACACTTTAATATTTGTTAGCCATTTTTATTATAATTTAATTGTATGTATTAAAATTAATTAAAAAAACTCTTCCTTGACTTTCATAAATAGGTTTTTTTTATTATGAGAAATAAACTTAGTTAAAAAATTTACCTTGTAGCTAATAATAATAATCAAAATAAGATGTCATCAAGTATAAGGCAAATCACCAATAACTAGTAAAACGGGTAAAGACATACTAAAAATTGAGGAAAACATGAGCATCTATGTAACTTTACTGTATGACCGAGAAAATACAACAAATGTACGTACACACAAAGTCGATATACCGTGAAATCTAAAAACATGTACAAAAAAGCCTTATAAAGAATAGGAAGAGATAAAATTCTAGCGTTCCTATTGATAAGAAACCTTTTAAATATTACGTAATAACCTCTATGATAGTATAGGTATATAATAGAATCGATTAGCATTAACTAGCGTTTCTAAATTGTTACCATATCATCTGCCCTATCATACGCCGCCTCCTCATCGTCCTCGGAGACCATTCTCCTGACAGCCGTGGTAACGCATCTCGCTGTTTTCTCCACCACAGTTTCCGGCTGTTACATTTCATCTTTTTATCAATACATTTCTACTTTAATAACAGCACGATAATATTCGTCATATTGCAATAGGTAAATCTTAAAATCATATAAAGCTTATTAGTTATATAAAACCCAGTCTTTAAATAATGAATAAAAGTCAAGTGGACAAATCTTAAATGACCTCCTTAGGTTATGATCTAAGTATTGTACATATTGTATTAGTATGTAGAGTGATAGTTCAGAGTACAAATGTTTAAAGTGTCGGAGCAAAGTGGCCATCAATAGAAAATTATATTTAGATTTAGCTCCTTGTACTTTAAGAAATTTAACAGCAGCGAGCCGCGGGAGCGAAAGTATGGTCAACAACCTCGTGTCCGCGATCACTATATCAGCTGTTCTTGCAAACATTCTTGCAATGCCGGCCGCAAGTCGAGTCCCCCGTCTAAGTATATTTGCCACCTTATATTATCGTACAACCCACGACTTGGACATGTTATAAAGAAATTTATCAATTATAACAAATAAGCGTGTCAATTCAGGCACGTATGCGATTGGAAAGATTTGATTTAGAGAAACTCGCGAACGTGTGAGACATTTCTCTTCACCATTGATAGGTTCGCGCGCCGCATCTCGGCCATGTCGTGCGAAGGCGACATCGTTTTATCCAACTCGTCTTTAACCTGTTTGGAGCGCTGCGGCACTTCGCACGACGTTGAATTAGACATAATTATCTTAATTAAGATGAAGTTTATAAAAATTGGCTTTAAACGACAGTTTGTTTCTTATGTGCCCGTCGTGCAAAGATCGCGAGAGATTAACTGACCGGATTGGTATGCTGTGTGTACCAAGTTGTACAGGTTGTCGAGTTCCGAGTATAGGAGCAAACGAGGTTCGTTACGCGTGTGCGTGGCAGCAAGGTCGTCTCCGAGCACGTCGCAGCACTTTCACTCGTCTGTAATTCGCTTACATTTCGAACTTAACAAAATTCTTTACCGTAAACACGACGAATCATTTTCCAATAAAATATTTAATTATTACATATAATAAAATTGTAACCAAGTCGAATCTGTACATTAAATATTTTTTGGAAAATCTAATTGAAATAGACATTATTATCGATACAGAAGCCGAATCTATAGTTTTTACCATTTTTGTCTGTCTGTCTGTCTGTTACCGCATCACGAGAAAACCACTGGACAGATTTTGATGAAATTTGGTATAATGATAGCTGGTTATCCGGGTCAACATATAGGATACTTTTTACCGCGGGAAAATATCTCATTTCTGAGAAAAAATACAAAAACTGAATGGTAAGAGTATACTAATATGTAAAACCTAAGAATTTGGTTTTTGGTCATCTGAACGCGGGCGGAGCCGCGGGCAATGCTAGTTTAATTATATATCAAGACACTGTATGTACTACATAATAATATTAACTTGTTTCATTGACCTTAATTGACATTAGGAAAATCGTCAGTTTAAATCATATACGTTTAACGCGAAGGAGAGGGGGAGAAAGTTTCATAGTTCAAAGTATCATCAAATCATCGAAGTATCGTTTGTTTATTGATTTATCAAGACACTTTAATCAAGGACGTGACGTGAGCTCGGTATCAGGGGTCACCTGCCACCTGGTCATGAAGAGTCGTGGGAACGGGGTCAGGCGGGCGCAGTCTCGCTTGGCTGGCTGCTCACCGCGCATCGTATGTGCCGATTTGGCGAAGCCACACAAATACGTGATCGTCATGACTTGACTAGAACACTGTGGGCCATAGCTTTAAGGCACCTAATCTGTTATTTAAGAAGTGTTTGAATAAAATATAAAACGTATTACTCGAATTATTTAACAATGTCGAGACATCGATTTTTTATTGAGCTACAAAGGTCATTTCTAATGTGTATGTTAAATATTTGATATGAAGTTTTTAATATTCAATATAAAATACAAGCTGTTACACATCATCAAAGTACAAAATTTGAATCATCTTATCGACACTATCTTGAAGATAACACGCACCTCCGTGACGCAACGTGACTCTTATAGAGCAGTATTGAGGACGTATTTCATATGCTACGATAATCATAATTATCGTCGATGACAAAAAGCAGCATTCCGTGAGCGTTGGAACGAGATCGCGTGCGTGAGATCTACTTGTATGGAACCTAATCTACATCGCAACTGTCACAACTAGTCCTAACCAGTGTTGATACTACTCAAATGTCCTCTCAGCTTAATTATTGAACATATTGAGACAGTTAAGTACAATAAGTACAGTAAGTTCTAAAAGTAACTGTGGCATGATATAAAAATAATCTTTATCAAGTTATTTTAGCTGGCTGAATAAAATTGTTGATATTTAACCTTGTAGAAACTTTAGTTGCCTAGGCGGCTATCTTGCAAGTTGCAGGTGCTCTTCAAATAGAAATACTTTCTTAATTCTTAATATATCTGCTTTTAAAGTGATGTTTAAACAATAAATAGTTAGAATAGGGTCAGAAAAAACTCTAATTAAAATGAAATTAGAATACTAAGTTATAATAATAGTAAGCCTAAGCGACACTCCATATTGTTTCGAGTTAGTTCATTGCTCCTTGGCGCCCATAGTAAATACTTGTTATCACTGATTATGGTATCCTCCATTGAGACAGTTCATCGTCTGTATAATGAATAGCAGAGTGATTCAGGCCCGCTGGGATTCGTCTAGCGCTGTTAAATAATTAACGTCTGGATCATGGATCATTATTTACCCACGCGCTGTGGCTGGGTAAAGCTCAGGATTGTGCAAACACGAGATTTAGACAGTAAATATTATGATTTACACTTTTATATTTGCCTAAAAAAAAATTTTATTATAAAAAAAAACTTAACTAAGCTATTGCAATAGTTCATCAACTTAATGTCATGTTTAAATGATTTTGTAAAAACTTATAAAGTAATATTGGAAATAAAAATAACCTTTTGTAGGCGCTTGCAAATGGAAATCATATTTTTAAATTAAATGAATATATTGTTCAATCTCTTTTAAATAGTATACTGTATAAAATTCAAATCAGCTCACAAAACTCAAATCAAGTCGATTTTATATGATATTCTCCAAATTAAAACCGGTATCTCTAATATCTAAATGAATAATGATACAAGGGTAATAATTATGTGATGACTAGATAAATACCGGCGCGGGCTCGAGGTGTTTCATTCAAATTGTTTTATATACAGTTAGATAACATTTAAGCGACATTATGTACGTGAAAAACGTAGTTCCTTTTTGAACCTACATTAACTTTTTTAACACCTCCAGGGAAATTTCTAAGAAATTAAATGAAATTCTAAGAAATCTATTGTTAACTGACACGCCGGCGTGTCCGCGGTCATGGAGGGATTAAGTCAACAAGTTTGATTTATGGATGATCAGAACTTTGTTATTTGGACATATTCTAAAAATACTGGACATAAGGTCTATCTGTATAAATATTATAAATGTGAAAGTGAGTATGTATGGATGTTTGTTACTCTTTCACGGCTGAACGGATCTGGATGAAATTTGGCACAGAGATAGATTATAGTCTGGAATAACACATAGGCTACTTTTTATCCCGGAAAAATGTACGGTTCCCGTGGGATGGGTTTGTTATTATTTTTCTAGAATGAAACCGAGCGAAGCTAGGGTGAGCCGCTAGTATGTAATAAATCAATAGTTAACTAGTAAGTAGTAATATATAATTCATGAATAACATTATTTCATTATATATGTACGTAACTTATATAATTATGTATACGATAATCAAGTTACATTCGTAAACAAGTTTTTTTTAGTTGCGACTCGTTTTTAAGCGCTTGTGTGACATTTAGAAAAAGAAATTTGGGCATTCTATTTGTGGCACACGTTGAACGCATAGCACGCGTGGATAGAGTTTGAATAACGATCGCAATACACACCAGTGGAGAAATCGTATATAAACTCGTGCTGGGACGTCTCGGTCAACTTTCCCGTTGCGACTAGTGTTGCCAGTATGTATTAACAACTATTTTGGTAGAAAAATGCATTTTAAAATTAGAAAAAAATATTATATATATATATATATATATATATATATATATATATATATATATATAGCTGTACTTTTAAACAAGGATAACAGGTGTTTATAATTAACATGCATGCACAATGATTAATAGTTAGGAATTCGACAAGTTAATTATATTGATTTCTCAATAACTCGCTTATCACAAACGTCCACCTCGTTTAGTCATAGCGGAACCTACCAGATGAATCAACTCTTGTTTTCACATGTCGTAGTAACTACTAGTAAATATAATAATTTAAACAATGATCCATCCTGTGGTGTACTAAATATGGGTATGACGTAAGTACACCATACGTGTACAGATAAAAAATATTTTAGTCAAGCATTTAATTTTATGTACGTTATAAATTATAATACGTTAGCATTGTGATGTTAATTATATATATATAGACAATTATTCTTTACGATAAGAATATTCTACATTTATAAAGACACGTAAGAAAAAAATAATTGTACTTAATAACTAGTCTGAATAGATAAGATAATATCATGATATAGATAATAGATAAGACTGAGATTAGACTAACATTCTTTAAGTTTGACAATACGAGTATATCCGTAACACGGATAAAAACTTCACAGGGCGGGCATTGGAAAATTTTCATTAATGAAATAATAACACAGAATGCTTTATAAGGAGCGATAACAAGGTACAAACTTTGTCAAATTATACCCGATTAGTCGCGAGGCCTCTGGGCGACGATTGCGTAAGTGTTACAATACATATTAAAGACTTTATAGAGATAACTATGTTCATATGTATATTGCTAGTGTATTCTTTAGATGAGAGCTTCCGCATTTTCGCTATTTGAAAGTGCTTTAGTGAAACGTAACATTTAAATTGGTTATGAAAATTTATACGTTATTAAAAACTATTTAGTCTTAGGATATTCAATATTACTTACGCTTTTTTTAAACTGATTAAAATGGCGTAAACTCTTAAGATACCCAAAGAATTAAGGTAAATAAAGGAGGCAAGTTTTAAGGACGAATATATAAGAGAACATAACTAAGATAATAAGAAATCATCGATCAAAAAAGTATACATACGCAACTAGCGACAAAAAATGTCCTCACCGAACAAGCGCTCGTTTGAAAATTCAAGCGCGCTTTTAATATATTTTTTTGTGAAAAAAAATTTAAGTATTGCATTTAAGGTTCAATTTACATTGTTGTATAATTATTTCAATAAGACTAGAATAATGACCTAAACACAACTGGTGACAATTTTAAGGGAACTTTTGCATGGGATTGTGTATCTAGTACTTTTTTGATCGATGTGAGAAAGCGAAAAAATCTGAATACAAATTATTATTCATTCATTCTTAAAATAGTGTTATCTTAAAAATTGCATTACAAGGGAATTATATGGAGACTAGCGACTCGCCCTCGCTTCACTCGGGTTCGTCCCTAGATTGATTCACCATACAATTTTTCATCCCCATTTTCACCAATTTAAGGGATGATTTCCGGGATAAAAAGTATCCTATGTCCTTCCCAGTAGATCCAGAGATTACATACCCCCTACAACCTCACAAACTTTACCTCTTTATAATATTAGTATAGATAATAAACATTAAAATAAGAAAATGATGTCATTACACGATTCTGTTCCTTGACGTCAATGCGAAGGGTAAGACGGCGCGTTAAGTAAACATCGGCTACAGGCAACCTATCAATTATCTAAAGCTGCTTATCTCTTATATTGCCAATAGTGACAAAAACTCGCGACACCGTTAAGTACGGCAGCATTTTATTGATCGACTTCGAAAAGCAGGGGGCACTCTATTTAGCTGTTGTGAATCCATTTTTAGATATTTTTTTTAGAGTATACGTCTTAGGTTCTCGGGTCAATCTCAAAAGAATACATGAGACCATGATAATAGCAAAAAAAAAAAAACACTTGAAGGATTGAAAAAACTTAAGTCAACCAACTATCCTTTTTTGTAAAAGATAATTTATAACTTTATTTACAATAATAACTTTTATATTTCTTTCTCTAACTATTTCAAAAAAAAAACGGAAATCCTTTATCATCATTAAACATTCGTAGTAAATTCAATCATCATTTCATAATCATGGCGTAGCTCTATTTAAATCATCGTGTTGTCTATGTGTACGTCCGTGTAATATGTCGGAAACCCATATACGGTATGGTGTGTAAGTGCCAATGAAGACGCAATAAATTATATAGTCAAGTGGTAGTAGCTTGTAGTGTCTTATCGAATGACAACTATCTATTCGTCCTTTTGATAGCTTTCTATATGATTATATAATTAAGCGATTATCGTAAAAGGAATGCCTTTACATTCGCCGCTGCTATAAATAAAATTATCTCGATATAATTAAACACTGTTTTACGTAATATCACTAATATGTATATAAAATTTTATGACAAACTGATCTAAAGTGACATACGTGTTGTACAGTGTACATGTGTATTGTGTACACAATATAATATTGCTTGCCGATTGTATTCAGACTTCTGACAAATATAAAATTATGATATATGACTCGCACGTTACGTCGCACGTTGTTACTATTAGACGTACTAACAAACATATTAGTTTTTATATGTATATAACTAGCGACTCACCCTCGCTTCGCTCGGGTTTTAACAGTTTGTATGGAATAGATAGACTATATATTATGATATATAGCCTATAGCCTTCCTGAATAAACGGGCTATCTAATGCAAAAAGAATTTTTCAAATCAAGATTAGTGGTTGCTGAGATTAGTGCGTTCAAACAAACAAACTATAACATATTAATATATATACAAATTAGTGATAAGAGATACCATTTCTCAATGTTTTCAGAGGGAAAATAACTTACACATATTATGAGTTTGTACAAAAAATACTTATTATAAATACGATTTTAGGACAATATATCGATAATAAGACCTAAGAATATTAAATTATTATTATTATAATACACAATAATATCTACCATAACTAGTGTAATACCATAAAGGGGAAGATATTTACAAGACAACAATACTATATTTCATTTAAGCGTGAATTCAGGCAATTTTGCGGTAATAACTAATAACCGTTTACCTTGTACAGAGCCTTGGCTCGCTCATACTGGTACCACATGCTTCATAAATATGTAATGATTTTCAGAATTATGCCATCTGTACCTACGATTCTTATTAAAATTAGTTTTTTTTTCCTATTTTAAATAATCAAAGCTTAATTGCGACATTGTTTTAATTTAGAATATACAATGCTGTGTAATTACTTCCTGCAACACAGTATATAAACATAGTAAAATAAAATAATTTAGTTTAAAAATTAAAAAGAAAATGACTTGTGCAAATATTACTGTCCATAGTATAAGATAAATAAAAAAGATTTATGAAAATCAGTTCACAACTGGATATGATATAATTCGACGACACGTTTGGCACATTTTGTAGTGACCCTACTTGGTGTGCCAGCGGTCGCGGATTCGAGTCCCGCTGGCGCCATTCATCTGTTTAATGAGCATGAACGTTTGTAATCCAGTCATGGGTGTTTATATTTATAATATGTATGTATTTAAAGTTATATATGTGTAGTGTATCAACTACTGATATCCATAACATAAGCCTCGTAGCTTACCATGGAACTAGATGGTGCTGCTGCTGTGTTAATGTCCGAACTTATTTATTTATGATATCGCGTAACATCCACCCGAATTGAATATTTAAAGTTTAATAAAAAAACAGCTCTATACGATTACTAATGCCATGATTCATCCAAACTAAATATATAATAGACATAATATATTACTAGTTTATAAAAGAGTTATATAACTAAAGCTGTTCCAAAGAGGCCGACGTCGACGCCGCCATGCGGGTAATTAAAATTTGACCGTTAACGTTTGAACGTTCAACGTACTGTACGCGGCAGCCTGCCCGACTGCCTTTGAATAGGGATTGCTATAACTTTGAATGAACAAACCTGAAATTATACGTTGTCCCAATAGTACATACAATCATAAATTATAATGTTGCCATGCATTTTTAGAGTCGCAATGCAGAAAATTTGAAAAAAAAAAACACTAAATTTTTGCGTGTATTGGATCGAAGCTCGAATTCGTTCTATCGAAATCATGCAGAATAACAGCTGTTATTATAAATTGTGAAAGTGTTGGATTGGAGAATTACTGCAAAATCTGTTTTTACACTCGTCGGGTCTTACGCTTGTTTTAGTACTTGATTTACATTTTTATTGGAAACACATGCAAATTTATATCTATCGCTTACACAGAAGACTAATGGCGGTGTACCTATATTACCATGGATTTAGGATTTTCCCACATCACTTTATTTATTGTGTGATATATATTTCCACATATTAAATCTGTTTTAAAACCAGTCATTACAGGATATCATCCAAAATTGGAAACAACAATGACAAAGCTAAACTGTCACACTTATAAAGATGACCGCTTAAAATGGTATGACTCATTCGTTTCGTCGTGTCTTTGACTTCGTGAATGAACTGAATGCAAAAACATAGCCGATGTGGGCTGAGCCTCGAATAAAGTTAATGCGGACCTGCTTCATATGTGTAATCTTGATATATAAGAGTGGTCCACGAATGCTATTACTACCTACTGCATACATAAGTTGTTTAGAATTTTAATGTAATGCCATCAATTACAACCTACTAAAGTAAATTGTAATTTATGATTGAAAATTACAATCATAATCATCGTTAGCTAAATTATGAAATCGAAATATACAAACAAACCCAAAAAAGAATCGACAATATTGAACTGACATTCAATTTTTTTCTCTCGACTAATTCAAGAGCAACTTCAAAGAATTTGAAACAGTTAAGTTTATGATACATACATACATAACCAAATTAAGTTTCGATAAGTTACTTGAATAAAAAAAATAGAAATGATTAATAAAAAAATCCAGGCATTGCCATACAATGTTAATTGTCGAACATGCATCTACATCCTCAGTCAAGCGAAAAGGACCCTAAATGTTTATATACATAATTTGTTAATGAATATACAATAACATGCACATTGCACAAATTTTAAGCCCTGTTATAAATTGGCCGATAATAATAATAAATATGTTAGGACATTAACACACAGCGCCATCTAGTTCCATGGTAAGCTACGAGGCTTGTGTTATGGATACCAGATAGTTGATATACTACACATATATAACTTTTAAATACATACATTTTATAAATATAAACAACCATTACTGGAGTACAAACCTTCGTGCTCATCACACAAATGAATGCCCCCAGCGGGACTCGAACCCGCGACCGCTGGCACAGCAAGTAGGGTCACTACAAACTGAGCCAATCACGTCGTCAAAATCATTTTTAGAGAATCTGACGATTAATAATAATATTTTTACTACGTGTAGAGACTAGAGGTTTCAAGACACGTGCTTCTTTCCGTCTGCATGTCGTAATCACGAGACGATTAACTTAATTATTAGTCGTAACCAATAAAGACATCGTTACGACAGATATAGAGTAACAAAACACCTAAAAGGCACGTAAACGGCCCAGTCTTATACAAGAGTTTTGATTGTGATACATTTACAAAATTCTAATGAATATTTATACGTGTTTATATACGTCTTATACATACTGTAAAATTGGAAATTGAAATTTTTGGACAGTATCAATAATTTACTAAGTGCTATATCTTATAATATAGATCACAAAGAAGATATAGAAAATGCCTTTTTTCAGTGAATTTCTTCAATGCGATTTCTAAGTTCTAAATCAAAGACCCGACTTCATTATTTGTTTTTAATTTTTATACTTATCACCGTTATATTATTTGTCAATGATAATGATAGCGGACACTCCTAAATCCGGTTACAAAATTATTTACTTAAGAATTTGTTACGAGAACCTCTGTCAATTGTCTATGAATGTTATTTTTATCATCATTTAGTTGGTTTTCGAATCACATTTTATTTTAATAATTTCCATCCGAAATTGAATATGCATAACCAATAGGAATGTACCGTAACCCACTATTAAGAACTGGTTTGGTAACATTACACCTGTTTACCCATTCACTGGGACAGCACCAGTGAATAGATATACAGAAAATAGCGACTCAATTGTCCTAGAAACAGACAATTGTGGACAACAAAATAGTGTTGTCATTATATGTTGTAAACTTTAAGATAACGAAACGTATTGGAAAAATCAATTTAGTGAGAAAAGATTTATTGGGTGGACGAAAAAAATGAAGTTATTAATAATTGTTTTATTTGCGAAAACGACTAAAAAGTTACAAGCGTAGTGTATTTTTTTTTTAATATTCATAATTCGCAATGACATATTACGATCATTTTTAATCAAAAACTGGATGTCCTCATTGGTCGAGGGGTTTTGGTGAGGTTGTACACGATGGCATTGGTAAGTGGGTCATTGTCAACTGAGGATAAATACAGGGAAATCAATGCCGCAAAAGGTATAAGTGAAAACAAAATGACGGAAATAAGCGTCGTTGGGAATTACCAATCGACTGTTTGTTGGAAAATTTATGGGCATTTAGAAAATCCGGTTCATATTGGAATGATTTGATCATGGCATTAAATTATAAAGACAAGTTTAAGAAATACTATGTAATCTTCACATTTTATTATATCGTGTTAGATAAAAATATGTATAGCGCGTCGTGACTGTATTTTCGCTCAACACTCGTGCAATTCGTACATATATATCAGTAACTGTGAACCCATTTGGCAAACAAGCGTAAAAGCAATCTCGCTAATAAATTCGAGAGTGCATTATGCTTTCCAGAATAATAATTTCCACATATATAAACTTGAACTTGATGGCTCTCGCTAAAAATAAATTCTGACACGCCTCAAACGTCTTTTGGCATCTCTACATCAAATGTACAAGACACACGGTACTGGTATATGCAAAGTAAGTAAACGTGAAATATAATTTAAACATTTCGTCGCAGAAACAATACTTCAGTTGACTGCAAAGAATAATTATACTACTCACCCTATGATTTCTAGCGTGAGACTTACATTTTTATAATAATTATAGACGATTTTGGTTCATTATTATACGATTTACATTTGAATTTTTATGACGCTCAGATTTACTAATTTTACAGATAAGTACAACATTGAGAAATAATTAACACTGAAATCATAATCAAAGCTACTAACCTTCTTGTAGAGCTTGATCCAGGTGAGGTCGCCCTTAGAGTCAGTGTATTGGAGGCCGAAGAACCACACCTCGCGGAGGCCGATGGTCTTGACCACCTGGTCGAAGAGCTGCTTCCCAGTGGTCGTCTGCTGGATCGCGAACTCCAACTCCGCGTCCATCGTCGTCACCCGGACGTTCATCTAGAATTGTTGAAAATATTAATATATGTACACACAAAGCATTTTCTTAGCACCTTACATACATTTAAAAATTTGGATATTAATTCAATGTTAATTAGAACACTTATAAGAAAATACAGAATGCACACTGCACACTCATTATAATATGTTAAGTATTGAAGGTAATGAATTGTTACAATACTTGGAAAAATGATGAGAATGGAGATGTCATTACAATAAAATATTATTTAAAAAATATCATTAACAATAAAAGCAGAACAATATATAAAAATACAAAAACTATTAAGCAAAGAAACAAAGCAAAATTTAAAAACACCGCTAACCTAAGGAGGGATATATAGCTAATAGATAAACGACAGCCATTCAAAAGACATGTTAAACTAGTAGAACTTCTACTGGAGAAATTATAAAATTGTTGAACTTCTGCAAATATAGAGTCGGATAGTCTGTTGAAGGTATTTATTTTAAGTAAGGATTAATTTTTAATTATTATTTACGGTTTATTTTTAACCGACGAAAAAAAGGAGGTTCTCAATTCGACACGTATATTTTATGTTTTTTTTTATATTTGAACACGCATAACTTTTTACAATGTACCTAGTCCGATTTCAATGATTCTTTTTTGATTGGATAAGCCCTATCCAGATAGGTGCCAGCCGATACATATCAAAGGACACCGACTTCGAAAATATCTGATTAGGTATCTATAGTAAAATTTTTATTTATTTTTATAAAGTTATTATTTTATTAGGGTTTATGCACACAGTCTATAATTTAAGATATGTGAATTGGGAAGATTTTATCAAACGGTTTTAATCAAACATTATTACGATTGCTAGATTAAATGAAACCTTACACATAAGTAATCAAATAGTAAAGAAAGTAATGACTTTACATGAGCATTATTATCTTTTACTCAATTTATCCTGAATATATAAACTGATAAAACATCTAGCGTTTATGCTTATTTCATGAAGTGGCACGCCTTCTAATGTTGTGTGAAAATTAAATTTTTATACCAATCTGTTAAGCACTTGTAGAATAGACCTTGATTTTTCTAACAATATAAATAACATTTATTAACAATGAATTATTGTGCTTTTTTATATTCATAAAATTTATAATAAGACAGATAAATTCAAAGGTAAACAAGAGTTTTACTAAACTTTTGAAATAAGATACCAACACAATAAAAACCTCAACTAAATCATTATTAATACAAAAAAAAAATCTTAAATGGAATTCCAATTATACGAGAAACACAACACAAATAAAACAATTACTTATGTGAGAATTGCAAAAAAAATTACAAATAAAAAGAATAACAAACGTTCTGCAGCTAAGAAAATATTAAAGAATATAATGAGTAGCGACAATAATTATTGCCACATAAAATTCTCGTATATAAATGCCCTTAACAGCTACAAAATGCTCGTACAAAAGGCAGCAAGGCTCAGCAAACGCCTTCCTGATAAACTGTCCTATCGCCATATTAACAGTATACATACTTAATAGCTTTGTAATACAAATGTTATAGATAGCCCAAATATGCAGATCATGTCTGAAGAAAAAGAAAAAACAATTACAATTCGCTAATTGATTATTTTTATCAATAGATTTCCAGGGCGCCTTGGAACGTTAAGAGTGACAAGACCATGGGTCTCGTCGACCGTTTGTCATGAACAATCAGCAATCACTTCAGTAGTGAGAGTGTCGAAAAAATAGGTTTGAAGAAGCAATTGTCACTATTTATCCAATGAATGATAAAAAAAAATGTAATTAAAAATAAAATTTACCCACTTCGTGTTCAATAAAAGCATAAAAAAAGTTAAACCAAAATAGAATTTGATGCATTTATTTTGTATCTATATTTACACGTTGTTCTGAGCCGGTGCCAAACGGATGTGATCTTCCGGGGCGATTGTGTCATCCGTATTTACAAGCTGTACGCCCCTAAGACTAGAAAGAAATAGCAGCATTTGAGCACGACTAGCGTCTGTTTTGATAAAAAAATATTTTTAAACGAATGCTTTTAAAATGTAACAAATATCTTTTGATCATATTTATTGATATATTGATATTATTTATGATTACAAATTTGGCTCAGTTTGTAGTGTAGTTGTACTGGCTGTGTCGTCGCGCGGTCGTGGGTTCGAATCCCGCTGGGGGCATTCATTTGTGTGATGAACACAAATGTCTCCAGTCATGGGTGTTTAATGTTTATATTTATAATAAGTATATATTTAAAGTTATATATGTGTAGTATATCGACTACCTGATATCCATACCATAGATCTCGAGCTTACCATGGAACTAGATGGCGCTGTGTGTTAATGTCCCAACATATTTATTTATGGAATTTACACATTAAAGATAGAATAAGCTGTTTTTGAACTTTATAAAATTGTGTTTATTTGAAATGATTATATTATGAAATAAAAATAAGTAAGTATATATTATTCAGCCGTTGATGTACTATAAGACATCTGCTATTGTTTTAACATGAAATGAAATGCTAAAAATAAAACAACGGCTACCAAAACGTGTGCGTCAGTTTGCGCGCGATACATTATCTTATCGTATTTGGCAGTATCCAGTGCAATGTTACCAGTTTCGGATACGGCATTACCTAATTAGCTAGATGTTCACCTTGTTTTGAATGATATCCGAAATAGACTTGTGTCAATTTAGAAATTGTACCGCTTAGTTTTTTATGCAAATTTCGAATCAACTACCAGCATTTTGGAATAAAAGTTGTCAATCTAATCTAAATAGTTTGCAGTTCTACAAGTTTTATTACAGATACTCTCTGTTATATATAACTCACAATAAATTTCTCTTCAATTGTTATACTTCATATGTGATGTTGATACAAAAAGGCATTAAATACATCAGTCTAGAATATTACTGAATGTTAAAAGTTCCAAGTAGTATTTTATCATGCGATCGTAAATCTATGAACAATGGTCTCGTGTGCGATATTATCGGTGGCTGGTAACAATGTGTTCGCGATTCAATAGCTCCGAGGTCGACGATGAGCCTTGATTCCTCCCCTATAGCTACAACTTGTAACCCGCATCACTATTATTAGAAATTTCAAAATAAACCATTTATAGTAATACTTTATAATAATTAAAAACAGGAATGTAAGATATGACAGAATCTATACATATAATAAAATTGTAACTAAGCAGAATCTGTACACAAAATATGTTTTTGAAAACCTTATTGAAATAGACATTATTATTGATAGAAGCCGAATCTATAGTTTTTAGAATTTTTGCCTGTCTGTCTGTTACCGCATCACGGAAAAACCACTGGAGGGATTTTGATGAAATTTGGTATGATGATAGCTGGTTATCCGGGTCAACATATAGGATACTTTTTACAGCGGTAAAATATCTCATCCCTGAGAAATCGATACAAAACGGAAGTAGTCGCTAGTCTATCGATATAATTAGTAAAAAATCTAGGCTACAGCTATGAATGGATTATCGATAATGCATCAAATTCTACTATACGTTGTCTAAACGAGTTTTTAGTTACGAGCTATTGTAATTTTAATCTAAATGGTTAGCATTTTCAATGTACCTACGTAAGTAAATACATATTATAATTACTTTAATAGACCGATTTAACCAAGGTTTTTAAAAATGATACTACTTCGTTTATTATTCTTAATTAACTTGATTAAAAGCTACATTTAACAGCTAAGCGACCGGGTCAGTTGATCTTGAGCGCGATGAATCAGCACCGTTTAATGCAAGCGGGAGATAAGCGACAATCTGGGCCTTATCAAAGTAAACGAATGTTTATGAAAGGCTAGCATTTCGCTACAGTATTACACCTGCGAGGTAAATCTTTTAGAGTATTAAATCTTTAATTAATGTAGTCTTTTCCAAATCGTTATTTTTATTCCTTAACTAGCATTGCCCGCGGCTCCGAACGCGTTCAGAAGACCAAAAAGAAAATTCTTAGGTTTTACATATACTCTTACAATGCAGTTTTTGTATTTTTCTCAGAAATGAGATATTTTCCTGCGGTAAAATGTATCCTATATGTTGACCCGGATAACCATCTACGACCAGACAAAATTTCATCAAAATCGGTCCAGTGGTTTTTCTGTAATGCGGTAAGAGACAGACAGACAGACAGACATACAGACACACAAAAATTCTAAAAACTATAGATTCGGTATCTATTGCTAATAATGTCTATTACAATAAGATTTTCCAAAAAATATTTAATGTACAGATTTGGCTAAGTTACAATTTTATTATATGTACATACATAATATATATGTATTTTCCGCCAACCCTCACTTGGCCAGCGTGGTGGACTATGGTCTGATCCACTGATAGTATCGAAGGGAGGCCCGTGCCCAGCAGTGGGACGTTAAAAATGGTTAAATACATACATAAGTATGTATTTAATAGAACAGAGAAACTTATTATTTACATATATAAATCTTGTTAATATTAAGTGCGATAATATTTTATGTACCAATACATAATAAATAAAACTATTAAAAGTGTATCGACATTTTAAGCAAACAGCTTTACGCTTTTGTCATTTATATATTATGTATGTACATGTATTTTTTAATAGAACAATTTTAAAAACAATAATTACCTACTAATAACGGATTTCACAGATATCTTTTTCTTGTTTATCAGTGGTCGTACAGAGAGATTCACATCGACTTCCGGATCAATTATTGATATTTAAAAAATACCTTACATATAGGATAGGTAGTATCAATTTAACAAAAAAAAAATATATATGATAGTAACACTGGGTAAAATAACATGAAATTTACTGATCATAAAGTATTTCGATATGTTACGAGTAAAAACTACTTACCACTTCCGTTTTCGCAACCTCTTTAGTTTTTGGCAATTTCGATTTGCCATTTTTGGGGAATAAAAATCCCATAAGTCTCATTTTAATGTAGATTATTCGAAAAGAACAAATTGAAATTAACGACGATACTAGAAAAGACGTGTACAATCTAAGAGCCGTGGTACAAATGTGTTATCATGGCATCCTACTTTCGAGTTTCGTGACTCAAAGTTATAAAATGATCGCATAAACATCTCCCTAGTGATTTACAATATCAACTTGGTACGAACATCGTCAGCGTGTTTGAGCAGTGCATATTGCGAGTCTTTGCTAACAATTAAGATATGAGGATGACATCACTGTCTCGCTCGCTTTGATACATGAGAAACATTTTCTGGCTTAACCCATAATTTAATAAAATTATATTCAATTTATTTAAAAAATATATCTATATATTTTGTGTTTGAGATATTTTAATTCATGTTTAATGACATTTTTAATAAAATTGATAGTAAGTTTTTAATCTTTATATAGGTACATATTAGCAACTTACCCTCGGTCCGCCCCTGTTTACTAAAAAAAACGGGGGGTGGGGGTAGGAGGGTGAAAAATACATTACGACCAACTCTCATACCCATTTATAAAAAAAATCATTAAAATCGGTCGAGCCATCTCGGAGGAGTGCGACCACAAAATATATAATAATATAACGACATATGTATTTATATACTAAATATGTATTATAATAAATCAATAGTTTTTGCATCTGTTTATAATCGATACCGGTTGAGGTCATATATTTATATTATACTTAGTTTGCCCAAAAAGTTTATATATATAGTAAAGCTAAGATCCAATATGCGTCGCTATTTTTTATTATTTATTATGTATTAGGTATCTATAATAATAATAATTATAAGAAATCATACATTTACATGTAAAAAAATAAAATAACTTTCAAATTCATTAGTTGAGCAATTAATAAAATATTATTTTCGTAAATGAGATAACAACGTCAGTTAAGCCAGTATGTTTAATACGGGGCTATGCATAATTAAGTCATATATGCAGTTTACTCTTCGATATATGTACTTATTATATGATAATTAAATTAAGGTATCGATTCGACAATAACGCGTATCGCAGAAATGTGTAATGAGTTATAATATCGATAATCTTAATGAGAATACTTAGCTTCGTTCTCGTGCAAGTTTGAATATTTTTAACCGTTTTTTATAAGATATTATACATAATATAGTAATATGTAATTTTTTTTCAGTTTGGTTATTGTAGAAAAAGACTACACTTTCTTAAGGAAAACAACGTGAGGAAACCTGCATGTCTGAGAGGACCTAGCTTCGAGTCATGTCCACCAACCCGCACTTGGCCAGCGTGGTGGACTATGGCCTGATCCCCCTATTGAAAAGAGGAACGTGCCCAGCAGTGTGACGTTAAAAAGGACTGAATACATACTTTCTTAATTTACGCGAATATTTGACACTTTAAACTCTAGTCGCCTTGTAGCTTATCATGGAACTAGATGGTGCTGTGTGTTAAAGTCCCAACATATTTATTTATCATTTCAGCACATATCACAACGCCATGTTATACCATATTTTATTATAAACATAATCAAATAACGTATCAAGTATAAATACATTTATGTACATATAAATGAATAATGGATAACATTAAAAAAATATAAATATCTTTCATAATATAAACAATTATAACTTGTAATATAAATAATAAGATAAAGAAATAAAATTACAAACTAGCATTTACTTTATTTAATCAAGGTTGCCAATCATATCATAATCATTAATTACCTAAGTTGAAACAAATTCACCAATAAAAGTAGAAAACTCTCCATGATGACATGTTTAGAAATTATAAATCATTGTGATGTATTATTTCTTAACGATATTTATTGAGCGTTAAAATTACCTAACAGAAACTATTTTAATAACTAATCTAATATTATAGAGAAGAAAAATTTGTTTTCTCTTTATTTGTTTGTATCGAATACTCTCCGAATCTACAGAACCGATTTAGATGAAATTTGGTAAGAAGATAGTTTAAAACCCTAGGAAGGACATAAGAGTTTTTATCCGGGAAATCATCCTTTTTAGGGGGGTAAAAATAGGGGTGAAAAATTGTATTGGGAAGCAACCAGGGACACACCCGAGCGAAGTGAGGGTAAATCGCTAGTGACAAATAAGAAGGTAGGAGTTATCACATAGTCTTAAGCGGGATATATTTCGTTTAATTTTTTTTATTAGCTAAATACCCTCTCTCCGCTCGGGTGCGCACTAAGTACGTTTTAATTTTTTTCGAGCGAAACCCTAATCTTTTTCTAAAATAAAATTAGCCTAAATTACTCCTTACAACATCAGCTATCTGCCAGTCCCGTCAAAATCAATCCAGCCGTTTCGGAGATTATTCGGAACAGACAGACAGACCAAAAAAAGGTTAAAAATTGTGTTTGTGTGTGTGTGTGTGTTCGTTATTTTTTCACGCTGAAACGACTCGACGGATTTGTATGAAATTTATAAGGTACATTGATACTATGACCAGGGAATAAAATATAGGTCATTTCTGGGTACCGACGTAAGCGAGGGAGGCAAGGTACTTGTTTTATTTATAACTAGCATTGCTCGCGGCTTCGCCCGCATTCAGACGACCAAAAACCAAATTCTTTGGTTTTACATTAGTATACTCTTACATTGCAGTTTTTGTATTTTTTCTGAGAAATGAGACATTTTCCCGCGGTAAAAAGTATCCTATATGTTGACCCGGACAACCATCACTACCAAATTTCATCAAAATCCCTCCAGTGGTTTTTCTGTGATGCGGTAACAGACAGACAAAAATTCTAAAAACTATAGATACGGCCTCTGTATCGATAATAATATCTATTTCAATTTAAGATTTTCTAAAAAAATCTTTAATGTACAAATTCGGCTTAGTTACAATTTTATTATATGTATAGATTAGTAAGTAAATAAATTATAAATAAAACATATGCGTTCATCTTTAATTTTTTCCTGTAGAAAAAGAAATAGTATGTAAATTAAAAAAAAAAGGGCAAAATAGGTTTTGCTATTTTTATCTAATAGGCAAACGCGTGTAATGATGAATTTCTGGCCCTGAGAATAACAACGATTTTCCATGGATATTACAGCAAATGACTCAAATGACTCTCCGTGCCACTTGTAAAGGAAGTGACGATAGAACGCTATGTTGAATGTCTATAATTAAACATTATTTTTTATAATAAGTACTAAGTCATAAAATTATGTGTAGATATATATAGATAATTATCTTAACAATGTATATTTATATTTTTAAAGTTTCTGTAACAATATTTTTTGGCACTCCTAAAAGCCACGAAATAAAAAAAATGAATTTAACAATATTTTTCGGATTTTCGGTTTAAAAACGCTTTATTTATTTCTCAAAAGAATTCAATTAATGAGAATAACAAAAAAATAAAAACAGACTTCAAACAAAAGCACTAAAAAGTAAAAAGTAACTGATTGGTAGTTTTCATTTACTATACATACCTAATCAAATATTTTCGAAATCGGTGCCAGCCCATACAAAGCAAAGCACACCGACTTCGAAAATATTTGATTAGGTATGTATAGTAAATGAAAACTACCAATCAGTTACTTTTTAATTTTTAGTGCTTTTGTTTGAAGTCGGTTTTTATTTTTTTGTTAAAAAGTTTTTATTTTTCCCTTTTTAGTGTAGACAGTAGTAGCAAAGTAAGAATTCTAAAGTGTTAGGCTTGTCAAACCAAACAAAATAAACCCAAACTCAAAGTATCTACTATTAGTCGTTGAAGAGTTCTACCTATCCACCCTCTGGCCTTACCATCAGATCAGGTCAACAATACCGAAACACTGTACTATCAACGGAAATAGAAACACTTGCAAAGTTTCAAGTCAATATGACAATTAGAAGTTGGTTAAATTCATTATTAGCTATTTTTCCACCCTTAGGGGTAGTATTTTTTTTTGAAATTTAAATGGGACCAATCTGGAAGTATACCCTTTCAAACAAAACAAAAATTGTCCAAATCGGTTTATAAATGACGAAGTTCTGAAGTAACAAATATAAAAAAAAATATACAGTCGAATTGAGAACCTCCTCCTTTTTGAAGTCGGTTGAAAATTTACAAGCAGGTTGTTGAATATAGATTTTAAAGAAATTTTAACAAACTGAGCCGATGCTGAGGGGCAACTTGCAAGCTGATGTATTTCTTTTAAAAAACAAAGGATACGGCATGGGACGCATGTTCCAGGCAGGTGAGTAAGCAGGTGCGTCTGTCATATGTTTGACACAATTAAATGGATAGATGCCCCGTAGCGATCGCTTTCGTTACAATTTTTTAAAAGTTTAGGATCACAAGTTACTTTGTTTTAAGTACCAACTACTGCCCACTGCTTATTTTTTTCCAACACCTTCAACAAATATCGTTATATTTTAGCCAATGTATACAAAAACTTAACAAATTATATACTAAAACCTTCCTCGGGAACCACTCTATCTATTAGTGAAAACAGCATGAAAATCGGTGAAGTAGTTTTTGGGTTTATCGCGAACAGACAGACAGACGCAGCGGAGGACTTTGTTTTTATAATATTCGTATGTAGTGATAAATTATATTCTTTTTTCTTATAAATATCTTTCCTTCCCCGGTACCTCCAGAGTTTAACGCGTTCAAACAAACAAAACCATCAGCTTTATATATATGTAGGTACATAAGTACTTACTATAAATGTACAAGAAGTTCTAGTCAACTGAGTGTAGATAATATCGAAGAAGTGTAAGTGAAACGATGTGAAACGTTATGGTCACGGAGCATATCGACCATCAAATTAATCTTCAAGTACGACTGGTCATGAATGGGATGCGCTAACCTGCTTTGCGATGAATTGTAAATTAAAAAAAAAAAGTACTTGGATGTCTTTTTAAGTACAGTTGCTAAAAAAAATATTAAACTGATATCGCATTACTATTGTAAATGCCGAAGTTTGTTCGTGCGTGTGTAATTGTGTACGTTTTGTCACTTCTTCACACCAAGATAGCTGGATAGATCTAAATGAAACTAGCAACTCACCCTGGCTCCGCTCGGGTTCGTCCGTACTTACGTTTTTACGTTTAGTATAGATTTCCTTGCTTTACGGTGAAGGAAAACATCGTGAGGAAACCTGCATGTCTCAGAGAACTTAATAAGTTTAAACTTTCGAAAGACATGTGTATTCCGCCAATCCGCACTTCGCCAGCGTGGTGGTCTATGGCCTGATCCCCGCGTATTGAAGGGAGGCCAGTGTAAAAAGGGCTGAATACAATAGATTTCTCAGAGATGAGATATTTTCCCGCAGTAAAAAGTATCTTATATGTTGACCATATCATCATACCAAATTTCATCAAAATCCCTCCAGTGGTTTTTCTGTGATGTAGTCACAGACAGACAGATAGACAGACAAAAATTATAAAAACTATAGATTCGGCCTCTGTATCGATAATAATGTTTATTTCAATATGGTTTTCCAAAAAATATTTAATGTACAGATTCGGCTAAGTTACAATTTTATGATATGTATAGATTAAATATTTAGTACACAGATAGACTGGCGAGGTAGCACATAAGCTAATGTCAGTAATAAAAATTTGCCTACAGGGGCGTTGTATTTACATAATATTATAGAAATAAAAGACACCATTAATTAATAAGTAATTAATTAGCTACAATAACATATCTTATGCGGCAAATATTTATTTTATTTCATATGGTACGTAATTAAATATAGAATTATTCAATATTCATAGAACTTTTTAATATAAAATACTGATAAATAAGATCATAAGCATTTTTTAATATAGGTCGAATATATTTTAATATCAGTAAGTAGATTCAGAAGGTGGACTTGAAACATTGTATCTAAAATAACCTAAATAAAAATTAATGTCAATTAAGTACAAAGTACATATATATATATATATATATATATATATATATATATATATATATATATATAAAACCTTTTTAACAAAAAATAAAAACCGACTTCAAACAAAAGCACTAAAAAGTAAAAAATAACTGATTGGTAGTTTTTATTTACTATACATACCTAATCAAAAATTTTCAAAGTTGGTGTGCTTTGCTTTGTATGGGCTGGCACCGATTTCGAAAATATTTGATTAGGTATGTATTTAATAGGTAGGCTTTAATTATTTAGCCAAAGCACACCGACTTCGATAATATTTGATTAGGTATGTATAGTAAATGAAAACTACCAATCAGTTATTTTTTACTTTTTAGTGCTTTTGTTTGAAGTCGGTTTTTATTTTTTGTTAAAAAGTTTTTATTTTTCCCTTTTTAGTGTAGACAGTAGTAGCAAAGTAAGAGTTCTAACGTGTTAGGCTTGTCAAATCAAACAAAATAAGTCCAAACTCAAAGTATCTACTATTAGCCGTTGAAGAGTTCCACCTATCCACCTTCTGGCCTTACCATCAGATCAGGTCAACAATACCGAACCACTGTACTATCAACGGAAATAGAAACACTTGCAACTTGCCTTCGATTTCCCTGAGATCCCATCATCAGATCGTGACTTGGTGACTATGTGACCACCTGAAAAACTATACTCTTTCAAACAAAAAAAGAATTTTACAAATCGGTCCAGCCATCGTTGAGTAATCGGGGAACATACATAAAAAAAAGTCCCCGACGAATTGAGAACCTCCTCCTTTTTTTGAAGTCGGTTAAAAATACGTATAATGAATAACCAGTCAAGACTTGCTTAGCAACTTCATTGAAGATAAATTATTGTGCAAACGAAAACAGTTGTTTGTATTGCCAATACTTGCATTGGCGATTAGATATTATATCTGGTTATAATGAAGTAATAGTTACTTATTTTTGTTTCAAAAACCATTCTTCCATCTATACTAATATTATTAAGAGGTAGTTTGTGAATTTGTGTGATTGTGAGTTTGTGAAGTTATAGGGGGTAATTTCAGGATCTACTAAACCGATCTAGATGAAATTTGGGAAGAAGATAGTTTGAGACCCTGGGAAGGACATAAGATACTTTTCATCCCGGAAATCATCCCGTTTTTATTGGGAAGCAAGCTATGGACGAACCCGAACGAAGCGAGGGTGAGTCGCTAGTACGGTATAAAATAATAATTCCGGATTGACTCATGTCAAAGGGCTCCTAAATAAGAGAATCAGTTGAGAATGCTATCTGCTAAATTTTGTTTGTGACCTATAATCGGGGCGAGATTCAAGAGTACCACAATATCTGGATGCAATCTATGTCATTGCCAAATTTTATCGAAATCTGTTCAGCGTTATAAGCGTACAAAATGTAAAACAGACAGACAAAATTACTTTAACATTTATAATATTAGTATTAATAAGTCCATGAATGCTCCTTCGACGCCTAAATCTCTCATTCTCTGGCGATGTAAATACGTTACATGCTTTTGTAGCATACGGTCATGCGGCTTAGAAACGATACAAATACTTTCATGAATACATGTACATATATTTATAATAAAATAAAATAATTTCTTATAAGGTAAATCGATGAAACACTCTACAATGTAGCGGAAAATTAACTATTGTACAGGTATTACGATCAACAATAACTACTGTATTTTATGAGTCAGACGCTTTATAATAATACTAAGAGCATGACTAAAATATTACTTTTATAAATCTTTATATACTTACATAGTATATATAATAACTATTAGGGAACATATGATGAGTCTGTAATTATCATAAAAGAGTGATGTCATGGTAGTAGGAGATCCCGATCTATCTGGTTGACCCCTTGCTCTTTTTCCAGACGATTTTTGTTAATCATAAAACATATTAACAAACACGACCCAGAGGGGTTATCACCAAAAATTTGCTCAAGACTATTTAAAAAAAAAAATTCAAAGTTTTTTAAGTACTAAAACTCTTCCTATGACACATTAGTAGCAATCGAAAATAAATAACTTGTAGAAAAACATTTGGCGGCATTTTTCGAACACATTACCTAACACCCAGGTATAAACAGATAAATTGAAGTATGTAGTTAATTACTCGTACCGTTTTCCGGAACGAACCAAGTATCAAAATGTGGATAATTTAATAAGAAAGTTAATTATTAGAGTTGTCATATCAAAACATCTGTAGAGGTTTTTTAGTAAAAAAATAGCCTGGCGCAAATTTTTGGTCTTAATACGTTTTGTATTCAGCCCTTTTTAACGTCCCACAGCTGGGCACGGGCCTCCCTTACATAAGAGGGGGATCAGGCCATAGTCCACCACGCTGGCCAAGTGGTGATTGGCGGACTTCACATGTCTTTCGAAAACTTGCTAGGTTCTCTCAAACATGCAGGTTTCCTCACGATTTTTTCTTATACGTTTTATGGTTTACAAAATAATTTTCGCCTGGAAACAGAATGAGGGGTCCACCAGATAGATCGGGAACTATGGTATTAAATTTTGATACCAATATGGCATAGTAGATGCTAACTATTAAATGATTTTAATAGAATCGTTACAAGTTGATAGACAAGCTTATACTTAACGGTGAAACGAAATGAAAAGTAGTCTGGGTCACTACTTCTTTAGAACATTTGTAGGCCAATAATGTTTTTGCCTTTAAAACAAAAATTGAAGTATGTAAAAAGGAGGTCATCAAACTAGATATCGAATTTACTATTTCATATTTATTACAAACATGGCTTTATTTACTTCAATACTTTTATAACAAAAAAAAAATCATTTGGTTGCTCAATCTAAGTGCGCACTTAGAAGCCATTTTTGGAAATTCAACATCTAGCTGTCTAATATAAACAGTTTTAAATATATAATGGAAAAAACTTAATTTTACAAAATGTTGAATGAGAATTTGATAAATAATCATAAAATGTAATTACGTTTCAGCCGCACAAGGCTATTCTGAGATCAAATGAGTTACAATGGAGTAGAAACAAGTATAAGTAGGTTTTTGCTTTTGTTTTTGTCAAATAAGACGATCTTTAAACGAGGAAGATCCTTGATATAATCTGACTTAAGGCTTATTGTCGTCGTTTTGCAGCGTGATTTTTTGTTAAAATCATTGGTACAGCAAATGTTGTCGACGTGGCTAAGCTAGCAAGCTGGCAAAACTAGCTCTAAGCCACTCCGGAACTAATAATACTAATTAAGTAATTAAGAATAATATCTGTACATTGTTATAGACTAGTACAAAATTGGCTTCTCAGCAGTAGGGACGTTTGAACATGGCAACGTATAAGTCGATTAGATAACATTTATAATGTTTTACGGTAATTACACGCGATATACGTAATCTATACTAATAATATAAAGAGGAAAGATCTGATTTTTTGTTTGTTTGTTTGTTACCAATAGGCTCCGAAACTATTGAACCGATTTAAATGAAATTTGGTAAAAAGATAGTTTGAGACCCTGGGAAGTACATAGGATAGGACTTTTTATTTCGGTAATCATCCCTGGAGGGATCATCCAAGGAGGTGAAAATGGGGATGAAAGTTTGTATGGGGAATCAATAAATATTAATATATGTTTATAGTTATGATAACGATTAGGTATATCTCGCCATTCTGTAAAGTTAGAGGCCTCACCGGTCATTACGCATCGCATTATGCTTAATCGTTATATTATTAACATAAAATATTATGTAATATAGAAAAAAAAAATTAAGCCAACCGTATAACAAAATGACTAGTTCCATGAAGATAAAAACATTTGCAGATAATATTTAAATATCTAGTGCATTTACTTAGACAATTTTAAACTCGAACGGGTTAAAGTTGCTCCTATAATATATATATATATATTATTTTCAACGAATGAAATCAAGAGCGAGGGCGCATTAGCGAGACAGGAAACCTTTTGTCCCTTTTTATCCGCCGGTTACGATAGGGACAGGGAGAAAAAGACGGTTAAAACCGTTTCGAGATAAAATAAGTAATAAAACCTTAACCGACCCAACTTGTATGACGTCGTGATGACATCAGCGTTACTTATGAATTGAGTCTACAAGTATCATAGAAATATGACATTTGACTGTTGCTATGTGAAAAATTCTAACGTGAAAAGTGCACGCTCAATTAAAACAATGCAATGGTGGATCATGTATGAAATAACACGCCTACGAAATGAATTTCATTTGATATTTTTGAATTATGGATAAGTACAAAATTTTCCTATGAAGACCATGAATGTTATGTAACTCGAGTCGAGACTATATCATGGCATTGTCCTTTGAACGTTATATAAGACGTACCTGTTTTCCGCCGGCAACCATTTTGCTGGTTTTAATATAACACAGGTACAAAAGTCACGGTCACACACACACACACAATAGGGTGAATATACAAAATATACAAGATAATTCTGTAAAAGCCGCGTCTGCCGGACGCGGCGGTAGAGTTTGAACTGAACGGTCGTGATGCGCCTGCGCAGGACGAAGGCTTACCTGATATTGAAATTACATGCCCACAACCAAATTTAGCCTCTATATCAGCAATTGATACAGGTTATAATCCAATATAATATCATTACGGCGCATAGTTTTATTTATATATCTGAGTACATCGAACGCTCAGTGCAACTTAACTTTGCACCTAGGCAGGTAGCTTTCTGTGTATATTGACGTAGGTTTAATTCACATTAATGCTATGGACGACGGCCTACGGATATATTTCTTTCTCACTTCTAAATGGAATCGTGATCCAATCGATGACTAAAGACGTAAGGTTATTTTATATATTAACTTTAAAAGTAAAGACTGAGCTATGCTTGGAATTATAGTTAACTTTTGGTTATATCATGATAAATTATATCTATTACTTCACAAACTTCTACATCACTATAACAAAAAATACAATAATTAGCAGTAGATGCGATGCATTTGATTATATTTAAAATTAATTAAAAATAAATGTAACTGATAATATGTACATTTTACAAAGATTTACTTGAAAATGTATCACAAGGAAAACTTTTAAAATATTCCAATACATATAACATTGATTGGTTATAGTTTAGATGTTAACATTCTCCATAAGATGATTAAGACCGGCACGTTTCGAAGCCATTAACAAGAGAATTGATTGAAGATGGTTAAAATACTTACGACATATTATATCATACATGCAATGTACATAACATATATATATATATATATATATATATATATATATATATATATATATATATACTTATTATAAAAATAAGTCCCCCGGCCGCGTCTTTCTGTCCTCCTGTCTGTCCTCCTGTCTGTCTGAACGCGATAAACTCGAAAACTACTGAACGGATTTTTATACGGTTTTCAACAATAGAAAGAGTAATTCTTGAGGAAGGTTTAGGTATATAATTTATTATGCTTTTATGTAAATTAGCTGAAATACGGCGACAAATGTTGAAGAGGTCGCAAAAAATCTCGCCAAATGGGAACTTTCCACGCGAACGCCGCGTAAACTAGCAAAGATACAGTTAAGTAATGTACTAGAGAATTCAAAATCTATAAAAATGCTACAAAAAAGTCCGCGATAGCATATCTCTATCTCTTACGGTTGACTTACAATAACCACTTTTATGTTAACATTTTTAATTAAAAACATTACGTTATTTTCAAAGTTATTTTCTTTAGTTCGGTATTAATCCTTATCCAAATGAATATTTTAGTTAGCTTAGTCATTTAATGCAGATTAAAATTGCTCTTTACACTAAATCAATCAGATGAATAGTTTTTGAGATATCGTTGTTAGAAGTAATTAGTAGCGAAACATTTTTAATGCTTGGCGAGCATTGAGATGCCTACGGCGAGTCCATCCCCTCTGCCCCGCATCGCTCGACCGCCTGCTCAAGCTATATAAACCGGGCGATGTAGCGCGCGATCCTAGGATACTTTTTACCGCGGGAAAATATCTTATTTCTGAGGAAAAATACAAAAACTGCAATGTAAGAGTATACTAATATGTAACACCTAAGAATTTAGTTTTTGGTCATCTGAACGCGGGCGGAGCCGCGGGCAATGCTAGTATATATATAAATGCGTGTGACGAGACGATAATTAAAACTCGACACTGGCTATACGTCGCTAATCTACGGAATAGAGGACTTGAAGTCAGCGTCATAGTACTTTACTTCATTTTCCTATGTATTTTTAACCGACTTAAACGATGGAAGTTTGTGTGACAAGATATACGTTGATTGAAATAACTTTGATTATATTATTTTTTAAATTTATTATTTATTATTATATATTATAAAGAGGCAGAGTTTGTGTGATTGTTTGTTTGAACGCACTTATCTCAGGAACTAATCGGATTTGAAAAATTCTATTTGCGTTAGATAGCCCGTTTATTGAGAAAGGCTAGTCTTTTATATACTAATTACTGAGTAAGCTACGTTAGTTTAAATATTTTAATTATAAAAAAGATATCTCTTTAAGAGTGGAATAGGTAGTAGGTACTTATACTTACTGATTACAAACGAAAATTTATGTTAACAATGGTTTTGCTAGAACAAATCATTTTCTATGATAAATGGCAATCTATTGCCAGACAGAGGAAGAACGCCAGTACTTTTGTATCTAACAATAGAAATAATTGGTCAAAACGGCATAATTGGGACATGTGCATCCGTGCCACTAACAAAATTTTCAAGCGACAGTATTTAACTACTAATATATATTCATGTGTTGCTGTGTTTGTTCTCTTCTCATATATTTGACTCTTGGCGTATTTTACGTTCTACGGATGGACGTATGTTTTATACACTGAAAGAAAATCGAATAATGCATAAAGTATTGGATAGAAATGAAATCGATAATTCTATCGACATGTAGAAACTACTGCATGCATTTCGATTTAAAATGATTCAAAAATAAACTATTTCGGCAATCTAGTAGTTAGCTTTCATGGCTGTAGATTGTGACGGTCTAGGGGTTTCAGTCACAGTCGATGAGGAAAGGCCAAAAGTGGAGTTTTTTTTTTTTTTCAATAAATAATAATGCAAAGCATTTTCAATTATTATCACTCTGTAGAAAGCTGTACGGTAATATAAAAAGTATCACTATAAATATATACGTTATACATATAATATGTATGTATTTAACAATTACAGGTACGTAATATTCGTAGCTACCAATGTAGTTCAAATTACGCCACAAAACTGAGCAAATATGTAAATAATCTATTGGTGTAGGTATTATTTCGGCCAATTTCGGTCACATATCCACATGTACAACGACAGCATATTATAAATAATGTGCAATCAGGTCATCAAGCTAAGAGCAAAAAAGGAGCAACAGAATTTTATAAAAAAAAAAACAAAACAAATAAAAAACCTTATTACCCACAAAATTATATCCTATGTCAATGTCAATGTAAATAAGGAAGAAAATCATTAACACCTCATACATTAAAATCCCTCACGCCATTTAGGCTAAAGAAAAAAAAAATGGAAATATTGTACCTAACATATTTGCATACACTCAAAGAAAATATATATTAAGTATATATAGTAATAGCGTAACAATAGTATATATATTGGATACAAAATTAGCTTCTCTAGCATAAGTAGAGCTTGTTCGTACGAAAGCGAGTGGGTAAGATGAAAGAAAAACCTTTTATCTCCCTACTCAATGTATTACGTGTATGGTGTTGGCGCGACGTGCGGGTGCAGTGCCCACTAACTAGATAACGCGTGTCCCACTTTCTAGCTTCCTTCCTATGCGCTCACATTCGACTAAGAATATATCTCATAAAATGCTCAATAACATCACGGAATTTAAAAAAAAATTAAGCAATCCTTATAACTAAATATCTCCATTACAAATATTTTTTGGATTTCACTTAGTTTTATTGTAAAAAATGTTTGAATTAATATATAAAGGAGCAAATATTTCATGTCCAAAAATACTTCCTTTAGCATCGACATTAGAAATGAAAAAACACATATGCATATTTTCCCTTGTCAAATGATCTGTACCCAGCAATTTTTAAATACAAATTCAAAGAACCATTAAATATCTAATTTCGTTTGAATTGTTAGCAGAGGGACATAAATCTCAAGATTCGACATGCAAATAAAATGTTTTATTGATGATTATGTGTCCAGAACATTATAAACACTATGGTCATGGTAATAGGTGTGCTGGTATTTAAATTATGATTTTTATTATTCTTTTCAGTTCTTTCAAGAATTAACATTTTCATGCAACAAACACAACTTATTTGCTTAACACAAGATGAGATACACCATTATTGTTTATAATTATGTAATTAGAAATGAATTGGAGAAATGCATTATATCATATATGTGAATGGTAAGTATTGTTAAAATTATGTTATTTTTATTATTTATTTTACTGAGTTCCAAACATTTCCTATACTATAACTTTCCCCACCAACAAACATAACAAAGTAATTCAAGCATTAAAATCAAATTGGCTTCCAACTATAACAAAAATATTTTTATCAAACAAACACATTAAAAGTTAAAGAGTTAAAACAAAAATTCAATACACTCCAGGATAAATTTAGCAAACATAGCATACAATTTAAAAAAAAGGAATAAAACTAAAAGAAAGTCCAATCAGTAATAAAAAAACTGAAATTTGCAAAGCATGACTAACCAATACATCATTCCCACTGGGAACTATGATTTTAGTAATATATTCAAGTATCTGAAAAATAAATATTTAGTAAGTATAATAGGCAATTGTATTAAATTAAAATAAGCTAAGCAGTTGCATAAAGCCTTCATTATAATATAAGAATCAGCATAAAAGAAAGTTATAAAATGAACATTAAATTAAAGCTTTAATGACCCTACTTGCTGTGCCAGAGGTTGCGGATTTGAGTTCCACTGGAGGAATTTATTTGTTACGAGCATAAATGTTTAGTACTCCAGTCTTGGGTGTTTATATTTATTTATAATATTATGTATATAAAGTTATATATATGTAGTGTATCAACTATCTGGCATCCATAACACAGGCCTTGTATCTTACCACGGAACTAGATGGTGTTGTGTGTTAAAATCCCAACATATACAATATAAAAAAATAATAATTAAACATTCTATTCATTCAATCTTCATATAAAACGTTTGATATACACGTATTATATATAAAGATACAGGTTTTAAAAAAGTTCAGTATTCTATATGAACTTGTTTTATAAAAATGAGAAATTATCAATGGTTAACAACCTTATATCAGCTTATTCGAAACAATTTATTTTAATTGTATTCAGATAAGTTGAAAGCAACCAATATAAATATATATTTAAAATTGTTTTTACATATTTACTTTTCATATGTAGATGTCAAAACTATAAAATATATCTGCATGGTATAAAAAAATATATTAAATGTGCTATTTATGTTAATTTCTAATTGTATTTTTTTTCGAATAAGTTTACTTTCAATACTATTTTTATTGATATTTTTTTAATATAAAAACAGAAATATAACTTAAATAAAGTTTTAATAATTAATTAACGTAAATTGCCCAATAAATAATATTAATCAATTTATAATGAAGCATTAACTAATTGTGCATTATGTTAATCACTCCACTACCTATATCATAGATTATATATTTTAGTGACCATTTATTTTCACAAGTATAATATAATCTAAAACATCAAAGATATAAGATATTCAATGACCACTGCCTGTTAAACAAACACTTTTACTTTTTGATGTCTTATACATAAACAACTCTTTATAATATTGTTTTACACCATTCATCTACTAAGTTCCATTCATATAAGTAAGAGCTAAATAATGTACGTTCAGTGATTTAATATGCTGCTTGATCACATTGCAATGGTGAAATCAGGAAAAACACGCATCAACATTCTGATTGTCGATGTTCGTAAAGTAAGAATACTAAATACTAAGCTTTTAATAAAATATAAAAGCGAGACTTACCGATTTAGGCATGTTTGCGGTTTAGGATCACAATCTGTAACAAAAAGCACTATGTAAGTGACATTATCACAAAAATTTGAGATTTAGGAAAGCGGTTGACATGTATTTTGTGCCGCGTCAACTTGATATAAGAAGTTGTGAGATAATCAATTATTAAACGTGTGTAAAAAGTATGTTTTCTTTTCTTTAACAGAGGATTCACAATGTTTTCTCATAAAATAAACGTATACAGGCGGCGACTGTAAATATGTAGTCACCGGCGGGGATTCGTAAGTTACGGGAGAATAAGACGACATCACACGTTTTATGTTCAAATTACAGAAGTAATTAATTTAATTTGATCACAGACACTAAACTTACCCAATAAAAAGAAGAGTATCACCTAATAATCCACATAAGTAGCACAACACACATGAAGAAAGCACACACCCAAAAGAGCCACAAAAATATCACGATGTGATGTGACAAGTGACTGCGTGACGTGGTAAACAGTGCTACCATATATCATAGTATAAAATATACCATAGTTTATAACAGAAATTATCACAAATAGGTACATGGCAATAATTAATCATTTAATGACATTTTATTCAGAGAAACAATTTGTTGTGTTTACTGAAGTGAATTTAATTCACTAATAAAATAAAAAACGTTTTTAATCTGATATTGTTTTATTGACTAATTTTTATTAGTGTATTAAACATAAGTCATATAAAAATGAGTCAAAATTTATAAAAATATTAAAAAAAATACCTTCAAAAATATTATTATTTAAACTAAACTTGCAACCAGGCTATAATTTATAAATAACTGCAATTTTCTTCGACCTTTCTTGTTAATACCAATAATCAATATACATATACTAGCAGAACCCGCGGCTTCGCACGCGTTCAATCTACAGCAAAAACTCTTTTGCTTTATGTTATATTATAGCAACACACCCTTGCTTTACTTGGGTTCGTACCTATGTATTTATATAATATTAAATTATTTGGATATTGTTAACACAAAAATAATAAAATTGCGATTAAAAAATGGGAGGGGGGGGGGGGGGTAGGAGGGTGTAAAATACTTTACTTCGAAAGAGTGCGACCATAAACATCGTGAAACGAGATATTTATATATTAGATAGAAATTATGCGGCCCTAGATTGGCATGTAATAACAAATGCTATGAGTAGTAATACGAAGAAATGTTCGTTTACATATTTGTTGTGTAATTTGTATTAACCTCAAATAAAAAGTAAGTATAAGATGGAAATTTAAAAGCTACTAAAAGAAAATCGAATTAAATTGACATTTTTAACTTTATATCGTGCAATTTATCATTATTACATCGACTCATAAAAATAAAATAATACAATAAAAGAACAAATTATGTATATAGAAAATTTGGATGTGAACTTAGTGCTAAAAACTTTTTCAAAGACATAACAATTTCTTGGTCTTTGTTATTGGCAAAAGACGGCTTGATTTTCGCCCAAAGAGTCGACATTGCCATTCATCAGGGAAATCCAGCATATTTCGAGGCATGTAGGAGTTAGGACTTGTAATAAAATTATTAAGTGTACATTTGCTATATATTTTTAAATAAAATATGCGTACAATATAATTTTTATTTTTTATAGATCACCTATATGTAGTTTCTTAGTAAGCCCATGTTCCAGCAGGGCGGTAAGATAGCATGTCTCATTTTATACTTTACAATATAAAACAATAAGCAACATATATAAACAACACCTTACATAATATTAACTCAGTAGTTTGTGACATATTAGAATAAAAGGAAAAAAACATAGTTTTAATTATAAAGAATTTTCGAAACAAATAAGGTCATATGATAGAACTTTTTTTTATGATTTTATTATGATCTAAATCTATGAAGTTATAGTACGTCTCATTCATAAAAAGCATCACCAAGAGAATTGAATACTGAGAATGAGTGGTTGGCGTAGTTAAGAGATAGAAACTCCATTGCAGAGTAAGATTCATTGGGGAAGACTTCACGAAAGGAGAGCGCCACACGTAGGGCAATTTATAGTGATATCTCTTTTATACCTAGTTTTTTGCTTCTATTGCGTTCGCATCTTACTTGTGCAATGTATTGTACCTGGAAGTTAGACTAGCTGAAGAAAGAATTGAGAAAGATAGGTGCATCCTGCGGTGGTCCTGACTGACTGATGGATCAACACACAGCCTAAGCCACTGGTCGAATAAACGTGAAATTTTGAGGACGTATTCCTTATATGATGTAGGCATTAGATAAGAAAGGATTTTTCGAAATTCATCTCCTAAGTGGGTAAAATAGGGGCTGAAAGTTTGTACGATACTCTGTAATTAATAAGTACAAAAAAATCACTATAGACAATTTAATTTTAAAACTTTCTGCAAAATGATGTCCACATAGCTATAATCCCTCCACGATCGCGGACACGCCAGCGTGTTAGATAACAATAGATTTCTTAGAATTTTAATAAATTTCTCAGAAATTTACCTTATTACCTTTATGGTGTTGTATTTAAATTTACCTTTATGGTGTTAAAATATAAAAATGGTGATTTCGTCAATTTTGGACGTCTTATTGCTTTAGCCTATAATTTTTTCAGTTTTTGTCTTTTGAGAACAAATAATATCCATTTTCTTTGCATTCTGGTACTGCACATTTTGTTATTTTAATTAAATTTTAAATAAAATGAAAAAATCTAAAGGTTATAGTGATCGCGACATCTGGCGGGATAAAATGGCAAAATTCTTCCTCATTTGCTTAGCATGAAAATCTTAGTCAACCTGAAACTTGGGAAATATTATTTTATCGTAATTACGTACTGTACCTTAGGATGATTATAGTGTATTAGGCTTCGATCAACAATGATAACGTGTCACATATAAAATCAAAGCTAAATTCTGTCAGTGTGAATATGCACTTATACAGCTTCATTTGTATACTAACGAACCAAGACAAAGTCTTATAATAGTTTTATTTTTAAGCTAATCAACACCATAGCATCTTGTTTTTTTAAGTCACAAATCTTCGAGTTCTCATCATACACTTATGATCGTTTCGTAAGATTTATAATCTTTATTGTAAAATCAACCATATAAAAAAAAGCACTTTTTCGCGTTATTGCATTGTGTGATGTTATGTTTTGTTTCTGTTTGCTTTATTGAATTGGCGCGTATATTGGCTGACCTGGGCCAACATTCATAGCGGATTTAAAATTGTTCAAAATTTCATTTTTATATTATTTCGTGGGTTAAATCTTAAAATATTGACTTAATCTACATGTACGTACGTGACTTGCTTACGTTGGCAGTGTTTCAATAGAACTAATCGAAATATATGCTCACTTTTCAAATCAGCTGATATTTACTGAGATGGATTTCTTACGCCGCGCCGACCCGATATTATAGTAGTATTGTTGATCGAAGGTATATTAGTGTATAATCTGTGTTTTGGCCTTTGAGTTTGACAGTTGTGATTTGTGACAACTGACAACTGACCTGACAGATAAATGGCAGCAGCGCTGCCAATTGGCGGGTAAATTACCAGAAAAGCGAGTAATTTTAGGCGATTTTTGTTGGTGGGTAATTTTAAGTTTTTGACGGGTATTTTAGTAGAAAGCAGGTACCTATATTAGTTTAGCTGATTAATTTAATATTCTAAGTTTTATAATGTTTAATTTAATTATTTAAAGTTGTTTAATTGAAAACTGATTACAATGACTTCTTTTTCTAACAGTACTTTCTTTTATTCTACATAGAATATGAATAAATTACTTTAAAAATAACTATTTTCGGATATTCTGCTCATGGTTGGCGCTGGCGTGGCGGGATAAACCGGGTATTTTGAGGTTTATTGGTCGGGTAAGTAAAAAACTGTTATATGGCAGCCCTGTTAATCACTAATCAGTTGCACTTACCAAAATCCGAATACCGAATACTGCTTACCGAATGCCGGGTGTCGGATAAATAAATAAAATTAATAGATACATATTACTTAAGTAGACATACCTATTTAAGTTAAGGTAAATCGTAAAAAGTAATTGAAAATTAAACGTTAACGCAAACAGTCAAATTTGATAACATTTAAATTATATCCAATTTGTATTTATTTGTATAATAATATATCAAGTTTTCTCATTAACTAGATAAGTTATATATACCTAGATAAAGAAAAATAATGTCTTCACCGTTACGTCGATTATGTCACTGGGGTCCAATTGCAGTCTTAGGTAAAAAAATAATTCATTCTTGTTCTTAAAAATAAAATTGTACACAAAATTATTTTATGTTTTGATTTATTTAATTAATTTTTCAACTAATTTAGAATTTTTATCTGCCAATCTCTACAACTTAAGTACTATTTTCATCAGGTATTATAAAATTAATAACATGGTCAATGATACATCTCATTGGGATGTGGTGGCCACCTCATGAGAGCCTGGGAGCAGCTTTACATGCTTTATTATTTTTACTTTTGGCTGCTTCCACCTTATATTACTTCCTTCAAGCTCTACTTGAAGGACCTGGATTTGTTCCTTTGGGATGGAAACCAGTAAGTGCTTGCAAAATCATTATGTATTATATATAATAAAAAACCTACACACAAAAGGTTTATAATAATTTACATACATATAAATTATAAACAAACATATAATTATAAGTAGTTATTTTGAAAAACATTGGCATAGCAACATAGCAATAGGTTTTTTAGAGACTACAAGGTTCTAAATTCTTTATTTCTTTTCATTTCTGTATTTATTTCAATTCAAATTAAGATCTAAAAAACTTTGAAATTCAATATCATATTACAATGTCATATTATTTTAATTGTTTTTTTAAGGTAACCATTTTTAAGAAATCCTAACTTAAAGATTTTTATTTGCAATACTTTTATAGATTTAGTAATTAGTATTTAGTATGTACCTATATGTATTTTGTATGTAGTGTGTATGCTTCAATATCTAAGTATTTAAATTGGTCTTAAAATTTTTGATATTTGATCTTTTCTCAGTATTGTTAAAAATATATTATCTATCTTTTCCTTATTAAAAAAACTATTTGTATGTATATTTTAAACAAAAGTGCCTATAAGTATTCATAATATATTCATTTATGAGTAATTTAATAGGAATGTAACTACTGATAATTTCATTCCAGGAAAATGAGGCTGACACAGAGTATCTACAATATTGCTCTGTATGCAAAGGATATAAAGCACCCAGATCTCACCATTGTAGAAAATGTGAATAATATTTAAACATTTTGTTCATAATATAATTACTAATGATTTTAAAAAAAATCTACTATTATTATGTTTATATGTAACTAGCGACTCACTCTTGCTTTGCTCGGGTGCGTCCCTAGGTACATTTTAATTCTTTTGAGCGAAATCCCTAATTCTTTTTCTTAAATAAAAGTAGCCTAAATCCCTCCTTTTAACATCAGCTATCTGTCAGTGAAAGTCCCATCAAAATCAGTCCAGCTGTTTTGGAGATTAGCTAGTACAAACAGAAAGACAAAAATTTTAAAAATTGTATTTTTTTTATAAGCACCATGTATAATTTCAAATATATTTGGTAAAGAGCTGTTATTTTCACATTACAAACAGACATATTATATTATGCATACTCTGTATAGATGATTAAAAATAATTTTAGAAAAACATTACCACGATAAAATAAAAGTTTTTTTAAAGATTAATAAATTAAAATATCTATACTTTTTTATTTATTAGTGTATTTTTTTATTAATATATTTATTAATTGACAACAGGTGGTTACTGTGTAAAGAAAATGGACCATCATTGTCCGTGGATCAACTGCTGTGTGGGCCACACCAACCATAGCTACTTCACAAAGTTCCTTATGGCTGCTGTACTGGGATGCTTGCATGCTTCAATTGTAAGTATTGTATATAATAATATTTAAGATTTTAATATTATCATAATAGATGCTTAATTTAAGTTCATACATATTTTCCTAGAAATTGGAATTCATTAAGTTTATAATAAGTTGTTTCTTTAAGTAATCAATTAAGGTCCTGGGTTCGGGTCGTGTGTGTAGATTGTCAGGCCAAGTATAGTTATTGAAATTTTTGTTCAAGAAATCTTATAACAAGATAAAATTGGGAAGTTGGTAATTTTACACCCTATGCCACTTAAAACCGACAGTGCTTCTTTTGATTTATTACCGACGTCCGACGCAAATGGTTAGCCTCAGTTAGGCTAGCTACGGCTGAAATCAATTAGGAGTATGTACTTTAAATAAACTATGACATAGAAATGTTTAGCCATGTGTGTCTTTTGTATTGTTTACATAGTTTTTGTTATATCTTTTGTTTAGCTGTATTAGTTAGTCATATTGTAGTACCAAACGATAACCTACAAATAAAGTCAAATCATTAAATAATTTCATATTCTTAACATTCCCGATTCGAACCTTACTCGATGACGACTGTAGCGGTAGGTGCTCTCCATATGCCTGTACCATGCCATGAACCATGCGTGATACTGTTGAGTTCTGTCCAAATGAAGTCGATGAAACCTTTCGACCTTCGTATATGTCGAATGCCGAATATATACATACAAGTGACCCTGCCACGACACGCAGGTGCTCTCGATCTGCCTGTACCACGCCATCAACCGCGTGTGGTACGCGCAGCACGGGTCGGGGCGCGAGCCGCGCGTGTTCCTGACGCTGGGCTCGCTGCTGGCGGCGCTGCTGGCCACGGGCATGGCGGCGGGCGTCGTGCTCGCCGTCGGCGCGCTGCTGTATTTGCAGGTGGGCTTTATGGGTTGATGATGATATTTTTGGGAGTTACTTTTTCGGGTGAGTGGGGGAAGGGGTGGTTATAGTACATTCTATAGTAATAATCTAAATCTATTTATATTGTCACCTAAAGTGCTACTTAAAATTCTTATTCTATTAACTTAGAAAAGCGAAAATATAAATGGAAGATAAAAAGAATTTATGTAAATCAGTAAATGACTGAGAATGTTACAAAGTAAAAAAAAACACTGGTTTTAAAAATATTAGAATAATTTTCTTTATTTTAATAAAAATATCATCATTTATCCATAGATGACATTTTTAAAAGTTAGGTTAGTTGCAGCTATATTTGTAATATTCATTAAATGGCACTGTTATATAGATTATTATAGTTGATAAAAAAAAAATTATTTCTCACAGATAAAAAGTCAATATAACCCCAAATTTTCTGCTTGAGCGAAGGCTTGTCTATAGTTTCATATAATTTATTACATATTAAACCTCTTACACCCATTGCTTAAATGTTTGGCAGTTTTTTCACTCTCAATGCCAAATGTCTAAAAATGTAAATAGCGGGACTGCAGCCAAGAATTTTTATTGTTACAACCAATTACTTATATAGATAATTGAAATAACAAATACTTGATATTGAGCCATGATTGTAAACTACTTTGTAACTTCACCCTTTAAGAGATACAGTGTACTGTGCAGACTTATAACGTGTAACGTATATGTTATTAACACAATATTTTTTTAGCCTCATTTTAACTGACTAAACTAACTTGTAAACGAGCAGGGCGAGTGAGTCGCTAGTATTGAATAAACCAAATAACTGTGATCATTGTTATTCCATAATCAGATTCGCGGCATTATACGGAATCGAACTACAATAGAGGACTGGATATTAGAGAAGGCGACGTGCAGGCGGCAGGAGGCGGGCTTGCCGGCGTTCGTGTTCCCGTACGACCTCGGCTGGAAGAGCAACATAGATTTCCTCCTCCATGACTCCAAGTACGACGGGATACGGTGGCCGGTAGCTGAGGGATGCGGGGAATATGATCTTACAGTGAGTTGAATTAAATATTACATAACAAGAAAATCATGACACAAAATAAAAAAATAGAGCAAAGATACCAAAAATTCGTGCTGTCTGTGAATGGTATGAATATTAAACTTTTAGGCTTGAAATAATATATTTATAATCACATTAAATAGGTAAAGTTATATTGCATTTCATAATCAGTTTTTTGAGTAAGGTTAAAGTCTATTTGACATTTATTCTGATTCTTAAAGAACGGTGTAAATACACATAAATAAATAATGCGAGCAGAGTCGCGGGAGAACCCCTACTGCGTTCCTTTAATTAAATCGTTCCGAAAGAGTTATGGCCTTTTATTCCATTTAAATATTAAATAATAAAGCTAAAGGGACCACACGTGCGTAAATGTACTTGTCACAATAAAGTCCTATCCATACGTGTTTATAAGTTTGACAATAAAGATCTATTTACACGTTTGTATATGTGTGACATTGAAGTCCTATCCACACGTGTGTGTATGTGTGCGCGCGCAGATAGAGCAGAAGGCGCAGAAGGTGGAGAAGGCGGCGCGCGCGCGCACGTACGTGGCGCGGCGCGCGTACTCCGGGCGCTGGCTGCCGCTGCGCTTCCCGCGCGCCGCGCTGGCGCCGCCCTGCAGCGACGAGCCGCGCCTGCCGCTGGCGCCCGGCGACACGCTGCGCGCCACGCGGCGCCGCAGGTACGCACCGCACATGCTTTTCTTTTTATCGCATAAACTATTATTATTATTATTATAAAATTTTAGTAGTAAAGCGATTTAGCTTTATAGACATAGTGTATGATATTATTAATTAATAAATTTATTTTTATATTTTATATATTGAGTTAATCATATTAAATATCCTAATTTAAATAAAAAAATAATACATTATTAGTATGTGCATGTACGCGTGCTGATGTTGTTCTGAACTATTACCCTAAATAAAAAAAAAATATGAGTTTATATATATGCAGCGCCTTCTATTAATATATATATATATATATATATATATATATATATATATATATATATATATATATAGGATAAACTCATTACCTAATTATTGACTTTTCATTCATCAGTAAAATTACAGAAATTTTATTTAGGAAAACGTATTCCATTATTTTTTTTTTTAAACAATCTAGTCAGTCTCAGAAATTTGCTTAATTAAATGCAAAACGAATTTTGGTATGTATAACATATTATATTCAGCCCTTTTAACTTCTCACTTCTATTTCTGTTCTGAGCACTGACCATAATCTACCACGGTGGCCAAGTGTGGGTTGGTGGACTCCACATGTCTTTCAAAACCTTGCTAAGTCTTTTTAGATACGCACACGATGTTTTCTTTCACCATATTTAAATAAATAAAGAATATTTCGACAGTTTACGGATCACCGCCATCTATCGTCTATTAAGGTCAACAAAAAGCCTGAATTCGGGCCGTCTAATTCCTTTGTATGAAATATAGAACTTCATTCACTATTTATTGGAAAAATATTATAAAAACCCTAACTCGATATATTACTTTATTTTCCTATAATATATGTTAAAATTAACTTATTTTTTAAAGTTTCCACTTACATCTAAATAATTGATTGTTGAATAAAATCAATTTAATTCTCTTGTAAATGATCCAAATAAAATAATTATCATCTATGACTTTTAAGAAAGAAGTTATATAACAAGCTTGCTCTCTAACTTATTCACTCATTCGTACACTTACACATACTCTTATAATGCACTTAATCATCATTCACTCACAATCATTCATCCACAAGTTTTCGTATTTATTCGTATTCGTGCTCGTAATATACAGTTTGCCTAGTACGGGCTTCTAAGCGCTTCCTTCTGAATAATCTTATATTATGTCTTAAGCGAAACAGTTGTGTAAAGAATGTTTTTGTAACTGATCTTTTACTACAAATAAACGATTATTATTGTTATTATTGATGTGAAACTTCTTTAGGTGCGCCATGAGAGGGAAAAAAGTATTGGCGTTACGACTTTCGTAACGGAAACGGTTATTACGGAACTGAATAGTCAATTAAAAATTATTTAAACTATGATATTAATATATCGAAGAATAATAATCTCTTATCCTAATAATATTTAAAACGTAAATTGAATTTCATAAAATATACCGATAACCTAAAAAAAAATCATTTCTGGCGCGTGTACACGCACTCTCTAATATTTTATTAATTATATTCATGCTATTCGCCCACAGACACTGGCTGTTCGGTGAGAAGCTGACGGGCGCGGGCGCGGGCGGGGGCGGGGGCGGGGGCGGGGGCGCGGGCGCGGGGCGGCGCGGCGCGCGCGGCTGGTTCCCGCGGGACGCGGCCGCGCCCTGCACCGACGCGCCCGCACCTAGCGATAAACACAAACCAGACTAGCTCACTAATGACATAAGAACTTTTTCATTTTTGCTAGTGACTCATTTTTATCTATTGTTTTAATAAATTAACACTGATTCATTCCTGTAATCATTCTGCTAAATTACTTTGTATTAATTAAATAGGCATACTTTGAGTCGTATTAATTCATGGAATTGTTAGCGTATTTAATATCTACTAAAAAAATATATTTGTATAACATTTATCATTTAATTTTCCATCGCGAGAATTAAAACCCATGGCATCCAAAAGAGTAATATGTAGGAAGTTTTAAATTAACTATACAATTGTTTTGTTTTGTAAATAACCACTAACCTATCTATATTTAATATCCTAATCGAAACTAACCAATAGGTTTATATTGAAAATTATTATATTAAATTTGTTCTTTTGTTGACTGTTTTGTCCAAAATCTATCCTCTATAAAATTCAAAAATTCTTAATTATATTGTTACCTTAAAAGTATCTAGTTAATTAGGCCAAAAGTAAACGTCTGACTGTTGTTGTTGCTAATCTTTTGTATGTTAATATATTCATTTAATAAACTGTTATAGTGCCACAAACTTATCTGACCCGGTGGCCAAAACTGGAACTACGTGTCGATATTTTGAAATGTCACGTGATCATAATTATAAAATAATATTATAATTCATTAAAAATGTGTTTTGATATTATATCATGTTGTATATTAATGACTAAAACAGCAAATTAATATTTGGATTACTTCTTGTGCACTTAGACTATGTCATTATTTTCACCCTAAAAACTGCGGAAATCCTACTTAGCGGCAACACTAAATTCAACAACAGCGACGCCGTTACAGGGTCAGATAAGTTTGTGGCACTATAAATAACTTAAATCGTTCTTATTAGATGCAAAGGAAATAGCATGTCAATATTTATTATCTGTGGTACAGATAAAAAACAAATATACATTTAAGTATTTTATAAGTACAAGGTAAAGGCATTTTATATAAATCATAGAATAAGATGACGATCTCAAAATAAAGTAACGAATTTAAACCTCACTGTAAAAGCGAACGTATTTCATATGTCTATTTACTATATTCAATAAGAGGAATTATTTTATTGGTGCATTGCATATTTAGAAAACTTATTTTTTTAATATCAATCCTTATATTTTTATTTTTGTATTAATACACTTGAATTTATTAACTTCTATCTCTATAGAGTATTTTGTTATTTTGAAAAAATATACTTGGTGTTCCTGGATGTCTACTGAACAAATAAAAGTGTTTAAGTGTAAAAGATTTTTATTGTGCATTCAAATAAATTATCATTCCTTACATAATATTTTAAGAAGCATAATTATAATATATATTTTTTATAAATTAGCTTAATTAAAAAAATATAAAATCAATATTCTCAAATCCATTATCGAATTATTAAATCATATTATCACGGTTTTTTATAATTAATAAATGCGAATCATTATCCATGATACAGAGCTACAAACTTTTTATTTCGCCCGGAAATTGTATTTCAAAAGTTTGTACTGTTAATAAGCATTCTTACATCCAGACAAGCTCACACTTTCCTTAAAACTAGATATTTGTTAACTTAAAAATAGTGTAAAATCACTGTATGAAAGTTAAAATTACATTGTTAAATTAATATGGGGGTATATAATAAAAATCTACCAAATTCTACCAAAATGGTAGTTTTTTTTTAAATTGCAACACTAGGAAGGGTTACGTAATAAGTTTGATATTTGTTTGGTATTTTCCCTAGTGGTCTAATATTCGTTCTCTTCATCAAGTTCACCCTCAGTGGAGTCGACTCCGACTTCTTCGTAGTCCTTTTCTAGTGCAGCCAAATCCTCGCGGGCCTCGGAGAATTCTCCCTCTTCCATTCCCTCTCCCACGTACCAGTGCACGAAAGCGCGCTTAGCGTACATCAAGTCGAATTTGTGGTCGAGTCTATAAACAGAATATTGTCAGTTACTTTCAAACTCCGGGCAAATTTAATTAATATATAGTGAAATTATAAATTAACGGTTTTTACAATTTTCCTGCGATATATAGTTACGCAAGCGCTAATCTTGAGAACTAGTGAACGATTGGGATCTAATCTATCTATACATATAATAAAATTGTAACTAAGCCGAATCTGTGCATTAAATATTTTTTGGAAAATCTTATTGAAATAAACATTCAATAACGTCGATACAGAGGCAGAGTCTATAGATTTTAGAATTTTTGTCTGTCGGTCTGTTTGGCTGTCTGTTAGTCTGTCTGTCTGTTACCGCATCATAGAAAACCACTGGAAGGATTTTGATGTTTGGTATGGTGATAGCTGGTTATCCGGGTCAACATATAGGATACTTTTTATCGCGGGAAAATATCTCATTTCTGAGAAAAAATACAAAAACTGCAATGTAAGAGTATACTAATAAAGGTAAAATCTAAGAATTTGGTTTTTGGTCATCTGAACGTGGGCGAAACAGCGGGCAATACTAGTAATAAAATATATGTATGTAGGACAATTGCCTTCATAAAATCACTATGTAAGAACAATTAGTAAAGGACGACAAAATGAATTTTAAATGGCATTTTAAGCTTTGTATTTACCTGGCCCAAGCCTCGGCGATGGCAGTGGTGTTAGACAACATGCAGACTGCGCGCTGCACCTTGGCGAGGTCGCCGCCGGGGACTACAGTGGGAGGCTGGTAGTTGATGCCCACCTGTATATAGGAACAAATTATAATCGAGCCGAGCCGAAAGACGGTATCCTGTCCAAAATGCAATTTTGTGTGTGGACCACAAACAAAATTGCAATTTGGACGGGTTAAGTTCATATAAAATCGAAAGAAAAGCCTTTCAGATTTTCTCGAAATTATATAATTTAAACACAATAAGTGGACAAAATACATTTGAATATTACCTATTTAGTATGGGTCTAAAGATAATAACTGCATGTCAAAACAGAAAGACTTCTGTTTTTATAAATTAACGCCTAATTGCGCTTATTTAAGTAATAATAAATCCGTGAAATTTTACCTTGAAACCTGTGGGACACCAGTCCACAAACTGGATAGTCCTCTTTGTCTTGATGGTTGCGATAGCAGCATTCACGTCCTTAGGGACTACGTCACCTCTGCAATAATTGCATACAGATAAATGAAATTTTAAATTTTCATTATAAAAAAGTGTGTGCGTGTACTTATGTACGCACGTAAGAAGTTATACTTTTTTGGCGTAACAGAACAAAAATAGCTAAAGATTTCATCTCGTATGTCAAAACTCTTGTACGGTGTACGCGCGCATCGTAAAAATTTTACTATCATATTATTTTCCAAACGTGCCAAAAGACGTATAACTTAAAAAGTGTTTAATGTTGATATGGCAATATCATAGGTGTTTTATTCATGCAAATAAAAATTTTGCTGAATAATATATGTACGTAATATTACCTGTACAACATACAGCATGCCATGTATTTACCATGGCGTGGGTCACATTTTACCATCTGAAAAAAAGGACAGAATATTTACTTTCTTTTTTCTTTTCTTTTTTATTTTATAATTAATATTACCACCTTTTTCATTTATTTCCACCTTTGTCACGTCATTTTCTATGTATATTTTTTTATTACTTGTTTAGTGCAATAAAGAATATATATATTAAAATTTTATACCAATCAATTTGGGGGATAACAACCACATCGGACAGACGAAGAGCTTAAATCAGTTGTTTAAAAAAAATATTTAAACAAAGTTACTATTTAATTCTGAGTGAAGCGATACCTTCGCTCGATAGTTTCTCTTGTGTTATTATTATAATTTTATCCCCAGATTGTTTTTTACAAACTACAGACATATTACATAATTTAAATATACTAGAACTTAGGCTTTAGATATAGGTTGATAACACTTGTCATGTTTTCAATAGTTTCGCAAAACAGTCGTAAAATTCAAGTTAACAGCGGTTTCAATGGTACAATACAAACTTGGCTCAAACCGCAAGTTGGCTGCGCGCCAGGACTTTACGCTTAGTGATAGGGAGATTAATTCCCGCAGTGCGCTTTTAAATAATATTTTGCATATTTAAAAAGCTATTTATTTTAATAAATTTTAATGTATTTGTGAATGAAGTGTAAATTTTACAAATTTTTTGCTCAAAAATTTTTCCCCCATTTTGGTGATGACAATTTAAACATTTTCCCATTTACATAGTTTGTCAATTTCTTTAATTTTTATTTGTTATACTTTTTTTTAAGCTCAGATACACAAATCTGTAGATCCGGGGGCCCTAAGTTCGATTTCCAGGTTGGGCGAAGTATAGGTATTGTGTTTTTCTGTTAAGAAATTCTTAGAAACAGTTCGCATTTGGGACTAATGTTCTAAAATACAACAAAATCGAAAGTGCATAATAATTACAAGACTTCCGCGACACCATTCAGATAAAGAGACACAATAGCATTCCCAAGGAGGGTTGACGCCAGGCAGCCGGCCGGTCGTACAACTTTTGCCAAATCCTTTCAGCAGTACAGAAGATGTACTGCGCCGACCCCAAGTGATTGGAAAATGGGCAGGGAGAAGAAGAGTCCGCATTTGGGATGTTGGTGTTGTGTTTCACTAGTCAGTGAAAGTGTCGTCTCATCGAATTTTAAAATTAAAAGGAATAGAGTGCACTTCTGTTAGCGTTCATCCTTTTTCACTACAATACCATATGGTTAACCTCAAAATTGATAATAAGTTATTATGACAAGTCAAGACGATATTATGCATAATACTCGTTAATAGAGTGATATAATTATTAATACCTGGTTGGCCGGTTCGAAGCAGGCATTGGTAATTTCAGCAACAGTGAGTTGCTCGTGGTAAGCCTTCTCTGCGGAGATGACGGGCGCGTAGGTGGCAAGCGGGAAGTGGATGCGCGGGTACGGCACCAAGTTGGTCTGGAACTCTGTGAGGTCCACGTTGAGGGCGCCGTCGAAGCGGAGCGATGCGGTTATCGAGGATACAATCTAGAAAGTAAATCGGAGATTTTTAGCATTATGTTTTCGGAGGGAAATAGGGTTTTCAGTTTACTTTTAGATAACAAATTGGAAACATAATATAAAACGTTTAGGGCTACGTGCTTAGTATTTTTTTCGTATAAGAATTAAGTATAATAAGGCAAATTGCTTTTCCTTTCCTTTTCTTTTTTTTTGGATAGGAATCTACGTTACTATGAGGTCAATAATAACATCTAATTCATACAAGACCATTTCTATTTACTTGTCCAATGAGCCTATTAAGGTTGGTGTATGTAGGACGTTCGATGTCCAGATTCCTGCGGCAGATATCGTATATGGCCTCGTTGTCGACCATGAACGCGCAGTCCGAGTGCTCCAACGTGGTGTGCGTGGTGAGGATGGAGTTGTAAGGTTCTACCACTGCTGTTGACACCTGGCGAAGGACTTAGTTTTAGCACTTTGGTTAACTTTTTTACCGTCCCACTGCTGGGCACGGGATTATATAATATTGCATTGTAATTGTGGAATCAAGGATAATGTGTGTAGCTTTCTATTATTCTAAGAATTTCTGGAGTAGTAGTAGAAACAATATACCTTTATTTTTTTACTAACAAATCTTTTATTTCTTTACACAAGTCAAATATATTAAAAATATATTTACATATACATATTCAAAGAATTTATAACACCTTCAACGTGATAGCTATATATTTATTTAAAAGTACTCAAGGCAGATGAGCTTACTTGAGGTGCAGGGTAAATGGAGAACTCTAATTTGGACTTCTTGCCGTAGTCCACGGAGAGGCGTTCCATCAACAAAGAAGTGAAGCCGGAGCCGGTGCCGCCTCCGAACGAGTGGAACACCAAAAAGCCCTGTTACATAAACGCCATTATTTATCATTGTATGATTTGTATGAGAAAATACAAAATCCATGCATTGCTTAAAGCAATCTATATCAGACATGCTTTGGTGAGAAATGGAAACAAGATGAACTACTAGAACATTGTTAAAAATGATTTCTTTTATTGTTAAAAAATAAAAATGAGTATTTTGTATTTTATTATTCTTGGATACATTACACTTTGCCTAATCATACCTGAAGCCCAGTGCATTGGTCAGCCAGCTTCCTGATCCTGTCGAGGACGACGTCCACGATCTCCTTCCCGATGGTGTAGTGGCCGCGCGCATAGTTGTTGGCCGCGTCCTCCTTGCCTGTGATCAGCTGTTCAGGGTGGAACAGCTGGCGATATGTGCCAGTGCGGACTTCATCTAGAATTCATTTTAGAAATTATTAATATGAGTTATTGTCTTCGATTATAATATTTATGTATATAAATGTTTGTATGTTTGTCCTCTATGCGTTTCTAAACCATTTATCCGATTGTGATGAAACTGGTATCCTCTATACACCTGCGAAGGTTCCTGGCGCAAAAAAGAATTTTTCTTAGGGCGTTTGTCGTTGATACGTTCCTAAACATTTCAAGCATAGGGTAGCATTTCAAGCATTTCAAGCAATGCCTATGATATAATGACGAATAGAGAGTAAGTCGCTGGTATTGTATATTAATCGGAATACTATTTTGAATGCGAAAGTTTGTATGTGTTTTTGTATGTACGTGTGTGTCATTACATATTCGTTACTTCGTAACTCTGAAACAGATAGGCGGATTGAGATGAAATTTAATGCACAGATAGATTATGACTTAGTTACTCACCTAGGGACGCACCCGAACGTCGTTTTGCATCAAGCTAATATGGTCAATTATTGTAGTTAAAAATTAAGTACATACTATAAAGTAAATAATAATAAAAACAATTCTCTTATATCGTCCCACTACTGGACAGAGATCTCCGCACCAAAATCCAGACTCACTTGAAGATCTCAAAGGAGCGAGGCTCTGAATTTAAATCGATTTTAGTTGATTTTAAATATAGCGTGTACCAATAATTCGAGGGCTGTTATTACTTATATATTCGAACAGTATTACTTTAAAGAAGCCAACCACTACTACAGCAGGTATTGCTAATATAATATATTTTGTTTTACTAACATAGTTCTTAAGTAATTATATTGTACTAACCAACCATGAGCCTATGTTGCTCGCTAATAAAAGATTTTTTTTTATTATTTTTTATTATTTTATTATTATTATAATAATATCTTTTTGAAATAAAACAAAAGACCTTCGATGAGACAATGATAAATAATCGTGTAAAAGACGAGTAACAGTAAAAGCACGCGTAGTACTTAATTCTTTATAAGGAAGGCCTACTACGTCCGACCTTAAAAGCCATTGCATTTTGATGGGAGTTTTCGATAATGCTCATAATCTTGAAAGAAATTGGGTACTTTACTTCACTTGTGCAGTACCGTTACGTACCGTTAGTACTATTCATAATAAAAGGTTTTTTAATACGATTTGCTTTGCTTAAATAGGGTCTAACTCCAACTGCATCCTGAGCGTTTGAAACTTTCAAACATGTCTTGGGTTTCATATAACTTCTTAATAAGAAATTATAGAATTATATTGGAAATATGATTAAAAATAAACAGTTCTAGTATCAAAATAAGAAAGCATTTACAAGGGGCATATCGTCAAGTGCGTCTCATGCAGCAGAAAACCATTACGGTATCGTTATGGCGTCTGCTCGCCGACACAGTGTACATGCAGTGTAAAACAAGTAAAACGGTGCATTCATTAGCAAAAGTCAAGTGCTTTTATTAAGCCACAGTCGGTAGTAATTGTTAATTCATACAAATATTTCATAAAATCTGAATCCATACTTTGAGATCCTAGTTACTCTAAAATGTACCTACTTTAAAATATGGGAAACTAAAGTTTTTTTTTTGTGAAATTATGACAAGAGCATGGCAAAGGTTTAATTGAGCCTAAATTGTTATATTTTTACCATATATTTATTTGCCTGTCCGTCTCTTTCATCGATCATCATTTATCGAGTATTATTTTTTATTAGAGTAAGTTAGAGTAAGGTATAATTAAAGGTAAAAAGCTTTAACGTAAGATATTCTTTTTATTACATTACATTTCTTTTTTTTTTTATTAACTGCTTAGGCTGTTTTTAATAATGATTGTGAGTTTTTAATAACTAAATAAAAACTCAAAAGAAAAATGCGTAGTAAAATTTTAATTTACAATCTAAGTTCTTTTGAAGTTCTTAGCAAAATTTTGATTCAATAAAAAGTAGGTATAAGTTTGTTGAAAATGAAATCTACACCATTTCCAGTCCATTTATCTAGTTTAAAGGTGTTATTATGGCGAATTAACTAAAACATATTAAAAACAAATAAGGAAGAAATACTACAAAACGAACATGTTCTTTTATTTATTTTTGTATATTTTTGTTTTTTTAATATTAAACGATGTGAGAAACTGACGTCACTCGCGTGTGACCACCACCAGGCCGGACCAGGCGACCGTGTGGCGAAGCGTATCGACTTGGATTTCTAACTATGCAAATCTTTAGCTGTTACATTTTTCACATAACGGTGTCTGTTCGTAATTTTATAGCCCACTGCAAGTGCAAGCAGTTCTTCGAAAGCTGATTTGAATATACGATTAATATTAATATAACGTATTTATACCGATTCACTTCATTGTAAAAGCTTTATTTGAATAAATTCTGCTCGACGCAAGGTTACGTGCTTTTAACTCGTGTCAGTTAAAAAAAGCTTGTGTTAGATAAAAGAGAATTGTACAGGCAATAAACGAAAAACTTTATTAGATAAGTAGGCGAGGAGCTATATATGTTTCACAAATTTTTAAACAGTTCAAAACTTTTATAGTTTAGTAGGGACTCACCCTCGCTTCGCTCGGGTTCGTCCCTAGCTTGCTTCCCAATCCAACCTTTCATCCCCATTTTCACCCCCTTAAGGGATGATTTCCGGGATAAAAAGTATTCTATGTCCTTCCCAGGGTCTCAAACTATTTTCTTACCAAATTTCATCTAAATCGGTTCAGTAGATCCAGAGATTACCCCCTACAACCTCACAAACTCAGAAACTTTACCTCTTTATAATATTACTAGCATTGCCCGCGGCTCCGCCCGCGACCAGATGACCAAAAACCAAATTCTTAGGTTTTACACATGAACGAATTAACCACAATTCGTCCATGGTTTTACATATTAAAGTATATTCGTACAATGCAGTTTTAGTATTTTTTCTCAGAAATGAGATATTTTACCGCGGTAATAAGTATCCTAGATATGTTGACCCGGATAAACAGCTATCATCTTCCCAAATTTCATCAAAATCTGTCCTGTTTAGTTGTCTCGTGATGCGGTAACAGACAGACAGACAAGAATTCTAAAAACTATAGATTCGGACTCTGTATCGCTAATAATGTCTATTTCAATTAGATTTTCCAAAAAATATTTAATGTACAGATTCGACTTAGTTACAATTTTATTACATGTATAGATTATAGATTATTTGCTTCTTTCTAGGAAATTGTAAAGCGCAACTTATTTAAGTTCCTCAAAACAGCTTATAAAGCTAATATAGTAACCATGCTAACTGTAAAGCCAATTATTACTTTCATCGTCATATTTTTCTATTGTGGTATTATAGATAATTCTATTACTATCAAAGCGAGTTTTCAGCGTGGAGAGTACCTGCCTATGGGCTTTGAAATGACACGGTGCGGTAATAACGGGTACTTGCAACTTGCATCGGGTTCGATGAACGCCGGATATCTCAACGAGATTTTGTGCTTTAAGGGTGATTACACACTAATCTTTTTAGATTATTAAATATATATTACTTTATGAATCGAAGATGGCGATAATATTAAAATTTTATAGCTACGTATATTAAGCACTAGTTTAGTACGCTTTTGCATAAGAGTAATATCCCACAGAGATGTCTTACTTGTACGCTCTAATCTCTAGAAATACTTGTCCAATTTGGAAAATTCTTCATGTATTTGATATATAGCCTTTTGCATTTATGAGAAAAATTATATACTAACTGATATCATTACATACAACATGTATACACTGACGCTCTTTAAATTAAATTGACGATTCAGAAGTGCTTGTATAAGTCTAATTAAATAAAGTTTAATTTCATTATAATTAGTACTAATTGTCCTCAACTACAATATAGATACCTATGTCTTTTTGAGAAATAAAATTTTTATTTTTATTATTTTTTATAATTAGTATTTCATATTTAAAATATGCGAGCGAAGCAGCGCTGCATGACCTATTAAGTTATACCACGGTAATGTTATAACATTACATTACCGTGGTTATACCTAGTATATTTATTTTTATACTAGAGGCTCACCATCGCTTCGCTCGGGTTCGCCTCTAGAAAAACACATAGAGATCTATTAGTTCCCACGGGAACCGTTCATTTTTCCGGGATGAAAAGTAACCTGTTGTTTGACCGGCAATATAAGGTATCAGAATTAAGTAAATTAGGTGCATAAGTTGTTGTGTACTAAGCTGTATAAGATACTATAGTTTTTTAACTATCCCACGAGAACTATTTAATTTTCCGGGATAAAAAGTATCTAAGATGTTGCCCGGGGATATAAAATACTACCATGCAAAATTTCATTTAAATCGGTCCAGTAGATTCGGAGATTAGCCCGTACAAACAGACTAACAGACAAAAAAAATGTAAAAAATCCGGATTTATTCTATTTGTCTTCTTACATCCCCCTGACTCTGTTTTTAGCATTTTTTTCTATGTACAGACATTCGACCTCTACAGTTTTATTATAGAATAGATGATCTATGGTTATATGCATAAAGCGTTAATACTAATTTAATATTACAAGTATGAAATGTGCTTAAGGAGATAATTTGCGCGTAGGTTTTTGTCTGCTTTAATTCCCGAGCCATTAATCGTAAGCTACAGATGCCTCTTGAGTTTAAAATTACATCTAATGCTTAGCTTTTTTATCATTTCCTGTCATAGAAGTTAAGAGAGTCAGTTAAAATATTTAATAGAAGGTTGTTAGTTTATTGCGAAAAGATAAATTCTATATTATTATATTGATTAAATCTATATTTTTGTATCTTATATTTTTATAATAGAAAATCTCTAGCATTATTACTTTATAGCATGAAGCCAGAGCCATTATAAAATGCATCTAAACAAATATAAATGAAAATAATATTTTTATTAAACATTAAATCGAGAAGAAATAGTAAGAATTAAATTTTTTCGTATCAATCTTATACACGAAAGGAAATCGATATTTTAATAAAGAGCCTCGCATAATAACAAGCTGCCGCTAATTTGTTTCGACTCGTCTACATAATCGTTGGCTTACTATTACAAGGTTCTATGTTAATTTTAATGAAGTTTAGTAATTTTTACATAGAACTTCGTTATTTTGTTATCGTAAAAAAACAACACAGAATTATGTAAAATTGAATATTTTGTAGTTAAAGTGCTGCTATCTAGTAGTTTGTTTTTACAAAACTGTAGCTAATGACACATAGAACCTCGTAGCATTCATAACTACATAAGTACTAAAATTGTAACTTAGAACCTTGTAATAGTGAGGCAACGAATTTATGTATGCCGTAACATCGATCAAAAAAGTATATACACAATAGGCGACAAAATATGTCGTCACCGAATGAGCGCTCATTTGAACATTTGAGCGCGCTTTTAATTTTTTTTTTGTGAAAAGAACTTTAAAGTTGAATTGATATTTTTATATATTTATTTCAAGTAGATTAATTACATAAACACAATTGATGACAGTTTTAAGATAACTTTTGCATGGGATTGTGTATGTAGTATTTTTTTATTCGATGCTAAGTAAAGATTAAAGGCAACGTTTATAAAAACTTACCAACAACAGTAGGCTCAAGATCGACAAAGACAGCCCTAGGCACGTGTTTGCCGGCTCCAGTTTCACTAAAGAAGGTGTTGAAGGAGTCGTCTCCTCCTCCCAGGGTCTTGTCGGAAGGCATCTGGCCATCAGGTTGGATGCCATGCTCCAAGCAGTACAACTCCCAGCAAGCATTGCCGATCTGGACGCCGGCTTGGCCGATGTGGACAGAGATACATTCCCTCTGTGGAAGATAATTTTAAATAAAGTTGGTAGAGTATGAAAAACTCGATATTTGATAAATTTAGAGATACTAAAAGTATATTGCTATATTTTTTGACTTTAAAGTTTAAGGTCGTTTTAAGAAACCGCTTTACTAGTCTTACGTAATGTATTTAAAAGCTCTTATTTTTTGAAACAGTACATAAAATATTTATGATCATTAAAGAGATGGCATATATAATTAATCACTACATAGTATGAAACAAAGTCGTTTTTCGCTGTCTGTCTGTCCCTATGTATGCTTAGATCTTTAAAACTACGCAACGGATTTTGATGCGGGTTTTTTTAATATATAAAGTAATTCAAGAGGAAGGTTCATATGTATAAGACAAGCATATTATAGCACAGAAAAGCCGAGAAATTTAAAGATTTGTATTTCATAACATCTGTTAAAACGTATCTAGGGGACGAACCCGAACGAAGCGAGGGTGAGTCGCTACTTTCATATATAAATTATATATATATATATATATATATATATATATATATATATTCCATTCTTTGGTAATTTGTGTCCTTATATGTAATACAATTTATAACGGTCCAGAGATATGGACACGACAGTTTGGTCTTAAGATATGCACTTGTAAATAAACGTTACAGAGTGCTTCTGCTTCACAAGTCTTAACTTTTAAAGTAACATGCTCGTTGTCTGAACTTATATTATTATAATTGTAATGAAAATGTATAGCTAAGTATTATAATACTAGCGACATATCCTGCCTTCGCTCGGGTGCATCCCTGGGTGCCTGACAGTAGTCTGTGTATTTTCCTAGATCATAATCTATTTGTGTACAAATTTCATCTAAATTCATCTAGTCGTTACAACGTGAAGGAGTAAGAAGGACACACATATTTTATGATAATATTAAACACTACACTTGGCAACTCTTTACAACACTATTCTTGACTAGCTACTCACCTTCGCTTCGCTTCGAGTTCTTCTCTAGACAAAAAGAAATTTATCCCACGGGAACTGTACATTTTTCCGGGACAAAAAGTGTAAAGTTACCGATGTGATATTCCAGACTATAATCTATCTTTGTGCCAAATTTCATCCAGATCCGTTCAGCCGTTCTGGCGTGAAAGAGTAACAAACATCCATACATACTCACAAACTTTCACATTTATAATATTATAAATAGGATTATTAGGTCTCTTTCTCGATATCTACACATAAAATATAGTATAAAACCGTTTAAAGGATCAAATAAAAACCATTTACAGTTCTTTGTTACACCCAACATTTTGTATAGAGTTCGTTTCCCTCCGAACAAAAAGTTCAAATTACTAATGATTGAGGTTATTATATACGATACACTTACAAATTACTGTGACATGTCACGTATTTTTAGCCTTTCATGTTATTGCTATGAATATATTAGGAATATGAACGAATAAATTCATGAAACATGAAATAAATGTACCTGATAAAAAACATGAGGTTTTATTTGTAGGCAAAATTATTATTTTAAGTCTAAATATTTAATTTCAGGAAGATAAAACTTAACTGTGATCTGAAGTACTCGTATATCTATCTTCTAAATATTATATAAAACTTAATTATGATCTAAAGTAGATCTATAAAATTCAAGTTCCATTATTTTATATTTTGATACGATTGCTATTTCATGTTAAATCCAAGCGCGGATCCAGAGGGAGAGGGGTCATGGGGGTCATGACCCCCCCCCAAAGCCAAATATATTTTTTAAGAATCTGAAGTTTGAGAATAGAAGGATTAATAGATTAATGTTGACCCGAGTAATAAGTTATTACTACACAAAATTTGGTTAAAAACGGTTCAGTACTTTTTACGTGAATCTGCACAAACAAACAGACATACAGATAAAAATTTTGTTTGGGGTTCTATATTCTGTACACTATACGTTACACGTTTACAGTCATTGTTTATAAAAAAAAATCATGTACAGATTTTGCTAAGTTACTGTTTTATTATATGCATATTTCAGACTATGACCCTCCCCCCCCCCCCCAAATTTAACTCTGGATCCGGGCTTGGTTAAATCGTTTGTGGTTTATTATATTCTATAAATAATTTAATGTTTAAAAATTAAGCCTTACTTTAAAGCTTTGTCTGAAGAAAAACAAATTAAATCCGCCAAAGTCTATACATATAATAAAATTCTGAGTCGAATCTGTACATTAGATATTTTTTGGAAAATTATTATTATCGATACAGAAGCCGAATCTATAGTTTGTAGAATTTATTGTCTCTGTCTGTCTGGGAACGCATCACGGGAAAATCACTGGACAGATTATGATAAAATTTATTATGATGATATAAAATATGGTCAACATATATGATACTTTTACTGCAGGAAAATATCCCATCTCTGATAAGTGTATACTAAACGTTAAAACGTTATTTTATATAGAGCTCATTTAAATAAGTCCATAAATTTTTACTTCATCATCTTATTGTTATATTTAAAACTTTGAAATTCGTGTTTATATTTCAAAAATCAATTAAAATTGAGAAAAGGGAAATGAAAAAAACAATGACATAAATATATAATTATTAAAAATCAAGTTTAAAGCAGATAAAGTGCGTGCCTGAAACGTGGACCGACTGGTTACTGGTTGGAGGTCGGTGACACTGAATGCGATCCACAAAAGATAGGTCACTGAAATTTTGTTAGTTTATCAATATTTGTACAATTTTAATGTAGCTAGGTAGGAAAAATGATTAATATAATTTATACAACAATACTATTATATTAAAGCATTTTTTTTTTAAATTCTACAGATTTTAAAATAAGCACAAAATCTATTTACCGATTACCTCTCAGAGCTGGTGGTGGATGAGTGAGAATTGTGGAATAAATATATGTACATACATAGTTTGAGTGTTACAAATGTATATTGTCAATGGCTTTAATTATTAACTATAAGTGAACAATAAAAATATGCGTTTAGTGCTTCTAAAGTAGGAACAAAATTTGATACGGTTTTTTATAATTTAGGGATTTTTTTGTATAATATTGTATGTATGTATTATATTTATTGAAAGTAAATAAAGTTGATTCATACTGTCCATACTAATATTATAAATTCGAAAGTAACACTGTCTGTCTGTCTGTTACCTTTCACGCTTATTTCGCTGAACCGTTTTAGAGGTATGAAAATAATTAATAGAGTGTTAGAAACCTAGGGCTAGGATAGTTTTTATCCGTGAGTGAAAAGGGGGATGAAAGTTTGTATGGGGATCAATCATTTCTCAAGCAAGAAAGGATATAAAACACATCATACCTATAATGTATACTACACCAGTACAGTGGTAGCCCAGTGGTGACACGCTCGCATGGGTAACCAAGTGAAGCGGGTTCAAATTCCGGGTCTCGCACCTCTGATATTTTCATGTGCGAATCATTTTCAACATGATTACCACTTGCCTTACGGTGAAGGAAAACATCGTGAGGAAACCTGCATGTCTGAGAGAACCTAGCAAGTTTTCGAAAGACATGTGAAGTCTGCCAACCCGCACTTGGCCAGCGTGGTGGACTATGGCCTGATGCCCCTCATATTGAAGGGAGGCCCATGCCCAGCAGTGGGACGTTAAGAAGGGCTGAATACATACTCATTTATAGTGCATCTATTCGTACAGAGGGACGAACCCAAGCGAAGCGAGGGTGAGTCACTAGTTCTTCCCAATCCGCTAACTGCGAGAGCTTATCATATCTTATACGCATAGACTTCAATAGCCTATTCATGTGGAATGATAAATTTGTATTCGCAACGCACGAATTGCTACTCGATACGCTTCAGTTAGTCAAAACAATAAAATATATTACTTTAGATATAAATTATTTGTTACGTAGGTGTACCTACTTGTTAATTGGCTTTATTTAACCAATTATCTGTAAAATAAATGTAAATATATAAATATTATAAATGTAGGAGTTTGTGAGTATTATGGATGTTTGTTACTCTTTCACGCCAAAACGGCTGAACAGATGTGGATGAAATTTGGCACAGAGATAGATTATTAACTGAGAGAGAGATAGATTAGAAACTGCACACGTTCCCCATAAGTGGAAATTAGTACATACTGCTCATACGAATTTTTGGAGAATTTTGTCTAAAGGAGACTAATAGTTTCTATACTAAGTACTATTTAATTTTTCAATACGTTTTGAATAGCTACTTTCCTAGAAATGATCATAAACTTTCGATTGAAAAATATACAAAAATGTTAAAGAATATGTGTTCAGTTCAACACAGTGATTTCTATAGAAGAATTCGTACCGAATTTATAAAAAAAATACTTTATATAGGTACTAAAGTGTTCTTTTCTTATTTTGACCGAACTTAGACCAGCTTTATTATGACGAAAAAGAAATTTTGATTTTTCTACTACATATATGACTTAAAACATCAATTCCTTTCTAGATCTAATAATTTACATTAAATTTTCTTGATTCACAACTCTAATGATGAAAATTGCCTTAGAAAGCGTGACCGCGTTTAAAAAATGGATGATATTTCATATTATCGTTCCTCCGAAGGGGAAACCTAACGTACCTATGAAGGGGGTAATAAAAATAAATTTCAGGATAGTTGATGAGTTCAGGCACGCATAGATACGTATCGGATTATTGATAAAGCGTACCGTATTTTCATAATTACAGTAGCTAGAAACAAATGAGTGGAAAAGCCGCAATTGAACGCGGTTTTAAATTGTCATTCTTTTAAAATTATTACCACATGATATGGAATATGTCTATTTTTACCCGATTGCGAAGCCCAAAGGAGGGTTATGTGTTTGATCTGTATGTATGTAGGTATGTATGTATGTCCGACCCTATGTTCCCTCGTAATTACTAAACGGCTTAACCCGATTCTTATAATTCATACGTTGTTAAAATCATCTTGATAAATGATATCGCGAGTGTCATGCATAATAAATACTATGTTTTTCCGTCAACTTGTTTTCATTTGTTTTGAATTTAATACTTTTTAATTTGTTGATAATATTCTCTTTAGTATGTATACGACAATGGACCAAAACTGGTCGACATAGCTAGGGCCGACCTCGGCACCACACCCAACATAAATAATAAATGTATACGATCCTATAGTAGAATAACAGTTTATAAATACACTATAGCTATATATGCATATCTGTAGATAATAATAAGGTTAAATATCATGTCTGTTAAGATATAGGTAGCTATATGTACTATATTAATTTTGATGTAAATGACATTTTAATTCCAAAAATCGCAATGGAAAAACATGGCACTTACGTGTGACTTTTTTTACAAATTTATATTATAGACTAGCTACTTTTTCTTGCTTCGCTTGCGTGCGTCCATAGGTACGCGGATTCTGTTCACAATTTCATGGGTTTTAATTTTTATGCGCGGAGCTCTGATGCTTTTTCTGAAATAAAAGTAGCCTAAGTTACTCTTATAACATCAGCTATCGGCTAGTGAAAGTCCCTTCAAAATCAGTCCAGCCATTTCGGAGATTAGAATGAACAAAAAAACAGACAAACAATTTTTTTAAAAATTGTGTGTTTTCTTATAAGTACAAGGACCTTATATAATTTCATATCCATTTAGTAAAAAGATGTTATTTTGACATTATAAACTTCAATTTTATTTATCTGTATAGATCGATATATATAGAAAGAATAGTCATTTCAAAGTTTTTAAAAATATACTAGAACAATGAGTATTTATCTCAATTATCAAAGAAATGCTTGAATGGGTATAAACGGACTTTAATGAGATTGCATTGGTAGCTGAAGATAGGTTGTATCAAATTGTCTTTTGTTTGAGACATCTCGACCGTTGCGTCCGCTCTTACCTCTTCCCTGTCACTAGCAAATTACTATAATCTGGCATTTACAATTTGTTTCTAATGAGTTTGAAATGGTGAGAAAGATAGAGATTCAAATTCAATTCGATTGTTTTCTTTATAGCTTGTAGAAATGGCGGCTGAGCAAAATTTAATTCGACAAATGGAATACGTGCGCAAGAAAAAGTATCTATTACTATACTATATGGATTTTTTGTATGCTAAAATGATAGAACGTTAATTCATTTAAGTGTATTATACTTAATGGCTAACTAAAAAAAAAAAATCTAGTGAGTTAATTTATTTTATTATCAGTAAAAAGTTGTGTCAAATCTTTTTGTGCCTAAAATCTATTATAAAAAAAAAACTTTAATCAATTCGTTCTTTATTACGGGTAATAGACAATACCATCGTAATTCAATCTAATTCAAGAAATCGATTTGTAATCGACCAATAAACGTACACTCGTTTTCCAAAAAAGTATAGAGCGTAGGAGTGTAATTGGAAATTGTTGTCCATCTCGGGTTCTAATTGGATAAATACTCCCACATGAGGTACTTGCTTAGCTTTATTATTTTATTTATCTTTAATTAATTGATTGGATTCAAAGCTTAATTAGATTTATATAGTTACTACTATATTATGAGATTCTTTAATATATGGCCTAATTGATGATTCCTATGCAGGATGTATATTTATATGGTCAAAAATGTTTTTCTCGTGATATTTTTAAGCTAAAGCAAACCTTATAAGTTTCCAATAATAATTAATAGCTGTAACATTCACGAATAACTGAGTTGCTAGGCTTTCATCTTTTTTTAAATCAATACGATTTAGTTATGTTAATTTATCGTTAATTATTTATAAACTAGCAATAACTAGAAAAGCTAAAATGGATCTATCCTACGGGAACCGTTCATTTTTCCGGGACAAAAAGTAACCTGTTATATGTAAATATAAGGTATCAGCATGCCAAATTTTACTACATTAGGTCCATAAGTTGCTGTGTACTAAGCTGTATAAGTTACTATAGTTTTTTAACTATCCCACGGGAACTCTTTAACTTCCCGGGATGAAAAATATCTAAAATGTTGACCGGAGATATAAGGTACCACCATGAAAAATTTCATGTAAATCGATCCAATATTTTCTGAGATGAGCCCATACAAACAGACAGACAGGTAAACAAAAAAATGAAAAAAATCTGGATTTGTTCTATTTCTCTTCTTACATCCCCCTGACTCAGCTTTTAGTAATTTTTTTCTATGTGCAGACATTCGACCTCTACAGTTTTATTATATGTATAGATAAAGTGACTTGTCTCGACTGATACATCAGTCCCGGTACAAATGGCAGTAGGTACTAGGAACTAAACATTTTGAGAGTAAAATTTGTATAGAAATCATAATTAAACGGGTTGCTAGGCGCACTCGTGAGCTGTTCATCATAATTATTGTACGGCATTATTTCCGAAATTTACTATTGACGTTTGTGATGTTAGACGTAAACTTTGGAAAGATAATGACTGCTATATGCATCTTTTTATATATAACTAGCATTGCTCGCGGCTCCGCCCGCGTTCATATGACCAAAACCAAATTCTTAGGTTTTACATATTAGTATACTCGTATTAGTATATTAGTTGATCCGGATAACCAGCTATTACCATACCAAATTTCTTTAAAATCCCTCCAGTAATTTTTCTGTGATGCGGTCACAGACAGACAAAAATTCTTAAAACTATAGGTTCGGCCTCTGTTAGCGATAATAATGTGTATTTCAATAAGATTTTCCAAAAAATATTTAATGTACAGATTTGACTCAGTCAGAATTTTATTATATGTATAGAAAACGAACAGTAGATCAAAATATATTTACAGATTGGATATTATTTAAGGAATAAAAGTTTTACACATGATGAAATTTGAACTATTCTTTTTCTCTGGTTTCCCATTAAGCAGCTTTTGAGTATTTTTGTATAAAATCAAAAGTTTTTCGATTATAATCACATTCTCATAAATATGCTATTGTGGTATTACATTAACCTTAAAAATAAACAAATTACAGTAGGTTTCAAAGGAATCATGGAAAATACAAGTACGAGTAGTTCAGGTGTGTGTGATTGATGATGCCAGTACCGCGTCGTGCCTGACCCGGATTTTTCTTCGTGATACGTAAAAGTACATCGATCTTAATGAAATATTTTAGTTTTCCTGTGAATATTTGATATTTTAAATAAAACTATTCGGGTTTTATAGCAATCATAGTGTCGGGAGAGCCTGATCCGATGAATTGGTTGTTATGAAATATAAAGCATTCAAGAAACGTCGGAAACCAAAAATCAAAGTAAAACCACGATTCGCGAAGAATAGTTTTATTTTTATGCAATATTAAAATATCCAAACTAGCTTTGGCACATCATCTTTACACTAATTGTTTTGAAACTAATCAAACAAGCATCAAGAATCATTATCTAATATATAAAAATCACGTGTCAGGGTTTTTGTGGTCGCACTCCTCCGAAACGGCTCCACCGATTTTAATATTTTTTTTTGTATACTTGGTATGAGAATGAAAGGTATGAGAATAGGTCGTAAAGTATTTATCACCCTCCTACCCCCACCCCCCATTTTTTAATCGCAATTTTAGTATTATTTTATGTACCTACAATATTATATAGATACATAGCGCCAAAGAGTAAAATAACATAAAGCCAAAGAGTTTTTTTTTCTAGATTAAACGCGGGTGTAGTGACGGGTTCTGCTAGTTATTTTATAAATATAATAGAAATTCACCCTCGCTTCACTCGGGTTCGTCCCTAGCTTGTTTCTCAATACAAACTATCATCCCCATTTTCACTCTCTTAAAGGATAATTTCCGGGATAAAAAGCATCCTTTGTCCTTTCCAGGGTCTTAAACTATCTTCTTACCAAATTTCATCTAAATAGGTTCAGTAGATCCAGAGATTACCCCCTACAACTTCACAAACTCACAAATCACAAACTTTACCTCTTTATAATATTAGTATAGATGTATGATAATGACTCTAAATAAACCACCATATAAAAGTTTATTAACATTGTCCTAATTAGCCTTTTTAAATACGATTAGTGTTTTTTGGTATTTCTTTTACGTAGCAAGGAAATAATATTTCGATATGTTTTTAGAAAGACGTTTATATGTTAGAAATTCCGCAAGATGTTATGTCGTAAAAATATACGTACTTCGATATTTTTATAGGGATAAGTATAAGTGAAATGGACTGCCTGTATATTATGTTTTTATTATCTTCTTGAGTAATGCAGACATTTTTACAATTCACTATATTCTTGATTCAATCTAATTTAAGCCATGAAAAGCGATGACTTCTACTTTGTAATAAATAATTACACAGTGTATAAGAATATAGTATACGAACTTTAAATAGTGACGATTTATTGGTCAAACACATAACAAGTAATTGAATCCTATGGGATTCTACAGGATAGGATACTATAAGAAGGTTAACAATTCCCACTAATAGAGCTTTCCTGCATTATAAAATTGGTATAAAACTTGCACGTTAATTAATTTTGTACCTAAACTAATAAAAGCTCTTCGAAACTCGTTAAAACTATTAAATAGTTTTAAAAACATCTACCATTAGTACGAAGATAAAGCTCAAAATAGTTAAAACTTGCCTTTGATGAACTAACTAAGCGAGATATATTATCTATATGTAGGTACGCTTGTATACTTCCGCCGGGTGTGGGGAACACCCCCCTCTCCCTAGGCTTATAATGTTGCAATACCTGTAATTTGAGACTTATGCCTAAAAGAAGGCATGGTTATATTACACTTTTTAATCACTTGAGTAAAAAGTTAAGTTTTTTTAATTTTTTTGTCGTTAATTTCTCTCAACTATTGATTTCTGTGGGCATTTGAAGACTATTCTTCTTTGAATAAAATATCACTCATAATGCAATTTTTCTTTTAGTAAAAAGTATAAATTTTGTAGTAAATAACATGTCTTCAGTATATTGGTAGGTAATCCTAGAGCTAAAAGATTAAAATAGTTATAATATCTTACTTTTGAAATCTTATCAAAATTTGGAGTACGCTAAATAGTTTAATAAAAATTGAATTGTTTCAATTTTAATAATAAAGGCATACAATAGACGCGTATATTATCAAATATGTCACCAAAATTTCGTCGTTTTTAAACACAATTTAAAAAAGCAAAATACGATTTCATTTCCAAACGCACAATCTATTATTATGTTTCTTAATACTCGTAGTCTATGCTAACTTCATTCCCTCTGCATTCAATAGGCTGTCTACCACCCCTAATTCTGAAGGGCTGCCTAGAAATTAATTAAAGGATTTGGTTGCAATCAATATGAAGGCGAAGGGAAATATATGGTTAATTTTAGTTACTGTGTGTAGTTAGTACAAAATAACTTGAATATCCCGTGGGATAGATTTATTTTTGTTTTTCTGAGCAAAATAAAAAAAAAAGTGTTTGAGTGAAGCGAGGGTGAGCAGCTAGTTGTACAAAAGTTGTAGTTGTAGTTTTCTAATATGTTATATTTTTCTTAACTTGATGTACAATATATGTATGTATAATATATGGTACAATACTGACATAACAAATATATTGTGCTCTATGTAGCTAAGTACTTACCCCTTTAAATTGTTAACAATATATTAATATAAAGTTTCAAATACCTTCGGTGAGATATGGATAAGGATTATTTATGACTGTCTTTAATTTAATTTATTTTAAAAAATTAATTTAATTTAAAAAGTAGGACTCGTGCAATTTTTTTGTGTGTAAGTTTGCTGCGCGACATCTTCGTGAATTGGGAATCGATTTTTGTAATCTTTTTTTAATGATAAGGGTTACCATACTAAGGGTGAAATAATTACTTTTTTAGTAGTTTGGAATTTGGTGTTCTTTTTTTTTCATAAATGATATAAACGTCACGCTTTTTCATCCTCCTTTTTTCTGTTATGGATTGGGATTGCTATTTTTATCCTCTTAGAGATTGAAATTAAAGAAAAATATATTTTTTATACTATAATGCCTTACTAGCACACACCCTCTTTCACATACATGGCTCATTTATAGAGATATGACTGTCTATCTTTAAAGCTAAGTGAAATAAATTATATAAAAAAAAATATCATTTTGTACCTTAAGTTTTAGCGGTAATTGGTTTGGACGTTGATGAATCAGCCACTCTAGGTAATTATGTACAGATGAAACACAGACGTAATAACAATGGCTATAGACAGCTTACTTTTTATGTTTCTGTATCTGAAACAATGGTCTGAAGCAGGCTTCCTAGTAACTAGAATCGTCTATAGGTTATTATTATACGACCGTAGAGTGGTCACGGCGAAGGTCAATGTACCCACTAATTTTCTTCGAGGCAGCAAAAAACAAAAATAAAAAAGACGATAAGTGCAAGCTGACGTGTCGGATAAGTGATTTTATTGTAATTTTCTATGGCTACAGTTTTACGATTTGTACCTCATTGATTTGATATTTGGAATACGCGTTCTACACGTGGGGACAAAATTAGAAAAAAAATAATAATAAATGTGCAATTCACACATCGTAGAAGTGAAACTTCAGAAAATGATATGAATATAAAGTATCAGGAGTAGGATAATCATAAGGATTTTTTTATATTATTTTTACCAAGTTTAAAAGTTATTTTACATTTTATTTGACATAAATATAAACATTACATAATAATCAGTAATGAATTTTATTATTTTTCACTTCCTGTGTAATGTATTCTATCAAATAACAACGGTTACCATGACAACGGTTACCATGGCATCATCGCAATGTATTCTATCTCATTCTATCGCCGGCTTAATCCTATATATTTATATGTTTGTCTCTTTTTACTGTCGCATTTCCGTTGCATCGAGTTTCAAATCACAACGATTCTAAAGAAGTTTCACTTCAATAATGCCTATGAATCTACACTAAGACAAAAGAATAGGTGAAATAACTTTTTCGTTTACTCTGATAATATACTAAGTAATATATATGTATAATCATTATATATTCAACCTTTTTAAAAGGCCTACTGCTGGACAGGGTCTTCTCTTCAATACCAGGGGGATCAGGCCATAGTCCACCACGATGGCCAAGTGCGGGTGGCGAACGGTTTCCTCATGATGTTTTCTTTCACGGTAAGACAAATGGTAATCATGTTGGAAATGATTAGCACATGAAAATATCAGAGGTGCGAGACCCGGAATTTGAACCTGCTTCACTCGATTTCTCGAGCAAGCGCGTTACCACTGGGTTACTATTGCCAATTATTATGACTAATTTTTATTATAATCCAAATAGCTTAGATAGGTCTTTAAAAGAATAACTTATGAAGAGAATAAGTTTCTATTTTGTCTCTATTGAAACAGACGCTAGTCTAAAGAGCTATCTTTAATTAGTCAGATGCTTCTTTTCTTTCATATAAACAAGGACTGCTTAAAGATAAATTGCGAAAAGTTCCAATATCAGCGACCATTGTCGGAACAACGTCATGGCGAGCTCTGATAGCTTATTTGTATAGTAAATTGATGCAGCTACTAGGTATTAAATACGAATTTCCATAACTTCGAGTTTACGTATATTCTTATCGTGCTGAAGAAACACAATATTACAACAATTGAGCTAATAATATAAGATATTAATTTTTGCAATAATAAATCTATACAGAAAGTATACACGGTACTTATAATAAAAAATAAAAAAAATAATTGTCTTTCTGTTTGTCTGTCTATTTGACCGATTTTGGCATTCATTCGCTGGCAGATAGCTGATGTTATAAGGAGTTACTAAGGCTGCTTTTATTTAAGAAAAATAAAACAAATGAAATTGTAAATCCTCGTACTTAGAGACGCACCCGAGCGAAGTGAGGGTAAGTTGCTAGTATATAAATTACAGTAATAAGGGAAAGTATGTATATCTTTCTATTACTCAATTGGTTCAGTAGTTTAAGAATTCTCTCAGAATTATTATCACAGAAACAAAAAAAATTATTGTCATATTAAACGATAGAAAAACGATGTCCAAAAGGCGTTGCATAGTATCCAACTAGTTAAAAGTGTAGACAGCAGACGGTAACCCTTCACCGGAGGGTTGGTCAGACGTCAATAGAAGCACAAAAAGACCTTTTTTAAAGGGTTAGCTCTTACATTCTAAGAACTGAGTGCCTAAAGTATCCATTGCATGAAAGCCATATAAAGTTATGTACAGACAGAGACTATCCTCCACTTTTATTACACTATGTATTGGGTGAAAGCTTGTAATTCTCTATATAATAAGAAACTTATACCTTTTTGGAAAATCGCGCTCATAATCCATAAAGGTAGCTAGCTATACATACTAAAGACATATACTAGATAGATTTGTCAAATTTTATTTTAAAAGCACAAAGAAAGAACAAATGCTAATAACAATGTCGTGATTTTTACAAGCTTCTTTAAAAAGACCCAGCTGTTCAGTGTTTCAGTTCCAGTTACAGCTCCCAGTTGTTTCAGTGACATTGTGATGTCATCGCCTCGCCCTTATTTGATATATACATTAAACATTAGTTTTCAAAGAAATGATGATGTAGACACATCATGTAATAAGAACTCTAAATAAAAAAGGATTCTCATGCCATAAACGATTGGAACATTAAATATACTATTGTTGTAACGAGTACCCTCAACAACCCATGAGAATATGATATATGGGAATACAATATTACCGTCCTTTTACTGTTTCTATGGAAGAAATGATTCACACATGAAAATATCATAGGTGCGAAACCTTGAATCGTTGCTCCGTGAAGGATAGACGTACAAACTACCTATCAAATCAATTTTCTACTTATAATATTAATACTTCGAGATCTACAATCTATAATTTCAAAAAACTTTGCTCTAAATGTGATGTCACTAATGCAACTCAATCAAACCTGGCTGTATGAAGGATAGAGTTTCAGTTGAATGTTTACAAACCACTCTACTTTTGGTTGTGTTTGCTTTAGTACGAGTAATTTTATATGGCGTTAGATAACATTAGCTATTCAACCACGAGACGGAGTATAAAGTGTAATGTGGTAGCGCAGTTTATAGTTAAACAAAGAGGTATTTTATAACAAGTTTTTACTCGTCACCGGTCGCGTAGTGTGTAGGGCAGGTGTAGCCCATGTACCACAGAAAGTTATTTTCACTCCTTTAATTCAAAGCTTTATAGCGCGAAAAGTAATATATAGGGGGTGTAATGATTTTTATTGCCTTTTGATACACTGGTCTAGAAGTAAAAGTTAATAAGATTTATTATTTATTCATTACTAGCGACTCAACCTTAACGTGTTCATCCCTAGACAAAAACAAATCTATCCCACAGGAACCATACATTTTTCTGGGATAAAAACTAATCTATGTGCTATTCCAGATTATAATCTATCTCTGTGCCAAATTTCATACAGATCCGTTCAGCCGTTTTGGCGTGAAAGAGTAACAAACATCCATCCATCCTCACAAACTTTCACATTTATAATACTACTATGAATTAGTATGGATATGGATTTTACTGAAAAACTGTTGTCATAAAAAGATATGTATATCCATTAAAGAACTTTTTATACTATACAATAGTAACTCAATCATTTAGTAAAAAAATAACACAAAGAAAATCTATAATAAATTGGTTCATGAATTACAAAAAAGTTTTAAATTACCGAAGTTTTTCTAACTACTATTAAATATACAATACAAATGTGTAACTTTATTGTGAGTAGTATGTAATATTAAAGGGGCATAAATATAACAATTTTACGATCATTTGGATAACATTTGCTTTTGTTATTCATCCCGAAGTCATGCTCTTGTGGCTGTGATTCAGAGTTTCAAGAAGCGTGCCTTGTGTTGGTTTGACAAAAATAAACTATCTGCTTTCCTTATTAGAAGTAACTATTGAGAGTCATTCTAATAACTATACTGAGAGTCATACTAATAATACTGATGTAATATTTTCAGTACAAAATACAATTTCCTTGAAACGTTGTTTTGTTATTTATAAGGCTTTTTTCTCTATTTCTTATGCTTTATTCGTAGTGTTTTCACGATATATGTCTTTAATTTTTCATAATTTTTATTTTTTACTGCAAATTTATATTTTTGTATTAAAAATACCTATTGAAGTACTTAAAAATTGTCTTTGTGACTGTTAGTGATTAAGAGCATTAGGACGTTTTGTGATGAAATAGTATTTAAGATATCTTTTAAAACCTTTAAGAATTCACTAACAGTAGATATAACATGATTTTTATATATCAATTTTACTTTATTTTCTCTAAGCTACCTGGTAATTATGTCATATGTTGTTAAAACAACGCAGTTCAGTGACCTCCCGATATTTCATTAGTAGAGTACAAAGTAAAATAATAGTCACGCAATAGATACACCCCATTTTATGTACGTATATATATCTTTTAATTACATTACTTATGTACAATACACGTATTTTATGTCTATATAAATAGGTCAGTTCCTTTTATCTCTGTTTGTTAACCGATTTCTTTTGTTTATGCTCAGTAGCTATTCACGAGCTTTGTTTTGAGCTTTAAAATTATTATAGTGTGGCTTAGACCACGAGCCACAACTCGAGCACTAGTTAGTCTACTGATACTTTAGTTAGTTTTACCCAAGTTACTTAAGTAATGATCCAGTTTTTATATTTAACAAAGCGAAAGAGATGTATATATATATGTATATGGAAGAGGTTCTCAATTTGTCTGTATTTTTTTATGCTAGTTAACTCAGAAGTCCATCATTATTTTATTTATAAGTATTTTTCTCTTTTTATGGACGTATAAAACAAGCAAATAAGACGAGCTAGCTTAACCCCATTTTAATTCATTTTAATTTTCAATTTAGGGAAAATATAGTATAAAGTGAATATGTACATTTTAAATAAAAATATTTTAAAGATTTTGTCACGGTTTCATTGCATTTTTTGTTCCCGACGTCGAGAAAAAAATCCGAAAAAAAAGAATAGAGTAGGATATAAAAAATCAAATAATAATTATATAATAATTCTTTCTGGTAGAGATCTTTTGTACACAAGGTATCTGTTTTCACTTCTATTTTTATTCTGGTACATAATTAAATAAATAAAAATAAAAGAAATAAATCTAAGAAAGTATTTTAATATACACTTATCGTTAAATTATTATATTTGATTGTTTTTTGTTTCTAACAATCTGAATAATAAAAGTAAAGCTTAGTCAAAATCATGCCCGTGCTCCTCCAGATAGTCTATCTGTGTACCTACTAAAATTCATCCGAATCCATTCAACCGTTTAGCATAAAGGAGATAAAAACATACACACATATACAATCTTTCGCATCAACAATAGTAATTCGATGAAGTTATTAAAGTATCTTATCTACCGTACAAAGTTATATCGTATGTTGAAGCAAAAACAGCGAAACTGATTGAAATCTGCTACAGCTTTAATAACTCGGATGATTCATATAATCGAAACGACGAGCGGAGCCGCCTCCACCCCATTGTAACCGCTATATCAGTAAAATGAATGTAGCTCTACATCACGAAAATAATACTCGTATGTAATACAAAGGGAAAGCTCTTGTAAAATGAAGTCACTGCTGTTTTCTGATAGTGAAGTTCCAAAAACGATTTGTCTTTATGTACGTTTTGTTAAGTATAAGCTTGAATGACAAAAATTGCTAGTGCTATAGCGCGTAGTTGCTCTAATTATATGTTAGAGCATATTAGATGGATAAAATCTTTATTCGATTAGGTTTTTCAAGCACTTTGAAACGTTAATTATTATAAAGTTAGTCTTTGATGAAGCTACTGGATCGAAGCGCAGTTTGCTGAAAAAATCTGGGGAAAAACTCATCATTGGCACTTAAATGTAATAGTTAAAATATTTTTAATACAACATTAAAGCTAATCCCCGAATGAATCTTCTGACATGCTTTTTATATCATATATATTTCAAAGGAACAAAAGAAGACGTGAGCCTTAATATTATTTTTAATTTTATTAGAATTAATAATAATAAATAAGTATGTTGGGACTTTCATACACAGCACCATCTAGTTCCATGGTAAGCTACGAAGCTTGTGTTATGGATACCAGATAGTTGATACACTACATATATATAACTTTAAATACATACATATTATAAATACTCGTATAAACACCCATGACTGGAGTACAAACATTCATGCTCATCAGACAAATGAATGCCCACAGCGGGACTCGAACCCGCGACCGCTGGTACAATAAGTAGGGTCACTACAAACTAAGCTAAACTTGTTGTCAAATTGATACATTTATTGATGTGTATCATCTTTTCTCTCGCTTTCCTGCAATTTGTGGGAGTGACTTTGTGAAAAAGGACGGAAGTATGTAACAGGAAGCCGGCCGCCGAGGTAGCGCGCTATTTGTAGATTAATATAAAGATTTAATAAAATAGTGGAACACAAGAACAGTCACGAGTACTAACAAGTTAAAATTTACTATGTGATTTGATATCTGATGGTATTTTCCATTACAGAAAATTGCTAACGGTGCTTTGAGCCAGACTTATGTAAGAATGGAAAGTAGGGGATGATGCGGCCGCTAATCTCAATGCAATCTTTTAAGCACAAAATCAATTTTATTGCGATGTTATATCGAAATCTATTAAAATAAGTTTTAATGCAAATCTTGTTTGTTGTTGCATATTCGCTGAGCACGAGTAGTAGTAGTGTGATTACGGGTTTGATTCTCGATATCAGTTTGTGAGTTATTGGAAAGAATTGAAGTGAGCGTGATTTGAAAATGTTATTATACCTGAAAGCGATATAACATATATCCTAATTTAACAAGTGTATTTTCTATATACTCAATATAACTATTTATTTATATAAAGTAGATTATTATTATGTAAATAAGGTTCAGAATAATCTACGACTGCTTTACATGTAATAAAATGTATGTATACTATTACCGTAAAATAACCGGATAATTAGACAATATAGCTTAGAGTCTAGATTAAATTACTTTTTCAAGGACAAAACTAAACATGACATCTAATTTTAAATAACTAGCTTATGATGATGTTTCCCAAATCAATACGTCCTATCATTTATAGACAGTCTGGCCTAATTTTATACCTACCTTTGCTTAGAAGTAAAAGAGAAGTAAGTCTAAAACTTTAATAAAAAGCAGTCATAAGGACCGACCGACAGAAGTGAAAAATTAAAACTATAAACAAACAGTTGTTATTTTTGGATATTCAAAATAATTGTTAGATCTTAAATTAAAATTTGTAAATTAAAACTGTTTACATTTATCTGGTTTTGACATCTATCGGCACTCTGAGTGTTAGCGTTAACACGTCACGTGACCATGTCGATGACGACTTACATGAATTTACTCCCCATGCTGCCCCTCCAAATTTGCCTATAGGCGATTTCACTAAGAAAATATTTAAACAATTATATGTAAATAGTAAAATCTGAATTCGACATTTTTTTTGACAATGATAAGCCAGCCTAAAACAAACGAGTCGACTTGGCTGGTGATATTCGAGTGTTTTTTTGCGCAGCTATATAAAGGAGCACTAAAATTGAAGAATTTCAACATCCAGCGCCATTATAGCTCTTTACAAAACGCGTATTAATTTTGCATGCAGTTTGACAATGCCGCATTGTCGCCATTGTTCCTCGCTGTGGGAGAGTAGGGAGTACTAATTGTTTATTTATTTATTATTCCCAGCATGCATTTATATAATGATAAATATGTAAATTAAATATCAGTTATCAGAATTTTATATACGAAAACTATATGAGCTTAAGCGTTTATCTCAGATTTATCATACGTATTTATTTGGTCTATGTACTTAAATTTTTCAGTTTTTTTAACGTTTTTTTAATGTGAAAATAATAATACTGTAACGATTAAATATAAATATAAACATGTTGGGACATTACCACACAGCACCATCTAGGTCCATGGTAAGCTACGAGGCTTGTGTTATGGATACCAGATAGTTGATACACTACACATATATAACGTTAAATACATACATATTATAAATATAAACCAACACACATGACTGGAGTACAAATGTTCGTGCTCATCACACAAAGAAATGCCCCCAGCGGGACTCGAACCCGCAACCACTGGCACAGCAAGTAGGGTCATTAGAAACTAAGCCAAACGTGTTGTCAAATTAATAAACTATTTTTCTTTTTTCCCTTTCATTGTTCATAAATAAAACCAGTACCTTATTAATTTAAATGGGAATCGATTTAAATAAGCAGGATTCACACGTGCGTTACTCGCGATGCATATCGATATCGATCCCCCGAAGCGTGTAATCACGATTCTGCCTACTTGCAGTTCATGAAATCTTTGTCCTAACGTTTTAATGGTAAACAGCTCGAGTAATAAATAGAAGCTACTGAGAATGTTTATGAGTAATATTTTTTTTTGTATACAACATCGTTTAATTAAAAATGCAGTTTTGATATAATACGTGTTATATACGATAGCTTTCCTTTTTTTATGTAACGATAATTGATTTTTAACTAAAAATAAAAATGGCGTCAAAATTGCTGTTAAAGTAATTATTCCACCCTTAGACATGGGCTTTTTTCTTGGAATTTATGTCAGGCCCCCTTTAATATAATCACATCTATACATTAAAAATACTTATTGCTAAGATATTAACGTTTACGTAAAAAAGACAGGTCTTAATTGAGTATGGACATCCTCCTTTATTTAAATCGGTTAAGGTATAAGAGTGTAAATGAAAGTTAAAGAGTAAGAAATCAAACTGAATTAATGATTTAAAATTAATAAAGTAGATAATAAAAGGTTAAATAAAACAAAACACCAAATGACTATATCAGAAACTTAACAATTCAAGTTCGAACGAAGTTCTTGTATTAAGTTCACTCTTTGTTTTAACTATTTAATAAATAACTTGCAATGGCTAACAAAAAATCTAATTTATTTCATATTTAAATTTATTTTATTTTTATATACCTAGAAACTCTGTGTCGCTGAATCCATCCGCCATGGACTAATAATAATCCATGCATGCAATAATTTAAAGAAGGCGTCAGTTTAATTTTTCGCCATATTAATATCTAATTATAGAGATATAATGAATGGTACAATACATAGCTTTTGAAATTAGAAACTGTTTGAATACCACTTGAAAAATAAATAACACTATTCACGTGAAGAAAATTAATCAATCGAGTATAGTTAAAAGTTATAATATACAGTATTATCTATTTTTTTCTGAGAATAAGATTTACAGCATTTTTAAATTAGCTTTCGGTATAAGCTTAGGAGCAGTTGGCAAGTTGCTATATTAAGGTATCATCTTCAGATATCATTGGAGGCATAAAACCAACTTAATATCTACCATATTGTGATCTTGTCACTACACCTCACTATACCCAATGGGAAACCATGAAATTTTTGAAAAATAAATTATAAATAATACTTTCTTAGATTTACGCGAATATTTGACATTTTAAATAAAACTATCTTTTCGGATTTTGTCGCGGATTTATTTGCATTTTTGTTTCCCGACGTTTCGAATGCTTTACAGCATCCATGGTCACGGGAGAGACGGGTGAGTCTCTCCCGTGACCATGGATGCTGTAAAGCATTCGAAACGTCGGGAAACAAAAATGCAAATAAATCCGCGACAAAATCCGAAAAGATAGTTTTATTTAAAATAAATTATAAATTTTAAACCGCAAGGTCAAAAAATACGAATGATGAAAATAGTTTAAGTAATATAAAAATTCCAAAATATTAGATTTGAGCATGTAAAAGATTTTTCTAGTTACTGTTACACTGTAATATGTTTATATATGTTTAATAATATATTTGTACGTACTAAGTATTATGTGTAAAACCTAACAGCTTTTTACTAAGTAATGATACAAGGTGACCGTAAGTTTAATATTTCTATTTGCCTCGATACACTGATAAATATAACTTCTGCTCAAAATCACCTTTTTTATATATTAATAATAATAACGTCTGAGAATGATAAAAAACAATGATTGACCAATTATATTATTTAATTTAATTTTAAGTAAATCATTTTGTTATTAGAATCGAAGTATAATATTTTATTACAATTAATAAAACGGTTTTAAAATAAATATTTTTGAACAATATAAGGAACGTTTGAAATATAGTGGAATCCAAATGAATGGTTTTAGTATTTATATACGAATCTAGATTTATTTTAAATCTTTTAACCCTTAAAAATACGTCGTTATTGTTCACGCGACTATTTAAATAAAGAAGGCTAAAATAAAGAAGACAGATCGAGTATTTTACTAATATTAATAACTAAAATAAGTTTGTTTGTACGTGCCCTACATATTTGAAAAATAGTATTTTTTATATAGTTGCTAAAAAGAATGTATCGCCTAATATTTTTATAAACAATAACCAGTTGAATCGGCGATATCAGAGTAGCGCATATCGAATAGATTTCCTTGAAAACAATGTCAGGATATCCACAACCGCAGATAGAAATAAAGTTATAATAATATATTATTTATAGAATTCACTAATGGTTGTAAACTTTTTCATGGTATAGCCATCGAACTAAAGAAAAAAAAATTGAATACTGAAATTCATCCCGTTGAGGGAATTGACCACAAAGTCACAATGTATTAACAAACATAGTACATAAACATATACCTATATATCTATAGTATTGTTTGGAAGAAAGCTTATAAGAGCTTTATTTTAAAAATACACCCTTTTACCTTGAAAAGCCAGATAAGATTTTTTCGGCCAGTAAGAATTTTAAAGATTGTGTGTAAAAATTTTTGATCATTAAAAATAAAAAAATTATACTCCATTTTAAATAACAAAAATAATTATTTCATAGAATAAAATTAAATCAAATAAAAAGAAAATCATCTCAATATATAACATGACCACAAAAAGCCGAATGAAAATATTAAAAAAAACGACCAAGTTAAAGTTAACAAAAAATACAAAATCTCTTAAAAGTAGAGTTTTGAAGAACTTACCATGATGACGGTCGGTAGAGACGATAGACACGATCTGTGAAGGATGAGTGGTGTGGCGTGGCGAGTTCGCGAGGCAACGCACCGGGCCGGACTGGTGGCGCTGTGGGGACCCCATCGCTTATATACACGTGGTGAACGCGGGTTATTCTGGATACACTACATTTTAAGGTGTTCCATTTCTATGGTTTATCTCCATTATGAAAGATTTTGCCTTTATCAGATTCAAGTGAATTTAGGAAATTAAGGAGCATTTTATATCATACTTGCCTTATTCTTTTAGGTACTCGTGTAGTTATAAATTTTGGGATTTGGGAGATCCTACTATTCATAAGCATTATGAATTGTTCTAAAATCCAAAAAGTTATTTTGAGTATGCAACTTCTATCTATTTATTAATACCATAAAGTACCTACATAATTTTAATAATAATGAAACCTACTGATGTTAGTATTTCATGTAAATGTTTTCGTGTTTCTAATACGAAATACATACCTGAAGTCTATATCATAAACAGGTACTTAGTTAAATAAACTATACTCAATTATTATTATTATAATATATGAAGTGAATTTTATAAATTACTTTCATTACTTTATATATATATATATATATATATATATATATATATATATATATATACCTGTACATTAGTACATTAAATAGTTTTTGGAAAATCGAATTGAAAAAAAAAAATATCGATAAAGAGGCCGAATCCAAAGTCTTTCTGTCTGAGAATGCATCACGAGAAAACCACTGGATAGATTTTGATGAAATTTGGTATGATGATAGCTAGGTATCCGGGTTAACATATAGTATAATTTTTACTACGAGAAAATATCTCATCTCTGTCAAATCTATACTAACCGTTTAAAACGTAACTAGTAAGTACATAATAAAGTTACTCAGTGTCATCCAGAATAATACCGCTGATTCATAAGAGCAGACGGTAGTGTGTCCAGACTCCAGAGCTCAATTTTAGTGAATCGGAACCGAAATATAAAACAAAAACAATGACTAATATTGTGAGTAATATGCTGTTTAAATTAAATATTTATAATAGTTAACTTTTTGTAGAAACGGAAATTGTTAATTCTTTGTGTATGTACTATTAGTCTTTAATCAATTTGAGCTATATCTTAAATTATTCTAATATTATTTATTTGCTTATTATTTAATATTATTAAGTAAATAATTATTATTTAGGTATGATTATGAATAAAAAATAAAAATAAACTTTGCAATTTCGCGGTTTTAAACTAAGCGTGGGAAACTTCGTGAAAGAATGACATTTTCAGGTACATACATTTGTACACACATATATACATGTATTCAGTCCTTTTTACAGTCCCACAGCTGGGCAAAAGTCTCCCAGTACAAGAGGGTTGGTGATTGGATCTCGTCTTTCGAAACTTGCAAGGTTCTCTCAGATATACACTCCTCGCGATGTTTTCTTTAACCGTAAGACAAGTGGTAATCAAGTTGGAAATAATTAGTACATGATAATATCAGAGGTGCGAGACCCGAGATTTGAACCCGCTTCACTCGGTTTCCCAATATTACCCAAGTGACCGCGCTACCACTAAGTTACCACTGCCACATGTACACTACATGTACGTCTATGTTTGTATTTGGATAAAGATTCAAACGTACTTTCAAACTAAAGTTAACAAAACAATCTTGTCTCTTAATTCAATATAATCTGTACATATAATAAAATTCTAACAGCCGAATCTGTACATTAAATATTTTTTGGAAAATTTTATTGAAATAGACATTATGATCGATGCAGAGGCCGAATCTATAGTTTTTAGAATTATTGTCTGTCTGTCTGTCTCTTACCGCATCACAGAAAAACCACTGGAGGGATTTTGATGAAATTTGGTATGGTGATAGCTGGTTATCCGGGTCCGCGGAAAAATATCTCATTTCTGAGAAAAAATACAAAAACTGCATTGTAAGAGTACACTAATATGTAAAACCTAAGAATTTGCTTTTCGGTCATCTGAACGCGGGCGGAGCCGCGGGCAATGCTAGTCTCGTATAATTTTATATTTCTGGTTTTTAATGATCACAAATAGTTAATTTTACAATAAACGTTTAGATGGCTGACACCATTAAACATCTATTACTAAGTCAGTTCCACTGCTAATACTATATATATATATATATATATATATATATATATATATATATATATATATATATTATATATGGACTCAGATGTCAAACTCGTAAAAAAAATGTAATTATCTCTACGGATGTCTGTAAACATTTTGTGAATTTGTGGTCGCCCTAGTGAAGGGATGAAATGAATGGCGCATGGGGAATCGTATGAAGAGGGAAACTAAGGTAGGGACCTTGACCCTTCCACTTTGTTTTGACTGCGTTTTTCTGTATACACCTATACGTAACCATATAAAAGGCTTGTCAGGTATATCACAGAGATAATTGTAATATAGAAGTGATATAAAAATATAATACTTTCTTAGATTTACGCGAATATTTGACATTTTAAATAAAGCTATCTTTTCGGATTTTTTCGCGGAATTATTTGGGTTTTTAGTTCCAAAACGTCGGGAACCAAAAATTCAAATAAATCCGCGAAAAAATCCGAAAAGATAGTTTTATTTAAAATGATATAAAAATATTTTATAATTTATATTATTATCTCTATACTTACTCGAAATATAAATTTGAAATTGTTGGCTTGACACATTGAACATATATGTATAACTAGCAGAATCCGCGGCCGCGCTCGTGCTAAAACTACAAAAAATATCTAAAAAGGTAGTTTCATACAAACTTTCATCCCCTATTTTACCCCCTTATATAATGAATTTTGAAAAATGCTAAAACACGTAAATTTTATTAAAGATCATTATTACCAAATTTCAAGTTATTCTGATCATAAGTATTTTTTTGGATTATATTATAACGTGTTTTCCCGTGGGAATAAGATAATCTTCCGCGGTAAAAAGTAGCCTATGTCACTCTCTAGCCCTCCAACTATCACCACACAAAAAATCACGCCAATCCTTCTCTCCGTTTCGACGTGAAAGAAGGACAAACAAACAAACACATTTTACATTTATAATATTAGTATGGCTTGTATAAATTAGGTAATAGGTAATAATATGTAAAGAGGAAACTTTAACTCTTATTTAAGCATTGAAAAGACGAAACAGTGTAAGCTTTGGTATAGTTAATAAAGAACAACTGCAAAAAGCAAAAGTTGTCGAAAAATATCTGTTGTAATATTCAATATTCCTTTAACTAACCGCCTGCGTTACTATTAGTATTTGTTACATTTTTGTTTGTGAGGAGCGATGTAGAGGCAACCTTGCGAGAGAGTAGAGACCTTATCTCTTTTGTATAGTTTCGCCTGTAAATATATAAACATACATGTGGTAGACGAGTTAAAGGATTAACAAAACACGAAAAAAGTTATTTATAATTCGCCTAATATACCTATTACGTATTTCGGAGTTCTTGATCCCTAAAAAGGCAATACCATGAATGATGGACTTTAACGCAGAGCTTGAATATTGAGTGCTATTTAATAGATTTAAATAGTTTTAAGTTATGCATTTAGCAGTTCCAGAGTATTTAATTTATTTATACGAGTGGTTTTTTTTGGAAATAAGAAATTATTATTACATAAAGCCATCATCATCATAGCCCTCCCATGTATGTATGTATTCAGCCCTTTTAACATCCCACTGCTGGGCACGGGCCTCCCTTCATACGAGGGGGATCAGGCCATAGTCCACCACGCTGGCCAAGTGCGGATTGGCGGACTTCACATGTCTTTCGAAAACTTGCTAGGTTTTCTCAGACGTGCAGGTTTCCTCACGATGTTTTCCTTCACCGTAAGGCAAGTGGTAATCATGTTAGAAATGATTCGCACATGAAAATATCAGAGGTGCGAGACCCGGGATTTGAACCCGCTTCACTCGGTTTCCCAAGCGAGCGCGTTACCACTGGGCTACCCTCCCATGCTCTTGACTAATTTTGATAATCGTCGATGCTAATTTCAATGAATTTGGATGCCTTGACTGAAATCGGTAAGAACCATAATAATTTATACCAAGCTTGATCGATGAGTCTTCTTGTACGATTGGTATTGAATTAGGTTTTTTTTATTTTTTTATTGAACTTGTTAACTGTATACAAAAAATCCATATGAAGTCAACCCAGCTGCGCCTGAGTGTCATTCGCAAATTGACAAAAAATCTACAAACTGTTGTTTAGGTTTTTTTGCATTACAAACTCTAATAATACAAAAAAAACCAACCTTGACCTAGTTATGATTTTATTATATGCACAAAAATCTAATACAAAATATCTTAAAAAAATTAATTCAATCAAGTTTTAATCTGTTTCGTATAAAAGCTAAATTTTCCGTGTGCATGGTAGAGTGGGTAAAGCTTAGTTTTTCAGTAAAGCTTATATTACACGAGTACTGCACTGCGGCCGCGACCGGCTTCGGGCTCCGAGCTTCAACAAGCGCTATTTCATCTTCTATTCAGGGTAAAATTCAATTTAGACTGCATTTACATTATAAATGCTCATTAGCAAACTTTAAAATAATACTGTAATATTTATTGCATAGGCAGTGTTAGCCCAGTGCTAACTAATATTGCTTGGGAAACCAAGAGAGGCGCCTCTCTGATATTCGTAGCGAATTATTTTCAACATAATTATCACTTGTCTTACGGTGAAGGAAAACATCGTGAGGAAATCTGCATGTCTAACCTATGTATGTACAACCTAACAAGTTTTCGATAGATATGTAATGTCTGCCAAAAATTACCTAAAAATACGCCCAGGGCAATATAAATAACAATGTACAATGATTTGCTATAAGAAAAATTGTCTTATTACTTTACTTATAAATTATTGTTCTTCACTTCTCCAGTTCTGATTAGGATTAAGATACTTTTTTCTTACACTCATTAGAAAATTAGAAATTCCATAAGTAATTTGCCGTTTTATAGCTAAAAATTTTACGTTGTATTTAAACGTATAACGTAAATATTGGGGAAAATAAAATGAAGGTTTTTGGAACTACTGAAACGTTCGAATACCTAAAAAAATCAGTTAATGCAAATTTAGGTCAAAAAGTCTTTATGGCCATGCCCTATTTGTCTTCGGGCTTAAATCGGAAAATTAAATAAAATGTTGCCCAATTTACACAATTAAATTACATCAAACATGTAAGTTTTAAAAGCATTTAGTTGCACTTGGACCTGATCTGATATGACCTTAGCCTGGTGACTTAAAAATATTTCATTTAGACATGACTTTAGCCTGGTGACTTAAAAACCTTACATCATTCATAGTATTAGCAATCACGTGTTAGGATAAAAGTAGCATACTTGTTGAATTACGTATCACTTATAAAGCATTTGTTTGTTACGCGCCATGTGTGATAGCACTTCAACTACGGCCTACGGATCATTGTTTCAATAGGTAAATAAATTATTATAATAATAGAAAAATAATTATAAAATATCTCTACCAAATCGCTTTCTAACTAATGGACTTCCTGACCTAACGTAGAGTACGCAAGTATACGCTATATGATAGCATAACAGTTGTCAGTTAGGTTTCCTACAAAAGTTAGAAATATGCAATATTTGGCAAATCTGGTTTATTTTTGATTTAACGAAATTTGATCACATATAATCAATATACAGTTCAACTTATAGGGCTTAACTTTCAGCACCGTCGTAATAACTAGTTCTTAACAAGTTTTTTTTTCATCATGCTTTTCACCGCATTCATTCTTCTCCTTATTTTCCTTGGGTCCTCCTTCTCAGCCACCTTCTTAACCTTTAATCATATAAGACCTTGTTAGCATTGTCTCTCACACAATGATGGCAAATGTTATACACCACACTGCAAAGGTTGCTAACAATAAATATATGATAATGAGGTTTAGTATAGATTTCTCAGAGTTGAGATATTTTTCCGTAGTAAAAAGTATCCTATATGTTGACCCGGATAACAAGCTATCATCATATCAAACTTCATCAAAATGTCCAGTGGTTTTCTCGTGATGCGTTCCCAGATAGACAGACAAACATTCTAAAAACTATACATTCGGCTTCTGTATCGATTAACATTTTCCGAAAAATCTTTATTGTACAGATTCGACTCGGTTAGACCTTTATTATATTTATAGATTTAACTTAAATGTCATTGTGAAGCTACTAGCTACTTTTAAAGTGCCTTTTATATATTGGTACCATAATATGATTTCTTCCAAAATCGGCATCTAAACACATATTGATTCGGTTAAATTAAGTAAAATTGCCATACCGCTAAAGTATAATTTAGAGCAATAATTAAATAGTATAACGTTTCACAGCTTGAACATCCGCTCACGCCGAGTGAGTCATTCGCTGTACATATTCGATATAAATGTAAGGAATATTGGTCAAGTAAAATACCTTATAAAGTAAGTACAGTCACTGATCAAATTTATATACATTTAATTGTTTAAAACAAAACTATAAGTATGGATATTAGTTACAAAATTGAACAATTTGAATGTCACGTTAATATCCGCAATATTTTAATGGCGAAGTATTACTTATATTTTAAATAAAACTATCTTTTCGGATTTTTAGCGAATTTATTTTAATTTTTGGTTCCTGACGTTTCAGATGCTTTTTTAGTTCCTCCATGACAATGATTGCTGTAATTTGTAAAGCATTTAAAACGTCGGAAACCAAAAATAAAATTAAATTCGCGAATAATCCGAAAAGATACTTTTATTTAAAAATAGAAATCGATGTAAAAATTAAAAAAAGCTTTAAGTACTAGAGTCGAGTTAAAATTAATATAAATTTTTAATTAAAACTCTGAGAATTCCTCTTAACCCATTCACCTTATAGGATAATGTGTAATAACGACGAAATATCGATATTTACAAATTAAAAAAAATACAACATTATAAAAAAGTTCTTTATACTATTGCATCAAAGCTAAATTAGAACCTGGAATATGAAATTAAAGCATGTTGTCTAAACTTAGGACCAACCACAAAAGTTTATTAGAAGTGTATTGGTTCTTTAAAGTAATGCAATCAATTGTTTCTCGTCGTGCCACCTCGAGTACCATATGGTCGTTGCATACAACAAATACTAACTCTATTTATTTCTAGGTAGAGTCTTATTGGCCTGTTAAACTTGCCTATTAAAGATTTCAACATAAAATTCAAATATCAATTAAACATAGATTTTTATAATAGAAATTTTAGAAATATATGTCTTTTTAACCGACTTCCAAAAACGAGGAGGTTCTCAATTCGTCGGAATCTTTTTTTTTATGTATGTTCATCGATTACTCAAAGACGTCTGAACCGATTTGGAAAATTTTTGTTTTATTTGAAAGGGTGTACTTCCCAGGTGGTCCCATATAAATTTTATCGAAATCGGTTTTAAAAAAAAATCAACAATTAATATTTTTTCTAAACAAATTGTTTAATCGAATATGTTATTAAAAACTTTCTTCCTACAAATTATCTGCTTATTACGTCTACACTAAAAATATAAAAATAAAAACTTAAAAAAAACCGACTTCCAGGCACTAAAATGTAAAAAATAACTAAACGGGGGTTTTCATTTAGAATAGATACGTAATCAGATATTTTCGAAGTCGGTACCAGCGGACAATATTTTAAGATATGAATATCTAAAAGGTAAATATGTATTTTACGTATCAAAATAGATTTCCTATGCGTCGGCTGGCACCGACTTCGAAAATATCTGATTAGGTATCTATTCTAAATGAAAACCCCCGTTTAGTTATTTTTTACATTTTAGTGCCCGGAGCGACCTCCTTTTTTTTTTAAGTTTTTAGTTTATGTCTCGGCTATTATTTATTTAATATTAAAATTTATTAACTATATATTTAATCCCTCCACGGCCGCGGACACGCCGGCGTTTCAGTTAACAATAGATTTCTTAGAAGTTTAATTAATTTCTTAGAAATTTACCTGGAGGTGTTAAGCATATTCATCTTAATATACTAAAATTGTCATAGTACGAGTAATAGAGGTATAACCAACGAACTAAAAACTGTTTTTAGGTCGATGGGTATAACCTATTAAACTGAATTTGAAAGAACAGTCTATTTCATTCCATTATATTTATAGTTTCAAATAGAAACTTTACAGTGTCATTGTTTCATGTCTGAGGACGGGTTTGGTCGCAAATGACCCGTGAAATTGCTAGATATCTTCACTGGTCTGGAATGCATACAAAAAGAATCATATACGTAGATAATATAAACATACTTAACTAAAACAGCAATATTTTTGTAACATTAAAGCAACTAAAATCTAAATATACTTAAATAATTTCGTTATTATGTAAAATAGTGGTTAGAGGTAAGTAGAGTAATTATTCACTATTTTTTCCATGACATATTTATTATTGTTAACAATAATGACATAGACAGTGGTAGCCCAGTGGTAACGCGCTCGTTTGGAATACCGAGTGAAGCGGGTTCAAATCCGGGTCTCGCACCTCTGCTATTTTCATGTGCGAATCATATCTAACATGATTACCACTTGCCTTACGGTGAAGGAAAACATCGTGAGGAAACCTGCATGTCTTAGAAAACCTAGCAAGTTTTCGAAAGGCATGTGAAGTCCGCCAACCCGCACTTGGCCAGCGTGGTGGACTATGGCCTGATCCCCCTCGTACTGAAGGGAGGCCCGTGCCCAGCAGTGGGACGTTAAAAAGGGCTGAATACAACAATAATGAAAAAAGAAAATTACAAATATACTTAATTATATATACAAAACAAATGTACACTTAATTATTACTGTACAAGTCATGTCCGCGTGGAATAGTGGCAAGAATGCTAGCCGAAATTATTTTGTTTTGAAAGAAAGATTAGTACTTCAAAGAGAGGCTCCTCTTGAGTAGTTTCCTTTACCCAATCGGATTTTGTTTAGAGATATCTACATCAATTGCAAAATTAATTCCTATGATTATTTGATAACAATAACGTCATCTTGAGCGATTTAGCCACTAGCGATTTGTTCACCAATTTAGCAACAAACCGAGGTTCGAACCCATGACCGAATCATCTGAGACCAATGTAGCAGTTATGTTAGATAGAGAAAGATCCCACGAGATGTGAGCAACCCCTTGGTTGTATAGTCTGCCTCGCCAGACCTGCCGTCGGGGCGTCGTAGTTGAATGCGTGAGCGATCCTGCGACGCCCCATTAAGACGGGGGAGGTTCCGTTGGGTTTTAGTGGGTAGTATTGCCTTTTCTAGCCAGTCCTACTATACATACCATTTGTATGCAGGTGATATGCCAAAATGCATTTCCCAACATTAAAAAAGGTCATATTTTATTATATGTGTACTAAATTTTATGCAAATCTGTTGAGCTGTTCCAGCGTAAAGGAGTAACAAACATACGAACTTTCGCATTTCTGTTACATTTTTTTATTACTAACAGTGTCTCATACTGTTAGTAATAAAAAAAAAGTGTTATGCCGCGCATGGCGGTTAACGTTCATCAAAAGATAAATACATACATACTACATGAATATTAAATAACTTAAGTATTAAAAAACTCGATGTTTTTGTATGTATCAATTTGCAAAATGAACAAGGAAGCCGCGCGAAGCCACGATACGTCTCTATTATATAAAACCCTGTTAAAAATGCTCTGCTGCAAGTTTGCTCACATTATTTCTCCAGGTGCTAATAAATAAAAGACATGCAATTCAAAACATTTATTTATTTTAATTTACAAACCCATACAACATTTTGTAAAAACAAACAACCAATTTTATAACGATATTAAGATTCATATCGATTTAATAATATATTAGTATAGATCAATGGCACTTAACTAAGTTACATTTGTTTAAAAATAGAAGAAAACCAACAAAAAAACTTTGTTTATTTTAACAATTTTTTTATAGATATTACAAAGTAAAATCAATTTAAATTACTATAAGTAATTTATTAATAACTATCTATTTATAACACACTAGCGACTCACCCTCGCTCCGCTCGGGTTCGTCCCTAGTTACGTTTTAACGTTTAGTATAGATTACTCAGACATGAGATATTTTCCCGCAGTAAAAAGTATCCTATATGTTGACCAGGATAACCAGCTATCATCATACTAAATTTCATTATTCAAAATCTGTCCAGTGGTCTTCTACTGATGCGGTCACAGACAGACAGACAAAAATTCTAAAAACTATAGATTTGGCCTCTGTATCGATAATAATGTTTGTTTCAATAAGATTTTCCAAAAAATGTTTAATGTACAGATTCGACTCAGAATTTTATTATAATAATGTATAGAAGATAGATAAGCTTTAGAAAAATTTCAGATGAAAAACATTACCTTAACATTATAATAAAACTATACCTTTGGTACTTATTTAAGTAATAAAATGGTAATACTGAAAATAAATAACTTTTAACAACATTTTCTTTTATTTACAAAACAAATCGATTTTTCGATACCTATTCGGTTTATTCAATTACCTATAATATGAAATAATTTTCGCATAATTCCTATATATATAATGAGGTAAAATAAGATTAAAGTTTGATAATAACTAATAAAAAATAAGATATGAAGAACATTTTGAAGAAAACCTGTCTAATTAATGGTGATGGTATAAAATGTACCTAAATGAATATTCTACAAATTCAGTTATACAGACGACAGCTGTAGTAGTACTGTGAGATGTGTCCTTTTTAATTTACAAATACATATAAAGTGCTTACAAACAAGGTTTATTTTATGAAGTGCCTTTAAAAGAGTAATTCATATCTGGTGTCTTAGATAAGATGACATTCAACAAATGTTAAACAAAAACTAATAAATATTTTTTAGTTAAAAAGAAATGTACAAAATTAAAGTTCAATATTACTGTAGAAGTCACTATTTATTGTTATTTAAATAGGATTTTTTTTTAATTTATTAAAAAAAGGATTATAAAAATGGTCCACAATTGGCAAAGATACAGCGTAACGCATATACTTACTACTTTTTTTTAAATCGGTAAAATTTTTTTGGATATAATATAAGTACCTATCTAACCTTGATATTTGAATTTTCTATTAGCAATTTTTGAATGTCAACTAACTCAAGAGGCACTTAAAATGTATTGCAGGTGAATTCATCAACAAAAAGCTTTAGAAATCCCTCGAAATACATACATATAAATAATATCCACAAGCTCTCGTGAAACTAACTCAAGTTAAAAAAAAAAACCATAAGACTTTCTTACATACTTTTATAAATCAAAAGCACCTTCTTGCTGTCCGGTCCTGAGGAACTGTTCAGAGTTGGTCTTCGTGAAGATGAAGGGCGCGGCGCGGGAGGGGCACTTGAAGTTGCGCATGAGGATGGGCGGCACGTTGTCGGACTTGTTCCCGACCGGTTCCAGCAAATTATTCCAGAGGAGGTTTGCAGCTATAAATAAATAAATATGTTGGGATATTAGCACACAGCAACATCTAGTTCCATGGCAAGCTACGAGGCTTTTGTTATGGATACCAGATAAATATAAACACCCATGACTGGAGTACAAACATCCGTGCTCATCAAACAAATGTATGCCTCAGTGGAACTTGAACCCGCGACCGCTGGCACAGAATGTAAGGTCACTACAGACTGAGCCAAAAGTATCTTTAACAACTATAAGGGATATACAGTCGAGATATTGTGCTGATATTGCTATGTACACATCTTTTTCAAACTAAAGAAACTATATACATAATATATACAACTCAATAGTTCACGATTTTGTATTATCATATAAAGTAGATTTTTCTTTCAAAGTACATTTTTTTTAAATTATACTTTTTTTTTCTTGAAAAATAGTACCTACCTGCACAAAATCAATTTTCTTTATTCACTTTATTCAGTTTATTAATGGATTACAAATATGTATAAGTATATACTATCATAAAATTGGACTGGTATTGTTCACTCGATTTGTCGGAACATAGTTGCAACAGATGGACATACCAACACGCATCTCCTACATTGCACCTTAATTTTTCATCGGATGTCCAAAAGCTTAGTCCACTTACCTAGAGCGTGCCCCTTTTGTGAGAAGTGGAAACAGTCGTGTGTGATGTAGGACTGGTGTATGACGAGGGGTAGCGCCTGCGGTGGGGGCTCGGGGGCGTTGAACAGCCGCATGAAGGGCTGGATCACTACTGTGAAGTCATCGCGCGTGTCGTAGCGGCCTGAATCCACCTGTAAATTAAGCTATAAATGTCACTGCAAAAATAAACTATTTTCACTAACTATTAACCGAACTAATAACCGTACATGGCCCAACTCGGGACTCGAACCCAGGATGTCCAGATCTGCAGGATGTACGGGCTAGCCACTATTTATTTATATAATAAAATTTAATGTCGTCCAAGAATGATCAGAGATCGTCAATTTGCATACTTGCACATTTTTTAGCCAAGATATCACACTCTATTCCGTATACATAGTAATATATAATAATATATATACATAGTAATATACGAGTATATAATAATTGACGACACGCTTGACTCAGTGTGTAGTGAGCCTACTTGCTGTGCCAGCGGTCGCCGGTTCGAGTCCCGCTGGGGGCATTCATTGTGTGATGAGCACGAATGTTTGTACTCCAGTCATGGGTGTTTATATTTATAATATGTATGTATTTAAACTTTATATATGTGTAGTGTATCAACTATCTGGTATCCATAACACGAGCCTCGTAGCTTACCATGGAACTAGATGGTGCTGTGTGTTAATGTCCCAATATATTATTATTATATTATTTATTCTGTCTGAACATCTCAATAATGGCGAATCTGCCCGACTCTGGCAAATGCATAAAATTGCCATCATATTATTGCATTCATGGAAACGAGTATTGATATGAACGTATTCAAATGCATTCCTTTATTCAAACTGAAATATTTTACAAACATTGATAGATTGATAGATTTCTAAGAAATCTATTGTTAACTGTAAAGCTGGCGTGTCCACGGTCGTCAATGGAATATAAACCTTATTATTGATTTATTACCATTCATAATCATACGGCGTACCTACATAAAAATAGAATAAACGGGAAATCACCGTACTATCTGGCATGGGATAAAAGTTGCCAGCTCAGTATATATCAAATGCCTATCAAATAAATGCATAATAAAAAATGAAATAAATAATAAGACACAGAAAATTATAAGTATCCTATTATATTAGTAATTATTGATATTACAAAAATAATAAAGATTTCCTTGAACCCTGTTTAATTCTGCCACTTTTTTGAATCGTCAACTTAGTGTGCAAGAGTAAAAATTCTAGTGCCAAATCTGCCCAAATGACAGAATTCTGCCACAAATGGTCATACTGCATACAACACTAGTAAGGCACACTTAGAGCACGAGTGCTCTGGTGTCATCGTGGCAAAAAAAAACTGTCACCGTCAGGCGTCACGTCACGTCATCAGAGTGGGGTGCGCGCAAGGAGGGTTTAGGGGATTTAGACAAGACGGTTAACTGAGAATTCATTATACGTAAAAGAAAATATCGTTAAAAATGCTGGATATAATTTTTTGCTGGGTGGTCCCATTCTTTAATTTTCTAAAGAACGTCAAAATAGCCTATTAACTTTTTCTCAAAAGGGTGGATTTTTTTACTGAACAGCGACTAGCTGGGGAGCGGGGACGCAAGACATGCGTGGAGAGTGACATCGGAACCTAGCGGCGTGGTAACTGATTCGTCACAGGCTTGTCGTCTAGGCAATTAACACGTCGTATCATGCGCACGTCTCCATACATATTCATAGACTAAGAGTGACAAAATAGCCAAGTTGATAAATATGTCTATATTTGTTTATTTATATTCCATTCTTATAATAATTTTTAGCACTTTTTTCAAATTCGTATCTTTATACTACGGTGGCGCCATCCGTATTTATGACTTTGTAAAGGACACTTTTTCACTGACAGAGTCGTCTCTCTTACCTCTATACTCTATAGACCTTGTTGAATCGAAATAAATCCGTGAAAAACCCCGAAAATATAGTTATATTTAAAATGTTAAATATTTGCACAAATGTAAGAAATGTTAATGTTTTAATCTTGTTTAACCAGGTAGCATATATTGTATAGTGTATAATCTGTGCATGAATTTACAAATTTGCCCTATGTTATATTGTGAGGGGAATTACCAAACCGGCTCACCAGACCACGGACCACATTAAACATTGTTGTTCTAGCTACATAAATCATAATACATTTATGATTTAATAGAAGTCAGAATGCTTACTGTCGTCGACAAGAATAGGTACATACTTTTGTTTTCAATAGACAATTTCGAAAAAAATAATCTTGGCGGTATTTCCTGTAATAGCAAACAAAACGTAAGTTTTATTACATTTGATATTACTAAATTAGAAATTATAATATAAATACACGACATATGACGACACGTTTGGCTCGGTTTATAGTGACTAGTAGTATTACTTGCTGTGCCAGCGGTGCGGGTTCGAGTCCCGCTGGGGGCATTCATTTGTGTGATGAACACGAATGTTTATACTTATAATATGTATGTATTTAAAGTTATATATGTGTTAGTGTATCAACTATCTGGTATCCATAACACAAGCCTCGTAGCTTACCATGGAACTCGATGGCGCTGTGTGTTAATGTCCCAACATAATATTCCTCAAATGCCTCATGTAAGCCACCAGACAATTTAAAAAAATGTTGGATACCACATACGTATTTCAGGATACACCTTTTACATTGATGTTTCAAAGTTACTTCTAATAGGGTGGTTTTTTTTTAAATATTGAGATAATATTTCAATATATGAGATAGTTTTCAAAATAACTTCGATAAAAGTTATTTTGAAGAAGATTTATTGAATAGTTTTTGAGATATGGGATATTTGATTTTCACTTCAAATTTAATCTTTCATGCTACGGGTACGGACTCCTCGGTGTGCGTGTTTCACGTGTCCGATTTCCGTGTACAAATGAATGCATGAAAAAATCAAAAAAAATTGTTTCATTTGTTTAAATGTGTTTAATAGGACAAAAAGGGGTTATTGTGAGTTAACTATAATAGTTAGACAGATACCTTGAGTTGTACTATTGCAATTTTCGTAGGGATCTCTATTTAAAAAAAAATATAGCCCATGTTACTCGTTGATAATTTAGTTTTCTATATGTGAAAGAATTTCTAAAATCGGTAAAGTAGTTTTTAAGTATAGCCATTCCAAAAAATACACAAACATACAAAAGTCTAATAATTTCTCTATATAATATTAGTTTAATTTCAATTTTTTTGTATCTTTTTCAGTGTGCTAAATAAAAATGAGAATAAAAGGCTTTTCCTCTTTCGCTGAAAAACATCTCGAAACATATCATTTGGAAAATACCGAAGTCGTAGTCGACGGTGAAAGTATGTACTATCAAGTGTGGAAGATGGTAGATATGCCTTATATTTTTGGATCAGAATGTGATCAATTCGCTAAATGTCTAAAGGAGAATCTAAACAACTTTAAGAGGGCTAATCTCAAATGTCACTTTTTAATCAAAGGTGGTCATGAAAATGAACGGCCACTACATATAAATTTTATGATTGGGACGAGAATAAATGAAAAACACTTTGTTTTTGGTAAAAATAAAAATGGCAAAATTATTCAGCCATGCCTATATAAAGACGTTTATTTGCAAGCTTTAGATGAAATGGGGTTTGATTATACTATTTGTAATGGGAATGACGCTATCAAAGAATGTTTTGACTTAGCTGCAAGGCTGTCTTGTCCCGTTATAAGTTACAATATACAATATTGTTTTAGCGCAGCACCATACATACCATTCACCCTAAAAAATCTATCAAATTCTGACCAAAATGATTATATAAAATGTGGGATATTTAAACGAGATAACTTTCTACAACATTACAGAATTTCTACAGAAAAAATGATAATATTTATACTGTTAACAGATACGAATATATTTGAGGAAAATTTTTATCTCGAATTCTTTAAAGCATTTCATATACCACATGCAACTTTAAAAGGATATGACAGTTTACTCAAGTGGTTGTCAAGTAAAAATGAAGCAATGATTTTAGAAACCGTTTTCAAATACATTTCAAGCTCAAGCAAACAGACATTTCTGGAAACAAAAAATGATTTAGAAAAAAAATTTTTAAGTTGCGAAAATGAAGAATGCGCAGCTTCATTGTATTTCACAAGCAGACATGATTTAGAGTTCAGTGTGCAAGATCCGCTATGGTTTGAGAAGGGAATCGCTTTCAAGTATATTGCCATTCCTTACATAAACTTGTACTACTCGGAGCGTGTTTTAATCCCTATATTGGGAACAAGTTATTATCAAGATGGCTTTGTTACAATTTCAATTTTAGAAATTATAAAGTATGCGTATGATTTACTTCACAATTTCAACGGTAGGAAAGTTTCTATTCAAAATAGGGATGATGAATGAAATGAAATCGAATTACAGTCTATCTGCAAACCGGAGTATGATGCTTTGAATTGTGTTTTTGAAAACGGTTGGAAAGATATTGATACGAAGCGACTTTTTGAACATTTTTTCAAAGAAAAATTTGGTTCATTTAACTTTGCCGCTTTAGAAGCTGCACCGGCAGATGCTAGATTGCTTTTAGTTGCAATGGTTTATTTTTCACGAATTAAAGAATTTGATGAGATTATACTAAGTGAAATTTATAGCATTATTGTATCTTATGTCCTATTCGGGGTTGTCGCTGACAAGATAAGTCATAACCTCCAAGAAGGCAAAAGCCGTATTGATTTAAAAAACAAGCCCATTTTAGATGCAATCACTGATAAAGATTTAGTTACGACTCAAGACTGTGAATCTGCTAGCAAACTACTTAAAAAGTATTGCAATGTAAGCGAATTGGAGTTACGTGAAAATGAATTTGAGAGGACCAAAATATACCATTTGATTCAATTTGAAAGGTGCTTGCTAGAAATAAACTATCTAAACCAATTGTGCGGCTCGCCCTATACGCCCACAATATATAGCAAAACTTATAATGGTAAATTCGTCTACAAATTTCTTCATAAATTAACAACAAAATACAACTGTTATATCACAAATTCTAAGTCTTTGCGACCCTTACAAGTATTGGACGATGAGCTCAATCCTGCCGCGACTGTTCTCGCATTTGTGTCAGGCATGATAAAGGTATATGAAAAAATATTTCACGGCTATTGATGTTCATTTTTTATTGCATTTTTTAATATTAATTTATAGTGTGGTTTATTTTATATTTGACAATACAACTTTGTTAACCATTAATACATGAGCGTGACCAGCGTTTTATTCGAGTTCTAAGAGATCTTAGAGTTTTGTTCTAAAATTATACAAGTGTAGCTATTCGTGTATTCTTCTTGAATAACTATGTTTATATAAAAATATTAAACGTTCACCGCATGTATGTATATGATACTGTCAAGTTCAACTTTTTTAATAATACATTAAACTTTTTATTTTATTCAGGAGTTTTTATTTGAAACATTTTTGCCCAAATTATTATTAAAAAAAAAAACTATTTTTATTTTTTTATTTAATCATTTATTTCAGGCAATATTTTCAAAAAGATCTTGAATATGTAAACAGAGGCCCATAACATATATACGTTAATAACGAACATATATATAAAAATATATATTACAAGGCCAAATTAATACTTACAGGGTAAAGTTTCAAGGCGTAGGTTATATGGGATATTTCATGACATCCATTAATACCTAAGCTCAGTAATACCTAACCTAAAAGGCCATAATCTAGAAAGTATAATTTTTTGACAGATAAATGCCGCTTCTTTATTCTTATTTTATGTTATAACAAGGGAATAGATGAATATATTTTTTTTAAGGTCACTCCGGGGGAAAGTATAGGTATTATTGTACTATAGACTTAATGCCTTTACCTTAAGTATGTCACGTTTAAATTTCATTGACAAAATCTCAAATAAAAGTTGTGATAACCTAAGAGGTTGAATTTTTATTAAATAAGTAGTTAATTAAAATTATATATGTACATGTTGTACCTTTGTTATTAAATTCAAATAAACTTAACTACAAAAACCATATTTGTATATAACTCTGCCTCTCTTTTTAACCGACTTCCAAAAAGATTACAATATTTTAAGATATGAATATCTTATAGGTAAATATGTCGTTTACGTATCGAAATATATTAGATTTGCGTTGCATCGGCTGACACCGACTTCGAAACTATCTGATTAGGTATCTATTCTAAATGAAAACCTCCGTTTAGTTATTTTTTACATTTTAGTGTCTGGAAGTCGGTTATTTTTTGTTAACAAGTTTTTTAGAATTTAAAGACAAAGAGCCTTTTCTACTAACACACAGATAACAACAAGGATATCTATGGTATTCTCGTATAAAATGTCTAAATTTATAAAAATAATAATTTAGGAATTATAATTCATATTCATTCTTTCATATTTAATCACTAAATGAGCACCAACCATACCGGTCCTGGGCAACCCGTATTCATCCACTGCCTGCCACCTTTATTAGGTTCACATTTAGATTTACTTAAAACTTACCAGTGCCATCTCGGCGGCCTGGTAGCGGCGCGCCTGGTGCACGAGCTCGGCCAGCTCGCCGCCGCCGCGGTGGAAGCACGTGCAGAACAACGGGTGCATGAGGCGGCACATCAGGGGCCGTAGCACTCGCACTGACACCGATACATCTATCATACATAAAAAAACACGGTGTAATCCATTGATTTTTACGGAAATACTGTCAAGTGCAAGGGTTGTCAAAAATACTTTCATGGTGTACGATTTCGAAATTAAAGCGCTGTAGTGCGATTGAGTTATATTATAGCCGTCAACCCTTAAGTCGTTTCCCGACTGTCGTATAAAAGTAAGTATGACAGTCAGGTGCGCCTCACTAGCGTTTCCACCCGCGCAATTACCCTATCTATATTAATATTATAAATGCGAAAGTTTGTGAGGATGTATGTATGTCTGGATGTATAGAGATATGGATGTTTGTTACTCTTTCACGCAAAAACGACTGAATGGAATTTAATGAAACTTTGCAATATTATAGCTTATACATCAGAGTAACACAAAGGCTAGTTTTTATCCCGAAAAAATGTACGTTTCTTCGAACCCGAGACGAACCCGAGCTAAGCGTGGGTAAGACGATAGTACATACCTACATACATATATGCGCCTTCGTTAGACGACTGTACAGATTAGTAGGCTGTGATGTATCTTTACAGTAAGCTGTTAAACACACAACAACCTTCAACCCGTGGCAAAATCATACGTAAAAAAAACAGTAAACTAAAAAAGTTAGATCTATATAAAGATTTATACAGAGAGTTTAAAAATGGACGTACAATTGCGTACCTAGTAGATATCTTAAAAAGGGAATAGGTTTCGTAATGCAATTACGTATATCATTTACTAGTATCCTGTATCACTACCTGTAACAGCGGCTTTACTTTTTAAATATAGCCTCACTTCTTTTTAAAATGTGTTGCATCAGCGAGCGTATTATAGTGATTTTATACCATATTTTTTTTCTATCATTCCTGGGTATTGATAGTTTTCTAAGGTAAAATAGTAGCTGTTTGTGAGCTTGTATGAAGCTTTCTCATATAAATTCACTGAAATTTGTTTATGGCAGATACACTACAGACTTCTCCATATTAAATAAGCTTAATATAGTTATTAATATGTTAAATTGAAATTATACATAGATGTCTATTACAACCTATATATATTTCATATTGATCAAAACAACAGGTCTCCTAGTACGGAAACGGAGGCTACCATATATGTTTTGTGTCAACACAGCCTAAGTAAAATTTTCTGTATAATAATATATGTATTTTTTTGTATGTGATATTGTTTACTGTTTATATGTTTTGAATAAAATTACCTTTTTTGGATTTTTTCGCGAATTTATTTTGGTTTTCGTTTCCCGACGTTTCGAATGCTTTACAGCAATCATGGTCACTGGAGAGACTAAAGGTGTTAGATTTCAATCTCAAAGGCATTATATAGTTGTTACAGACAGCCTATACACAAAATAAGAAAATGAATTCAAAAAATTGAAAAAATACACCAAAGTACCTGTACCTGTTTATATGTTTTTTTGCTCAATAAATTATTATTATTATTAATAATTAATTCAATTCTTTACTATACTTACTTGACAGTCACGCAAGCTATAAGGAAAATCAGTACATTTAAATTCAAAGCACTGTTTATTGGCTATTAGATAAATCGTAGGCAACGTGTGGTCTAATCCATTTAAGCTACATTTTGAATGAAAATGTTTCGATTAATATGAAAGTGAGTTTTAGTTTCGACTATTGTATAATATTTTACAATTTTAGCGCAACCTATACATATAATAAAATTGTAACTAAGCCGAATATGTATGTACATTAAAATATTTTTTGGAAAATCTTATTGAAATAAACATTATTAGAGGCCGAATCTATAGTTTTTAGAATTTTTATCTGTCTGTCTGTCTGTTAAGTACCGCATCACAGAAAAACCATTGGAGGGATTTTGATGAAATTTGGTATGGTAATAGCTGGTTATCCGGGTCAACATATAGGATACTTTTTACCGCGGGAAAATATCTCATTTCTGAGAAAAAATACAAGAACTGAAACCTAAGAATTTGGTAATCTGAACGCGGGCGGAGCCGCGGGCAATACTAGTCTGAGCTATAAGTTGTGTTATAGGGCAAGGTATCCGACCGAGGGAAATGATTATACAAACCGGTTCTGTTTCGCATAATAAACGAGCATTTAAAATTGAAATCATTAAAATAATTACTTTTTCCATCTAAACATGCTCTAAATTCGTAGTAGTTTTGATTACGTTGGAATCTCATAATGGCAACGTTGCTCGTCTTATTATGGGACTGGCAAATAAATTTTAATGAGAAGTTTAGCAACAACATATACATAATATGTGAAAAAAGAGGCATAGTTTTAGTATTGAGGTAAAAATGCTACGATGTGAAAAATAAAAATGTATATTATAATCTATACATGTAATAAAATTGTAACTAAGCCGAATCTGTACATTGAATATTTTTTGGAAAATCTTATTGAAATAGACATTATTATCGATACAGAAGCCGAATCTATAGTTTTTAGAATATTTGTCTGTGTGTCTGTCTGTGTGTCTGTCTGTATGTCTGTCTGTCCGTCCGTCCGTCCGTCCGTCCGTTCGTCCGTCTGTCTGTCTGTTTGTCTGTCTATTTGTCTGTCTGTTACCGCATCACAGAAAAACTATTACAGGGATTTTGATGAAATTTGTGAAAGTTGTAATTGTAAGAGTGTACTAATATGTAAAACCTAAGAATTTGCTTTTTGCTCATCTGAACGCGGGTGGAGCCGCGAGCAATGCTAGTATATTTTATATGAACAAATAAAGGACACTTTTTTGTTATAAAAAATATTTAAGGTAATTATTTTTTATAGGCAAGAAAGTTTTTGTCGAGTTTTTATACCAAGAGGGGGGTGTATTTATTCTGCTATTGCTTCTTCATTTTTTAATTCCTCACCTTCAAAATCCACAGTAGATATAGGGTATTAACAACTCGCGACTCACCCTCGCTTCGCTCGTATTCGTTCCTAGGTGATTCTTTGAATTGACATAACTTTTTTATTTATGAACCGATTGAAATAAAACAAATACTAAACGTTAAGTGAAGCTTACCACAATATATTAGTGGAAACCGCACGTTCTGAGATTAGCGCACACACACACACAGACAAAAATTCAAAAAGTCATTGTTTTGGGTTCCATTACATTAATAAATACCCCCAATAATAGTTCTTCTCAAATATCTTCCCCTCACAGACAGACTACACTTTTATTTTCCTGTCACTCACGGCTCCTTCCCCGCGATAAATATTTATGCGTCAAATTTTTTTTAGAATGCGATCTATGGTTTTTATTCAAAGCCGTTCAAACGTATCACTAAATATCAAGCATTTTAATATATTCACAAAGTTTATTTATTAACGGATTTATGGAATAAACATTTACCTAAAACAGGGATGAGATTGATGATAGTCCTGGGCAAGTGTGTATGGAAGTAGTCCAGGGCTTTGGCCAGCTTCCTGGCGTGAGCGGTCGGAGACCAGGACACAGGGGACAGGCAGGAGGCAGAACAGAGGTCGTTGGCACCTATGAAAACTGTGATCATCTTCCAGTCGCGCGACACGTCGATGTCGGGCGACGAGCGCATACGTGCAACCAGAATCTGAAATGTTAAATATTATGGATAACTAGCGATCGACCTGGTCTTTGCCTGGGTTTAATCCACTCAGGTACATGAGACTACTATTATTATGCGAAAGTTTGTATGTATGTTATATGTACATTTGTTACTTCTTCATGGTGAAACGGCTGGATGAATCTAGATGGAATTTAGTATACATATAGGTTATGACCTGGAGTAACACTTAGGCATACCACGTTTTGACACCTAGGAGTGCACCCGAACAGAGTGCAGAGAGAAAGAGAGAGAGAGATAGCAGAGAGTAGCTAGTAAATTCGTTCATGGTACCTACGTATAAGATCCTCTCACATATTCATATTAATATAATGAAAAATTATTAGTTATAACCAGCGCGCCACATCTGGTTAATTTTAAATCATAATTCATATCTCATATATCTTCGCGTGCGAAGAAATGATAAATCATTTAAGGCTCATTAAATTAGAGTCTAAATTTTTATTAAAAAAATCTTTAATTTCATAAGGTATTATATTTTAGAACTAAAAAAAATTACATTACTACCTCGTTATTGGTATGATATCTATTAAATCTCCATTTATAAAGACCATATCGGTATATTTATGATATAAGAACCGAGAGAAGAGTGTTAACGGTTGATAATGAGTGTAGTAAATCATTTAATATGAAATCAATTACACGGCAGACCGCAGATCTTGCAATTATCTTGACATCACGTACGAGTATCTCCGGTAGAAACATTACGTAACGGATGTAAGCATCGCCTAATGACATAGTTCACACGAATTCGTATCTATAACTTTTTTGGCTATATCTATACATATAATAAAATTGTAACTAAGCCGAATCTGTCCATTAACATTTTTTTGGAAAATCTTATTGAAATAAACATTATTATCGATACAAAGGCCGAATTTATAGTTTTTATAATTTTTGTCTGTCTGTCTGTCTGTTACCGCATCACAGAAAAACCACTGGAGGGATTTTGATATAATTTGGTATGGTTATAGCTGGTTATCCCAGTCCACATATAGGATACTTTTTACCGCGAGAAAATATCTCATTTTTGAGAAAAAATAGAAGTAAAGAAAAATAGAGTATACTTATATGTAAAACCTAAGAATTTGGTTTTTTGTCATCTGAACGCGGGCGGAGCCGCGGGCAATGCTAGTTTGTTTTTAAAATTAAGAATGCCGAGACAAGCTTAATGAAGTGTGAATGATCCTATTGTTGTTTCAGCTGATACCACTGCGTGTTAGTAATGAGAGGTAGTTAAATATTTCATTGGATGTCGCGTGTTCACTTCTCGTTCTAGGCAAATGTTTATTGTTTTGTTTACAAGAAGTTATATTTTAATATAATTTGTATAATTATTTATTGGTCTACATAACTTTTTTTTAAATTAATGTCCCACGAAAATTGTCTGGCAGTAATGAAAGTTTGTTTTGACAATATTCTGTAAGATATATGTATGTATGTATGAATGTTAATGGGAAGAAGTATTTGTGCTAATTTGCTAAGAAAAGGCGCCCCGTAAGGACGATGACCATAGGGTTTTAGCGGGTACGTCTCAGTACTGCGAGGTACCACATAAATACCTGTTTTGCGGGATATATGGCGGCTGGTATGCGCAAAAGCAAATCTCAATGATAAATAACATAAGGACATAGATTATACATAGAACTTCAAAATTTTAGCTTTGCTAAAATAAATTTCCTAGCCTGGCTAGGAGTCTCACAGTACCCTACCCATTGACGGCCGGTAGGGTCTCCCCATGATGGGTTTCCCCAGCGTCAACAAAAAAAAAGGACTCTATCGTCTTGGACCAAGATAAAAAAACTTTATTTAACGATATAAAAATGCGAATATACTCTCTCGGCCGAAAACTGCTATGCAAAAGCTTATAATAAAACGTTGCAGCCTAAAATAAGGATATCAAACCAACAACCATACTAGTTTTATAAAAAAAATATAATACCTATTATATTGGTAAGAATTAGTCGTATAAAATAAGTTTAGTTTAGTAATTACAAGTAAGATATACCTAACCTTTCCCACACACGAGTACTGAACATATGTTATGAAATTTCTAAGTTAGAAGAGATTTCGAACAATAACATTGGCAAATATTTATAAAAAGGTGTCAATTTTGTCACAATGCTTGGAAGCCTAAAACTTAGGTCAAATTACTGAATAGATATTTCTTGTGAATGAGCTTACAACAAAGGAACAAAAAGATAATGAATTACGTAACAATTCATAGGGCTTTTTTTTTTAACGTTGGGAAATGCATTTACGCACGACGTGTGGGACTCACCGGCGTAATACAGCCAGTACTACCCACTAAAACCCAACAAAACCTTCCCCCGTCATAATGGGGCGTCGCAGGATCGCTTACGCATTCAACTACGACGCCCCGACGGCAGGTCTGCCAAAGCAGACCACCACAACCATGGGGTTGCTCCAAGGTCCACTCTGCTATCAGAGAAGTACCAGGAGCAACCCGCAAGGTACACCGCCCCCCGAAGAGGGCCACCTCCCACCGCCCACCGAAGTGGGCAACCTCCCTGTGCGTTTCTTAGCTTCGCTACTACTACTGAGCCCCCCCACCACGACAAGGTGAACGCACGTTGGGGGGGAACAATTCATAGGGCTAAATCAATGCTCCCACAACACAAATATTTATTGGCATTCAAATAAATAGATAATAATTGCCCATTAATTATTTTTGTTGAAATTTCAACTTTATTATTATGAACATTTTTCCTCAGGACCAAGAACAATGAAGTAATATAATTTGCACTTATGTTGGTATATACGCACAGACACACTGTAATTTTTATTTTACAGGTAGTTATGTGAGAATCACTGGCTAAAAAAACCAATACCACTCTCTAACACCCAATAGAACTTCTCCGTCTAAATGAGACGTCACAGGATCGCTTAAGCACTTAACCACGACGCTCCGTCGGCAGGTATGCCGAAACAGACCAAACATCCACGGGGTTGCTCCCACCATCAAATCTGCTTTCAAACAAGTACAAGCCGCGCTTTACACCACCCATCGACGTGGGCTACCTCCCTGTGTGCCGCTTGGCTTCCCGCCCGACTGGGTTGCTTGACGTTAAAAGTCCGATTATACCTACCTAGTGTGTAATATATGTGTGGCCTGTTATGTAATTAATAATAAACATAACGAAATAACATATATTTATTGCGATCCACGAATAAATAATATTTATTCGTAATTTGAGATCCACGACGTGTTGTTTGACGACACGTTTGGCTCAGTTTGTAGTAAACCTATTTGCTGTATTAGCGGTCGCGGGTTCTAGTCTCGCTGCGAGCATTCATTTTTGTGATGAGCACGAATTTTTGTACTCCAGTCATGGGTGTTTATATTTATAATATATATGTATTTAAAGTAATAATATATGTGTAGTGTATCAACTATCTGGTATCCATAACATATTAAGTCTCGTAGCTTACCATGCAAGTAGATGGCGCTGTGTGTTGATATACCAACATATTTATTATTATAATTAGATATGTGTATATTGATTATTGATATTGAATTTGATGCCGGTTGAGAGCAAAATTACCTAGAAACATTACCTACCTTACCTAGGTGCCGCACGTTTGAAACATGCGAAACAATTACCAAATTAATGAAAACCTACTTAAGTAATACTATATTATCTTAATATAAAAATTCATACAGTAAGTATAGGTGCGTTCTTTAATCTCGAAGTCATCCTCCGATATGTGTTCACCAAATGCAAGAGTTGAAAAAAATTACTAATAAAATGGTGAACGGTTTCAAAGCGCCCAAAAGCCGTCTCCCGACGTTAAATAGAACTGGGTATGATAGTCGAAAACGCCTCACCCGCGTCCTACTTTGCACGTCCCGCACGATTCGCATTATCAATTTATTTAGATGCCTTCATTAGACTATATGGATGAGTAAACTGTGGAAATACCGTCGCGGTCTGTAAATTCGACAGCAAATATATGTACAGGAGGTAATAAAAATTGTTGTAAAGAAGTTTACAAAACGTTGTATTTCAACAAAGTACCTACTTTGTAAAGTAAATAATCAGCTACAACAGTAATTTGTATCAATCTTTTTGTATATCGAGTCTAGATATCGATCATGAATGCATTAATTAGCCTAACTTTTTCTGAAATAATCTTTACTAGGTAATAACGAGAATTACAGATGTTATCCTACAAATAGTTGATCGCTGGTCCTAGGGACATAAAATTTGGAGGGTTGTGATGTAGGTGGTAGGTATCCACTAAGGGTTTTTTGATATTCCACCCCTAAGGTCGATTAACTAAAAAATTGGTACACATACTCTTCAACTAAAATTATGAGACACTCGTATCACAGTTTTTCCAAAATCACCCCCAACAGAGTCAAATAGGGCCTCAAAAAGGATTTTCGGAGCGGGTGTGTTTCCGGAAAAATTCTTACTAAAAACATAAAGCCATAGAATTAGTTTTTTTGTAGTTTAAACGCGAACGAAACCGCGGGTTCTGCTAGTATGACTATAAAACAAGTTAACCTACATTTACCTCATCCATTGAAATAATACTTCCGAATCGCTCTTTAATTTCGATTATATCTAGCAATGTTGTTTAAATGTGCCAGTATGTAACCGGACTACTATTATAATAGCCAAAAAAAATATTTATGTTTTTGTGTGTATGTGTCTTACTCCTTGCTGGACGGATTTGAAAGAAAATGAGTACTCAAATCTATACTAATATTATAAATCTGAAGAGTTTGTTTGTTTGTTTGGTTGAACGCGCTTATCTCATGAACTAACTAATAAGATTTGAAAAGTTCTTTTTGCATTAGATAGCCCGTTAACTGAGGAAGACTATAGGCTATACATCATCCCGGAAAAATGTACGGTTCCGTGGGATAGATTTGTTTTTGTCTAGGGACGAACCGGAAGCTAAGCGAGAGTGAGTCGCTAGTAGACTATAAATATGGAGTCACATAGGGACGCACCCGAGCAAAGTGAGGGTGACTTACCCTCTACTAACTACCTACTCTAATTTGACTCTAACTTTAATACTTAAATAAACATATGTTATATATAACTATATATTAATAAATTGCTCTCACAATATAAGTAATATAATTTGCTAAGCAATGCGTATCAATAAATTTTAATTAACAAGTAAATGACTAATTAATGATTTATTTAGACGTAAAAAATGTTCCACTTAGTTAGTGAGTCATTACAGCATTACGGTCGCGGCCCGAGACTTGAACCTACAATTGAGCAAATAATTAAACAATTGAGTAATAATAATTAATACTATGTGTGTTTGTACGTATTTAGTTACGCTATTAAAAATTTTTCAAGCTCTATAGCTTGTTTTCTATATTTTTTTAATTTTGAAGTTAATCGTTCTTGCACTATAAAATAATTCTGAAATAATTGACCGAGCGAGCTAATCGTTTTTGCTTCAAGTCTGGCAAAATTTGCTTTCCTCTGGTACTCCTCTACAGGTCGTATTTTACAACCGATCCGGTCGAAACTTGGTATATAGGTTTTATTACTTTATAATTTTTTTTGTCGTCGGGGATTTTTGGTTGGAGGGGTACTTCCTCCAAAAAGAAAAAATGGATATCTCCGCCTTATGAGATCCAATTTCGATGGTTCATTTTTTATTTGAAAGGTAGTAACTTTAAGTTGTGTTTATAAAAACTTGGTGAAGATCTGATGAGGATCTTCAGAATGATGAGCAGAATAGCTCCTTAAAATGCAGTTTGTGGTCGCGAAGTCTACTGTTCGCAGAACTCGTACTAATATATTATGTAGAGAACTTATTAAAGAAAAAATTTGCCTTACTACTAATTACTTTTATACCCTATATTTACTTATAAATTATAATAAGTAATAACAATAACAATGAAAAAAAAAGATCTTTCTTTACTAAAAATATTTTGGCCTTTAATATTTTTAACATTTATCCAACGCCCACAAATGTTTATTTGAAATGTATCAACTGGAATAGAATGTTTTCGAACTGGAAAGAGACTCAAGACGTTCAGTAAAAAAATGTTATAATTTAATGCTGAATAACATTATTATATTGAACGTTGAATAAAAATATGTTATTTTGTCATTACAAACAGACAATTTAATTTTATTTATTTGTATAGATGAACTAGAACTTACCTTAGCCTGTTTATAAGCATCCTGGTCAGACGCAACAGGGAAGGCCACATTGAGCCTTGAATTCTTCGAGAGCCACTCTCCGGTGCCGGTGGAGTAGCCGCGGAGGTTCGGGTTGTATTCTTTAAGAATATTAGGTAGAGTAAGGAACTCTCGCCACGAACTGTCGCCTCCTGGGATATAAATATAGTAGATATTTTTAGTCTTTATGTTTACATTATGGATGCGGCTGCACACAGCATAACAACCCTTAAGTATCGGGGAGAAACTATTTGTTAGATTTTATTATTATTAAATTTAATTGTATTCATAAATATAAAAATTAATTACTATGGATTATTGATCTGAAATAAATACTTATTATTATTATTATATATGTATGTGAACCTCGTTTTGTTATAATTAATTTCTTCCGAGATCGCAGGATTGATCCCCAGACTGGAAAAATGTGCGATTAATACTCGTAAATGTTTTTTCAGATTGATAGTAATCAAAAAAACTTGTTAGGGATATTATCATTAAGATAGAAGACAGCTATGTATAAAATTTCTCCTAGATATTAAAAAGTACGATATGGACCAACCTGCACACCACGATACTCCTCGATATTCAATAATTGCTCCAAGCGCGAACTCCTCCAACGCACCGCTACCCGCTACCAAGGAATCTCCTATCGCAGCAACCACATCTATATCACCTGGTCTCAACTTGTGTACTGATGTGGGCACCTGCCGACTGCGACCCCACGGGATTGACTCCTGGCAGGGAAACGGCGTAGTGGGCGAAAATGTGCGTTGACGACGCACGTTGGACTTGCGTTGTGGGTAATGTATAGTCCACTGAAATTATGAAATAGATCTCTTTAGCAATACAAACTAAAAATAGTATATGGGGGACTGATATCTCTGACGTAACATTTTGCACACATTTTAGATTCCTATAAGCGATAACGATTTTAAACCGTATGTCACCATTCCTAAAACTTTAAGTGTCTAAAAAATATCATTTAGCTTACACTATATAATTTTATATCAATTTGTAATATATAAAACTTCCAGCAAAAAATAATTATGGAGAGCAAGTGTGGCGAAATCATAAAAGTGTTTTGGCATTTGATTTCAGAATTAAAAAGAAAAAAAAGATTGGATAATCTATAACAGTTATATTGTACAAATAAAAGTCTATTACATATGCAAGGGCATAAGTAGCACAGCACAACTACGGTGAGATGTAATCATCAAACGATCACGAACAAACATGAGCTTATAAATTGCGAAAGGGAGTTAACATCTTGATGTCTTTGTTCATAAAGGAGCACCATTAAAATTAGGCATTCGTTATTTGCAAAAAATATACGAGTATATTATACTAGCGATTTAACCTCGCTCCGCTCAGGTTCGTCCCTACTTACGTTTTAATGTTTAGTGTAGATTTTTTAGAGATAAAATATTTTCCCACAGTAAAAAATTTCTATACGTTGACCCGGATAACCAATCCTCATACCAAATTTCATCAAAATCTGTTCAGTGGTTTTTCCGTGATGCGGTCACAGGCAGACAGACAGGAAAAAATTCTAATAACTATAGATTCGGCCTCTGTATCGATAATAATGTCTATTTCAATTAGATTTTTTTAAATATTCAATGTACAGATTCTGCTTATTTACACTTATATTATATGTATTGACAAATGTACTACGAGATAACCTTACAATTTTAAGTAAAATTGAAGATATAACTTATTAAAAAAGTTATTAAAATAAAATAATTCTAAAAACTTTGTACCTAATTATCACCTTTCAATTTAATATTCAGTAAAAGTGATGTACAAACAGGAAAAAGTGTTGATAGACGGAACTGTTATGCAAGTGTCATCGGTATTCGCAGTGACACTCGTCACTCGAGCGTGTGTGCAAACTCTAATACGTGACCAAGAAAGTAAGACGCGAAAGAGTTCTTGTCCTTGTTTTCGGACAATGTTAGAGCAAATAATAAAGTGTCTGTCTGTCTGTTACGTTTTCAGGCCTAAACCGCTGAACCGATTGTGATGAATTTTGGTATAAAGATGGATGGGACCTGGGAGAAGGATAAAGGCTACTTTTTGTCGCAAAAATAAAACTTGAAGGGCGTGAAATAGGACTTGAAAGTTTGATAAGAACAATTAACCATTTCTCAAGCACGTAAAAATCGTTATATCCTATAATTTTGATAAATAAATGTTTCGGCGTTTTTGACCAATCGAGGTGACGATTTCTAGATTTTTAACTTACTTCCATACTTTTCTATACCTTTGTATGTACATATACACATGTATATAAATATTCTATACTAACCGTTAAAATGTACCAACGGACGCACCCGAGCGAAGCGAGGGTAAGTCTCTAGTATTAAATAAATAAAATTATAACTGAAGAAGCTATTTCTAATTTAAAGAAAATTCTTATATAAATAAATAAACCTATTAAATTATGAAATTCCCTTATTTAAATGATATCTATATTAATAACTGTGTACTAAGCACAAAAACTATAATTTTACGTTGCATAAAACAAAATATTACACATACAAAAGTCTCATCACGAACTGTACATTAGGTCACTCATTTAGAAGTGTTACATATTGGCTTTGACCCAGAACAGTTTTGAGACTCGATGCGCGAATTACAAGCATTACAATTGCATACACACGACATCTAATAGCGATTCATTAAGCATCATACGAAAGCGCCGTGTACTGCGAACGCTATCAGAATTTCACCGATAGGTATTCTAGCCTCGATCACCATATATGGCGCTTTTAGTAGCACTTCTAATTGTTTTATCTTTATGCTGTCGTTAAATTATGCAATAACATTTAGGGCACGTGTGTTTGAAATTTTAAGATGTGATTATAAAGTACAGACGGACAGATGAACACGGCGAAATGTCATAATACCTACCAGTCGCAATTGTTACGTATACTGGTTTTTCTTCTGCTTTTGTTTACTTATAACGATTAGGGTTCATTTAGCTGTGTCCATATCGAGTATCGACAATATCTTATCCACATTAGGAATAACCTATTAATTATTTCTGAATTTCCAAACAAACTGTTACAACTGATAAAAAGAACAGAAGCCTCAAGGCTACCGATTCATATATATATATATATATATATATATATATATATATATATATATATTATATACAAGCGACTCACCCTCGCTTCGCTCGGGTTCGTCCCTAGCGTAGCTTGCTTTCCAATAACGATGTGAACGAAAAGTTCTCGAGTAGCGGCCACGTACCGGAAGGCCAAGCGTGGGCAGGTCTCCCACAAGGTGAACCGACGACTTGGTCAAAGACGCTGGAGCCCCGAGCCCATTGGATGCAGATGATGAATAGACGACATTTCTTACTAATATTTTTTTCTACGAATAAATAATTATTTATTCGTAGTATTTTTTAGTTTCAACTTTAACTAAGTGAGGTTAAGCAATCGAAATCGCTTTTCAATCTATACATATAATAAAATTGTAAGTGAAATCTGTACATTAAATATTTTTTGGAAAATCTTATTGAAATAGACATTATTATCGATACCGAGGGCGAATCTATAGTTTTTAGAATTTTTGTCTGTCTGTCTGTCTGTCTGTCTGTCTGTTACCGCATCACGGAAAAACCACTGGAGGGATTTAGATGAAATTTGGTATGATGGTAGCTGGTTATCCGGGTCAACATATAGGATACTTTTTACCGCGGGAAAATATCTCATTTCTGAGAAGAAATACAAAAACTGCATGGTAAGAGTATACTAATATGTAAAAACTAAAAACTTGGTTTTTGGTTATCTTAACGCGGGCGGAGCCGCGGGTAATACTAGTAGGTATGCTATAATCAAACTTAGTCGACAGAAAGTATAGAGGGTGTGGGTGTTCTATTTTCTCTTAGTGCATTTTGCTGTATTACTTTTTACTTTTTATAGTCTTACTAATGAAAATGAAGCTATTAAGTAAATAAGTACAAGTAGTTTTAACCTTATGGAGTCGGAACTTTTTGATGAGATCGTGCGTTACCCATGAAAATGTAGGAAGTAAAGCCACGTGTGTTAACGATTAACTTTAAACGATTATTACAGTTGCAACACAACTACAGGTAACAGTAGCAATACGTAGAACATTATAGGCATTATAGGTTGTAAAAAAGCAAATCGATAGGAAACCAATGAATAATAGCGAGAAATCTCTCTTAGCTTTCAAGCATTGTCATAATACTTATGTTTAACGGTTTAGTTGACGAAAATATATATGTATTAGATAAATAAAAATATCTCATATCTTTTAAACAAAATCACATAAATTCTGAACTACTACGTCGTATATCAAACATATATTATATACATTTTTTATTGAATAATACCAAGTGGTAGGAGTCTTGACACCCCCATGGATGAATAAATAAATACTTTCAAACAATTTTAAAGTCGATTTACCTTTTAAATTGAAAAAAAAATAACAATATTACCATAATGTATAATTTGGGTATGTATTCGGATAAAATTATATCACTCGTATTGCATCGGCGTATTTCGTCACATCTCTATGTAAATTTAATTTAATGTTGCCATCATAAATTGCGCGTAAAGCGTTTAATTTTCTACACACTGGTCGTTAGATGCTATATAAAATGTACTAAATACGATGTAGTAATTCATTGAACGGCTATTGCTTATGATTTAACCTCTGACATCATTTCACTGACACCAATACGTACTTCAACAAAGAAGTTTGGTCATAACTTTCATAGTTTTTAACACAAATGTTAATATGTATGTACACTATGGTTTTTGAAATTGAATAAATTATAAAACTCATAAATAATTCTAAAGTTTTACGAAATTTTTATTTCCTCTAACTTCACGTAATTTCTCTTATAATAGAAAGATTCTAATGATATAATCACTGCACTCTTGTTTACACTGTAGGTACACTTATGTTAAAACAATCCAGGTTAAGTGGCGTTCTGTACTAGAACATAGCAGCAGCTACGTAAGACGTTGTGACTTACGAGTATCTTAGTCAGCAAGTCTAACTCGAGCATCGTGCGAACGACCACACATTATATAAGTATTATTTATACGTATTTAATATTGTTGTTTACTAAAAAGGGTACATCGACTGCAAGTTTAATACGAAAGTTCCCTTAAAAGCCGATTTTTTTAAATATTTATATGAGACTCTTGCAGCATAATTATTATTAATTAAAGAAAGAATTTTGAAAATCGCTTTAGAATTACTGAACATATCGCGTAACACACAAAAAATATAACAGAATTTAGTCAATTCTGTGTGTGTTCTTTAAAGTCGATTAAAAATGATCTAGTTGACATAGAAAAATTGTTCTTTTATTTTGAAGCTAACACTATAGTCGTACCAAGTTTTAAGCTAATGAACTACCGTTTTTCAAATCGCGTGTCTTAACCCCACTGAAACTCTGGAAATTAAACCACAAACCGTTCATAAAAAACAAGTTTTTTATAAGCAAAACAAAATTGATTGCATGATACTTACATAATTAAATCGATACGTGAATTTTTCGTTCCATGAATATTACTAGAATCGCAATCGATTTCATTTGACCCGGTGATATATTCAAAATGAAATAAATATTAATGTTACAAAGTGTTTTGAAAGATAACCGAAACGTATATTAAGCTCGAACAAATTACATTTAATTATTATTTCGAACAAAACATGAAATGAGCGATGTGCTCGGTCACTGTGACACGGTCAATCTCTGACTTCCAATATTTAGATTATAAAGAGTTTCGTTAAGAAACAAATATTATTTTTAACTTTTATTTCAGTTTTAAAAGAAAATATATTTTCCTGAGCTAAATGTATATGATATATCAACCTTTTTCTTTTCAGTGTCTATATAAAAGTAATATAAAATTCTAACCAACCTAATAACATATGTACATATAAAATATAAATTAAAGTAAAATTTTATTGCTCTAAACTCCAGTATTTTCTTACTTTTTTATAAATGACTTAGCGACTCACCCTCGCTTCGTCAGGTTCGTTCCTATCTTGATTCCCCATACAAACTTTCATTCCCATTTTCACCACCTTAATTAAGGGTTGATTTCCGGGACAAAAAGTATCCTATCTCCTTCCCAGGATCTCAAACTATCTTCTTACCAAATTTCATCTAAATCGGTTCAGTAGATCGAGAAATTAGCCCCGACAACGTCACAAACTCATAAACTTTGCCTCTTTATAATATTAGTATATAGATTAAATATCAAAAACTGACGAAAGTGCTCTCTAATCCAGTGACGTGATTCACGGAGTCTAGTATGTCACAACTGAGGAACATGATTTGGCAGCACTCGTAACCGGAGACTCTTACAAAGATTTTTATGTACTTTAATTTATGTCACTTTTTCCATTGTATTGTAAATAACTCGAAAAAGATTATCTCTTATCTATACATATAAATAAAATTGAAGTGTCTGTTTGTAATGTCAAAATAATAGATTTTTACTAAATGCACATGAAACATTTTTTTAATTCTTGTCTGGCTGTTTTTTCCGGCAAATGTCCGAAACCGTTATACTTTATACTTTCACTGGCAGATAGCTGATGTTATTAGGAGTACATCAACTTTTATTTTAGACAAAGAATCATCCCTGATTTTCTTGCAAAAAATTAAAACTCACCCGCACAAAGGGACGTATCCAAGCGAAACGAGGGTATGCCGCTAGACGACAATAAACAAGCGGCAAAGTAGAAATCCCAATATATCTAAAACGAAACCTTCTAAATAATATTCCAACCGCCCAATAAACAGAACAAATATAGTTTCCTAACACCTCCAGAATTTAGATGGTTAAGTAATTTTTCCAAGTTAAACGGTCATGTTAGCAATTATGTCTCAATAATAAAGATTAATGTTTGAATTATAATGAATTGAATGCTTCTTTATTGCAGCATAATATTGGTTTTATGTTTAATATTTTATTTTAGATAAACTTAATAATGGTACCTACATGATAGTTATAATTTGGTTCCCCATACAAACTTTCATCCCCATTTTTACCCCCTTAAGGGATGATTTCCGGGATAAAAACTATCTTATGTCCTTCCCAGGGTCTCAAACTATCTTCTTACCAAATTTCATCTAAATCGGTTTAGTAGATCCAAAAGTTACTCCCTACAACGTCACAAACTCACAAACTTTACCTCTTTATAATATAAGTATAGAAGTATAGATAAGATAAAAATGTGTATCTATACTAATATTATAAAGACTAATATTGTAAAGTTTGTGAGTTTGTGAGATTGTGAGTTTGGGACGTTGTAGGGGGTAATCTCTGGATCTACACAACCGATTTAGATGAAATTTACTAAGAAGATAGTTTGAGACCCTGGAAAGGACATATGTAGGATACTTTTTATCCCGGAAATTTTCCCTTAAGGGGGTAAAAATGGCGATGAAAGTTTGTATTAGGAAGCAAGCTAGGAGCGAACCCGAGCGAAGCGAGGGTTAGTTGCTAGTTTAAAATAAAATCTCAAAAGAGAGTGATTACAAAATCCTATGACGCGAAAAGTAATGAATTGTACATATTGCATAAGAACCGGTTAAAAGTTGATATCACAAAAATGTCGTTTCAGCTTACCCGCTAATAAACTAACTATGCCAGTTTGAAGCTTAGAAATATTTTTATGTCGTATGTTGTTTGACCGACATCAAAAAAGAGGATTGAATAGGTACTCCCTGATCAATTGGGCTGTAATTTGTGTGGGTAGTGTTATGTTACCTTATATTTTCACCGTTTCTGAATCAATTTTCATATTTGTTTTTATTTAATAAATACTCGTACCTACCTCAAACAATCCCACATAAATGTTAACAAAGTATTAAGTATGCCTCCAAATGAAATAATTACTTTAAGTGATATAAAGTCATTGTAGTTTTTTGTCAAAAGTCACCGAATTATCATTCGGTGACATATAACATCAACAACTAATAACATCTGTTATGGTACCATTGGAGACTAATTTAATTATCGGTTTTCGTGAAATTTTAAATTCTCAAACAATAGGGCATACTATGCATATTTAAAATGAGAAATACTAAACTAAAATATTTAATTCAGTAAATACATATCTATACTAATAAATGGAGAGCCGATTTTTTTGTTCGGTTATACTGCGATAACTACTGAACTACTGAATACTCATACCATAAGATACAGCGTGTTTCGGAGAAGGTTTTAGTATATGATATGTTGGTGATTACGCTGAAACGTACGTGAAAACGCTAGCATTTCATATTATGTACACGTCATCGAAGACAATCCAAACGGGATACCGCTGCTGGTCTTAAACACATACCTATTTATAACCAAAAAGCTTTTGTTTTATCCGAAAAACGGTAAAAATTAAACACGTCTCTGTGTTAGGTTGCAGTTATGAAAGGCCATATGGACACGGTAATGTTGGTATACATTATACATATAACATTACCGTGATATGGAGGTCACGGTCTTAAAAGAATATTCTCAGACATTCTGGCGTCATTTGACACCTCATCAGTCATCACGGTCCGATTTAATTACGAAAAGCGTCTTGTACAAATTTTAACCTATAACTAAATATTTTATAATATAGACCTGTATAAGTTTATAAGCGTTTGCATAAAAAATTTGCAGTCGACTTACGAAAAATAACAAGTTAAGCATGTGGGGTGTTTCTAAGCCAATTCACTCCTTGTTCAAGCCAATAGTAAACGCATTACAAGTTTAAACCCAAATCAGGTTCTAGAAATGTGATCTATGTAAATCGAACAAGCTTTTCTCATCATATAAGCGTCAAAAATGTCGTATTTGTATAAAAATAAAAAACATTAATAATAATTTACTTTAGTCAACGTAAATTATAAGAAAAAGTTTCCTCAATTGTTTGCATTGTCATTCTCAACATACGAGTATTTTTATCTGTATTATGTAGACTCCCCGGAAATCCTTACGCGCCAAATTTGCTTTCGCCATTTCCGCAATTAAATTACCTAATTCTACTCTCATAGGTACGAGTACTAACAAATAATCATAATAACATTTCATTTATACATATAATAAAATTCTAACTGAGTCGAATCTGTATATTAAATATTATTTTGGAAAATCTTATTGAAATAGACATTATTATCGACATAGAGATCGAATCTATAGTTTTTATAATTTTTGTCTGCCTGTCTGTCTGTCTGTTTTAAGGAAAAATCACTAAAGGGATTTTGATGAAAGGTATGATATAGCTGATTATCCAGGCCAACATTTAGTAGTCTATGCGTTCCTAAACCATCCGTAGAGTCGTACCCGAGTAAAGTGAGTATCAGTCACTAAATACATTATAAAAATAGATACAAGAGCGCAGCTGGGGTAGAAAACTGGTGTTAAATAATATAGTGAACTTAACTAGCTTGTTAATTCATAGTTCTGATTTTATGTTTGTTACTTAAAGCAATCGGCATAACACGTAATCTATGGCATAGAAAGGGGCAGAGTGAGTATATACCTACATATTACAAATTATAGCAATATGTATGACTAATACCAACTTAACCATGTCTAAATCAGATCTACTTCATAGCATTAAAATGTATAAAAGTAATACTTCACACGAATATTCGACATTAAAAAAATATATCTTTTCGGTTTTTTTCACGTAGACTAATGGCCGTTTTCACCAACGTCACCTAAGTTTAAGGGATCCCCTAAGCATGGTTAGGGGGCTGTTAGGGGACAGTTTCTGTTTCACCGACAGTTAGGGGTCACCTAAATGTCAAAAGGCCACCTAAATATAGGTACTAGAAATACGGGCTCTGATGATGATAAAACGAAATTTAATTTAGGGGCTAGTTTAGGGGAACTTTTAAGCTAGGGATCCCATACGTAGATGGTAGCTTATGGGATGTTGGTGAAATCTGGCATAAGTAGTCCCTCCCAGGACCATGATTGCTGTAAAGCAATCGAAACGTCAGGAACCAAAAATCAAAATAGATCTGCGAAAAAATCTGATAAAATAGTTTTATTTAAAATGTATCAAACTATTGTGAATTAAATATAAGTATATAAAATAGTGTAATAAATTAAACTTAAACAGGTGCAAGCAAAATTTTTGAAATCGGTAAAAACTCGTCCAAGTGAATGAACTTCTTATAATATGAACCTCAGAGATATAATTTGCATAACTTGATCGTGAACATGTTGATGTCATTATAATGGAGTGCTTATAGTGTTGCATCTCGTATTATGTATACTTATTATATTTCAAATGCGAAATTGTCTGTTTGTTACACATTCACAGCCAAAACTCTAAATCAGTTTGAAGTTTGTCACAAAGCTAGCTTACATTGTTAAAAAAACCGAGTACCGACCAAGCTCATGACCTCCCACTTAAGTCGGTAAAAAGGAAAATATTTTCGTAATAGTGACCTACACACTCTCGCTTCGTTCGGGTGCCCCAAGTTGCTAATTGCTATTAGGATGTAATATTAATTAATAAGCTTATTAAAAAAATATTATTGTTATACATAATTTTAATAAGCAATGTCTTCTAATCTAAATATTCGTTTAGATATTATGTATTAGTAGTCATTTATGTGTATCTGATGTATTTGCTGCAAATATCAGTTAGGCACTTAGGCTGAGTTTGTAAATCCCTACCCATACTTATATTATAAATGTGAAAGTTTGTGACTATGTATGTATGTTTGTTACTCTTTCACGCCAGAACGGCTGAACGGATCTGGATGAAATTTGGCACAGAGATAGATTATAGTCTGGAATAACACATAGGTTACTTAGCTATTTATCCCGGAAAAATGTACGGTTCCCGTGGGATAGGTTCGTTTCTGTTTTGCTAGAGGCGAACCCAAGCAAAGCGAGGGTAAGCCGCTAGTATTTAATAAGACTAAAATAAAATATATTCAGTCTATTATTATTAACAAATATCATTATTTTGTAAATTAGAAACTGCTACATTTTATAGAAATCGAAATGATTTATCCAATATTTAGGCAAAATATCAGAGTCAACTCAGGGTCTTTTTATTTTATCAAAACCTCAACCTTGTTGACAAGCTGAATCTTCAGTCAGTAACTAAAGATGACATTTCCACTTATTAGCCATAAAAATCTTTAACATATTTGTATATAACATTGTGTTTCTTTATTTATTACTTTTCGAAATGTTAAATACAATGTCCCGTGTTGTATGCACAATAGGCGTTCAAAGTTTTAAAGTCGTAAAATAGATTACTTTCCGTAACTTATGGCCTATGGGCAATGGGCTTGTTTTGCTTTGTGTCATGTACATAACCAGCTTTATACCTTTTTACAGATTATAATAAGCATTCCCTTAGCTTTTAGTTAAGCTTTTTAACACTCGGTGCGAGAGTCAGATTGCTAGTGATTTATCCAGTCGTTTTCATGTTTTATGTACATTCCATTTATTACGTTTTATGTAGTTCCATTTATTTGTACGTGTACACGTGCAAATAAATGGAAACTATTCAAAATAAATTAGTTTATATCGTTTTATCATATATAAATCATAGCTCTATTATTATTTTAACATAAACTTAATTAAAAGGGGAAATAAAAATAACTGATTTGATCTATCTTACTGCAGGGTAAGAACTCTATCCCCCCCAACGTGCGTTCACCTTGTCGTGGTGGGGGGGCTCAGTAGTGCCCGGCAATCCAACCGGGCGCGAAGCTAAGAAACGCACAGGGAGGTTGCCCACTTCGGTGGGCGGTGGGAGGTGGCCCTCTTCGGGGGGCGGTGCACCATGCGGGTTGCTCCTGGTACTTCTCTGATAGCAGAGTGGACTGTGGAGCAACCCCATGGTTGTGGTGGTCTGCTTCGGCAGACCTGCCGTCGGGGCGTCGTAGTTGAATGCGTAAGCGATCCTGCGACGCCCCATTAAGACGGGGGAAGGTTCTGTTGGGTTTTAGTGGGTAGTACTGGCAGTATTACGCCGGTGAGTCCCACACGTCGTGCGTAAATGCATTTCCCAACGTTAAAAAAAAAAAAGGGTAAGAACTCTATACTTTTCTATAAATAACAATATGTTCATTAATTTTGGCTAAATGTTCAGACGAGATTACGGAATTATTATTTTTAATACGAAAAAAATCTGCATTCTTTTCAATCTTTCAAGAAATTGTTTTTTTTTCATACTTGCGAAACGTACACTATAGAAAATAAAAAAAAGTCAAGTTTCTATGCAAACTTATTAGAAGTGAAACTTCATTAATTATTTAATTATATTTCAAATCTGTAAAATTAATAAATTATTTAAAAAAATATATTACACTCAGACAAAAATATGATTCATACGAACATCACACAAAGAGGAGAGAATAATATTTTATTTCTTTCTATCTAGTTGGATTCTAACATATATCGCATATATTCTTTTTTTTTTTGTTGTGGCTGGGGAAACCCATCATGGGGACCCTGCCGCCGTCATGGGCAGGGTACTGTGAGACTCCTACTCATTAAAACCCACAGCGGAACCCTTCGCCGCAGTGCAATGGGGCGTGCAGGATCGCTTTCGCACTCACTGCAACACCCCTGCGGATATCGCATATATTCTAGAGCAGCCATACTCAACCTTGTTTCTATAGAAGCCACAAACACGTTTCAGTCATGGTGTCGAGGACCGCAAGCAAAAATTATTTAGGTCTTAATGAAAATGTAATTTCAAGTTAACGGTGTAGTTATTTTTTTAACAAAGATATGTTTTAATGCGATTTTTGATGCTGCCGAATGCGGCCCGCGGGCCGCAGGTTGAGTACAGCTGCTCTAGAGTGTAGGGAACGAACCCGAGCGAAGCGAGGGTGAGCCGCTACTTATAAATATTTTGCAAAATATTTGAAAACAAATTAGTAAAAATAGTAATCTTTGAAGATAGCAACGGAACGAATATATGTCATTTTTCAGGCAATAACAGCGGTTACTATGGCAATCTACTGCAAGCAGTTACTATGGCAACTATGAACGTTTTTCGTGACGCGATCTTGAAATTTTACTTTCATGCGCGCTAAGAAGTTTCATTTTAAAAATCGGGTTATTTAAGAAAAAAAAAATGCTTAGAAATCTTGTATAATAAGTCGTAATATATACATGTGTGAACATGGTAGCCTCACTGCGCACGCGCACTTAAATAAAGTTGCCGTACTTAGTGACGTAACAGTTCGATCCTGTCGTAAATCTTGCGCCGTTAGCGTTTATAGCTTTCGATCGACAAGTATGTTATTTCACACATGAGAAAAACATCATTTGCTCTAAACTTTAACAATGCAGTTATCTTAATATGTCTTGTTTACAATATTCCCATTAACGATCGATCTAGTTATAAATAATTGTATATTGGTTGTTGAAAGAATGCATTGTAAAGCATTTTAGGTGCCTCCATAAAAGGAGTAGATATATTGATTATTGATCAATATAGTCATAGTTTGTTTTATTATAACTTAGTTGAATTTAATATAACGTATAGGTACATAAAATAAAATGAATATTCCAAGAATATTAAAATTTAAAATGAACTTTCATTCCTAACTTTTCTTGTTTTCGTAATAAAACCGCGCAGTTACTTTTCTTTTCCGGAAGAAAAAGTATCTTTACTATTGACTCGTATTTTTTTTAAAAGCGTAATATAATATTTATTACAAGCGATATCCCCTCACTTCGCTCGGATGCATCCCTAGGTGCCCAATAGTAGCAAGTGTTACTGCAGGTCATAATCTATCTGTTCAGGTATTTTTCATCGAAATCCCTCCAGCCGCTTGAGCGAATAAATAACAATTAACAAACATAAATACCTAATACACGGCTATAATATTTTGATTTAAATTTCCCAATGTTACGACTTGCAAGTAGCGTTAATTTGCAAGATAGGAATAATTTGTGGTTAGGTCGACGGCAAAACCTAGGCAGGTCTAAACTTTATGTCATAATACAAACAAGATATTATGAACATAATTGCTATAAAATATAATTAATGTTTGTAAAGACAATAGCATGATATGACTTGAAAAATTTATTATCTATTATACATATAATTCATATTTATTGTTCAAATTAAATATGAAAATGGAAAAAGAAATGAAAATCGATAGTTATCTTTTGTCATATTATTCATCGGATACTGGACAGTAGAGTATAAAATTTTATAAAATGTACAAACTCGAATTTTTTAAATTACTTTATAAGATCATTTTCCTAAAAGTTACTAGTGAGATTCAATTAGGCCCACTCCTTAAAGTGCCTTACATAATATTTTAAACAAACTTTAAATTGTATTTTTTGACGTTTCGCTAAACATAAGTATTTAAAACATTTAAACAATATAACTGAATGGCATTGAAATTTTTCATTTTATTAAAACTTAATTATATTCTATATTGCACTAGATAAAAATACATAGGAAATAAACGTGGGCAAACAAAACTTACTGTTCTACCTGAAGGTTGCGTGGTAGAGATCGCTTTTTGGGATGAGGTCGCCTCCTATATATCTTTTCTTCACAAACTTGTAATGCCTGTGACTCGTCTACACAGAGTTAGTAATTCTTTTTATGGACAATGTATACGCTTGTACAACAGGATCCCAGAAAATGTTCAAAAGGCTTCTATCACCAAATTAAAATTTTTTGTTAAAGAACGTTTGTGTGCTAAAAGCTATTATACAGTAAATGATTTCATAGAAGATGGCACACCTTGGGAATGAAATGATCACCTCCAGGCTACTTCAACTTGATAGAAATATTGTAAATTATAATTTTACTTTAAAAAAAGATAACGAGTTAATATTAGTCCCGCTGAGTTTCTTTCGCCAGTTCATCTCAGGCCTGAGGCTTCTTATTTCTGAACTGGTAGTAGACTCATGACTTTCAGTAAAAAATTGTAATAGTTTAATGCTGAATAAATTTTAATAGTTTAATTTTGAATTTTTGAATTTTTTTTATTTCTTTTGTGTTTTAGTGTATTTATGTTGTCTTCTTATGGTGTGCAATAGTGTTTTATTATTGTTTTAATCATTCGTGTAGGTGGCTTTTAGTAATAAATATTAAAATGAATTATATAGTAGATATGTAATTACAGGATATGATTTCATAAGTTAATCGATACAGCTTTTAGACGGTTAGCGCTCACTATTGACCCATTCCTATCACGTAACTTGTTGAACGCTTGTTTAATTGTTAGCGATTTATCGAATGAGCTATTATCCAGATTCCTTTAACGAGAGTAAGCTTTTTGTATCGCTACGATAAATACTTATGCTTGAAAATTAACATCTACATGCATACTAATATTATAAATGTGAAAGTGTGTTTGTTTGTTTGTCCTTCTTTCACGTCGAAACAGAGTGACATCAAATAAATAAATATGGGTTTTAGCATTTTTCAAAATTCATCCTATAAGAGGCCAAAATAGAGGATAAAAGTTTGTATGAAACCTACCTTTTTATTAGAGGTATTTTTGTAGGTTTAGCGCGAGCGAAGCCGCGGATTCTGCTAGTAGACTATAGATTTTAAAATTTTTTAAAAGTATATGGAAGTGCTAAAAAAGGTAAATTAGTAAATTCCTAAAAGTACACTTTTATTACGCATTTACCTATTTTAAATAAGATATAAACAAAATTTAAATTTTAAAACAACAACTATATACTCTGTATTCAGCGAGAAAATATCTCAGGAAAATAAAATCTTTTTCCTTGTCTGGCATTACGTTCATCCATATATATGTACTAGCATTGCCCGCGGCTCCGTCCGCGTTCAGATGACCAAAAACCAAATTCTTAGGTTTTACATATTAGTTTACTTATGTAACACCTATGAATGTAAGCATTGCAGTTTTTGTATTTTTTCTCAAAAATGAGATATTTTCCCGCGGTAAAAAATATCCAATATGTTGACCCGGATGATCAGCTACCATCATGCCATATTTCATCAAAATCTGATCAGTGGTTTTCTCGTGATGCGGTAACAGACAGACAGACAAAAATGCTAAAAACTATAGATTCGGACTCTGTATCGATAATAATGTCTATTTCTATTAGATTTTCCAAAAAATATTTAATGTACAGATTCGACTTAGTTACAATTTTATTATATGTATAGATTAGGTATATCTACAATCTCACTCCTTTACTGAAACTCATCATGCAAAAACTAAAATCCAGATATCGGAAGTCGGTGTGCTTTGCTTTATTTAGGCTGGCACCGACTTCGAATATATCTAATTAGGTATGTATAGTAAATGTAAACTACCAATCAGTTATTTTTTACTTTTTAGTGCTTTTTATGAAGTCGATTTTTATTTTTTTGTTATACCCTTGTTATAAGGGTATAACCACATATATATAACAAGGGTGTTATACCCTTTCAAAGAAAACAAAAATTGTCCAAATCGGTTAATAAATGACAAGTTCTGAGGTAACAAACATAAAAAAATACAGTCGAATTGAGAACCTCCTCCTTTTTGAAGTCGGTTGAAAAAACATACAGCCGAATTAAGAACCTCCTCCTTTTTGAGGAAGTCGGTTGTAAAGATCGGACATATGTATGTACATACATACATACAGGTCAGACACACAACCTTCCTTTGGGCTTCGCCGCAGTCGGATAACAATTAATTTAATATTACTGTAAATAACATTTTAATTAAAACATTACTCCAAAAAAAGAGATAATAATATAATCCTTTCACAATTCACTGAACTTAAAGGCAACAAGTGATCAAATCGTATGTCAAAATTTAGAAAGATAATTTATTTATGTGAGGTCACTTGATATTATTATAGCGGAAGTGAGCATTGGCAATAAGCTAGTTTCGAAATAGCATAGGTATACCTATTTAGTTGTTTAGTCGAATAACCTGCAAACATTTCCAAAGTCCTGTCAAGTTCGAATAATGTTTATACTCGTATTTCTCGTTAACCTTTAGTTAGTATTATTTTAAATAAAACTATCTTTTCGGATTTTGTCGCGGATTTATTTGTATTTTTGTTTCCCGACGTTTCGAATGCTTTACAGCATCCATGGTCACGGGAGAGACTGAGGTGTTACATGTCTTAAAGATATAGTTGTTACAGACAGCCTACCCACAATTAACAAAATGAAAATTGCACCAATTACATTACAATATTTTAACTTTAAATATTTTTATAATTTTAATTATAATTGAATATGGAAAATTATTTATTTAATTTTTGCTATTATTTTTATAATTATTACAATTTTAAAAATATTAATTAGCAATCTATATTTAGTGTTGCCATTATTATATTTATAACCATAAGAAAAATATAAAATATAGTATTAATTATTTAAGCCACAATTGATCTATGTGTAATTTGAAAAAGTTAAGATTAATTAAAAAATAATAATTTTAATTTAAATTTGCTATTATTTAAAAACAAATTATTAAGCAACACATTACTACATACATTTACAAATGAAAAAGTGAAAAAATATTATTAATCAGAAATGCTATCATTTTGATCTACACAGTAAGAACTTACTACATCTACCTGTCTGTTATGTTTTAGATTTATTATTAGATTTTATTATATTAATAACAGGATCCCATGACGATGGTAGTACCCAGCCATCTTCCCTATTGAAATTAGGATGTTTTTTAATTTCTATGGCTTCTCGAATCATTCTAGGGCGATATCGGTTTTCTTTCGCCAGGATTTGAGGCCTATCGAAGCGAATATAATGGCTTGGGCGGTCCTGACTGTGTTTGCAGACAGCAGATGTTGTATTGCGACGGTGCTTCACATCAGCTATGTGTTCTTTGACCCGGGTTCTAATGGATCTCTTTGTTTGTCCGATGTAAGAGAGCCCACAATCACAATCAAGCTTGTAAACTCCTGCATCTTGTAGAGGGATGTGGCACTTGACAGGTGGTAGAAACTGACTAATTTTCTTTGGCGGCTTGAAGTAAGTTTTAATTGAAGCTCGCTTTAGAATGTAGCCAATCTTGTCAGTGACGCCCCTCATGTAAGGTAGGACTGCAGGGACGCGCTCGACTGTGGCTGGTTTCACTCGGTCCCTGTGACGTAGGCGCGGCACTTGCAGCTTGTTGTCTCGCAGAACTTGCTTGACTTGTTGCAGTCCTACCTTACATGAGGGGCGTCACTGACAAGATTGGCTACATTCTAAAGCGAGCTTCAATTAAAACTTACTTCAAGCCGCCAAAGAAAATTAGTCAGTTTCTACCACCTGTCAAGTGCCACATCCCTCTACAAGATGCAGGAGTTTACAAGCTTGATTGTGATTGTGGGCTCTCTTACATCGGACAAACAAAGAGATCCATTAGAACCCGGGTCAAAGAACACATAGCTGATGTGAAGCACCGTCGCAATACAACATCTGCTGTCTGCAAACACAGTCAGGACCGCCCAAGCCATTATATTCGCTTCGATAGGCCTCAAATCCTGGCGAAAGAAAACCGATATCGCCCTAGAATGATTCGAGAAGCCATAGAAATTAAAAAACATCCTAATTTCAATAGGGAAGATGGCTGGGTACTACCATCGTCATGGGATCCTGTTATTAATATAATAAAATCTAATAATAAATCTAAACATAACAGACAGGTAGATGTAGTAAGTTCTTACTGTGTAGATCAAAATGATAGCATTTCTGATTAATAATATTTTTTCACTTTTTCATTTGTAAATGTATGTAGTAATGTGTTGCTTAATAATTTGTTTTTAAATAATAGCAAATTTAAATTAAAATTATTATTTTTTAATTAATCTTAACTTTTTCAAATTACACATAGATCAATTGTGGCTTAAATAATTAATACTATATTTTATATTTTTCTTATGGTTATAAATATAATAATGGCAACACTAAATATAGATTGCTAATTAATATTTTTAAAATTGTAATAATTATAAAAATAATAGCAAAAATTAAATAAATAATTTTCCATATTCAATTATAATTAAAATTATAAAAATATTTAAAGTTAAAATATTGTAATGTAATTGGTGCAATTTTCATTTTGTTAATTGTGGGTAGGCTGTCTGTAACAACTATATCTTTAAGACAGGTAACACCTCAGTCTCTCCCGTGACCATGGATGCTGTAAAGCATTCGAAACGTCGGGAAACAAAAATACAAATAAATCCGCGACAAAATCCGAAAAGATAGTTTTATTTAAAATGACAAATATTCGCGTAAATCTAAGAAAGTATTATTAGTTAGTATTACTCAAAGCGCAATTCAATAACTTATCTATCTGAAGTTTTACTTCATACATCTTAATATATAATCCTACCTAATCAAATATTTTCGAAGTCGGTGTGCTTTGCTTTGTATCGGCTGGCACCGACTTCGAAAATATTTGATTAGTATGTATAGTAAATGAGAACTACCAATCAGTTATTGCTAACTTTTTAGTGCTTTTATTGAATTCGGTTTTTATTTATTTTTTTTTGTTAAAATGTTTTTATTTTTCTCTTTTTAGTGTAGACATAGTATTAGCAAAGTAAGAAGAAAATATTTTAATAAAATATTCGCTTACACCGCTTAAGTTACTTTGATGCCAATTTATACGAAGACTTACAAATTAAAATTCGCTTTTATTAGTAACACTAAAGATTCTGGCTCTAAAATCCGATTCTAACGTGTTAGGCTTGTCAAATCAAACAAAATAAGCCCAAACTCAAAGTATCTACCGTTAGTATTTATTAGTAGTACTATCTGGCCGTTGAAGAGTTCCACCTATCCACCTTCTGGCCTTACCATCAGATCAGGTCAACGATACCACTGTACTATCAACGGAAATAGAAACACTTGCAAAGTTTTAAGTCAATATGACAATTAGAAGTAGGTAAAATTCATCATTAGCTATTTTTCCACCCTTATGGGTGTTTTTTTTTTATTTAAATGGGACTAATTTGGAAGTATACACTTTCAAACAGCACAAAAGTTGTCCAAATCGGTTAATAAATGATGGAGTTAACAAACATAAAAAAAACACAACGGAATTGAGAACCTCCTCCTTTTTGAGAAAGTCGGTTGAAAAGCCAATAACTCTGTCATAAAAGCTCTTTCGATAAATTGACCGTTTAAACAAATGAGTATTTAGACTCATTTGTTTAAACTTAAACTTGTGCTGTAACCTTGCCTTTAACCAAAATTGACAATTCTAAGTCAACCGGAAGTACTCTATAGGTTTTGGGTCGAAAACTTATATGGTAGTTTCCGTTGACCTAGAGTCGCGAAATTTGGCAAAAAGTAAGGCCTTACAGCACAAATAAAAGAAAAAAATTAAAGTTAAACAGATTTCTTACAAATTTGTACGGAACCCTCGGTGGGCGAGTCCGACTCGCACTATTATATTAAGTATATATATATCGTATTTTTATCCAAAAAAAATACGATATAACAAAAAAGAACTCCGAGCGATGCTCGGTCGCCCAGGTACTTTACTTTAATAAATGATAATGAAAAAGCCTCTTACTTGACAGGTCTAAAAGTACCATAGACTTGGAGGTAGTTAGACATTCTTTAATAGTGTTGTTTTTCATAAAAACACAACATAAAATGTTACTAAACTGTTAAGACACTGATCATAGGACGATACCGCCGCGCTGTTACATTGATTCGTTAACATAGTAATAAGTTAGCCAATTAGGAATGGTGAAACAAGCTATTTACGTACTATAAGTTCTTAATTTTAAGTGCATACTCGCTATAATAAATTCTTTCGTATATTTGTATATCATTGAGCAAGCAATTCAATTTGAAATTATTGTTGTGTAATTTATGTTGTTTATTAGAGAACGTAGGTATATTTATAAGCTGAAGCTGTACCTATAAATGCTCGACCGGATGAAAAAGATTTAAGTTAGCATTTAACTTGAACCTTGAAAAAGGTTTAACTTAAACCTTTGTTAGGTACCTACTTATTCAAAAGGGCGTGAATGTTGACAGATTATCCCAGAGTATAAGGGGTTGCGCAGCTGTCAGAGGCTGTAAATTACCTACGAGTACATGTAACATTAGTGACCTACCTTACCTACCCTATACTTAATATTTTACCACTTATCTATTTGCGGATTGAATTTCGAAACGTTTATTCTTAGCGGTTACTTATATCACTTTAGGATTCAGCGGTTTGAACTGACGTTAATGAATCACTGAATAACCTTACTTAAGTATATATCAAATTACATTCATCATATTTGTTTGTTAAATTAAAACTTTAAAGTCAATGATAAATAGATATAAAGTTAAAATGAATTTGAAAAATTACTTATTGTTACAATAAGAACTTTGGATATAGGTATTTTTTTAAATAATAAAAATAAGAATGTGAAAAAGATAAGTATTGTTTCCTTTAAATTCACTTATAATACGCCTAATTCATTTATTTTGTATATTTTACACTAATTTAGAATGGTAACATTTACATACAAACAAAATAGACTACAAGATTAGCTAATGGGTATAAATATTCCAGTCAGCTAGTAATAATTAGTAACATAATTAGTAACATACGAGTATAGTAGGTAACTAGCTAAATATTTACATTTGAATAACAACCTAAAAATTTTATTTTGATAATTGTAATAGTGTCATATCTAATATTAAAATTAACACATTAAAGTGAATTAGAAATTTATTGTCTATCCACGGTTGCTTAAATACATAGCGATCGGTCAGAGGAATTCCCCAGTTTATGAAATCAACTTGTTATTACAGCTCCTAAATCTAAACTTAGCTTCTGTGCTGTATATTACATAATTATATGAATTCATTAGCCTGTGCTTTATTTCTATTAAGACAGACGAAACTATTTAAAAACGCAAAACACAAAAAAATATTCCACAATTTAAGTATAAATATGTGTGTTAATGTAAGTCAATAAGTATTTGGTTGTATAATATATTATTGAATATAACATTGTTAACAAAACTCGTATACCTAGTTATATAAAAAGAGTGCTACTAAGGCAGTAGGTAATCGTCTTTACAATGTATATAAATATAATTACTTACTTAATATTTACATATAATAAGACAGTAACTTAGCGATTTCTGTACTTGAAATTTTTTTTTTAAAAACAATGACTGTAACGTATTGTGTACTGTATATAAACACCAAAACATTGGTTATTAAATTTTTGCCAATTTGTTTGTCACGCAAAAAGCACTGAACCGATTTTAACTAAATTTTGTGAATTGATGACTTAATAGTCGAATCATCGTCCCGGAGTCATCTTTTACTACAAGAAAATCTTTCGTTTCCATGGAAAAACACAACAACTGGTTCGAGTCGTCCTTGGAAATTTACATGGCTAACGCTGGCTAAACATATTAGGATTTAACAAGGAAAGACCTACAGAAAAGGCCGCAATATGACGCATGAGTATCTCCTAAGGTACACTCGCAATAACTATTCATATCTATTTAAAACGTACCAAGGGATGCACCCGAGCGAAGCGATGATAAGTTGCTAATACCTAATAAAATCTAATAAGTAAATAAATATTAAATATGTTGGGGCATTTACAAACAGCACTATCTAGTTCCATGGTAAGCTACGAGGCCTGTGTTATAGATACCAGATAATTGATACACTACACATAATATATAACTTTATATACATACATATTATAAATGTAAACACCTATGACTGGAGTACAAACATTCGTGCCCATTACAAAAATGAATGCCCCCAGCGGTACTCGAACCTGCGACCATGGCACACCAAGTAGGGTCACTAGAAACTGAGCCAAACGTGTCGCCTTTTTTAGTCAGTTTTCAGTTAATTCTTACATAACAAAATTAGATAACAAAAATATCTAAACGTAATCTAAATTATTAGAAAAAACAATTAGCACTTAGCTCTCATGCATATGAATCCGCTTGCCATATAGAGGGCGATTGACAGGTTTGTATCGGGAAAGTGAGTTATTATGCAAAATGCGAGTGTCGGAACCGAGCCCGATAGGGACTTCAAGTGTCTACGAATACGTCCGTCTGTCCTACAAATACGTTTTGTAAGTGCAAATCAAGTACACATTTTCTTTAATATAATTTACTGTACTACTTTGGTCAAGTATTTCTACTTCAGTGGATCGTGGACGCACAGATGTTTTTAGTAACTTTAGATAGGTAGGTACTTAAGAGATTAATTAAAACTAAGTTAACCTTGTTGGTCTAGTGGCTAGCAAAACGCCTGCAGATTAGGAAGTTAGGAAATCTATACATATAATAAAATTGTAACTAAGCCGAATCTGTACATTAAATATTTTTTTGAAAATCTTATTGAAATAGACATTATTATGAGACAGAGGATGAACCTATAGTTTTTAGAATTTTTGTCTGCCTGTCTGTCTGTCTCTCTGTCTGTCTGTCTGTCTGTCTGTTACCGTATCACAGAAAAACCATAGGAGGGATTGTAATGAAATGTATGGTGATAGATATCCGGGTCATTTGAACGCGGGCGGAGCCGCGGGCAATGTAGTTCAATATAAGTACATGCATTAGATTTGTTTTACTTCGGCCTGAATGGCAAACACTGGACGTATATAGGCACTTGCTAGTACAGTAGGTACTCTATCATCAATCAGTGTTATAAATTAGGTAATAGCGACCAATATTACTAGGAAACTAACACGAACAAAGTTATATTAAAAAAAAAAACTTTAAAAAAATTACACTTTCTCTATTGCTTTACTAACCGATAGTGTTGCTAGTAAATACTGGAAAAATTACGACATAAAAAGGCGTGGGCGGATACCTACTAGTGAAGAAGAAATTAAAAAATAATAAATATATGTTTTAATATAATAACAATATGTCCATGTATTAGATTGTATAAATGAATGAACTCATCAACATCAAAACATACCTATTACATTAATCACTCATACGTTTCTAAACTTGCAAGATATATTTTTGGCAAATAAAGCAGTTGCACGTTTACTCAACCAACCCGCCAAGGTTGTCGAAAGTTAAGGATTCGCCTCCTAATAGTGTTGTGAAAGGTGATCGCTATCTGCGAATGACGCATGGAGGTTTTTTAACAACGTTACATACATGCACAGTATATATGGGATTTGCGAAATTGTAAATATGCATGAAGTTTATTCTTCGATACCTTTCAAATCGCAGACGACTCCATGATCTCGTTTTTAGATAGATTTGTCAATGGCGTCATCGACAGTCCATATCTTTTGGCTAAATTAAAAATTCATGCTTCAACAAGATTAACGAGAACCTTTATATCGTTCGTTGAAAAGTCTACGCACTCAATTCAAGAACGCTGGAGTATTTTTGACCATATTGTTTTTAGGGTTCCGTACCTCAAAAGTTAAAAAAAGGAACCCTAGAAACAATATAGTGAAAAAATACTTAACAAAACAACCAGTTACTTATCTAAAATAAATAGAAATGAGTTAAAACATAATTCATTAGAATATTAAAAATGTAGATTTAAAAAAATCTAAAAAAATTAAAAAAATAATATTCCATAATATTCAATTATAAAACTAATTAAAATTATAAAAATGTTTATAATTAAAAAATATTGTAAGGTGCCATTTTTCAATTTTTTGAATTCATTTTGATAAATTGTGGTTAGGCTGTCTGTAACAACTATGTAATTATAATACCTTTGATACATCTCACACCTTAGTCTCTCCCTTGACCATGATTGCTGTAAAGCATTCGAAACGTCGAGAACCAAAAATCAAAATAAATCCGCGAAAAAATCCGAAAATATAGTTTTATTTAAAATGTCAAATATTCGCGTAAATCTAAGAATATATATAGTGCTCTCGTTCTATATCTCGTATAAATAATTAAAAAACAATGAAAATTATTCCGTGAAATAAGTTGTATCACTTTATTTGTTGTGGATTTACTTAAAAACTCTGTTTTATTTTTGACTTATTCTTAAAAATAGTATTTACTCAGATAAAAACATTTTTTTAATCTATAAAAATATTTTTTCATCTAATTTCAGATTTTTACAAAAAAAACAGCCTTAGGGCAAAGATGACTATAATAATATTAACTTGAAATATTTATCAGCTATTCCTCTATGCGACCGCCGCGGGAAGAGACAAAGTTTTATTTTTATTCTAAGATTGACAGTGCAGATATTCCGTAACGAAAGCTCACATACATACATATAATGGAAAATTAATCATTTCCTACCAACATAATTCATTTCATTTATAAATTATTCTACAGGATATGTAAAAAATGAAAATCCAAAAATAAAGTGTGTCTGTTTTTCGTTACAAAAACAACTTTTAGTCACATAACGCTCGTAGAGTTTCTAAGTACATTATATACCTGTATATATTTTTGCAGGAAATCGTTAGTAACAGAAATCACGGGGTGAGTTAAATCAAATGATGTAGAAATAACTTTTACAAAGTACCGTGGCCGAGGCATCGCAATGGCTAGCCCATTTGTACCTCTCACCCACTATTTCCTTTATTCGCCACGTATTTATTTACTTATCTGTCACGATTCATACTAATGAGATCTTCAAGATAGTTTATTGAGTAGCGTATTTATTTATAATTTTAAAATATTATAAATATTCAAAAAAGTGTATCGGTTTTGATAAAATTCTTAGGAATATAGAGAAAATTAAAATTATAAAAGTAAACGTCCCTTATATGCCGTTCGCATTTTAAATTACCTACGGAATACGGAAACTCAAAACGGACAACATTGGACTCGACTTTATTCCCAAATATATACTTTAAATTGCCAGCTAATACTTACTAATAAATAAAAAAAGTTAAAAACTATAAAAGTATTTTATTTTAATAAAGTATTTTGGAAATACGTATTTTGCATTTGTATTTTAAATACAAAATAAAAAATATTTTTTATTTTGTATTTGAAATATAAAATATAAAAAGTATTTGCATTTTGTATTTAAATACATTTTATTAACTATTTTGCACATCTCTGTTCATAACATACAGATTAAGGTCGACGGCAGAACATGAATATAAACGACATTGCGATATATATGCGATATATATATCATTGCTAAATATTCGAGCTATCTTCATCATTTATTTAATATTTCGAGATTATGATGAAAATATGCGAAATTCTTAACCTTCACGTAAAATATTTTTAGTCCGTTTCGAGAGCTACCTATTAAGTAAGTATATTATTACTACATTTTGGCCGCGACTCTACTCGCATCAAGAAGTAAAGCAGTGTAGCATTCTATTAGTAAAACAATTATTAGTGCCCTATACCTGTTCAGTATCAGATTATTTCTATGATTTAACACGGAAAAAAAATGTTTGGAAATGGTAAAAATTCACCATAGTTATTTTTTTTTTTGAGTTCCCGATATTACGGCACTGTTTCTTGATAGTTTCAAATTATAAAAATAATATCATTGAATCGAAGATTATTTCCTACTATATTTTGCTACTCTACTTTATATCTAGATATACTTAAGTAACTACTTTAAAACAACCTGCTATTATCTTGTTTCCTTATTTCGTATTTAAAATAAATTATTTTACCCAAAAATGAATAGTTTAATAATTTTGCAACGATAAGTTAAAAATAACATTTCTTCGAAATTACAATAATTATATAATTTATGTCAGATGCTATACAATATATGTACATAATATATAATTTACATCAAAATTTTATAAGTTATGTTTATGTAAGAACTAGTTTTCCCTGAAAGCCTTCGAATTAAAAGAGTTTTAAATATGTAAGTACTTGTATTACGCATACGGCTAACTAGCGCTATATTTTAGAAGACATTATGTCTTCTACTCTGTAATTACCTACGTGTGTTCTTAGATTTTTTTCAGAGAATATTTTAGTAATACTAAAAATCCGAAAAAAAATCAGCAAAAAATTTCGAAGATACACGAGCAGTTTTATTTACCATTTCAAAACTGCTTAACATTATACAGTTTAATATATTTTATACCATTAATACAGCATTTTAAAGGAGTGCTGTCAAAATTCCGGTCTGTAATGCGCTTACGGTTTATGCTACTCGAGAACCTAATCGATAGAATCGGCGAGTTTGCTCACGATCGCGTAGAGTCGTATGAATTAGCGACTGCAAACGTAGAGACGTTTCTAATATTCTTAAAAATGGAGTCTTATTTCATTTAAAGAATACCTAATATAGATAATTATAAATTAAATAAAAAAATTATATCAAAAATATTAATATACCTAAATAATATAAAAAAGGTAATAGGTATAAAAATTATAGGTACAAAGGTTATATAAAAAATATATATTATTATAATTTTATGAAATATTAGCAATCGACCTAGTTTCTTCCGGGTAAGTGACACACATACACAATATAACTCCTCACAGCCTGTAGAATTATTTACCGCTTAAAATAATAAAAATCATAATATTCATGCGATACGCAAATGTGATAATTTTAAATATTTTAAGCATCATTATGATGGTACTATAATTCCATCTTGGTGCGAGCATAATTGACCAACAGTTTGAATATGAACTAAATACCTAAGAACAAAAATGCAATATAATTTTAATTTATATAAACTAGAACGAGTATCGCACATATGTTTTAAATTACTTACCTGCTTTATATAAACAGGGCGAGTCACATAATTTTTTCGCTTGATGTTTACGTAATGAAAAAAGTGACTTAACTTACATTCATTTAAAAAAATCGAATATTCAATACCTATTTTTTTTTAAGTCAAAAATATGACATAAGCTGTAAGCAATACCCATAGACTATACGTAATAATTGTGCAAAAGGCAGTACGCATTTCAATCGAAAGATTTTGGGATAATTAAAAAATATTAAGTCCATTATTGCGCTTGTTAATATTTAACGATTATTCGAATTTAATTATATACATTGCTTTAATCGTGCCTTATTTTAAGGTGACTTGAAATTGTTATTGTATTTTAATTAAATAAAAATTTGTTGAAAACTTTTTTAGTAAAATTTAAAAGAACATCGGATTCATTTGCTTGTGTTTCATAATTTAATAAGTTGAGTGTAATTAATATGTATCATACTTACTTCTTACAGAAGTATTCCAGATAAAAAGATTTTATTCAAAAAGTACCATAAATATTTAATTTAGTTCAAAATATTATTAGTAGATAAGTAAGTAGGAACTAAATAATTAAGTCGTTATAATATGTACTAATAACATAAAAAGTTGAATATAATAGAACGATGCATCATTATAAATAATAATCATGTCGTGTTTGTTTTAAAACAATAGAAAAAGTTGTAAGCTTATGAATAAAAAAGTTGTACCTATCTAAAATTAAATATCTAGTTAGATTTTTTGTATATTAGAAAAATATTTCAGATTTTATAAATTTTATGGAATTTGTACATACCGCATTGTTAAATGCAACGTAGCTGACGTTGTATGCCAGGACCTCGCTCACCAGCAACAGCAGTCCTGCCACCCACATGGTGACCACATCACGGCACTATCACTTAATTAAACATATTAAATCATCAAAACAATAACCAATCAAACCTTTTTCGAATTTTCGTGACAAACAAATTAAAAATGTGTATCAAAAAAAATATATTACACATTAATTTTTATGAATTTTAAACAGTATTTATTATATTTACAAATTAAATAAAGGTAAAACATATTACATAGTTAAAAATGAATTATTTATATTTCATTCACTGATTTAATTATCTGACTTTTTTTCTATTTTTATCTGTGTCGTTCGAACTCTTGGCGGGCAATGTTGGCGCATGCGCGAGTGCGCCGCGCGCGTTCCGTTACTCAACAGATAGCACTATCACGACCTTTGAATATCCCCTCCTGGCTTAACCTAATCAATCAACAGGTCCCTTCAACAACATATCGACTTTCAAAAAGTTTACGTTTGTATTTGTTTATATGAAGACAAGTTTTCGGTGTTATTTATTTAAGAATTAAGTAAGTTGTGTTACATGATAATTTCTCAATAAATCTTTTGTTATTCGTAACTAAAAATTGAAACCTCTTAAACTTGAGGCTTTAAAATTTATCTTCTCTATTTAACTCTATCATGGGATGTGCTAAGCAGATTGAATATTCTTTATTTCATTTTCACTTAAGCTTAGGTATTACTATTAAAACTTGCGTTATCAAATGAAATCTTATTATTCCGTTTATGCATCGTAAGGCTTCATCTGCCAAAAATAATATGGCAAAATATAATTTAACTGATATTAGGTAATGTAACGTAACCTTAAAAAACATATCATTTATATTTTGTACCAATAATAAATATTTTTTTAAGAGTTAGATATGCATTTTAGTTAAAACCTACAGGATATCAATCTATAAATATTTCTTCTATTTAAGATCGAATCAATCAAGTCACGTCGAGCCTTCAATATCGACTTTCCAAAAGTTCATAACTACTTAAATGGGTTTCGCGGCAGACACACTTGACTCCGATATTATTAATTACAATTTCGTAATAATATGTAGTAAATTTAAGTATTATATCATATTTGTATAGGATACAAACTATCTGCATCTAAAATGGCACCTACATACATACAGGCCGTAGTCCACCACCCTGCCTAAATGCGGGTTGGCGGATTTCACATATCTTTTAAAACTTGTTACGTTCTCTCAGAGATGCAAATTTCCACACGACATGTAACATGCCAAGCCAAATATACTTTTTTTAAGAAGTTTGGGAAAAGAAGGATTAATACAAAAAAAATTTTTAAGTACAATAATTCGAGAAAAATTAAGCTTTTATCTGTACCAGTTTTTCTTTAATTTAAATATTCGCTATACAAATAGGCTTTACTTATAAATATTTAAAACCTGAAGTTTTGTTTTTAAAACGTTAGCAGTATGTAGGGAACAAAAATCCATAAAATGCACCCAATAATAATACAATTGGGGGATGCAAAACGTTGAAAAATAGTTCTGTCAATTTCTGGCTTGCTGTGACATCCTATCGAAAAATATTCTGAACAAAAGTTGTAGGTCTAGTAAAAAATGTGCGACTTTTGAAGATGACACTTTTTACAATAATCTCAAAGTTTTCGAGATATTTCCAAAAAAACGTTTTTTTTTTTATTTTTCTTGGTTTATTATTTTTAATTTTTGCAATACTTTTTTGTTTTTTTTATCGGGTTCAGTGACAAACGAGCAGACTGACCTCCTGATCGAAAGCAGTACCGGTCGCCCATAACACCTACGGTTCATGCACTTAGGTTTTATGTTACAAAGATGCAGAACCACAGGTGCGTTGTCACTGTGAGGACTAAGATGATATGCCTCTTGACTACCTTATCCTTCTAACCGGAACACAGCAATGTAATCACTGTTGCTTGGCGACAGAAATAGATAAGGGGGCGGTACCCATCCAGTCGGACTCCTCAGGCTTGACAGAGTCCTACCACCGGCAAAATGTACTTTACAAAGTAAAAATTATGGATTTCTCCAGTTTTTTTATTTTTAAGGGTGCTCTTACAGGACGACCACACAACGTACGTACTACGTACGTGACGAAGTAGGTTGCATTAGGTTGCTATAGTAACCGTGTTATTGTCTAAAATATGATATATGTGACTAGCAAAACCTGCGGCTTCGATTGCGCTAAAACTACAAAAAAATCTCTAAAAAGGTACCTACCTGGGTTTCATAGAAACTTTCATCCCCTATTTTAACCCCTTATAGGATGAATTTCGAAAAATGCTAAAACATTTATTTGTATTGAAGAGCATTAATTCTACTAATTTAGTAGTTTCATGTAATTCTGATCAGAAATAAATTTTTGGATTGTATTATAACGTATTTTCTCGTGGGAATGAGATGATCTCCCATGTCACTCTCCAGTATGAATATGGAAGTATATGCATATTCTCTCCGTTGCTATCTTCAAAGATTACTATTTTTACTAAATTGTTGTCCAATATATAATCGAAAGAACTTTATATATACTACCTATTCAGTGTCAATATTAAAACAATTAGAAAGAAGTCAATTTTGTTTTCATTCCAATCTTTAACACTAATATCGACTCGGTAAAATAGGCGTTTCACGTTAAACCACCGGCGGTTTTTTTTTTGTTTTCGCTGGGGAAACCCATCATGGGGACCCTGTCGCCCTCATGGGCAGGGTACTGTGAGACTCCTACTCACTAAAACCCACAGCGGAACCCTTCGCCGCAGTGCAATGGGGCGTGCAGGATCGCTTTCGCACTCACTGCAACACCCCTGCGGAGCCGGCGGTGTGCCCTAACACAGCCCCACCAGATTTTTTTTATTTTTTTATCTTTATCCTCTATTGTTAAATGTCAGATAGTCAAATAGGGACTAGGAAGTTAAATATTATACCATCTGTGGTAATAGCTTAAAAAAGTAATATCATTATAGTAATTAGTCGAGCATTGTTTACGTTTCCTATTCTTCTAATAAAGAAGTCTTGTAAATAAAAAAAGAAAGCGTGGGCAAATAAAAAAATATGGCTTATTATTTATTTATTTTTAAATTTAAACATAACGAACTTCAGAACCTTTTTAATGTTTTTTAAAAAAATATCAACATCACTTATATCTACTTATCCTTATAATTTATATCCGAAACTAAAAAAATATGTGTTTACACGTTTTATTTAACTTGGGGTGTAAAATATTTTATGGGCACACTTTATAGTTTATAGTGTTAATATAAATTTTATTGTATATAAATTTTTAAATTTTACCGAATTGTTTTAAATATTAAGTCGTATCAATTAGCATACGCAGCTTTAGTACCTACTTACTTGTTTTATGTAACCCTCGATGTCTTTCGTATTTATAATTTTTAGAAGGAAATGGGGGAAAGCTCAAACGCTAAAATAATCTAAATAGCTCTGCAAATAATCTATTAAATTGATAGGAAAATATAAAAAAAATAAAAATGTACATTTCCATTGAACCTCTTCACGATTCACGATTTTTTTAAATTCATAAATCATTCATATCTAAATTAAAAATTATGTCGTAGGTTACAAACCTTTAAAGAAACTACCAACCGTTTATCGCCAGATTTTTTAAAATATTTAAAGCATATTGTCTTATCGAATTTAACATATCTAAAGAACTTCAAGTATTTTTATTGAATACAAATTACTCACAATTTTAAATTAGGTTTATTCTTGCATATGCATATAAGAGTAAATGCAAAACAAAATAATAAAGAGACACTTAAATTGTATATTTAGATTATATCTATATTTTTTTAATTGCTAAGCAATGTTGTATTCTTGATTCGTAGTACTTTACTTACTAGTTAGTAGTTACTATCGCTTCGCTCAAATGTGTCTTGTGTGCCTTTGAATTACTCCAGGTCTATCTGTGTAAAAATCCAAAGTCATAAAGACGTTTCAGCGTTAAGGAGTAACTAACATATAGACACATAGTAACTTCCACATCCGTATTATTTAATATTATAGATGTGAAAGTTTGTGAGTATATATGGATGTTTGTTACTCTTTCACGCCAGAACAGCTGAACGGATCTGGATGAAATTTGGCACAGAGATAGATTATAGTCTGGAATAACACATAGGCTACTTTTTATCCCGAAAAAATGTACGGTTCCCGTGGGATAGATTTGTTCTTATTTTTCTAGAGGTGAACCGTGAAACCGAGCGAAATGAGGTGAGCCGCAGCTAGTATATGTACATACTAAGTACATATATTGTAATAGTAGTCTGATAATAGTCTGTTCTACAATTTTCTACCAATGTCCAATACCTATATTTCGTATAAGTAACTATTTCATATTGATGACACTCGTCACATGTGAATATTTGTCTTCAATATAATAGATCCACGTTTCAGTAAATCATAACTTCCGGCTCTGTAATGATTAAATACTCACTGCTTAGCAATTTATGATAATACTTTTAAGCAATTCGATGACATAATGTTTATTAACGAGGTTAAGTTTATCAAGTTCTGTTGGTTTTTGTAATTAATACGTAATACATACATATATTTATTTGAGTAAGTATATCCGTTTTACATAGTTTGAGGTGCTGTACCAGAAGCAGGCCGATGTCTGCGATGCGAAATATTTCGAGCTAAATGATACCGAAAAAACATAATATTACATCAAAGTTTTAAGTGAAAAGGTACACGATTTCAAAATCGATTTAAAAGTAAATATTCCACTCCTGCGACATTTATATTATGAGACCAACACCGACTGACATTTTATAAGAGACCACCCTACCTACATAAAAGCGTATACCAGAATTGAGAAAGTACACTTTTCCAAAGTCAGTTAAAAACGTTTTTAAACAAAAATTACGTACCTATGTATACAATACTTATCGTCTTCAATACATAAAATTCTAACTGAGCCGAATCTGTACATTAAATATTTTTTGGAAAATCTTATTGAAATAGACATTACTCGATACAGAGGCCGAATCTATAATTTTTAGAATTTTTGTCTGTCTGTCTGTCTGTCTGTTACCGCATCACAGAAAAACTACTGAAGGGATTTTAATGAAATTTGATATTGTCATAGCAGGTTATCCGGGTCAACATATAGAATATTTTTTACCGCGGGAAAATATCTTATTTCTGAGAAAAAATACAAAAACTGCATTGTAAGAGTATACTAATATATGTAAAACCTAAGAATTTGCTTTTTCATCATCTGAACGCGGGCGGAGCTGCGGGCAATGCTAGTATCATAATATATGTATAAGTTTTGGCCCCCCGATATAAAAAGAGGGGTGATATACATAATATGTTGTAAGTTTGACATCTATGTCTCTTTGTAGCATCGTAATTCGTAGTTACCAAATAAATGGGCTGTTGTTGCAATTTTTTTTGAAGTGAAACTTCTTTAGAATCGTTGTGATTTGAAACTCGATGAAACGGAAATGCCACACGAGAAAGAGACAAACACATAAATATATAGGATTAAGTCGGCGAGAGAATGAAATAGAATACATTACACAGGAAGTGAAAAATAATATCTACTTAATATGTTATGTAATATATGTTAAACAAAATGTAAAATAACTTTTAAACTTGGTAACAAAAACTAAACTTATCTATATCTACACTAATATTATAAAGAGGTAAAGTTTGTGAGTTTGTGACGTTGTAGGGGTAATCTCTGGATCTACTAAACCGATTTAGATGAAATTTGGTAAGAAGATATTTTGAAAACCTGGGAAGGACATAGTATACTTTTTATCCTGGAAATCATCCCCTAAGTTTGTATGGGGAATCAAGCTAGGGACGACCCGAACGAACTGAGGCTAGTAATATATAAGACAAAGTCGGGTTTGTTACAACACTCGAGAAAGGCTGGACCGATGATTTTAATGATCTTTATTTTATTGGAATTTTCTTCACTCCGAATAGCAGAGTAACTATTAAAACACGAAAAATTCACGAAAAAAAATTGAAAAAAAAAAATCTATTCCATACTAAGCGACAAAGCGTACCTAAGGATGAACCTGAGCAAAGCGAGGGAGAGTCGCTAGTTACTTATAGTATAAAAACTAAAAAAAAACAGACTTCCAGGCACTAAAATATAAAACATAACTAAACGTGGGTTTTCATTTAGAATAGATACGTAATCAGATATTTTCGAAGTCGGTGCCAGCCTTCAGCATTGTTTTAGGTTCTATTGCGTTAATCAAGACCCCCAAAATAATAGTTTTTTTTAAATATCTTCCATGTACAGAAAGCGATCAGTTACAATTTTATTATATATATATATATATATATATATATATATATATATATATATATATATATATATATATATATAGATTTTATATGAAAGGGTTCGTTTTGTTTTATTATAAAATCATTCACCTACTCGTATTAAGACACAATTGTAAATCATAATATAAAGTTATATAAATCAAGTGATTAGCAATCGACATTAGAAACCAATTAAACATATTAGTCGCAGGCGCATCCGTCGACAAGAATTTAAAAAGAATTAATAAGTGGCATAGAAAATTAATTCTGTGTGCAAACCATGTATTATGTAAAGTGTACATTATTATGAGAATGTGAAAGTTTATGCTGACTCGTGGCATTTATTTGAATATTTGGACAAAAGTATATTTTTGTTTGTATTAAATATTTAAAGTGTTGTCATAAGTTAAAACTTAGATTATTGATAAATAATCTAAGAGTTAAAATTTATCTATTATTTACCAAAGATAAAATAAAGAAATTACGAAGCTAAGGTTCTGCTTTAATTAAAAAAATTAAATAAATCTATCTACAGAATAAAATTATACCGAGACCAGTTAAAAACTGTTAAAGACATGAATTAATGCCATATAATATAACAGTTTAATTTTTTTTCATACAAATTATTTCTTTTTTTTATAGTATGGACCACGGAATATGGATTGTTTTTTTATGTTCCGTGGTACGGACAGTAATTATGCGTCATTTCAATCGGAGAAATATTAAATGATATGGACCTTATACAGAGGGGATATTTTTGATATACATAATATGTATACGTGGATGAAACCATTAGTATTATATATATATAGAAATTTATTTTTGCAATATTATTAATATTATATGCTGGCTGTATATAATATTGCACAAATAAATTTATTTTATACCTCATCTAATCTCAACGCGTTAAACAGTCATGAGGACATCAGACAATATTTTTTTAATTCTATTAACCACTTGAACCCTGCTGGTGCCTATAGGCACCACTTCCGGCGTTACCGTCAAACCTCGCTGGTGCCTATAGGCACCACCTCGCCCGCTGCACTTTTATCACTTATTACACGACGAAATTAGTTTATTTTATGCTCAATGAATGATACACGCAACTTTTGAAGTTTTATTAACTATATAATAAAATAAAAGTTTAATTAAATTCTGACAAAATTAAAAACAAACGCATCAAAAATTGTTTAAATTTCAACTGAAGCGCGCTTGATTCGCTATTGTTTTTGTGTAATTTAAAATATTTAAACTATTGAATTTGTGCTGTAAACGTATGAATATTTATTGTTAGAATTTTTTGCGACTATCGAGTGACTAATAAGTGTATAATCACGTTATGAAATTACTTTTTTGGTCCAACGAATTTTGATGTATAAAATTCGTAAAATAAGTCGCCATTATAAAACATAAATTTTGACTTTTATTCTCTGCTTTGGTGCCTCACGAAGGTAAATCACTAAAGAAAAACTAATATAATTTCATATTTTCAATTGTTTGTAGTATATTTCAATAGTTTTATTATATAAATTATGTGTATTTACAAATAATACCTATGAGCTGTCAAATTTGACATTTTGAACTCTTATCATAGACCAGTTAGACATTGACACATGTTGATATGTGCTATCGATAATATCGATATTTTAATATAAATATATGTTGAAAAAGTAAGGTTGTTTTTTTACTTTTTGTTAGACACAGTGGAGAATAAAATGCAAATTACTTATATGTTTTATGAGATATGGTAGGTATATGTAAGAGCCTAAATACAAAGTCAAACATATTATACGATATTATAATAGGAATACAAAGACGCTTGTCAATATCTACATAAATAAAAATGAACGGCAAAATGTTGCTAAGCTCAAAACTCTATAACGGCTGTACTAATTAGCCTAATTATTTTTTTCAGATAGAATAGAAAAATTAGAAAAATATCACGGAAAAACGTAAAAATCACATTTTTCTTTTTCCTTAATTAGTATCAAGGAATTTCATTACAATAATGAACGCAACCTTACAATTAATGTAAACTATTTGAATGCATTTGTATATTTGACACTCTGTCTTTCTACGATATACAATTTGACGTTGAATGTATTTGTTTGTTTGTCCTCCTTTCACGTCGAAATAAAATGCCAGATTGTCGTGGTTTTTGTGTCAAGATAGTTAGAGGGCTGGAGAGTGAAATAGGCTACTTTTTACTATGGGAGATTATCTCGTTTCTATGGGAAAACAAGTTATATCTATTCCACGCTGAAGCGAAGCGAGGGTGAGTCGCTAGTCTGAAATAAAATAAGCGTTCCTTGACTGTCTTGTCAGATAAATAGTAGTGTAAAAAGCTATTGAAGTAATGTATATTATTAATTTGTTCTGCTGAGAAATACTCAGTAATAATAGTTTAGGAAAGTGTGTACCATTTGAGAGGTTTCAAATATTGTACTTATAGTGTTTTTCACATATATCAACACTAGAAGAAACTAAATCTATAAGAGCTATATTATTAAAATTCTCTTTCTAAAATTATTATTTTAAAAATAAAAAGATAGGGGCATATAAAACTACATGAACCTAATGAAAAATAACACCATATAAATCTTTAAATTGAGATATGTATTTGTCTTCTTATATACTTTTAACATTAATTATTATTTGAAGAATATATATGTGAGTGGTTTTTGTGTTATGGTATCTTTTTAGTTATAGGAATTCGTTACATACAAAAATTGTCTCTTATTTATCATAGAAATACAATAAAATACAAATCAAGTTATACTACTCATGAAAAGAGTATTGTAGATGAATAAACAATATATAAAGTTATTTTTTTTGTAATACATATATTGCATAATGTATTAAAATACATAAATTATTTTTTTATTCTACGAGAGCTAGCTAGCTTGCGTGACAAAACTTGCATTTATTAGATTTTTTATAATAATAATTTTATAAACGTCATATTTTTATAAAAAATGCACTTTATTTAATGATTTTGAATCTAATTTGTCCAAAAAATTACATTATTTTATTGCACCTATTTTGATTTTTTAAATACTTAATTTTTTATTGTTATAAACTAATATATATATTGATATTTTCTTTATGTGTAAACACACAGCCGTTCACAAAAATAATTGATAGTTTTAACACATTTACTTTACATATTTTACATGGGTGATTGGGTACATCACTACGCATCTAAATATTATAAGTATCATGGATGACAAATAAAAATTAGTATATTATTTTAGTCAACTTCACATGTTTAAATGTTTAGTTTTTTGAATGAAAAGTGTTAAGTTTTCATATATGTGATAATGCTTAGCTTGTTCTTTTATAATTGAAGCTAAATTTATATACAGAAATATTAATTACAATGCAACACGAGCGTCTGTAAAAAATAACCTCAATTTTTTGCTCTTATAAGAAATCCATCAAAATTTTAATTACAGTGGCTTATTTTCAAGATTTATTGGTGCATGTTTTTAAAGTAAGGACTATTCTGTATTTTAGTATTATTTTTGTTAAGAATCCACACATTATAACTCAGATGTTTGTTTTGAAAATTGCGCGACGAGCTGCGCAAATACAACGAACGAGCCGCGAGTGCTATAAAGTTTTGAATTTGATTGTAACTAACAACTAACATAAATAAATCAAAGAATGGTTTTGTGCGATTACATGTATATTCATAAAATAGTGTTTCAAATTTAGTGTAAATGTAGACCGTGGTATTGTCAGAAATCAATAAAATACAACAACTAGTAAATATTCAGCTAACACTCATATATTGTTAGCTTATTTATAATTCATCAATAATTAAAAGTGTATTTGACATATTGTCATAAATGCTCAGATTATTTAAAAACCCAAAACAGCAAAAACATTTTAAATCGGTGCTATATAATTTGAATTACGAGTGTTTTTTTTATGTAATGGTTGTATCGGAGATAAACGACGCGCGGGCTCGGTGTTTAACGGGTGTTGCTTGTCAAAAAACGCGGGGTTCTAATGGTTAAAAAAGGCTGACGTCACTTTTACTCTTATGTCTGAGCTAAAGAAAAAATCATATCGCTAAACTATAGTTATAACGACCCGACTGCGACGAAGCCCAAAGGAAGGTTATGTGTTTAACCTGTATAGATGTACGTATGCCCGATATTCCGTCGTAATTATTGAATTTTACTAAGAGATACTAAAAGATTAGTCTTGATAATGCGAGTGACACAGTATAAGGATATTGTTAAAAACTAAAATGACAAGTTTCTTGGCCTCCTATGTATTAAAAGAAATTCCTACCAAACCTCAAGTAGCCTATCAAAATGAACATCTCTAGATAAATACTATAATAAGTACCAATCAATACTTACATATATATGTACTTCCTAGTCTACACTTACATATGTACCAATCAAATAAATTAGTAACGGAAAAACATTTTTAGAAAAAAAAAAGTTATAAGTACTAACCTACTTTTACAAGGATTTAATACATAGTTCAAATGTAAATGTATCGTTTTGTAAAACTAAAAACTTACATTTCGAATTTTCCGCATTTTCACACAAATGAGTGTTACTCAATTTTCTATATATATATAAATTTAATAGAGATCTTTACATTCAAAGAACTAATTTAGAATTTTACAGTATGTTATAGATATTGTTCTTATAGGTACCAATAAGTAATTGTATTATTTAAATAAATGTAGAATAAAAAAAATATTACAATTTAAAATTAAAAAAGAGAATTTGTATTAATATGAAAAAGGAATATTCAAAGATAAAGTTAAATATATAAGTTAGTAGACATATTATGGGAGTTAAAAAACGTGAGTAATTAATACAAGTGACATAATTGGATCCCTCGTTTCGCAATATATTACGCCATTAGAAAGCCATTCAGCCTGTCCGACTGTCCGCTGTTCCTGTTGGCATACCTTAAAAAGAACTATCAGTGTTGCTACCCGAAACGCTTTTCTTTTATGTCACTATTTTTTTTTATAATTCAAAAATAACCTATACATGTTCTTATAAAATTAAATGAATGATGTTAATGATAACTTTTTTGACGAATGGCACCATCAATTATCGGATAAATAAGAGTAGTTATATTAGGTAACAAGGCTTTGAAATTATAAAATCTATTTCCTACATCTTTACCCGAGTAAATAATTATTTAATAGCCTATAGTCCACAATATAACATGATAACATAAGCCGTGTAATTTTAGCTTGCTTGATATTTGTTTGCTTTTTGGTTTTATTCGATCAATTTTAATATAAACTTGACACTAGTATAAAGAAAAGTGTTACTAATAAAGAAAATTCGCAATTAAGTAAAAAAATCATTGATTTAAAAAATGGCACGGATGCGCTGCGATGTTTGCTAAATACAAGTTGCATCCACCGGACTTACGGCTGTTGTTGTATGGTCATTGCTTGTATTATTAATTGTTATTAACGTAATCATTACTTATTTCAATAAAACGGTTACATCGGTAAAACTTCTGACAAATAATATATTTAAAGGAGACCAGATCTTGACTCAAGCCGTACTTATCCAACCTTTACCTTCCCCTCTATGTACGTGGTTATTGGTTAATAATAATAGCGCCATTGCGTATTATGGTATTATCGTTTCCGCGACCACTCTGTAAGTAGGGAACTATAAACACAGTCAAGGACTTTTTTCCAGCTGATTTGATTCAATGGTTTAATTTTAAAGTAACTAGATGAAAACGTAAAAAGTAACTAGAGAAAACGGCTTTCAAAACCGTTTTTAAATAACCAAACATAGACAAGCTTATGTTCATATACATGTACGCTTATATGTTGCATACATATACAAAACTACAGAGGGATTTAAGACTGGTATATTAATTAAGACGTGGTCTAAGTAGATAATATTAATTTTAAAAATAAGAGATCGTAGCACCAATCTACATAACAAAATAGTTTTTTTGTAGTTATAAGATGCCCAAACAATGGGTAAATTAACAGCAATGGCAATTCTAAGTAATTTTAAAGTTTATTATTCCTATCACAGGCTCTAAGACTCGTGTAATGAATTAAGGCGTTAATTTTGTTTAAGTTCGACACCAGTAGGTCACGCGTGCGATGTGAATATATGAAATTTCAGCTTCACTTTACATGCTCATTACAACTGTGTTACTTAAGTAAGAAACGTGTATTTTATTTTGATGAAATAATTCATTTTAATATTGCAAAATTATAATTGACTAACATTGCTCGCGGCTCCGCCCACGTTCAGGTGACTGAAAAAAATTCTTAGGTTTTACATAGTAGTATACTCTTACAATGCAGTTTTTGTATTTTTTCTCAGAAATGAGATATTGTCCCGCGGTAAAAAGTATCCTATATGTTGACCCGGATAACCAGCTATCATCATACCAAATTTCATCAAAATCTGTCCAGTGGTTTTCTCGTGATGCGGTAACAGACAAACAGACAAAGAGACAGACCAAAAATCTAAAAACTATAGATTCGGACTCTGTATCGATAATATGTCTATTTCAATTAGATTTTCCAAAAAAATATTTAATGTACAGATTCGACTTAGTTACAATTTTATTATATGTATACCTACTCGTAGATTTGCATATTTAAATAATGCAAATAGTTTAAATGTATTTAAATTAATTCTAATGTTGCAAAACTATACATAAATAAATTATTATCTCCATATGCTTAGGTAATTAACTAGGGGCAAACAAATCATAAAACAGGTTTTTTTAGATATCATTCTTTCTAGTTTCATTTTTTTTGTTTTGCGATCAAAATAATGTCTTCATACTATAAACTAATTTCGAATAATTTTATTCTCGTGTAATAAGCTCCATCGTTTATTTCAAAACTATACATATTACTTATATATTAATTTATACATTTGAGAACAATTTACGATTTAAATTTATGAAATAAAAAAATATTTATTCGGATTCGTCCCTAGACAAAAACAAATCTATCCCACGGGAACAGTACATTTTTCGGGATGATATATAGCCTACAGTCTTCCACAACAAAAGGGTTATCTATTGCAAAAAGAATTTTTCAAATCGGATGAGTAGTTCTTGAGATTAGCGCGTTCAAACAAACAAATTCAGCTTATTTATAATATTAGTATAGATTGCAATTGCAATCTGACTACTGAACCCAAAACGGCAGGCACATGTCATATTGGGGGGGCTCAGTAGTGCCTAGCAATACAGCCGGGCGCGAAGCCAAGAAGCGCACAGGGAGGTGGCCCACTTCGGTGGGCGGTGGGAGGCGGCCCTCTTCGGAGGGCGGTGAACCATGCGGGTTGCTCCTGGTACTTCTCTGATAGCAGAGTGGACCTTGAAGCAACCCCATGGTTGTTGTGGTCTGCTTCGGCAGACCTGCCGTCGGGGCGTCGTTGTTGAATGCGTAAGCGATCCTGCGACGCCCCATTAAGACGGGGGAAGGCTTTGTTGGGTTTTAGTGGGTAGTACTGGCTTTGCCGGTGAGTCCCACACCTCGTGCGTAAATGCATTTCCCAACGTTAAAAAAAAGGCATTTAAATGTGAAAACATTTATAGAAATGTAATAAAGTTGGTGATAACTTTATAAAATTTAAGAGTCAACGTTGACGTATAGCGCGGCAACAAATATGAATTATGATTATGACTGACATTTATGATTTAGCCGGTTACGGATATACCGGTGACCGGTGTACCGGTGTTCTTAGCTTTGTTTTAGTTATTTTTTTATTTTAGGGCAACAAACAGTACACTATTACGTAAATAATAAATAATAATAGGACAACACATAAACCAATGAAGTTTCCACATAATATTAAAAACGCAAATAAAAAGCAGACCACAATGAAAATAAAAAAACAAAAAGAAACACTGATTAACATTAATAATAAAAAATAAGGAAAAACGCAAAATACATAAAACACAAAATCATCAATTAAAAAATAAGTGATTAATACCATTTTTGAAACCTTTAGGTATGTGTATTCGAAAATATGTCTATACATGTAAATTTTTTAATATACTCATTACATGAGCGAAGTATAAAAATATTTCGAGCATATTTAAATAAAAATAAAAATTATCTGTCATTAAATAAGACTGTAATAGTTTTTTTTTTACTTTTCATAAAACTTCTAGGTAAAGGGTAACATAAGTATATTTGTTTATAATCTAACATTAAGTTCAAGCTACTTTAATGTTGAACTATTTTTAGTTTAAATTAGTAGGTACGTATGTACATAATATAAGAAAATTATTTATACGGAATTTATCCCCAGATAACGTATTGATACCTGTTTAATTTTAACGTGTCACAAAAATCTTAATTTGTTATATTTAAGAGCTCGGCGACGAGGGCGGTCGCCGGATTTCTAGTCCCACATAAAGGGAGTACTATATTATTATAAATACGATAAAAGCACTGATGTCACAAACATGTTATATAACAAGGGCCTACTTTTAAGAATTCGGTTAACAATATTCCAATACTTTATATATAAGAACTTTCTCCTGGAGATTGACCTTTTATTAGGTATATACTCGTAAATAATGTAGCAATAAAATCTTAATATTTTTATCAAAAATATTTATTAAATTGAATCTTTCGATTAACGTGCATTTTTATTTAAATTCTTATACCATAAAAAGTGAATTAAGTATCTACATAAATTCAAATTATACATATTATATATATATATATATATATATATATATATATATATATATATATATAATATCATTTTAATAGCCGATTCATCAAAATTACTTGAACTCCCGCACCAGGTTTAATGCGGGGTAGGCGGTAGCATCATTTAATGGCAGAGCTGCAGGTAAGTAGCATATGGATAGGTGTAAATATTTTGTGTGCCATTTTAACTAATAAATAATGTAAAATAAAATAAAAAACGTGTGTGTGTACTTACGAGTATGTACGCACGTAAGAAGTTATATGTACTTCTTTGGCGGAACAGAACAAAAATAACTAAAGAATAAAGATTTCATCCCGTATGTCACAACTCTCTGTTTGTAAAAGGAATGCAGCTAGCTTTATCATGTCGCTTTGAGCTAATTTCATCACGTCGCTTTTTGGCTGTCGGTGTGCGCGCGCATCGTAAAAATTTTACCCTCATAATTTTTTACAAACGTGCCAAAAGAAGTATAACTTCAAAAATTATCATTTTATTATTGCGTTAATAAGTTATGTTATGATAACCAATTTTAAATTTAATTATCTCATTAATGACTTTAAAGCCTGCCAGTTGAGCATAGAATTCTAGCAAATGTCAATGACGAATAGACGGTAGAATGGAGAAGACCACGTCCAGTCTGCGTTCTGCCCGTGACCACGGCTGGTGAAACCCAGTCGAAACGTCGGGATAAGGTATTTGCCTACTTACAAAATCACGCGTAAGTCCCGTAGTGTCATTATTATAGAATGGATAAGACACGAGGAAAGTAAGGCTATTCAGGGAAACAAGACATTCATATTATGTAAATTCCTTATAAAAAATAGGGAGAAATCCTTTATAAATCCAAGTCTTACAACAAAATACAACACAATTATACATTTAAAACTTATTGAAAATAAGTGGTAATAAAATTTTAGTTATTTTAGGTACAAAAGGTAAGATACAATACCAAGTTTTATCTTTAATCTAATTCAACATTATGTTATAAACAATTAAAATTTATGTCACGGAAAATTATACAAGGATATGAATTTAGTAGTTATTAAATTGAGTTGAAAAATTTTATATTATGGGTGACTTGAACACTTATTGAAACTATTTACGTAGTCCAAAATAATTTAGTAAATATAACTGAAAAAACTGTGGTGATATAAATGTAGAGGGTGATTATTTTTTTGTGAACTTTTAATGATTTGGCGCTTTTTTCAAAATGTATCCACTTGCTACCGTAGCGCCACGCTAATTTAACGCATTCCGACAGACTCTTTTCATCACGAAGATAGTTGTCCTTACCACAAAAAGCTAAATGTCTTTGACATAGACATTTTGACACTGACCACTGTCAACTGTGTGACAACTGACAGATTAGTTAAGTGAGTCAACAATTCGGGATTCGGAATCTCATTTTAAATTCGATTTGTTAAAAAAGTATTAAAATAATGGCCTATTTAACACAACCAGACTATGTAAAATATGTCTGCTCTTGTGGACAACTTAAACCTATAACAAATTTATACTTCTGTAGACATTGCTTAAAAATACGATGCGGTTTTTGCATTTGCCATGAAGTAAGTTAAATGTAGTTTAAAATATAATTTTACATATACATATAAAGGTTTGCTATATTGTTTAAAAGGCGAATTTCTGTTGGGAGTTTTTAAATAGAAATCCACCTTTTTTATTTTTACATATAACTAACAAATTAAAATATATTTTTACTTTTTTTGTATCACACTTGTTATTGTAAAACAGTTAAATAATATAAAAATAATTTATTTCTATCTAGCATTATTAAAGTTGTAATATTTAATATTTAGCTCAAGTCTCTATTTTATTTTATTCTTTGTAATGTGTGTATGGGTCAGATACTCTAAAAAATTCTGCAAATTTATCATATTGTTCTTTATAACAAGATATCCATGAATCATAAATTAATGACAAAGTCATAAAAAATATAATACAAACGAAATGTCCTCATTTTAAAAATAAAAATATTACGAAAATAAGGAGTTCTTTTATAAACAGATTGAACTAAAAGAATCATACTAATCTTATAAGTGCAGTAGTTTATGACAATTTATCTACATATATTTATTACAGTTTTATGCTGTAACAACTTGATAGATTTGAGTGATATTCAAAATAAAAATGACTTGTACCCTGGATTAACATACAGGTTTTTTTTATTGACATACATACATATTCATAAGAAATTATTTTATATTTGTTATTTTTGTTTTTAGGTTGATTCTCACTACTGTGCAAATTGCCTCGAAAACATGCCATCTTCTGAAGCTAGGTTAAAAAAGAATCGTTGTAGTAGTTGCTTTGACTGCCCAAGTTGTTTTCATACACTATCTACTAGAGCGACTCTGGCGCAGCCTAGGCACGATCCAGCAGCTGGAGATGCAAAGGTTGAAAATAAACAACCTAAAAAGATGTACTATCTGTCATGTTTTAATTGTCGTTGGACTTCCCGAGATGTTGGCATTCCTGATCAGCCTGTTGGTAAGATTTAAATAATTACCTTTATTTACCTCTCATAAAGAATTAACCTTTTTTATTCCACTTATTAGATTATCTTTTTTTTTTAATTTTTTATCATATACATCTTTATTTTGTTAGGATTGTCCTAAGATGAATTTTAAGTTTTTTTTTAAATTAATATCATATAAATTAAAGAATTGCAAATGAGTTAAAATTATTATAATTGTGATTCCTTATATCAAAATAAGCATGTAAACATTGATCTTAAATAACCATAAAATATAGTTCTTACTGTGAAAAAAATAATATTTTTTGGTTCTCAACAGCGTCTGGAGGCTGGCCCGAAAGAACAAATCCATTTGCTGCAAGAATGAATCAACTCTTAGATTATTACAAGGCAATAGCTCAGCAAGAGAAACAAGAGAAGCTGGATAGAGAGAGGAAGAAGTTTGCCATCAGAGGAAAATATATCACTCTTACTGTAAGTTTTTAATGTATAAATTGATATTAAAACTCATCAATGGTTTTAACTTCCATACTAATATTATAAATGAGAAAGTTTGTGAGGATGGATGAATGTTTGTTACTCTTTCACACCAGAATGGCTGAATGGATCTGGATGAAATTTGGCACAGAGATAGATTATAAGTCTTGAAAAGGGCATAGATTACGATAAAAGTTATGAATTATTATTCTCATTGTTATGCAGGATAAAACAGGTTTGACTGGGGCCATGGCTCGAAACATAGCTGGTCTACCATCCAGTGAGAGCTCATCATCAGCCATTGCTAATTTTGTACCAAGTCAGGCCAGTGAGGAGGTAGAGGAGCTGCCCGAGGATTACCATTTGTTAGAAGTCAACTTAAAACAGAGTGAGTGACATGTCATTTTATTTTCTTTTTTTTTTATAGATGGTGATCTTTACCTTTAAATATTTCGGTACTATTGCTTCATATTGTTATTATTTTTTATTTGTGTTAATGTATTTTAGATATTTATACCAATTCCATTGTTTGTCGCAATTTAGAAAAAAATATTGGCAAAATGATAACAATGACACAAAAGTTTTCTCTCTGTGCAAGTGATAACTTTTTGAATGGCGATCTTTACATTTAAATACAGTATAGTACAAGTAATAATGAATTCCCTAGCCCCTGCGCTCGTAAAAACTATTATAAAAGTCAGTGTTGTTATCCCCTTATAATCAATGATAGGTATATGCCAACACAATGATAACAGTACAAACTACAAATAACATTTAAAAAATAATGTTGCATAAAAAATAAACACAAAACTAAAAAATTGAAATTTTTTATTGAATTAAAATTAATTTGTCACATCTACCAATTTTGTGGTTAATTTGTAAAAAAGTACTGAATAGATTTTAATTGCCTCAATTTATTTATAAAATAATAATAGTAGGTAGGTTGCATAAAGTTTGATACAAAAAGCTGATTCCTCAAAAAATACCTTCTTTGGTGAATTTTCTTTCAGATAATTTGTTTTTCCATTCTTATGTTTAATTACTTAAAAATTTTCAATAAAAATTAAAAAAATAATAAAAACAACAGTAACAACGATGCCGCAACGGCTGGCGTCGCCGTCGCGGCAGCCGCGCGCGGCGGCGCGCCTGCAGCCGGCCGCGCGCGCGCTGTGCGTCAAGCGCAGCCAGCGCTGCCGCGCCTGCGACCACAACCTCACCAAGCCCGAGTACAACCCCGGCTCCGTCAAGTTCAAGATCGAGCTGCTCGCCTAGTGAGTACGCACCTTAAAATGTATTTTGCTATAATTTTACATACATTAATTTTTTTAAATGTATAAATGTTTTTTTGGAAATATATATATAATAATAGCTTTATTTCTCTTTGCATTAATACTTATATGGAAATTGTATGTTAAAGTTTTTTTATGTTCTTTTTGGGCTGGCTTACCTCTACTAAAATTTCACCTTTCACACACATGTATACACACAGCACCCGCATAGATGGACGTACACCCACACGCACATACAAACACGCACACACACGCACACAGACACACGTACAGGCACGCGTGTTTGCATGCACTGAACAGACGTATGACATGCTGTGTGTCGATGATAAGTTGTTACTTACTGCCTTGAAATGAGTCTTTTTGGTTAAAAAATCATATGATCCGTATGATCAAAAAAGCTTACTTCAGGATTTTGCACTTAAGAAAACTAACAAAATTACACATGCCAAAATTTTAAACCATAGATTTTACTATAAAAGCCATAACTTTCTATATTACAATTCTCTGTTTATTCCAGCTACCACGTGCCAGAAGTGAAAATTATATCTTACGAAACAATAAAGCCAGGTGCAACATCAGCTCTGCTCCTCAAACTGACCAACCCCACCGCCCACGAGATGCAAGTGCGGCTCCTGCAGCCCCAGGACGTGCCCGAGGTGGAGGAGAAGGAGAAGGACAAAGAGGAGATCAAGAGCATTGAGAAGACTTTGGAGAAATCGCTCAGTTTGGAAAAGGTTTCAATATATTCTCTCGGTGATACTCGTTGATCACTAACTTTTTATTTTTAAGAAAAAAATTGACAATGTCAAAACATATTGTGTGTTCAAAATTTATTACAAAATATATCAGAAAATTACATTAAAACTTAATTAATTCTGTAAAAAATGTTAAACAAAAACAATATGGAATATGCATATTACAAGACGTAAATTTAAGAACTCTCCAATATTAAGCTATACCTAACCTCAAGCAATTGATTATACCAATGAAAGTGGTGAAAAAATTACTGGCATTAGATAATTTTATATACTAAATCTAAATTAGATGTGCTGGTCATCGCTCCTTGAGTCCTTTCCGTGATAAACAATAGCATTCCCAATGAGGATTGATGTCAGGCTGTCGTGAGGTGGTCGGTCGTAAAACTTTTGCCAAATCCTATCAGCAGTACAGAAGATGTACTGCGCCGATCCCAAGAGATTGGGAAATGAGCAGAGAGATGACTGACTTATTAGGATAGGAATAGTTTTATTAAAAGTTATTTTAGGTTAGCGTATCTGTTTAATTATACCTTTTTTTCTTATGATGAGATACAATTATAGTGACGATGGATCAGAAATATTATAGTGCAAAAAGTGTTATGACTCTTGAGTGTGTACTTGTACAGGACGCGTCGTGGGCGAGGGCGGGCGCGAGCGCGCTGCGGGCGCCGGCCGCCGCGCTGGCGCTGGCGCAGCGCGACGACGCCGCCGAGTACGACGACGACGCGCCGCACGACACCAGCGAGTTCGTCGCACTTTGTTTATATATACGTCATATATTTTTAACGTCCCACTGCTGGGCACGGGCCTCCCTTCAATAAGAGTGGGATCAGGCCATAGTCCACCACGCTGGCCGGTTGGCGGACTTTACATATCTTTCAAATAGTTAAGTTAAAAATGATTCGCACATGAAGATATCAGAGGTGCGAGACCCGGGATTTGAATCCTCTTCACTCGGTTTTTCAAGCGAGCACATTACCACTGGGCTACGGCAGTAAGGCATTGCATTCACTTTGCCCTTTGTATATCATCAATCAACAATACTATAGTTCATTGATCATTCGCGTTAAAAAGAAATCACCATTGTCCATCGGTCTAGCCACGCCCTCTGACCAATTAGGTTGCATAAAATTATAAAGTCAAATTAATAATAACCTGTTGAAGGCAGAGTTAAATATATTATTAATAACTTTATTTAGATTTGAGATAGTTAAATTATTTCAAATTATCTCAAATGAAGATTTGAGATACGTGTATCAAGCTTACCATGGAACTAGATGGTGCTATGTGTTAATGTCCGAACATATTTATACTTTATTAACGACTCCCCCTCGCTCCGCTCGTGTTCGTCCAAGAAAGGTTATTTTTTAAATTGACGTAACTTTTTTATTTATGAACCGATTGAAATAAAACAAACAAACCGATTGAAATAAATAAAACAAACCGCATCCAAATCGGTTCATCCATTTCTGAGATTAACGCGCACAAACGCACAGACAACCAGACATACATTCTAAAAAATATTGTTTTGGGTTCTATTGCGTAAATAAAGACCCACAATGATAGTTTTTCTCAAATATCTTCCATGTACAGACAGCGATCAGTTACACTTTTATTATATGTATATATTTTCAGCATAATCCTCTGGAGGAAATCCAACAAGCTGGCGCTGCGTCTGCAAGTGGACACGGACGCGTCGGCGCGCGCCGGCGACGCCGCGCGCGTGGCCTTCGCGCTGCAGTACTCGTACCGCAACACCGTGCCGCCCGCCGCCGACCACACGCTGCACGCCGCCGTGCTGCTGGACCTCGGCCTGGTGGGGGAGTAACTGGAATTATCTTTTGATTACTCTACTCATTTCTTTAGGGGCATTCAAGTGTGTAAGCACCGAAGTGGGGCGGAGGCTTTGCTTTGCTTATTTTTGATAACATGGGTCTGGATGGTGATTACGCCAGCAATATTTATTTATTTAAATAATTAATTAAAATTTAGTACATTTTGATTATACAGTATACATACATTATATTTATTTTGAGTTGAGACGTAATGTCATAAGCATATGAGGGAGAAGTAAGGAGTTACTTTTGCTGACGGGGGGGGGGGGGTTTGCTTAATAGTCGCCAAAATTCTGCTTACGTAATACTTGAATGACCCCTTACTAGCAACTTACCTATACTTAAGCCTACTCAGCCTGCTGGTGAATCTATCACTGACCATAAACTAGTTTTTATTTCAATTAAAATGTATTTACTATCAGAAATAGTAATAATTTTATTGAAAAAATATAGCTGTTGAGTTAGACATCTAAGAAGAGAGGGTAATTCATTAGTCTACTATAGATTCTTAATTGCTATTTAAAAAGCTTTTATAGGATTTGTTGTGTCTTAAGAAATTATTCATGAGATTTATATACATTGAAATGTCTGATGATGTCAGTTTATTAGCATAAGTTTATAAAGTTAAGTGTTTTTTTTTATTATTATTATTTGGCATGAGCTTAATGAACATTCTGATTATATGAAAAAAAATAGAACATTAATTATTAAAATAGCTTAACAAACGATTCGTTTGCATAAAATATTTTTAAAATCGCTCACTTGCATAATAAATGTATATGAATATAATGATCCAATTGAAATGTAAGAAATGATTTAGTTTGTTAAACATTAGGCTCGTACTTGATTTGAGGATTGCTGTAATATTTTTTAATGCGCACTGCACATGTTCTTAACATTAAAAGATGATTATTTTATTTATATTCAACAGTATTTACAAAAACGAAATTAATTTAATCTAAGATGAATGTGTTTTAAATATCTTAAAGTTAAGTTAGATGATACAATCCAATAATAAATAACTTCTTGCAAATATTCGAACAATCGGTCATTCAAATTATTTTTCTTTAAAACATACATTTTCATGACAGGAATGAGTGAAGCCCAATAGTCTCGAATTTGTAACATAAATATAATGGCAGTTTGAAATAATTGTATATGTAAGTTACTTTGTAGAAACAAAGATAATTTAATTCAAATGATTTTGTAAAAATGTATTGCGAGGTTTCATTTATATACTGTTCATAAAAAAAACTTAAAATCGTAAAAGAGACTCCTACATAATATATAGCATACATTCATACTGTGGCAATTCTGAAAGTAAATTAAGGATTCTTTATATTCTCTATGTTTATTCTTCGAGGCAAATGTGTGAAGAAAAAACAAATGTATGAAAGGTAAATGCTAAAAAAATATATTAAAGGAAACAAAGGCGTTGTACACTATTTTTCGCTTATTTATTGTATAACTTTATATATATACTTAACTTTATATATTTAGTTTTAAGTTTAATTGTAAGTTAAATCAAAGGCTTTCTTATGGCAGAAATATTTAAATATTTCCAATAATTTATTTAACAAATAAAACTTATTATGTCGCTAACGAAGGTTCTTAACATATTAGTATATAACATCCTTTACATATTCTGATAATTATTATTTAAATGTAAAATTTTATTAACATTATAGCCCACTTAAATAAGTATATCTATAACCTGGGATTGTAAGGTATTTAGCTGTTTTGTTTTTGCATTTTATTTATTGCTTCAAAAGGCTCGCATTAGTGAGGCACATAATTGTGCTGTTCATGTCACAAAATACCAGAAATATTAGGAAAAAATTTTTTTTTTTTGCCTTTTTAATACATAGCCTGTTTACCACAAAATATTAGAAATAAGGTGTTTTTTTTAATTATCTTGTTTTCTTCACCCAACACAAAAACGGTTGATTGTAGAAAATATTATTTTACACCATATTTCTGTTGACCTTTAATCTATGATAACTTGTGATATGGACACAAGACTATAATTAATATATATAATAAAATACCAACACAAAATAGCTAATTATAGAGTATATAGCACATTTTATTCCAAGGTTTCCCTCTTTTTTTTGACAAGCTTTTATTCAACTTGCAATGTTTGTTTGTTCGGGTCAAATCTTGCAACTGAATTTTAAAGCAGTTATGTCCATGAAACACGTCCAGCGATAACTAAAAAATAAATTAAATGTATTTTTTTTTTTAAAGCAAGCTCTTATTTAAATGCTCTTAAAAGAACAAAATATTTTTTTTATTAAATCAAACCCATCAATTTATTACATTACACAATTTATATGATATAAAAGTTTGTGTAAAAAATGTTTTTTTACTATTAATTTATTATCAAATAATTTAACTGGGCTATTAATCTTGGAACTATGTACAATTTGTTGTAAAACATTATTACAGCCATGTAACCACAGCTGCAGCAACTGCTAAATAAAGTATTTATGAAAAGTAATGCACGTTTTTTTATTTCTTTTCCATTTACAATTTGAAATTTTATGTCAAAATATTAAAATTAAAAATTCCATAGGTAGAAATTACAATAAAACTATACTTGCATTAATTATCCTTTATACAACTTTTATAAAATATAAATAAAAAGATTTATCAATTTTTCATACTGATTGATCATTATATGATGTTATGCTTCACCAACAAAAACAAATAGATTTCAGCTTTTCAAGTAATAAGTCAAATATTCTCTGGTTTAACAGTGAATATGTGTATCAGGTAGTTTCTTTACACCAAATGAATGACATAAAACAAATAACTTTAATAAATAATTTATTTACATGTACAAAAGAAACATTAACAATTTTGCAGCATATAACCCCTTATGTATATTGAAAATATTCAAAACCAATATCACCTTTGAAGAAAATACCCTTTACTTCATAAGATCTTCTTCAACTTGAGTTTTTGCTGAATAAATTACATCATTTATACCGACCCCATCATAACTACTGCCAACTACAGATATAGGTAAATTATTGCTTTGAATATACTCTCTTATTTTATCAACTCGCTCATAATGCCCTATGACATATTGTGGTATACATTTATGCAAAATATTAACATTATGTGCTGACACTTTCTCGTCTATTTTTAGAATTGATCTTATTTCTTTCATAGCTATATCTAACAGCTTCTCCTTTGTTACATTGTTTCCAAATTTCTCTTTAAACCATTTTCCACCTAACATTACTGTCAATACTGTACCATTTTGGTCTGGAATACAGCAAGAATCAAATACAACCCCCAAAATCGGTGAGTTCTCAATGGGAGGCACTAAAAATCCAAAGGCTGGAGTAATTAATGGTTTTTCTGTTGCAAAATATAAATTTACAATACCAACCGTCACAAAAGGTATGTCATTTAGTAGTTTCGATAATTCTGGGTGCTGCTTTGTGACCAATTTTGCCAAAATATGTGAGGGGACTGACGAATATACATGAGTAGCAGTCATAGTTTCCCCATTCTCTTTTTTCAGTTTCACCATACTCGAGTCTACAAATTCTATTTCATCTACTTTTGTATTTAAGTGTAAATCAACATTGTTTTCCTTTAAAAATTGCTTCATTACTGTTGGAAAGATATCAAGACCACCTTTTATTGTGTAAACACTCCATTTTTCTTCTTGTGCCTTTCTAGCTAATTCACTTAATTCTATTGGTTTATCAGTCTTAGTTTTAAATAAAGATTTCATTACACCTTTGAGTACTCCTCCATACATTTGCTCATATTCAAATAAGTTTTTCATAAGAAATTTGACAGAAATCTGTTTTGCATCACCAGCACATATCCCACAGATCATTGGTGATATAGCATAATCTGCAATCTCTCTGCCAAATCTTCTATCAACAAAATTATAAATAGAATCATCTTTTAGTTCTTTCTGGGGCTGTTTTAAATCATTTAAAGCTGCGAAAATAAGCGGTTTAGAGAATGGTTCATTTTTTTGAAAAATACCCTTTAAACTGGAAGGTAATAAGTGCAGAGTGTTGTTCACATATATCATTCTGTTCCTTGCCGCGGGGTGGTCAGGTTTAATAGCAGCAATATGTTCACTGAGCCCTAAATCTTGCATCATATTTAAAGTATTGAGGCCGGTCGTACCTTTAGGCCGGATAGTTCGAGGACCTTGCTCGAAAATATAGTCTTTGGTTTTTATAGATTTTATCCATCCCCCACAATAATCAGTAGCCTCCAAAAGAAATAATTTTAAGTTATTATTATTATTTAAGTTATTTTTAAGCAAATAATAACCTGTTGATAATCCACCCAAACCGCCTCCAAGAATAGCTGCCATTTTTTGTTTATATTTGCTCTATTAAATATTATATGGGTACGTTATTTTATTATTAATCAAATATTAAGTCAACAAACATTACTATCAGTTTTATTCTCTTAGATGTGCTACGATCAAAACAAAAATATTTTGACTTTTGAGTTTAGACTATGTCAATTGTCAACATGACAGAACCGTGTGTGTGTCAAAAGTTTTGACACACACACGGTTCTGTCATGTTGACATTACTCAAAGACAAAAATCCAACTAAGTAGAAGAAAAACATCATTAACGCAACTATAAGTCATTAAAGAAAAAAAATGATTCAGCTGCAAGATTTGTCTACAAAGCACTTGAAAACGTATACGTACTTATTAATTTAAAATAGCCGATCCAAACTGTATATCCGTATACCTGATTAACTGCAAATATTAAAATTCTATGGTATAGTAGAACAGATGCTTTTTAAACGCCTACTAAGGTTTACAGAATATGTATTATAAAACATACTACATACCTATTTCCAGCAATTTTCCGTGGGCTTTAATCATCTATCAGACTTTAACTAAACTATATTAAAATAAGATTTATGAACTCAACTGGCACGTTTTGAAGCAATTAACAAGAAAATTGAATTGATATGAACCATTGATCTAATTGATAAATGTTTTGTGGCAAACATAGTAAATTTTATGGTTTTTAATTAACAACTTTAGATGGTATCAAATGGTAACGAAAATATCTTCATTTGTCGGGTCTGAAACCAAGAAACGCACTCATTATCATCTATAATCACTTATTCATCGGTGGGCGGTGTGCCAGGGCCCAGGGGTTTGTATTCCATGCGGGTTACTCCAGGTACTTCTCTGATAGCAGAGCAGACCGTTGGAGCAACCCCATGGTTGGTGAAGTCTGCATCGTCAGGCCTGCCGTCGGGGTGTCGTGGTTGAGTACGTAAGCGATCTTGCGACGTCCCATCAAATCGGGGAGGTACCGTTAACTTATAGTGGGTAGTACTGGCTTTTCTAGTCGGTGAGTCCCACATAACCGCGGAATGCGTAAATGCATTTTCCAACGATAAAAAAGGGTAATTGCACTTTAAAAGTATTTGAAATTTATTTCTTTGTATGCTCAGCTTTCAAAAAAACGAGATTAATCATATCATATTGAAATATAATTAACCTTCTTCTTTATAAATAAATATGAATGTTCGTATGTTTGTTATTTATACGTTCCTAAACCATTGATCAATCTCTGATGGTTATCTTGTATACGCCTGCGAAGGTTCCTGCAAAAAAAGGTTATGTTCTGTGGACGCCAACGGTTGTCGTTTATACGTTCCTAAACCATTCAAGGTTAGGGACGCACCCGAGCGTATAATAAAAATATTCTATAACTAGCATTGCCCGCGGCTCCGCCCGCGTTCAAATGACCAAAAACCAAATCCTTAGGTTTTACATATTAGTATACTCTTACTTTGCAGTTTTTGTATTTTTTCTCAGAAATGAGACATTTTCGCGCGGTAAAAAGTATCCCATATGTTGACCCGGATAACCAGCTATCGTCGTACTAAATTTCATCAAAATCCCTTTAGTGGTTTTTCCGTGATGCGGTAACAGACAGACAAAAATTCTAAAAACTATAGATTCGGCCTCTGTATCGATAATAATGTCTATTTCAATAAAATTTTCCAAAAAATATGTAATGTACAGATTCAGCTTGGTTACAATTTTATTATATGTACCTAGAGATAAGCTTGGAAGTAATAAAAGGTAATCTATGTCCATGCTGCAATCTATGAAGTCTTCAAAAGACTTGTATGATTATTGAATTTGTTATGCGATTTTAAGTATAAAAAGGTAACAAACCGGCAAACGGAATAAATTTCTCATTTATAATATAAATTAGTACCAATCGACAGATGAGACCAATCTTTACAGTTTTATTACATGATGTAAGTACGAAAAATATGCGTCGTATCACATAAATTATATCAAATACAATTGACTGCTTCTTGTTTATTAGGTTCTGGAGCATTAAGGCGTTAAATAGGATAAAGGGACGCAGTTGTGGTGTCGCGAGCCGATAATGAATTTCAATTTCATACCAAGTGCACCCACATTGCTGCTTAACACGCGTTCGAAACTTCGTAACTTTTTATAGACCCATAAAACTTGGAGAAGGTACTCTTAGAATTTATGAAATTTGATTTTTTAATTTTTTATATATTTTATTGGGAATTCCTATTGGATTTTTTTCATGTGCCAAAATAATAAGTTATTAAGTATTCAAATATTAAAAAAAACTATAGTGTTAAAAAAACTTAAAGTATCCATCTATGATTATGACTACTAGACTAAACTTTTACTGTTAGATAGAGGATTCGAGAGAGCATAGGATATTTTCTATGCAGGAAAATAAAAAGACTTTCTCCGAAATAGTCATGAAAGTAGAAGTTATATAATATTTTTTTTTCATGAGTATAGTGAGGGTCCTACAAAAAAGTCTGCTGTCTGGGATAGTTCATAGTACCTACTACTCTCTACTCTAAAGCATAGTACTATCATACCTAATACCTAGATAGGAAACCTAGTCTGGGATTGTAGGTTCAATTCTAGCGTGAGACAATCTCGATTGATTTACCTAATAAGTAGAGATTGTTATACAACACAAGTACTCTTAGTTTATTTGCAAATTATATCATTCCTTATGACGACTACATCAATTTATTAGTTTTTCATAGAGTTCAATCTACTAACATACTATAATATCATGTTCAGTTGGAACGTTGAATAAAACAAGTTTTATTAAAGAATGCCTTTTCGCTAATAATATTAAAAGCCCTATCTCAGAACTTTCTAACTCTATGAACACGTAGCTTTTAAATTCTATGAAAGAACTAAGCTCTCCTCATTCAATCGCTGTCCACTGCTCGACCCAACATGTTAACGGAACATACTAAAGTTTGCGAGAAAAAATTAAAAACAGCTGAATTAAAATTGAACAAGATCATAAATAAAATTGATACGCTTAAACTAAATAATTATTATCTTTCCAATTTATATGTTTCGGCTAATAAAAGATGCAGTATACGTGTTTTGAATGGCGGGTTAAAAAGATGTTTGCAATTTTGTACAATTTTGCTTTTAGTAGTTGGTGTGTGGTGGATTTCTTTTGATCCTTATACAAATGTAAGTACTTATCTTATCCGTAATTTGAATAACTCAAGTATTTCTATAGATATAAGTTTCAGTTTCATACTTAATAAATTAAATATACCCTTCGCCAGTATCGTGATATGATCATAGCTCTCGAATGCTGAGCATCATAATATCACCGTTCACTCTCTACAAGAAGCGTTCAACCCGGGAATCGTACTCGGGACTTATTTCTTATCCGACCGACCGACACATTAGCTAAGCCCATAAATGTCGATTATGACATTACAGCATTTTTTTTTGAGAAAATTAATTATAATATAATGATAGTTTTTATTTCAGCGTTGCCTCCTCTCTCTGCCTCTTGACACCAAGTCCCTATTTCGGTCGCCAGAAGACTGCTCGATGTGTATCGGCGTCAATGACGTGACTCGTCTCGCTAATACCAGCTCGGAGGAATTTGAAGACCTATATGCATACACAACCCGACCTATTATAGTTACCGATGCAACTGACGACTGGAAGGCAATGGAGGTATGTCTGCTGTCGTATATTTAATTTTTAGCCATCAAATCTGCTAAATAAACTGTATTAATTCAAGTACTTTTGCGTCCCCATTTTCAGAAAGAAATTTCTGCACGGTCATATTGTCTTAGTTGCATATTAAATTTATTTCAGATCCTTTATCTATGGTCTCCATAATTTGTATACTACGATGGTTTAAATTTAATAATATAAACTAAAATAGGAGTCCATTTAACAAATGTTTTCTTTATATTTTAGACTTTCGATTTCAATTTTTTCGCTAAATTCTACCAAAACAACAAGATGGGAAGAAAAATTAACGATTGCTTCTATTTCGCCTATAAGTCTGGCTTAAATTCTTTAAGCGAAGTGTTTAACATGGATGAGAAGAGGGCCAACCTGTCCGGAGAGCCTTGGTACGTTGGCTGGAGTACTTGCCATGAAGAAGAAACAAGGGCTCTGAGGCAGTATTACAATAGACCCTATTTCTTACCAAGAACTGCTGAAAGCGATATGGTAGATTGGATATTTATGGGTGGGCCGGGACAAGGAGCTCACATGCATGTAAGCTATTACTGAAGCGTAATTTTAGTCTATTATATAGTACTAATTCTTCATTCTCATGCAAAAATGTTTGTAAGTTTGTCCTTCTTTTACCCGGTTACGGAGTAATATTTTTTAGCAAGGAGCAAAAGTAGTTTATGGACTGGAAAATGGCGTGAATTCGCTTGCTACGGTGCTTCTAAAGTCTTATCTCTCAAGCGTTTAAATAATACAATAGGATTTAAGAATCCTTAAGACGTAGTTACATCTTGAAGAAATCTAGGGCAGTAGATACTAAAATAAGTAAATGTTTCAGGTGGATTCAGTACGTCACATGTCATGGCAAGCGCAGGTGCGCGGACGCAAGCAGTGGCAGCTCGCGCCGCCACCTGAATGCCTTTACTCGTGTCGATGGATTACTTTCACAGTGGAACCTGGAGAGATTTGTAAGAATCAGTCTACTATTATTAATGCGAAAATTTGTGTGTCTATGTTTGTCAATTCTTCAAACTGAAATACATACTATAGACCATGACCTGGTCTATGACATAGGTTACTATCAGGCACTTAGGCGCTTATTAATATAATTTAATAAGTACTCTATTCCAAAACGATTTCCACAAATAGATAACGTACCTACGTCTAAAACCAGCATTGTGTTATAATCTATTGGCGGCAATTATATTTCCCTAGTACGTTTTTTCGAAATTAATGACAAGAATTTGTATGAAAGGCATAATATTTTTTTCTTTCACTAGTAATGAAATTTAGATCATAATATAAGAACTATTTTAGAGACTAAATCGTGAACAAGAGACATAGTAGTTGGTTGCTATTTAAAAAAAAAAAAAAAAGTTTATTTACATAAATATTAAACAGTAATAGGCCAAATTATTTCTGCGATTCGCTGTCAGATTAGCTTACCGCCAATATCACGATGGATTTTGGTTTATAATAAAAATAAATGTAAATATACCAAACTGCAACAATAATTAATTAAATAAAAATGTTATTTTCATTCCAGTGGTAGTGGACACAAATCGTTGGTACCACAAAACGAACGTCCTTCCCGGAGACATCAGCATTACTATCGGAGCTGAATATGATTAGAGATAAGCTTTCTCTAGTGATTGTTTTTGGGAAACTAACATTAGAAAAATATTAAATACTATATCAAATGTGAATACTTTGAGCTCAGACTGAGGAATGATATAGACAGCGTCATAACTCAGAACTCAATATGAAGCCAAATAGTAATGATTTAAATTTAAATTGTCATTTGTATACTGAGTGATAAGTAAAAAAAATGTGCAATTCACACATCGTAGAAGTGAAACTTCAGAAAATGATATGAATATAGAGTATCAGGAGTAGGATAATCATAAGGATTTTTTTATATTATTTTTACCAAGTTTAAAAGTTATTTTACATTTTATTTGACATAAATATAAACATTACATAATAATCAGTAATGAATTTTATTATATTTCACTTCCTGTGTAATGTATTCTATCAAATAACAACGGTTACCATGACAACGGTTACCATGGCATCATCGCAATGTATTCTATCTCATCCTATCGCCGGCTTAATCCTATATATTTATATGTTTGTCTCTTTTTACTGTCGCATTTCCGTTGCATCGAGTTTCAAATCACAACGATTCTAAAGAAGTTTCACTTCAATAAATGTTAATAAATAAAAATAGCGAACGAATTTTATTATAATAAAAACACAAAAGAATATAATATTATTCATATTTTCTTCTTCTTTAGAAAATTTTCATTGTTCTTTAAAGAAGTAAACGATCTGTATTGCATAAGCCGAGAATAGTACCATAAACAGCAACATCATGCTACTATTTTTCACTGATTTTTTAGCGAGCCCTGTCTATATAATTCTTAAGTCTTATTTACTATAGTTATTACTTATTATATTATAAAAAATAAATTCCCTCTAATTAATCCCTCCACGACCGCGGACACGCCAGCGTGTCAGTTAACAATAGATTTCTTAGAATTTTAATTGATTTCTTAGAAATTTACCTGGAGGTGTTAAATTTATATAATTATTCATTTGTAAAAACATTAGGTATAATCATACTTTATTATTTACTCGTATAATAATTATAAAAACTCATGAGTAAGAAAGAAATAGAATAATAATTGTTGTGTAATACTCTTACCCCGTTTTAATATATAAGGAAAATATTAAAATAAAATACCATTTTAAATAAAACTATCTTTTCGGATTATTTCGCGGATTTATTTTGATCTTTGGTTTCCGACGTTTCGAATGCTTTACAGCAATCATGGTCACGGGAGAGACTCACCCTGTTTTCCAATTAAATACGGCATAATGCCGTACTTTGGCGCGCAATGCCGAAGTGTGCTAATGCTTTATTGCAACGTGAATTAGTTTTCAAGTGCACCAGCAGAGGTCACTTGGTTTAGTGTTGAAAGAAAAAATATAACTAGCTAATATAATATATAATAATACATATCGTCAATATTATAAATTATATAATAAATTAGCGACTCACCCTCGCTTCTCTCGGGTTAGATCCTAGCTTGTTTCCCAATACAAACTTTCATCCCCATTTTCACCCCCTTAAGGGATGGTTTCCGGGATAAAAGTATCCTATGTCCTTCCCAGGGTCTAAAACTATCTTCTTACCAAATTACATTTAAATCGTTTAGTAGATCCAGAGATTACCCCCTACAACGTCACAAACTCACAATCCCACAAACTACCTCTTTATAATATTAGTATAGGTATATAATAATATATAACTAATTAATATATAATTATACTAGCATAACCCGCGGCTCCGCCCGCGTTCAGATGACCAAATTCTTAGGTTTTACATATTAGTATATTCTTACATTGTTGCAGTTTTTGTATTTTTTCTCAGATATGAGACATTTTTCCGCGATAAAAATATCCTATATGTTGACCCGGATAACCAACTATCACCATACCAAATTTCATCAAAATCCCTCCAGTGGTTTTTCCGTGATGCGGTAACAGACAGACAGACAGATAGACAAAAATTCTAAAAAACTATAGATTCGGCCTCCGTATCGATAATAATGTCTATTTCAATAAGATTTTCCAAAAAATATTTAATATACAGATACGGCTTAGTTAGAATTTTATTATATGTATAGACTAGCAGGTAGTGAAAACCCTTTTCCCCTATTTTACCGTCATAAAGGATGAATTTCGAAAAATGCTAAAACACGTATTTATTTAATTTTATTGAAGAACATTAATACCAAGTTTCGCTAAATAAATAGTTCGAGACCACTGAGTCAATTTTTGGACTCATTTCGCGAGACGCATGACGTGCGACGGGGGAGGCGTGCGCTATTGGCCCGATCAGTTCCCGCCAGGGTCATTCAAGTTGTATACAAATCACGTGGTAATTCAAATATTGAAGTTGTCCCACTTTACAATAGAGATGGCAGGGTAAAACTTATAATTTTTTTTGAATTCGTTCAATAGATGTCACTGCTGAGACCAGATGAGATGAGTTTTTAAATGTCCGCCGTTGATGATAAAGGTATATTTAACAATGTGATATTTTAAAAATTTATAATTTTCCCCAAACTAAGTGCCCGTTATTGTGTTTTATCGTTGAGTTGAGCTTATGTTCCTCCGATAAATTCATATGACTGTGATATCAATATATCACAATTTCGTAGTTAGTCGAACAGAGTTAGGACTCGTTTCTGGCGTTTGGGTATTTTTTGCGATTTTTTCATTTCTGGTGTGCTCATCAAGAAGGTCAAGGCCCAATTATGCCATCAGACAAGCAATGCTGCGTTCCTGGATGTAAAGAGACTGAAGGTACCTATGTCAAATATATGAATACCCGTCATACTCGTTTTACTGTCGTAAGTATTATAATATATTACATAATGTTATTTTAAAGTGTCAATCAATTTTATAGAAATGAAATAGAAATTGGTAATTTATTTTCAGAATTAGTGTTTATATCTGAATGGTGGTCAGGAACAAAGTTGTCCATATACATAAAGAATGATGATACCTAGATACCATGGGAAAGAACATGGCTATCTTATTATGAACCATAGTTATGAAGTAGACTGGCTCATGGGTTGGCACTTCTGTGACGGTATCAAAGTTTTAGGAGTGAGTATATCGATCTGATATTTCTATAAATTACATAAATGACTTTTGTTTATAGTGTTCATAATATTTCAAACTGTTGTTGGTAAATAAAACTACATTCTAATAAAACTACAATACTATTATGATCAAAAATAAATGTAACTAAAAACATAACAATATAATTATTAATAATATGTAGAATATGCTATAGCTATATATGTATGTATATGTGTATGTACTTACATTTTTTTTTAATATATTTTTTGATTATATATTAACATCATGCTATTTAAACAATCTTGAGGCTTGTTCATTTTCAAAAAGTAAGCAAAAAAAAAGCAAGAAAGCTCCATTCAAGGTATTAAAAAAATAGATACAGAGTAATATTTGCATTGTTTTAACTAATGTTCATGTTGCAATTTATAAAATTCCATAGTGATTCTATGTAGCATTGTTGTTGCTAGATGAATGTAGTTTTAAATAACAATTTAGCTATAAAAATATAACGATACAAAGTAACTAGAAAAATAATTTCTAAACTATAGTATAGTACTTAAAATTGAAAAAACATGAGATCCTTTTTCAAAGTACCCCAGAAAGTACCACAGAAAAGTAAATGTTGTAGCCAAAAGAGTAAAATAATTATATTCATTTTGAAATCTGTTCAGTCATAATATAGATTAGAATGCACAAACATGCAGTATTAATTCCAATAGACAATGTATGTTTATATGTATATTATAAATTTATTTTATACTATATGAATTATATATTTTAATTTTATAATAATTTCTGCATAAACATTCCCTGTACTCCATATATTCAATTCATTTAACATAACTTAAAATAATTGGAATATTTTCATGATATGTATTGTAAATTTAGTCAGTTATAACTTATAAACTAGTTAATAACATTAAATATTTAATGGTGAAATAGTTAATGAGTTATACAATATATACTTAATTAAATATTTAGACCTGAATTTGCTAATAACATGGCTATCTCAAAGCTGAGTTTGATAAATGAGTGATGTTAAACATAAATCATAATATAAGTTTTTTCCTATAAAATTTCCATTTAGAAAAAGATAAACAATTCTTTATTTAATTAAATATATAAGCAAATGAACTATCTATTGGCCTTTATGGTTGTTAAACTTTTGTGATTTCAATGAAATTTCATTATGGACATAAATTCCCGAATCCCATTCCAAGTATTTCTATATACTTGGAATGGGATTCGAGGAGCTCTTCAATATAGTTTTCGCTACTATATCGAAGTTCAGATCGAGAAGATGTATCTGTAAAGATATGTATGCTATCAGAAGCTTGTTGAATAATACCGGCGCGGGCGCTGGCTTAGTAGTTTCTTGGCTCAATTTTGCATTTAGGACATCCTTAGACTGTCTCTTCTGTGTCACGGGGCTTATTATTGAGATGAGAATTTTCAGGAGGAAGGCGTCAAATCGAAAACGCGTTATGGATTTACTTGAGGTATCTGTTCCATACGCGTCACCCATATTACGTTCCTTCTGTGCTGAAATCGTTTTTGAAAATATACGCGCATGGCGCATTTACGATTTTTCTAAAATTAATCAAAAGAACAACAATCTTTTGAAAAATATATCATAGCTACATTATGAAATTAAGTTGAATTTGGAATTTGAAGTCAATCGCGAGATTTTGAGCTTCACACTACGTTTGTATTGGAAATCGGTAATATTGTAAGAGCTTATAGGATGATTGGTAGTTATAATTTATATTGTAATTCCTTAATTATATATACTCAGTCTATGGTATAATATAATCTATAGGTACATATAATAAAGAGGTCGAATGTCTGTACATAGAAAAAAATGTTAAAAGCCGAGTCGGGGACGTAAGAAGAGAAATAGAACAAATCCAGTTTTTTTTTCATTTATTTTTTTCTGTCTGTTTGTCTGTTTATAAGGGCTAATCTCCAAAACTGTTGGACTGATTTAAATGAAATTTTGATGGTGGTACCTTATATCCCCGGTCAACATTTTAAATACTTTTCATCCCGGAAAATCAAAGAGTTCTCGTAGGATAGTTAAAAAACTATAGTAACTTATAAAGCTTAGTACAGAACAACTTATGCACGTAATTTAGTAAAATTTGGCATGCACTTTATATTGCCGGTCAAACAATAGGCTACTTTTTATCCTGGAAAAATATACGGTTCCCGAGGGATAGATTTGTTCATGTTTATCTAGAGGCGAACCCGAGCAATGCGAGGGTAAGCCGCTAGTATACAAAATATAATCTAAACCCAGTGTAGTTGTAAATTTAATTTATTAGAATGAATAATATTGTAATAACAGCACCATATCAAGTTGTAGCAACAGTTACAATAGTTTGCCGTAGCTTCATGCGATTTAAGAAAATTAAATACATATAAGAAATAGTGTTCCTTTTGAAACCTTTTGTTTTCAATACATATTATAATAAAATTCTAACTAAATCAAATCTGTACATTAAATATTTTTTAGAAAATCTTATTGAAATCGTCATTATTATCGATACAGAGCCGAATCTATAGTTTTTAGAATGTTCGTCTGTTTGTCTGTTTGGGAATGTATAACGAGAAAATCACTGAACAGATTTTGATGAAATTTTGTATGATGATATCTAGTTATCCGGATCAACATATACGAGTAGGATACTTATTACTGCGAGAAAATATCTTATCTCTGAGAAATGTATACTAAACATTAAAACGTAATTATAGTCGCGCGAATTCGGTTCAGCAGTTTTAAAAACGTATTCGGCAATAAATATTGTGTGTAATTTTTTAACCGTTAAGTATTGAATTGTGGAAATCTCTAATATACTCGTATGTACATAATATTATGAACATATTCCATTAATTGAAGCAAAGATTATTAACCTTACAAATCTTGACTACTTCTCTCAAAAGAGAAATGAATTCAGTACCACGTAAATTGCACTGTATGAATTGTACTGAATTTTAATTTCAAAATTTGGTTGAGAAAAGTATTATTTTAAATATATCTTTGCTATTGTTAAGTGAAAATATTTGCTAGGAATTAGTCAAAGCAAATGCGGTCTTAGCAATTATAAATAACTAGAATTTATTAACTATTGATATATAATGATAGATCTTACCACTTTTTTGTTTATTATGATAAGTAGACTTCTATAACAACTAACAACTATGTTTATAGATTAGCGGTGTGTCAAACAAATCGATACTTATAAATAACATTAACCAAAAATAAAAAATATATATTATAAAAATAAAAATCCCGACTGCATAAAAGCTAACTAAAAAGATGAAAACAAGTTCACGAAGGAATATACTCGTAGTATTATGCAGTTGGAGACGTACACGTTTCATCCTTGCCGCAAGATGTATGCAAATACATAATAATGTATAATGTATGTATGTCTCCGACTGCATAATACTATATTCCTTTGTGAACTTGTTTTCATCTTTTTAGTTAGCTTTTACGCAGTAGTTTCTTATTTTTACAATATTTCTTTTTCATTTACAGCTTTTTAGTTTTTGCCAATCAGACATTAGAAGTTATATTTAACAATTTTTTATCTTAAATTATTATAAGGAATACAGGAATTTTATACCTTTTTGGAATCCTTGTTATGAGACCTTTAATATGATACCCATATTGCAGAAAAAGATTTAAAAAAATTCACCTTAAACAATGAAATCTAGCAGCCCGCATATTTTTAATTCTTGCATTAATGACACGAATCTAACGATACCTTAATTAAAGAAATCCATCGAGTGGTTTGGAAGATATGAGGGAATAAAGAATATTAAAAACAAACATACAAAGATAGGCGCGAAAAACATACGCCTCTCCTTGCAGTCGGGTCGGTCGCACACGTTAGGTCATCCTTCTCCTTTTAGGAAGTTGGTTAAATAAAATAACTCTTCTTTATTATTCAAATTGTTACAATAAGTAAACACTCGTTTTCTCGCCATATGTGCTATAGGTACAAGTAAGATTCTCATAGTTTAATATAATCTAAATCCTTACTTATTTAAATGTACTATCAATTATAAAATAGATATTATTTCACGTATAGCACACGTCACAAGTGCCGTTAAATAACCGAGATAATGTTTGCAACAGGTGTTTTTGTTCAGAATATGCATGGCTGAAAATCCAAAGTCCTCCCAATATAAAGCTTCATTATGTTTTATGTACCTAATTAAAATAAAAGAAGGTATTGTAATTTGAAAAGAATTTATATATAAATTGCGATTTAACGAGCAGTGTAATTATAGTAACAGTTGACAGTAAATAATGATTTTGTAGTAAATAGGGAAAGAATGACCAAAATTGCATTTTGTTTAAAGATAATTTACCTATTCTGATGATTTAAACAGTATTAACGATACATTATATATACTTTGAAAGATGTTAAAACTACTAACATTGAGTTTAAAATATTCTAATTAAATTATTAGTCTTCGATAACAATTGTGACATGACTGCTAATCGAATTGTGTTCGTTATAATATATTTATTGAAATAAATACATATACCTATATATATTTTTTATCTATGGCTACTATGGACCCGTTTCATAGCATCATGCAATCTATATACTTAGTTTAATTGTTACTTATATTTGTTATAAGTAAACTTCAATAACGAACAGTATTGATACAATTTGCTGCTAAGTACTATTCTAAACTTAATAAAGCCTTTAACTTATTATTATCAATATAAGTTTTACAATAATGTATGGAAGTCTGCCTGATTTCTTGACATGATTACTGCAATGCACTCCCTTGGGTAGTAGCATAATGATATACAAACCTTATAGTCTTTTTCAATAAACCGGCTATATACAAATAATAGATTTTTCAAATCGGATTAATAGTTCCCAAGATTAGCGCGTTCAAACAAATAAACTCTGTATCTTTATAATATTAGTATAGATAAGATATTAAATGAATTGTCAGTTTGAACAAGACGGTGAATCTTAAAAGTTTATGTTTACAGAAAATATACTAATTATACATTTTTTAAGATGAATGATCTAATAATTTGTATCATTTTTCTTTTAGAACTGTAAAGCCTATGCGAAAAAATCAATACAGTATTTACCACCTATTGGTTGGATATGGAAATTTTCGCAGAGCAGGGAGCAGCCGGGACATCGACGCAAGAATCTTCATTCAAGAACCAAAGGAATAGTCAATATATATGAACCAGCAACATGAACATGAATCATGGTAAGCAAGCAAATAGATGTTTATCCATGTACAAACATAGTTGGGGTTAATACTTACTGTGATAAGTACCTGCATTAAACTAAATCTTATTTTTACAGGGGAGCACAGAGTAGCCAGGGTATTGAGGCAAGAATCTTTACTCTAAAGAACCAAAGGAATAGTCAATATATATGAACCAGCAAAATCATGGTAAGCACGCAAATAATATTTTTAATTTCGAGGTGTTTATCCATTTAGACATATAGTCGGGGTAGAAATATACCGTGATAAGTACCTGCATTAAAACTACATCTAGATCTAGTGATAAATGTGTTTAAAAAAGACAAAGACAACAGCTACATAAAAAGTTTGATTTGGGCACTTGCGACCTATATACTATAAGATGTAGCAGATGGTTTATTTACTAAGTCTTATTTTCATTTTTACAGGAGAGCAGAGAGCAGTGGGGAAAACTATAATGAAGACCCAGGCAACCGGGGCAATAGATTAATCTCTAAAGTGTGCATTTAAGGATTAATCTGATGGCCCTGTTACCAACATCAACAAACCACATCCATAGAAAAGCAAATTTAATAAAAGTAAAATTAATGTCTTTAATATTAAGCCATACTAACATTTGTGCTCATGAATGAATTCCCTCAGCAGAACCCGAACCCGCGACCGCTGGTATAGCCAGTAGCGTCACTACAAACTGAGTCGAACTTGTCATTACGCAAATGAAACTTAAATATTTTTTTTGTGTCCTTTATGCTATAAATATATTAATGACTGGACCTCGCTTCGCTCGGGTCCGTCATCATATCGTTTATATGTTAATTTATGTGTTTACCTTGTTAACCAACTGTCATCATCCCAAATTTTCATTTAATCTGTCCAGTGGTTTTCGAGTGATTTGGTCACAGACAGACAAATTGTAAAAAATTCGTCCTCTGTATTGTTAAATTGATTAACAAAATATTTAATTTATAGATATATAAGTTAGAATTTTGTTAAATGTATAGATAGATACATTTTACTCATTGTTTCTGTTATTTTTTAATTAGATGTATAAATATTATTTTTGTTTTAGTTGTTTATTTTTGTTTTTCTTGTTTTCTGCTTCTTATTTTTTTTGTTATATGTGAAAACTTGATTGGCTTATGTAATGTCTTGTTATTATTTATTTAATATCGTGCTATTTGTGGCATATGCCATAATACAGTTCTCCTAGTACGGCAATAGAGACTACCAGACGGCAGACCTATGTTGACAAAAATATAAAATCAGTAATGATTGTTATGTATATATATAATATGTTTGTTTCTGTATTTAATATTGTTTACTGTAAAGATTTTTTGGTCATAAAATATTATAATTACCATTATTAGCAGGTGTAAAACTAGTGAAATGATGGTAAAGCATTTCCAACTTTGTAAAGTCTACTACTAAGTTAAGTTAGTTGAAGGACGATGTCTATATTTGAATTTTATTGTTATAAGAATTATTAATGTTCAAATAAATTATAATACATCATATATTTTTTTTATTTTTACCCTTTGCGCCTAAGTAAAAATATTAATGAACAATAATATTAATATATATATAGCTACGTATATACCTATATAGAAAGTTTCACACTTTACAATAGAGATGGCGCTTTTTAAGCATTACCAGCTTCGACGACGAGTTGTACCTCTATTTATATATGTAGCAATATACTCTATGGTTCCCGCCGCTCTCCTGCACCGCACGCCCGTTCCGCTTACCTTTTACTTTTAGTACAGCCGCGCGCGCAACTACCTTAGCAAAAGTTTTATATATAATTATATATAATACAAGAGACTCACCCTCGCTCCGCTCGGGTTCGTCCCTACTTACGTTTTAACGTTTAGTATAGATTTCTCAGAAATGAGATATTTTTCCACAGTAAAAAGTATCCTATACGTTGATCCGGATAACCAGCTATCATCATACCACATTTCAATAAAATCCTTCCAGTGGTTTTTCCGTGATGCAGTAACAGACAGATAGACAAACATTCTAAAAGCTATAGATTCGGCCTCTGTATCGATGATAATGTCTGTTTCAATAAGATTTTCCAAAAAATATTTCATGTACAGATTCGGCTCAGTTAGAATTTTATTATATGTATAGATTAATAAAATATAAACAAAAAATATAATGTAAGTAAAATTTTGATTAATGCCACCTTGAAGAAAAAACACTTCTCATATTTTCTGCTATTGAGTTGGTATCCTTGCGCGCATCACACCTAAGCAGTACTTTTCAAAATGCTCGATTGAGCGGAGCGTTGCCGTAGTTGGAACATCCGGAGTTAGCATTATGTCGCATAATGCGCTTCTGTGCTCTAATTGGAAAACAGGGTAAGGTTTTAGACGTTTCAAAAGCGTTATATACTTGTTACAGAGAATGCCTACCCACTATTTTACAAAAATGATTTCAAAAATTCAAAAATGGCACTTAAGTACCTTACAATATTTGTTGATTTTTATTTCTAAACATTTAAAAAATATATATAGTTATTATGAATAAATATAGCAATATTATTTATTCCATTTTAGCTGTTATTATACATTTTTTTAAAAACGTTATTAATTACTAATATTATTTAGTTTTGCTATTATTATATTATGTATAACCATAAAGAATATTAAAAATTAAAAAATATTAATTATTTATAAGCAATATTATTGTTTTATATGTAATTTAAAAGAAGTTAAAATATTAATTTAGATTGCTAATAAAGTTAAAATATTAAGCAACACTATTGCAATCTTTATAGACAAAAATATTAGCCTCTCTTTGCGTAAATCTAAGTATTAAATAAAAAACCACTCTGTGCTAGATAAAATCATTTATTATCATTAAACTGAAGCTAAAACATCTACAAATTGATTACATTATCCATGACTAACAACGTCTAAGGTGAAATTTTACACATAAAGAGAGCCTCGGTTAAAACGAATTCAAAAATCTTTAAGTACATTTGAACTTATAAAAAAAATATATAAAATGTTACAAAATCAGATATCCTTTATTAAGATTTTAAAATTATAACAAAAATAGGAATATTTTTTAAGACTCCAACAAAAGCCTGCTTTACAGTCACTGACGTGCATGGCTATAGGAAATATATAGCGATATATTAAGCTATAACATTTCAAATAGTTTTTTCTTATGGCATTACTAGTAATGTCTTATTCTACCGCATATTCACTTGAAGTTATTCTATCAGAAATAATTATGTCAAAATGTCAATTGTATAATAAAACAATATTTCACAAAAAGCATAATGACCAAACCAAGATTATAGAAAGATTATAGAAAAATAAGTTTACATGAAAGACATATAAAATTATGGAAGTAAATTTTGATATTTCTAAAAAAAAGTCATAAATTAATAATAATTTATATATATATATATATATATATATATATATATATATATATGTAAATATATATATATATATAATGTTCACATTTCGACAGAACCAAATCCAATCATCTCAATGCTATTGAAAACGACCACCATATTTCAATTACATAATTTACTATAAGATAAAGAGTTTACGTAATAACATCTATTACCTATAAACATCGAGTTCAACAAACAGCAAGACATCTAACAGCGAATCTCTGTAATCTATCTATCTGTGCTTTTATTTACTAGAGATATTATGAAGGGTAGAGATAAGAACCATCTTATATGGGAGACAAGTTGAAAAAGTGGCCATTTGTAAACGGTAAATAACAGTTCAAAAACTCACCAGAATGGCGCTAGTGTAGCGAGAGGGTAAACGAACTTAGCAGTTGTTAACGTTGTTGTTGACATGTAATTTAATCGAAATTTAAAATGTAAAATTGACGATTCAAAAGTGCTTGTAACAAAAAGTTTACTTGAATAAAGTATATTTTGATTTGATTTGAAACAGAGTGAAGTGTGCCGAGTTGAAAAATTTCATTTTGGGTGACTTGAGTAGTTGTTGAAACTATTTACGTAGTTAAAAATAATTAAGCAAATATAACCGAAAAAAACTATGGTGATATAAACGTAGAGAGTGGATTATTTTTGTGGATTTTTATTAATACTTTTGACACTTTCTTCACAATATACACTTATAATATATAATAGACACTTGCTACAGTGGCGCCACCCTAATTTAACACCATTCGACGGACACTTTTCATCACAGAGACGGTTCTCCTTACCTCTACCCTCCTTATGAGATAGAAATTTGACATTAACTCCACACAAATTATGTCAAACTGCTACCGCTAGTAAAAGAAATTGAAGATAGTAAGTCATTGGGATCGCCCTAAGGCTATGGACAGACTATCTGCCATATATAAATAATGTTGTGTGTATGTTTGTTAGAGCATTCTACTGAACTGGAAGCTTATGCATGTATCCTATAGGATTTACTCCTCGGGCTGTCCGGCTGAGTCGAGGATCACTTCGAAGGAGAAGGGCATGAACAAGTAGCCCTCACCCGAGTAAAATTTGCTTTGGAACTCGACCCTGGAAGAAAAAAAGAATTATTCATTTATTCAACATTACATATTAATGTAATTTATGTTATTTAACTCACGAAGGCAAGAAGTGAATTATACAAATATTTAAATTTATAATATAAGTGCAGGCATATAAGGCAGTGGTAGCCCAGTTGTAGTTCGCTCGCTTGGGAATCCGAGTGAAGCAAGTTCAAATCCCGGGTCTCGCACCTCTGATATTTTCATGTGCGAATCATTTTCAACATGATTACCATTTGTCTTAACATGAAAAAAAGGGACGGGTTGCAGTGTGTGCACAAGCGATCAATATATCACTATATATTTAAGTAAGCGTCTCACAGTCCCCTGTCCGCGTCACTTTTTCCACCTGCATCAAATAAAAATAAACAAATACTGCGTACCAATGAAGACGCAGCGTGTGCAAGAATGCAGAGAGCCCCTCCATAAGCACGAGGATGGACACTGAGATGGCGGCCCAGCCCGCGAACACCACGTACAGGTAGATGCCGCCCTGGTACCCCGCCGACTGCAGCCCTGAGGGGGGGACAACGACCTTTGTGATAAAGTTTAATTATATTGATTTGTGTGTGCGAGTGTACTTTTGTGATGATAAATTATGATGATTGATTTTTAAACGCGTGTGTAGTGTACCTTTACGATAAACTAAAATTATGTAGATTTGTGTGTGCAAGTGTACCTTTACAATAAAGTACATATTATGTATTTGCTTAAATTTGTATATTGGTTTCTATATGCTAGTGTACCATTACGATGATGTATAATATGGGAATATTTTTTTTTGTTTTATAAGGAAATCTGCAAGCAGTATTTACTTTTAGATATTTTATTTTAGATATGTTCTAAGATTTAAATAAAGGAATATGCGTGTTATTTAAATATAGGTAAAATATTTTTTTTTATAATCTTTATTGCTTATGAATTAAGCCTTTATCAATATTTATTAATGTAATTTCTTTTTGATTAAGAAAATTATTATTAAAAAGTGTAAATAGAAGTGGGAAATTCAAAGTAGTTGAAACGAACGCCATTGCTCAGACCGGATATGACGTCAGAGTATTATAGTAATCGCGAAAATAATATTAGCGATATTTTAAATAAAACTATCTTTTCGGATTTTGTCGCGGATTTATTTGCATTTTTGTTTCCCGACGTTTCGAATGCTTTACAGCATCCATGGTCACGGGAGAGACTGAGGTGTTACATGTCTTGGAGGTATAGTTGTTACAGACGGCCTACCCACAATTAACAAAATGAAAATTGCACCAATTACATTACAATATTTTTTAACTTTAAACATTTTTATATTTTTAATTATAATTGAATATGGAATATTATTTATTTAATTTTTGCTATTATTTTTATAATTATTACAATTTTAAAATATTAATTAGTAATCTATATTTAGTGTTGCCATTATTATATTTATAACCATAAAGAAAATAAGTATTAAGAAAGTATTAATATTAGCGATAGTTAAAATTATATAAAAAATTAAAAAAATATTGTAAGGTAGTTTGGTGCCATTTTTCAATTTTTTGCATTCATTTGGTTATTTGTGGGTAGGCTGTCTGTAAAAACTATATAATAGACCTCAGAGGCATCATAGACCTCAGAGGCATCTTACACCTCAGTCTCTCCCGTGACCATGATTGCTGTAAAGCATTCGAAACGTCGGGAACCAAAAATAAAAAATAAATTCGCGAAAAAATCCGAAAAGACAGTTTTATTTAAAATGTCAAGTATTCGCGTAAATCTAAGAAAGTATTATACTAAATTTTAGTTTTTTGGAGCTGGATATTTTTTTACAATTATATAACGATGTCAACTATTATAAAAAAATCTTTTTAAAAAATCACGTATATTCCATATTGTATTGATCGGTGGTGTGTTCTCGTGTCGTGTACCTTTCCGCAGCAGCATGTTCCAGGCGACCTCCGCGAGCTGCGCGTGCGCCAGCGACAGCGCCCACAGCCGCAGGTACGACGCGGTGTGCGACACGCTGCCCAGCACGTACTCGATCGTGTGGATAGCCTGCGCGACACGTGTTACACATACTCTTTAACGTTTAGTATACATTTCTCAGTGAAAAAAGTATCCTATATGTTGACCTGGATAAAAAGATGTAATCATACCAAATTTCATCAAAATCTCTCCAGTGGTTTACAGTGGTGCACATTCGCTTTATCTCTTTTTAGAGATTGGTCAATTTTATGAGGGTATTGCTCAGTTCATTATCTAGGTGTATGGGTTAATCCAACGCAAGTAGTAGTACGAGTATCTTGTGTAAGTAAATCTATATTCTATACATATAAGAAAATTGCAACTTATCCGAATCTGTACATTAAATATTTTTTGGAAAATCTTATTGAAACAAACATTATTATCGATACAGAAACCGAATCTAGGGTTTTTAGAATTTATGTCTGTCTGTCTGTTTATTCCGGATAATCTCTGAAACGACTGGACCGATTTTGACGGGACTTTCACTGGAAGATAGCTGATGTTGTAGGGAGTAACATAGACTACTTTTATTTTAGAAAAAGAATTAAGGTTCTGCCCGAGGACGAACCCGAGTAAGTCGCTAGTAATAAGCAAGAGCATACCTGATGTATGAACACCTCCGTGATGTCCTCGTCGTGGTGCGCGGCGGGCAGGGGCGCGCCGCCCGCCGTGCCGTTCTCGGCCGCCGCCTCGATGCTCTGGTGGCCTTGGCTCTGTGGAAAAAAATATTATATTATAACGACAAATTCACCATTTTGATATATGATAATCTGTGACTACATCGAGCTATCAAGAATCTTTGTCAAGCTGACATTACTTTTTTTCGAGGTGGCGCGATATACGAATCGAACAGTACATAAATGCATAGTTTTTGTAGAATTTTATTCATAAACCAGAAATTAATACAAGTGTTTAAAATAAATAAATGATCCCCCTCGTATTGAACGAAGGCCCGTGCCCAGCAGTGGTATGTTAAAAAGGGCTAAATAAAATATTGACGGATCATATAAATAAAAATGAAATTCTGTTAGTTGCCAAGAGTCAGGTCATCTAAGTAAAATAATAATTATTTTTAATATGAACAATATACATACTGCACGTTTCTTCTGTTCCTGCATGATGAAGTAGGGCTTGCCGAAGAGCATCACCGGCACACACATCAGGGCCAAGATAACGAAGAACTGGAAACAAATAAAATATCTTGTATAAAAACCATTTTTCTTCTAAATTTACATAAATAATACTAAAGTTTTATTAATTATTAACAAAATGTGTCAGTTGTATGTACCATATTATATGTTAGTATGTGATCAGCCATTAGGTAATAAGTTTGTACTGCATATATAAATGGCGTTGATTGCGTCGTATGCGTTTACGTTATTTGTTTTATAATTTATCAGATTATATTCGACTTTAAACAACACAACTATACACATTTTAATAAAATATTTCGGTTATTTTCTGATGAGCGCCATCTGTTGCTCATTGAGGTGAAATAAAACAGCAAGTAAAACAATTTGTATTGGGCCCATATTCGTATTAGGAATCTATACTGTTGTAGTATTCTATCTTATATTACTAGATATCAATAGTTATAAGGAACAATGTTGTAATTCAATATTGTAGCAATTTCAAATTTGGACTTTAAAAATATGTAGAATAGGAATTACGCGTGATGTTTTTTTTTTAATTTTTTATACAATAGCTATATAATATATAATAGTAAAAAAAACTCGTTACAAAAAAATAAAATTTTGTATATATTTTTTTAAATATCATACCGACACGGATACTTTAAACGTACGCCATTTCGCGCGCTTCGCGTGACGTCACAGTATGATACATACAGAGAAATGATTAATCGCTCTGTTATGATATACTCTGACGTCATATTCGGTCCGATCAATGGCGTGCGTTTTATCTACTTTAAATTTTCCACCTATATTTACACTTTTAAATAAATATTTTCAAAAAAGAAATTATATTAACACCTCCAGGTAAATCTCTAAGAAATTAATTAAAATTCTAAGAAATCTATAAGTTAACTGACACGCCGGTGTGTCTGCGATCGTTGAGGGATTAAAAAATTAATCACACGTTTTTCCCTATTAAGTTTCTTTTTAAATATATACAGATTAGCATTTTAATTCCCAGCAGGTGTCAATATGTAGTATGGTGTATGTATAGAGTATAGTATATACCTTCTGAATGCCGATCTGTCCGGCGAACATGGTGTCGTCGCACTGCGGCCGCGTGTTGGCGTCCGTCTTGAACAGCATCATGTTGATGAACGTGATGAGAATGGAGGGCGCGCAGAAACCGCTCGTCTTCACGTAATCTAACGACAAATTATACATTGTACACGTTACTTTACTTTTACTTTGGTGACTTGATTGAGGGATACACGTATACGTTTCAAAATCAAATCAAAATAGACTTTATTCAAATAGGCTAGGGGGTAAAAGGGGGGTGGAAGTTTGTATGGGGAATCAATTATTTCTCATGTAAGGGATATAAAATTCGTATATATATGTATATATATATATATGTATATATATATATATGTATATATATATATATATATATATATGTATGTATATATATATATAATATATAGTCTATCTATTCCATACTAAACGTTAAAACTAGGGACGAACCCGAGCGGAGCGAGAGTGAGTCGCTAGTACACTTATAAAACAGTTATAACAAAGTTTATTTTGATTTGATATAAAATACAAAGTTTGATTGCCATGCATAGCCACTGACCTTCGTCCCCGTAGTGGGGCGGCGTGGGCCCGTAGCTGGTCCACTTGATGAACATGAGCAGCACCATGTAGAAGAACAGCAGCATCAGGAACATTATCTGCGGGATGAACTCCACGTAGATACTGATGCGACGCTTGAAGTATCTGACGAGGAATATATTCGTTAATTTACTTTACTTTTATATAAATCCCATGAAAAATATAACATGTAAAAAAATGCAAATCTCACAACGCAGTTCTTTTAACGGAAAAAGTTTTGAGATCTGATGTTAAATAAACCAAGTCGGTTAATTTATTAAGTAGCTATCTATGAAAGCATCGATCCGACAACTTTGTCATAAAACATTACCCAATTAGTTAAGTGTCACAACGTTTTATAGTGTCCGTATGAATATTAGATATATAATTATTTCTTCAACAAATAGAACGATTTGGCCACCAGAAAAGTACACAAGTTTCAAAATTATGCAAAGGTAGAAGAAGTTTCTTGAAACCTTTACACGCGGTTGACATAAAACTTCTTTGACAAATATTGCAATTAAATTAAAACAAATAAATAATTAAATAAGGCATATTAGGCATCTTACAATCATATATTTATAGAATATCATTTAATTAATTTTCATTTTCTTTCTTTTTAAAAATTCAACTTTTTCGAAAGAAATCACGATTTAATTAAAAAAAAGCCTGGTAATAATAGTTACAACGGGCTGGACAGATTTGGATTAAATTTAGTATAAAAATAAGCACCTTTGGACGCGAGAGAAGCGAGGGTAAATCCGTTATATAAAAGCGAGAGTTATAGAATTTAGTTGATAAATATTGACTTACAAATGGTTCCACAGCGACATACAGACACCGAACAACATGTGGAATACACCGATGATGATGGAAATCTTCATTTTGTACGCGTTCATGAAAATAATCTTGTTCCCTTCAGCCAACTACAATTAAACAGATTAATCAGATATCTTATTATAAGAAATAAAAAAATAAAAAAACAATTGTTAACTTTTTTAATGCTCATAATAAATATTATACGTAAATATGTCCTATACAAATATAACTATTTTTTATATAATACATAGAGTATGCATATGGGAAGAAGCGGGCCATTCCCAACACAAGTATCCTTCGGATTACTTACTGGGAAGACTCGAACACAAAAATGTAAAAAATGATTAAGAAATAAAAACTATTTTTATTTTATATTTATTTATACTGTTAGGAATGAACGAGAAGTAACAGTATCGAGTTGCATTGCACCTATAAAAGGAAGTGTCAAACAGATGACAGGGCTTGTTGCACGTCAAACGTCGGAGCGTTCACACGTCTCAGCTGCGTCGTATTTGTTAGGTTAGCATTGAAGTTACTTTTCATTATTTGTGATATCATAGAAATAGTACTTAACTGGTTTTTCTTTTTTTTTTTATAAAAAAATAATTTCTGGTTCCTAAAAATACTATATCATTTCTAAAATTATTTAAATCACGCTTTTATTATATAGAAATAGTATAAATTAATAAAAAAAATAATAAAAACAGATAGTAAAAATCAGTTATTCTTGCTTTGCTTTCGCTTGCTTTTTTTTCATCCTACCAATTTTATACATGTGAAAGTTTGTGAGGATGGATGTTTGGATGTTTGTTACTCACTCACGCGAGAACGGCTGAACGGATATGGGTGAAATTTGGCACGGAGATAGATTATAGTCTGGAATAGGCTACTTTTTATCCGGAAAAAAAGAACCAACCCGAAGCGAAGGTAGAGTCGCTAGTACGGAATAACAAAATGCTATTACTCAATGGTCTTATACCTAAGTATATATCACATCTATTAAAGCTAATAACAGTACTGAAGATAGTGAAAATCATTTATTCAGTATTTATTTAAACTATGCATACAAAAAGCTAAATAAGAGAACAGTAGAACAAACCTGCCACACAGGATCAATACCGAATGGGTATGGCTGCCCGGAGTAGTCAGTGGAGTCGGGGTTGAGCTGCAGGTCCTTGTTATCCATCAGGGTGGACTGGTTGTAGCTGTGGTTCCACGAGGAGCCAAATATGTTCAGAGACTTGGAGAAGATGTCATTGTATATGATGCCGGTGTACATTGAGAACAGGCCCATCAGCAGGATTATGTAGCGACCACCGAAGAATATGTTCCAGATCTGTACAGACATACATTATGTTCATACATATATTCTTAGTAATCAAATGTAATGAAAAAAATACTATAGTTTAACTATTTAAATCGCTTTTTTATTATACTTTATACTCTATAGAATACATAATATAATAAGAAAAGAATCTTCACATGTCTTTAAAATACTAATTAAATCTTTTCAAACATGCTAGTTTCTTAAAGATTTTTTCCTTCACCGTGTGGTAATCATGTTGACAATAACTCTTATATGAGAACATCAGAGGTGAAAGTTGAAACAAGTTTCACACGTTTTCCCAAACAAAAGTATTTACTATGGGCTACCACTTTTTAATATATTATTTGTAAATTAAAAAAAAAAAGGAACTGTTAAGTATGTCACCGGCTCTTCTCAGAAGAACTGCTTTCGGAGTAGGTGGTTGATTCCTCACGGATTTACATACTGAATCCATTTAAATTTAAAATTTACGATTCAAAAGTGCTTGTAAAAATCTATTAAATAATTTATAATTTGATTTTAATATCTTCCACAAAAAAAAACAGAAGAAACCCAAACAAACAAGTTTTGGGCAGTGGTAGCCCAGTGGTAACATGCTTGCTTGCTAAGCGAGTTTAAGCTCCGGCTCTCGCACTTCTGATATTTTCACGTGCGAATCATTTTTAACATGATTACCAACTGCCTTACGGTGAAGGAAAACACCGTGAGGAAACCTGTATATCTGAGAGAACCTAGCATATTATCGAAAGACATGTGAAGTCCGCCAACCCGCACTCGGCCAGCGTGGTGGACTATGGCCTGATCCTCCTCGCATTGAAGGGAGGCCCGCGCCCAGCGGCAGGATGTTACGAGGACTGAATCCAGCACACAGCTCACCTCGCTGTCGATCTTCTTGGCCTGCAGCGGCTTCTCCTTGTAGCACATCCAGAAGCCGAAGGCGGCCATGAGCGCGCCGTGCCCGAGGTCGCCGAACATCACCGCGAACAGGAACGGGAACGTGATTATTGTGTACGGCGCTGGAAATGATACACAATACATATTACATAAATAATATTTATACTATACTAGCAGAACCCGCGGTTTCGCTCACGCTAAAACTCTAAAAAGGTAGGTTTATATATTTATACTTAATTACTCTTAAATAATAAAAAAAAAACACTTACATGAATGATTTTTTTCTTAAACTTTTTATGGGGTTTTTTCATTAAATATCTATACAGGTAAATAAAATTGAAGTGTCTGTTTGTAATGTAAAAATAAAAGATTTTTGCTAACTAAATGCATATGAAATTATATACGGTACTTCTATGAAAAACACAAATTTTAAAATTTTTGTCTGTCAGACAGACAGACAAAATTTTAAAATCCGTTTGTTGCGGCTAATCCCCAGAACGATTGGATCGATTTCAACGGGACTTTCACTGGCAGATAGCTGATGTTATAAAAAGTAACTTAGGCATCCTCTATTTTAGAAAAAGAATTACGGTTCTGCTCAAAAAAAGAACTTACCTAGGTAAGTCGCTAGTTTAAAAATAATCATGAAAATTGGTTCACAATCAGTTAAATTAAATTTTTAAAATCAACGATAATTCGTGACTTACCCGGGTTAACCTCCCGGTAGGTGGCGACACCGTACGCGTATATGAGGTTCTGGAATGCGTTGGTGAACTTGTTGGTGCGGTTGTATGTGGGCGGGTCCTCCAACGTCTCCATGCGGTTGAGGATGGGCGGCACAGAGCTACCACTTCTTTCCTGTTCATTGTTATAACAATATTTTTATATTTTTAAACGTTTTATAAATTTTTTAAAACATTTGTTAAGCAGTGTATATTTTGAAATTTTATATTGTTTTTGTAGTTAAAAGTTAAAATTTGACTTAAAAGCGTTAATGTTAAGATTTACCATAATATTTAAAATATGAACGCTAATAATACATAAATTTTAGTTTTTTAGTAATGAAATGATACTACGAGTATAATATATATATTAATAGATTTCATTTTTAGATCAATAGATTTTATAATAAAATTGAAATGTATGTCCTAATACTGCATGTAACTTTTTATTAAAAAAAAAATCGAACAAAAATTTGAAAAAAATCCCCGAACACTGGGAAAGTCGGTAAAACCTAAAACTGCTTTATTCTGTAAAATTATGAACTCAAAGATCAGAACAAAATTAATTCTAAACATGGCGATACCTATGGGGTGTTCGGCTAACTATATAATAAAAACAAAAACTAGTAGTTTTGCAAACGAACAGTAGACCTCGCGAGCACAAACTTTTTTGCAACAATTAATGATATATTATATACTAAAGTTACTGCATTTTGAGGAGCTATTCTTTTGCTCATCACCTCTCCTCCTCATCCTCAGATCTTCACCAATTTTTGAGACCAAACCAATAATGTACATACCGTGCCTCTCCTCAACGCTAGCTGTATAGTTTCCATGTCCAAGGCCGGCACCCAACATTCAGCGATCAAGCACTTCTGCGTAACGTCCAAGTTGAATAAATTCAACGTGTGGTATATGGCCTTTATCTTGCGCACTTTGACGAACCAATTCTTTATGTTCTTGGCCGCTGCTACTAGCACCCTATGACGGTGGTCTTGGGTTTGACCGAGGACCTGTTATGTAAGAAAAAACTTCCATTATTTTTGTTTGTTAAGCTTACCAACGTCTTTGTGATGAGAAATATATATATATATTATTGAATATTTTTAAAGTAAAACAGTCTCATTGACTTAGAACTGTAATTATTCCACTGTTATGGAACTTGACATAAAAGGAATATAGGAAAACTTGAGGTGTAATATATTTATTTAAAAAAAATGAAGGTTTTCTTCACATTTTATAATTCCCAATGTGTGATATCTTCTAGAAAATCACAAATCAATAATAGTATCCTAGGCTAATAGCCGTTAGAAAACTAACGTTTTTTAACCATTCTTTTAATTCTAGCAATAGAACCTTTTTAAACGGTACTGTTTTTTAAATCTCGATCGAATACGAAAATCATTTTAGTACAAGGATTTATTTTTTAATTTAAACCTATGCAGATACAGAGATATTTCCTCAAATCCATAACACTAACATTATGATTTATGACTCCATTAATACAACATATATGTAGGTAGTACATTAGCGATACCACGTCTCAACAGTTAAATAAATGACTGCAGATACGTCTTCATTAGCGTGTGTAAATAACAATGATATATACAATATTTTATTATTTTTTATAATATTAACTCATTTTTATATATATTTATATTTAATATCTATGTGAAAGTGGGTTTGTGTATTTAAAGTTGGGTTTTTTTAACAGCAACTGAGTAACTGGAAATTATGTTCGTTTTTACACAAATATAAAAAAATGCGCATATACATATGAAGTTGGTATAACTTTTTACTTCAAATATATAGATAAAATGTACAAGAGATTTCTATTTGTTATCCAAAAAAAATAATAACTTAAAGCAGTCCAGACTAATTCAATGCAGACATATCAATACCTAAAGCAAACTGGATACAGAAGTACTAAAATCTAGACAGTTAAATGCTCTAAAAAATATTTATTGAAATCTGCCTCCATAGGAATAAAGTGATAGTGAGAATAGGAATAAAATATTTTTTCCGTGCCACATCAAAAGAGGCGGACCAGCGAAGTCGAGTTGGGTCGTTAGTTTTTATATAATATGGACGACAACAAACAGACAAATTGTAAAGCTGAATACCATACAATACATGCTCGTATCACGCGGAAGCTTACAATAAGCAGAGACAAATCATGCTGAGTAGCTGCAGATAAGCTATAAATAGCGACTTAGTTCTGTTGAATTTATTAAGGAAGTAAACACCGTTTTAATTATTATTGTACTATTTATTTGAAGAATCTACCGCTGTATGTCGAATGTGATGCGTTAAGTCGAATGATATCATTGTGTCAGCAAATACTTGGTCATGTGATGTGGAACTATTGTTTAGAAATTTCATTTTTACTCGACTGCGGTCGAGTTAAAAGGAGGGCATATATAAAAATTCAAATAGAAGGCAATCCGCCTAAGTTTTAATTCACAAAATTACGAAATTCGACTGCGAGTTCAGAAAATTCAGAGAATTGTCTCTGAATTAGTTATTCTACGAAGTGTGAGGTGGCAAAGTTGCACGTAGGAAATTGCAACAATCAATTTCACATCGGATATTCAATATATATATTAATATATGTATATGTGTGTGTTTTTGGTATAGTTGGTAGGTATGACAATATGTATCGTATCATATTATATATCGCAATATAGGTATCGTAAAGTATTTTTCATCCGCCTTCCCCCACCCCCCATTTTATTGCAATTTTAGTATTTATGTATCTTAAGTTAGATTTCTTTGATAATAATTTATATGGCAGAACAACGTTTGCTGGGTCAGTTAATATAATATATAAATAAACGTGTTTCAACCATCTGAATCATAATGCCAGCTCATTTTGACTGGTAAGTTCTTAATCTTTAACACGTCATGTCTAAACGATATGTCATTACTTTCCAGAAAAAAGTCTATATAAAGAGCACTATCGTTTAGTCATTAGTGCAATAAAACAAGTGCGATCTTTATCTGAAAGAATCACTGCTTCAATTATTATCACTCGAAAGTATTTTTCGAATACTAATTTGAGCATTTTTCGCTATTGCCTAAAGATTTTTATTTCATCATCCACGCCCATTTAAACATTCATCATTTCACCTCTTATTGTCTTATGATCGTGTGAAATGAGATCACTGTTTATTTGCTGTTTTTAAGTTGTATTTTATTAACATAAATATTTTACAAGACTTATTATGTGTATCCAGTATCATGGCGAGCCAGATAAAGAAAGAGACCAGAGCAGGGCGGCATATACTATAAATTCATACATAATAAAATATGTAACAATTGGTATCAATTAATGTTGACATCAAAATCTATATGGAACTGCTTTAATGTAATAGTTATTCAAAACCATACTTAGTTACTTACCTTTAATGAGAAGGCCCTGAAGTATTAAAATTTTCGTATGGTTTTAGTTTGAACTAGGTTAAGTACATTAATAAGCTATCACTCCCTTTAAAAAGACTGCCTCGTTGATAGTGAATAGCATGTATTATAGATCGTGATCGTCCTGGATTCGAGTCCCGAGTCGGGCTAAAATAGTTTCAGTGACATTGACCGGTGTAAATGTAATCGAAATTAATTTCAAATACAATGTACTCTTTCAATTCAAACCTATGAGTGAAAATTATAGAGTACAATTCTTACCGTATTTAAATCTTCTATCCTGGTCATCACACCCATAGCCATCTCCCGTCTGTCTGCTGGTGCTTCGGGGCACGGATAGAGTGTAGCGCGGAAACCCTCGCATATCTTCTTCACACGAGTCTTCAGCTGGTCACCTTGGAAGAAGATGATGAACACCGACTTGTAGACTTGGTCCGACTGAAACATGATAAATGCAATTTACTTAAGGATAACGAATTATTTATGATTTATTTGTGTCTATACTTGCTTATTGATTTTACTCTATCTAGGGCTGTTTATTATATTTAAAAAATTATATTATAACCTGGCTGAATGTAAGAGTGGAAACAATTAAACTATTTAATTAATACAATTCTAATTTTATATTCGTTCAAGTTGCATTTTTGACCGAATTTAAAATGAAGTAGGTACATACTCAATTCGGATTAATATTTTGTGTATGTGACGCGATATCTTATTTTAAAATTCTTTTTTCAATAAATAGGTAATTAAAATGCTTCAAGGTCTTATATAAAATTTAAAAAAAACCGTGGGAGGAATAACTTTTAGTGACTCTGAAACCGGAAGTTTTTTTTATTAAAAAACAACCTATATGTAACCTTTAACTGATGATTTGAACAACTCTTAGTATTACATAAATATTTATAGCGCAGACTATTACAAAGAGAAAAGTGCGAATGGCCATTAGTTTCACATTTCCTCTATGGAAATATGTTATAATCTTTGTGTATTTTCAATAATAATCAATTATCCTAAGATATCCATGACACAAATTATAAACATTGATTTATATAATCCGTACAAAACTACGTACCTATAGGATTTATTCAGCGCCCTTGAAAACTGATTAGTTAATGCGTTCTGTGCACAATACATAATTCTTTTACTGAATTATTACTGTAATGCAATAGTTACAGATATTTGTGGAGTCCTCGAGCTAAGAAATAATATAGACTGAGTGTCATCTATGACACTCAGTTCTAACTATACATGAAGCCGCCAAACAATAAGATTGAAAAATGAAAAATATTAAATAATACATTTTAACATAATAGTGTGATAAGTAAATAAATGTTAATATTTAAAAATAGCTAACGGATTTTATTATAATGAAGAAAAAAATTAAATAAGCTAATATTTATAAGGACGACACGTTTGGCTCAGTTTGTAGTGACCCTACTTGCTGCGCCAGCTGTCGCGGGTTCGGGGCATTCATTTGTGTGATGAGCACGAATGTTTGTACTCCAATCATAGGTGTTTATATTTATAATATGTACTTATGTATTTAAAGTTATATATGTGTAGTGTATCAACTATCTGGTATCCATAACACAGGCCTCGTAGCTTACCATGGAACCAGATGGTGATGTGTGTCCCAACATATTTATATTTTATTTATTTATTTAATATTATGCTATCTCTTTTTCAATGGGAAGAAAACTAATGTTTAAAAATATAAAAGAATATAGTATTATTTGTATTATTTATATTTCATTCTCAAAAATTGTACGTTAATTTAACTAATACATATATTATTATTAAAAGAAAGAAAACGATCTGTATGGAAAAATTGAGAATAGTAGCATAAACAGCAAATCACGCTACTATTTTTCACTTTCATATTTATTTTAGCGGACTCTGTCTATAACTTCCTTAGTCTGAGGTAGTCGAAGGTAATAGTAGTAGGTAGTTGAATTTTTCAATTAAAAGTAATAATATTTCAGTAACTCACTTTAAACCTTGACTTAAATTAAAACCTTAGTAAAAAAAAACCAGATAAATTAAAAGCAACTCCTTTACTAAAGAAGAACAGCGCATTATCTAATCAAAAAATCCAATGTCATCTTAAAACCTTGTTAAAAAGTTTCAAATCTATTCAATTATCCACTAGAATTAGTCATGAAAAAAATCGAATATTTCTTTTATTCAACATATTAATCAACGTATTTAAATAGAAGCCCAACTAACACAAGGCAAATAAATAAAAACAAATATAATTTTAATTCAATTTTTATATAAAACATTTATAATATAGTTAACTTACGGATGAAGGATCTTCTAGCGGGGTGTCGATTTCAGCCTGTCTGAGGAACACATTTCCTCTACAGGCGCGCCATAGCATCCTCTCAAAGGCCGGGATGCGCTCACGGAGAATTACACCCGCAACGAAACTGTGCGGAAAAGATCATTAGAAAACACGAAATGACAGAAAGATCGCGTTTGCTTTTTACAGAAGCATCCAATCTACAAAATATATATAAAAATCAATTTTTTTTATACTGACAACACAAAAATGTTGAAATGATTGATGTATCATAAATCACCAAATCTTGAAATGAAAAAAAAAACGAAGATGATTTAGTAAATCTTCGTCAATGTCATTAAATTCAAAGTGTATTCAAATGTTCAAATTTTTCATATGAGTTAAGAATGATTTCATTTGATAAAAATAAACTTAATGTACAGGAGAATATTTACAAAAGTGCAGCTTGTAAAATATTTTATAAAAATTTTATTGTACCTACTTTCTAAGAAAAACCTGTAAAAGATCGACAAATTGTACGTCATGTTTATAATAAGCTGTTATTTACAAGCTACACTCCTAAAGAGACATCGATATGGTAATTTTTTTCAGGTTCATTATGTATATATATATATATACCAATTTTAAATTTTTGCCAATAGAAACAAGTTTGATATACGCTTGACGTAGAACCCAATTACCTATTATTTCATTTAAGACAATGAAATCGCCCACTCAAAAGGAGGCACATCGGTGGCATTCAGGAAAGTTCCACGTTTACATCATTGTCAATAAAAAATATTGTGGATTATCCTTTTATAACTCATATACAACAATGTCTATAAAACGTATTTAACGGATGTAACATATTATTTGTATGTGATTTTATTTTCAAACCTAACATTTTCGTAATGATAGGTCCAACAAAAAAATATTTGATATGCATAATAATCCGCCAACCCGCACTTGGCCAGCGTGGTGGACTATGGCCTGATCCCCCCAGTGTTGAAGGGAGGTCCGTGTCCAGCAGTGGGACGTTAAAAATGGCTGAATACATACATGCATTGCATCTTTTGTTTTTAATTTATAGTTCAATCATTGCAATGATAAATAAACTTGATTTATTGTGTAAATATTCAAATTTTTATTTCTATCAATAGTTTTAACTCTTTTTTAAGAAGGTTTCATAGGACTACGTTCGTAGAGATGGAAGTTGAGCTAGAGTACCTAAATATCTTATCTTAACGGAATGAAGTTAAATAAGTAGAAGTAATCGAAGTTTTTCCATTGCAAATCTGTATAGATAAGGACAATAACATTTATAATGAGTATCCTATCATAGATAACGATGACATTACCTGTGTTGACAAGTTGAATTTATAAAGTTCTGTTACGTAATGAAATCATATAATGTAAGAACAAAAAAGTAAATTATTTGAATCTGTTACTTTAAGGTTTATATTTATTTTTTGTATTGGGGGAATCATAAGTTTCTATTATTTCATTAACACGCACTTATAATATATAAAAATCGATTTGTATGTTCCCTATGGACCCCAAAACGGCTGGAGCGAATTTTGAAGTAATTTTCGAACAATTAACCCAACGGATGATCCTGTGAAGTTTGGTAGCGATCGGCAGTTTGAACGGAAAGCCACGGATATTGCTAGTTATTTATAAATCCTATACTATTTGAATAATTTGCTAAGTGCCTAGTTGATTTATAATTATGTCTGTTATCGAATATATTTCCCTGTAATCCATTAAGAAATATCTAAGCACATTACCTATATTTAATATTAATTTCTATTTACAATGTTAAAGTAATAACTTTGGTCCTTCGTGCCGGATTCTTGAAAATGTTTTCAATTTAACCAATTAGTTTAAACTAGTACTAGTCTAAGAGTTATTTTAAAACACTGTAACTGTCATATCATTGACTAATCATGTTTTCGTGATCAACTAAACGTGTGTATTTTTCACAAGTTTGTAATTTAAAATAGGAATGTGTGTTATATGGATGGGATGTATTATTATATTGTACTTTAATGTATGTATAGACTGGTAATTACACAAAATACTAAAACGCAAAATTCTTATGAAGAACACTTACTTTAACAGCCATTAATTGTCGGTAATCTTCCAAATTGTTTAAATAAACGTGGGAAAAAACATATGAGCCATAGTAAAATCGTAAGTTATTCTATGTTTTCATTAAATATAAACGTTTACTATTAAAAATGTCACATAATAACTTATAAATTATCATTTTACATAAAATAATATCAATTCCCATGGAAATGATTAATTATAATAAACTAGCATTGCCCGCGGCTCCGCGAGCGTTCAGATGACCAAAAGCCAAATTCTTAGGTCTTTTGTATATTTTCTCAGAAATGGGATATTTTCCCGCTATAAAAAGTATCCTATATGTTGACCCGGATAACCAGGTATCACCATACCAAATTTCATCAAAATCCCTCCAGTGGTTTTACTGTGATGCAGACAGACAGACAGACAGACAAAAATTCTAAAAACTATAGATTCGGTCTCTGTATCGATAATAATGTTAATTTCAATAAAATTTTCAAAAAAAATATTTCATGTACAGATTCGGCTTAGTTACAATTTTATTATAGGTATGTATAGATAAGTAATTTGTAAATGTAACTTATACATTTTACTTGTAAAAAACCTGCAAAAAAGCTGAATTATTATATTCTATTCCACATATTCGTTTTGTAATATTCCAGTTGTATGCAGCAATGGTTCTAATAATTAAAATTGATCGATTTATTGTGCAAAGAGAAACAGAAACGTACCGTCTCGTCGTAAAGAATTGTTTACGTAAAAATTAAACACCTGACATCGAATACAGACAGACCAAGGATAAACTAGCAACAGGTTTGATAAATCAATTACAGTTATATTATCCGACAGATGATTGCAATTATAGAAACCGGTAAGTAAATATCATTTAGAGCTAACTAGATAATATGGATTGATTGTTCGTACTCGGTTTCCGCTAATTGAGTTTCATTGTTAATACGGATAACTACGAATAACTTTCTAGGGATTTTTAAGGATGTAATATACATATGTACGTCATACATATAATTAAGGACTATAGCTTATACATCAGAATGATATATAGGTCCACTATCCCGGAAAAACGTACGAATCCCATGGGATAGAGATTTGTTTTTATTTTTCTAGAGTCGAACCCGAGAAGCGAGGGTGAGCCGCTAGTCTGACATAATTATAATGTCACACTTTTCTTGTTTCATATTTCTATTACATATTGAAAATCAAACAAAACTAACAAAGAGATTACAAAAACAACACATTTTATGGACGTCTATGTTTTGTATTTAAATAATGTGCATTTTGAACATTTGACAAGTCCATTGTGTCTGGATTCGCAACGTGATTAGCGTCTGCACATCACACAAGGTCTCGTATTGTTCTTTTATATGGCTTTTATTCTCTCAAAGGCTAATAATACACCAGTTTATTACAGCAGTTTTGATTGAGTTATGTATAAAAAATACTTAGAAATATTCAAGTACCAATCGATTATTCTCCATCTGATAATTCAATTGCAAGCCTAAAAGATTCCACTAGTTGCACTTTTGCAAACAAAAGGTATCGTGTGTTTAATCAATATTACTATTATTGATTTATTGTATTCTGCTCGTCTCATATTGACATAACCTTTTACATTTTCACATACCTAATATATAAACGGAAAGTGTATTGTAATCTTCACTAACATTATAATATCTATAAGGGGTAGAATTTATTATAGAAATTTTTTTCGGATCACCTTTACATTTATTGAAACCATCAATTTATATTTTATTCATTGAAACAAAATCCGCCAAGTGCGAGTCGAATTCCGTACCATCGTACATCTACTTTTTATTAATATGACTTTATTCTATGTATGCACTTGTAGTATATTATGTATAACTTCGATGATCGATTGCGAACGTTAAAAAAATATTTCTTGTATTTTTATTATATGTTGTTATAACGGCAATAGAAATACATACTCTGTGAAAAATCAACTCTACCTATTACAGTTCATGAGATACAGCCCTCTGACAGACAGATGGACAGCGGAGGCATAGTAGTAGGGTTCCTTTGGCACCCTTCGGGTACGGAACCCTAAAAAACGAATATCAAATTGTCCTTTACATCTAAACATAAGTCAGAATGTTTCGTGATTAATAATTATGATTGGTTCCGAGAAACACCCAAACCATCAACATATCCTTTTTATTTGGTTGCTAAGGCATTATAAGTTTTATTAGCATTATAATTACAGTAGGAATAGCTTGTTATATGTTTACAATAACATTATCACGTGAACGAGTAACTGTCGTATTTACGAAGTAGGTACTCATTGTCTGCGTCACACGAATTGTACAAGAAACTGTTATTACAAATGCAGCGTGAGAGCATTGTGGAGACTTATTCGATTTAATAATTAGGTATTAAATAATTAACTTATTTGAAAATAATGCCATTTACGTATTAGAAAAAGCACTGAGACCTAACCTCCTTACATCCATGAATTCATGGATCAATGATCACAGTATGATTTTTCCCGGTAAGAGGGCTTCAAAATTACTTTCACTGTCACTATTTGAAAGTATCTGAGAAAATCTCTACATCAACTATGAAAGATAGAGAGAGACAAAAAAATATTTTTAGTCTTGTCAGGTCAGTTCTCATTCTCTTTTCCAACGTTTATGAAAGGGGTGTAACAATTTTATGCTGTAAAATTATTTGAATTTGGAATGGAAAAAAACATAAAGATGAACGTTATGGTAAAATCCAGAATGCAGGATGCACTCTGGGTTTCCCCACTACATTTAGTTGATTATAAAATTGATCATACCTATCTAAAATGTCATATTATAATTGAAAAAGGTCGTGTTTATTTTCTGTTAAGCTTAGCCGTAAATGAATTAACAAAAATTGAAAATGTTTTTAAAGTTAATCGGGGAAGCACCGCAAAGTTTAAAATATATTACAATCGTCTGGTTTATTTCTGATTTCCTCAACCAGACACACCACGCCCAGAAAGTCTTACATGCTTCAGTTTAAGAATAATATTTCATCGACGTCGAATATATTTGTGCGTTGCTAAAATTTGAAATTTGACGCAAACGATTTTGAGTGCATATTAGTATGGTAGGATTACGTTGTTATGATGTAAGGGACGCTTCACCTTGGCACATCACCAAGTCTGTGTGTATACGTAATGCTTTATTTAAATTTTGGAGTCTTTCTCATTTTGGAAGGCATATGCTGGTCCAAGGTTGCCATTAGAATGCAAATTAAGTTCGGGGCGCCATATAAATACTTGGAACGATATTTTAATTTTAGTTTGATATAGGTCATTGGCAGATAATAAGTATAGACTATAGAGATGATAATGCCCGCAGAATGGTCTTAACGTTTAGATAGGTACGTAACCGGTTCAAGTGATATCGAACTTGCTCATTGTATAATATAGTTTTCTTTTATAATCGATGTCTCCAAGGTAAATATAACACACCAAAAAGGGTGTTCGACGTAGATACGAATGCTATTCTTTCAGAGTATTGTAAGATGATTTTCAGAACAATCCTTTTGCCTTGGCCAATTTAATAAAATATATTTCAATGACAATTTTATAGTTTCGGTCTAGTTTTATCAAAGTAATTAGTAGTTAGTTATATTTACTACAAATGGTGGTTCTTGCGACCACAATCGTCTAGACTTTAGTGTTTCTATGCAACGCGTTTAAAATCCACACCCCTTATGAGAAAATGTGGAAAATGCAGAATTTTAAGTCCTAGGACACAAAGAATTGCCTATTTTAATTGAGAAAAAAATATATAATGAAAAACAATATCTTCTCCATAAAAAAACTGGTGCAAGCAGGTCTTATGACAATTATATCCAGTTTAGCTGATACCGTTATCACAATAACAGTAAAAGTAGAAGATGTATTAAACAGAATCAGAACACGTTTTGTACGAGTAACAAGTATAAATTTTTTGTGTCATATACTTATTGATACTAATCGTCTAATTGAATCGCGTCGAATTGATCGTCCAAGTTGGTATGGATATGTGAAGAGAAGGGATGAAAAGCATGTGGTGAGAAGAATGATGGAAATAAATGTAGACGGATGGAAAGGTAGAAAAAGACCGAAGAAAAAATGGATAGATTGTGTGAGACAGGACATGGAAGAGAAGGGGGTGAGTGATGAGATGACGAGTAATAAAGAGGAAGACGTACTGCGCCGACCCCAAGTAATTTGGGAAATGGGCAGGAAGAAGAAGACTGATTGATAATAATTGAGAATAATAATGAAACAAAGTAGGTATATATTCATACTCAATCTCAAGCTGCATATTGAGATTAAAAACTTTTCTCATACACTTAAATATAATTCGAAACCAAAACATGATATATTTTTGAGCCAAGATTGAAGAGCCATGAGAAAATACATCATTCTTCAAATATTCAGATACGTTGATGACATCTGATAAGGGGTTGCGCAATACGTTGTGACGTTAACGTTAAGGTAAATTAGGTTGCCGCATACACAAAATGACGATAGTATCTCACCTATACAAGATAATTGTACCTCGTATATTTAATTATAGCTCGTGTTTAAAATGACCAACTCATTATATGAATTAACTATTATTTTCCTTTATTAGTGCATAATTAGTAGAATATTATATCATATTTACAGACAGACAGCCCTATAAACAGAAAAACATATCATCATGATGTATATTATATAGGAATCTGGAATATATACAAAAATTGCTTATGGATATTCTTCAATATCTACGGGCTTACTTCCGACATATATCATTGAGTACAAACAATTTTACTTTTAATCCTAGCTGCATTTTCATCATAATATATCCATACTAATATTATAAATGCGAAAGTGTGTTTCTTTGTTTGTCCTTTTTTTCACGTTGAAACGGAGTGCCGGATTGGCGTGATTTCATGTGTCGAGATAGTTGGAGAGCTGGAGAGTGGCATAGGCTACTTTTTATCGCGGGAGATTATCTCATTCCCACGGGAAAACACGTTATAAGACAACCCGAAAAATTATTTATGAACAGAATTACTTGAAACTTGGTATTAATGTTTTTCAATACAATTGAATAAATACGTGTTCTAGCGTTTTTCGAAATTTATCCCATAAGGGGGTAAAATAGGGGATGAAAGTTTGTATGTAACCAACTTTTTTAGAGCTTTTTTTATAGTTTTAGCGCGACCGAAGCTGCAGGTTCTGCTAGTTAGCTATATATAGGACAACTAGCATTGCTCGCGGCTCCGCCCTCGTTCAGATGACCAAAAACGAAATGCTTAGGTTTTACATATTAGTATACCTACTCTTACATTGCAGTTTTTGTATTTTTTCTCAGAAATGAGATATATTCCCGCGGTAAAAGTATCCTATATGTTGACCCGGATAACCAGCTATAACCATACCAAATTTCATCAAAATCCCTCCAGTGATTTTTCTGTGATGCGGTAACAGACAGACAGACAAAAATTCTAAAAACCATAGATTCGGAAAATAATGTTTATTTCAATAAGATTTTCCAAAAAATATCCAATGTACAGATTCGGCTTGGTTACAATTTTATTATATGTATAGATTACAAGGCTAACATTTATAGGTATATTTTTTACTAGACACATACTAGACATATATTTTTTTATATTTTATTGGGCTATCAAAAATATAATTATATCTAATTCTATTTTGTATACACAAAAATCTTTATATTTTTACAAAACTCTCTCTTTTCATAAGCTATTACTATTATTTGCAGCATTTATGATGTTTATCACATACTCGCGAATTTGTAAAACGATTGAAAGGTAAACGTCCGCTGTAAAGAACCGTATTTCCAAATAACCTTCGTGAAAACCTAAACATTGTATTATTACATTCAGTCATATTGTTCGATAGCATACTGTCGCTTTCTAGACATAAAAATATTTTAAGTAATTCCTACATTTATTATAACATCAACATTACTAATTTTTCAAATAAAAAAAAATAATTTAAAAAAAAACACGCTAAAAAATCTTTAAATTAACAACTACTAAGCAAAACGCTTCTTTCAATGCCAAACAAATATAAAAGAAAGTAAAGTAAAGTAAAATATTCTAGCATTTCCCTGTTTCCATATATAACAGTCGGTCTATAATAATATGACAAGTGTTATAATCGTATAAAGTTATCGAGACTAAAATGATTTATCTGCCTTTATGCCTCAAGATAAAAGGTTGAAACACGAGCCATTGTTATTGTTTGGATGACATTTCTGATTTGTACATAAAGAACCTCCCCCCCTAAGACCGTGTTGAATGACAGCCACTAGCTGATGATTTCATACGAAAAAAATCTCTTGTAATCTTTCAAATTTCTTTACCAAGTATCTTTGTATCTTATCAATTGTAAGACAATAAACTTATGAATGGAAAATTACAATTAACGAAAGCTATTTCAAGTCAAGGCATTTTCAAATTCTTCGCTCTCAAGCGTAACAAACGAGGCATAGATAAATGTGATAGTTCTTTGTTACACGGTCACTCGATATCTGTATAAGAAACTGGCAGCTATCTAGCTCAATTGTGATGCTAATTTCCTTTAAACACCACAATTCCAGTTCCAGCTGAATCCACATAAGTGAATAAGAACGCATACGTAAGTAATAATCGATATTATATAAATTTTATATGAAAATCGATTAGGTATTATTATAGGGTAACATTGAACTACATTTGTCATTGAAATAGTCAATTCGATTTGCTCAATCGATAAGACGATAAGTTACAACTTACAACACTATTGTAAAAATAATCGCTCTGAATGAATAGCATAAGTAAACTGAAAACGAGATAAATAAATATAAACATGTAAACAAACATTAATATCTAAGACACTCGTACCAAGACGCTGTTAGATTTTTGATTCGTATGGTATTAAAAAATAATAATTTCGTAATCACATTTTCTATAAGTAAAGATAATATCAATAGAATATAAAGTTACAGTTAAAGTGTACAAGGTGATCTAGTCATTATGAGAAGGGTCAAAGATTAAAATTGACCATTCTACGACCAGTTTTTGAGTTTTAATGTTTAATTAAATCTTGGAAATGATTTTTTTAGCAGATAATATTATCAAATGTCAGTCAACATTAAAAAATATTTAGATTTTCTTTAACAGTAGAAAACTTATGATTACGAAACAGTACTTTCAGCATTTACAATATTCGCACCTAATCCGATATCTATTCTTGAAGTCCAAGTTACCTTTTATATGAAGATACGCATAGTGAAATTGTTGTATAGGTGAGGTGTTAATAAGCATGTCTTTTTACATATGTTTTAGGTACGATAAACTGTCGAAATTGAAAACGATACGTTTTCAATCACAAAAATAAATTTGAGAAATCTAATTGTCAGTATTTAAACGTCAGTATAATGAAGAGTTTGAATTGCAGTTCGTGGAAGAATAGATCTTGCCCTTCAATTTCGAAAGTTAACTGAGCTCAATATATTGGCGATCTATAGATCGTAGATCATTGATCCTAATTGTGACATTATTTATTAAAATTTGAATCTATAGTGCTACTGATCTATGATCAACGATCTACGAATCACGATTATTAATAAATCACAATCACAATTAATCACAAAGCGTTATAAGCCACCAACACATACCAATATACACAATACCACCAAACTACAAATAATGTACAATATGCTACTAACCAAGGCAGGAATTCCAAGGATTCTTGTTTATCCCGAAAACTAGGGAGTAAATCAAGCAAAACATTTTAGCATTTTCATATAATACACACAATATATTTGATTTAATTAAATATATCAAATTATATTAGTCTAATTTGCTTTTCTTCGATTGTTTCATGTGTTAAAGTTCTGTTTACAGACAGTTTTTGCATGCACTTAAATAAAAAAATTTTGTTTTGCACTATTCAAACTTATCAATTATAATTGTTTAACTTTCTATAGTAAAAAATGTCTTTACGTGTGGCGCTGAACGTATTAAATTCATATCATTTTGTAATATACCAACGTGTACAAGAGTATCGTAATATAATTTAAATATAGTCAATATTTACATTGGGAGATGTAGTCTATCATCAAATAATAAAACTGTCAAGTTTATGTAAACGCCTGGATGGGTGATTATATTATATACGTCGGCGGCGCGATAAAAAAAAACGTTAGTTTTATATAGAGTTAATATGTTAAAGTTTTCAACTGATAAAGCACTATGCAAAATTACATCTACGTAATCGATTTTGATGAAGTTCATGCACCACACATTGTGCTAATTTGGGCTCATCTTTAGCTATCTTTGTTGCTATTCTGAAAATCGTCACTTGTAGAAAATACTTTTAAAATTTCTTTAAAATAAAGAAAATTTCATATCAATCGGATAGTTCAATCCTAACAAAATTGAAGATATAAAATTTTCTTTCCCATACTAGTTTATTGTCGTCAGTCGGTTGAACCGTGTAATCAACTAGTGCCGTATGTACACATATACATACCCTAGTTGGACCTGCCCCATATGTCTGTTCGGATCGTCGGATATCAGCGCGCGGGTCATTGACTCAGTGGTATTGGCACCACCCTCGTGCTAGCGAACAAACAATAATGTAAACAGACACATCGCCCATAAACGTCACAAGCCGAAAGCAAAACCCACATATAATTCAAACTCCATTTCAGAATCGATTGTCTGTTGTAGTAAAAAAAATAGCGCCAACGCGTCTTCAAAATTCATATGTCTACAAAAGTTCAAAAGCATTTGCGTTGTTAGTTTCAGTGTTTAAATACTTGGTCGTGTCAAAAAAAATAGTGTTCTCCTATTACTATTTGTAAAAAAAAAAAATGTGAATCTCTACATACATGAACAACTCATAATGGCATGCAAATATGACGATACAGAAAGCATGACGGTGGAGAGAACATGATTATAAATAAGACCAAGTTCATTCCCGCGGATGGACTTCAAAAATAAATCGTTTCCGAAAATTTGTTAGTGAAAACTCACTCAGGCAGCAGTCGATTAGCACTATTGGGGATTTTTCTAACCTATAAGCGTCGCATTAGATTTGATAATTAAGACGTCGGTGCTACTAAGCTATCATTCCATCACACAAGAAGTAAAGAGGTGTTAATTTGATATACTATAAACCGGCTGTCTCCAATGCTTGCCTGAGTGGTGAGCGGTAGACTCCCGAATCAGCGTCACAGTACAAGCGCTGTAAAAATAATATCGATCTATGACTTGCTCTGACCTCCCACATCGCGTATACAAGAGTCAGGGCACGTCGAAGAACATTTCGCTCAAGAATACAACAGTGGCACAAGTCTAATGTGGATATCTTTGAAAAAGAGTCCTTATATTAATTAATAAATCTAATTTTATCATAACTTTTTGCTATTCAGCTTTTCTATTTGGGCTAAATAAAACTTTTTTCGTAATATTGCATTTTTATGTATTTTTAAGACAATATGTATTATGACATATATGTACCTACATTCTGTCAAAGTACATATAAATCTTCAAATCGGTAACTAATTTTGGAATTGTGTCACTATAGTATTTAACAAGCGATGTATATGTAATCATACCCCAATTTGAGCGCTTGCCCTCCCGCCATGAGTCCCTCTTCCCCAAGTAGAGTGACTTGTTCCTCTTCCCGCGACGGATCCGCCATCTTGTGCACATACGCGCCGAAATGGCGCCAAGGTCAATAACGTACAATGTCAATGTCACATCCGTGGGTTGCTTGACCAATATTAACTTGTTTATTTTTAATAACTAACGTCCCTGTACTACACTTTCAATCAAACAACAGTGACACGTAATTGGAGCTCAAAAGCAATGTGACAATGGCTTTGTACTTTTTTGACTAAGTTTTAAAGTCGACTAGCAGTGTATAGAATTTATATTTTTTATTTCGCATTCAAGTTTTGAAGCGATATTAAGAAGACCCACGACACCTCATTTTAAAAAGATAGACAGTGTTAACTTTAAACAGAGGCAGTGCTGAGTGTTTTAGTACAATAGTAGTAGTTTATGAGGCTGTTCAAGGTCCTCTATTTTTTGATGAAACATTGACAGTAAATAAAAAAAAAGATACAAAAATAAATTAACATAAATGATTTAAAAAATATCATAGACTTAATATAATCTGGAATCGTTCGACTTGGGGCTAGTTTTTTTCTACAACAGCATCATAATATCAACTGTATAGATTTTATTATCCTAAAGTTCATTGAGAGTGATGGCTGTATGAAGTCGCCCTATAAACTTTGCAAACAAAAAAAAAGGTCGTTAATAAGACCGGATTAGATTTTGACGTAACGCTATAAGCATAATAATGTGTGACCATAATGAATTTTAAGTCTTGTCTGTAGAGAAAATTAGCGGCATGAATTATCTTATCTCGCGATTAATTTATAATTCTGAACTACGAGGTGGCTTACGTAAACATCAAATATCATATAGATTATCACGGCAAAGGTGTAACATTAGCTTATCGATATATTAAACCGAATCATGTGACTCTAAATTAAAATGAACCCTAGACCGATGAAGCTCGAATATCACTTACCTCATCAAAAAATACTTGCGTCTTCCTTAAGATGTGCTTGAGCTCAGTTAGCTCCAAGTAATTTCTCTTTAACGCCTCCGCGTTTTGATTCACTTCACGTAGCTCATTTTCAAGCTTTTCGAAAGTTGCCTGTTGAATAACATTATCGCATTTACATACAACCTATTTTCTTGAAACAACAATGACTACGTTACTTCATCTAACATCGTAGAATTTGTTTTTTAAAGTTGAGCTTCGCCAATGTCACGTAGATTGGTGAAGACAAAAAGGAGATTTGTCGGTAAAACAAAACCAATCCTCAAAATGTTATACGCAAGTTGAACAATGTATTACGTCACCTCCAAATCAATCATCTCTCTGGGTTGCGGCGCCTCTGGAACTTCTCCTGGTATCTCCAGCATCGGAATGCCATCACGGCGGATCTCTTTCTCGAGATACCGAAGTTTACGTTCCATTTCATCGCAGCGGCGCACTTCATTGACGAACTTGCGTTGGAAAGCATTCACATCGGGGTTTAACTGTAGAAGAAATTGTTAAATTACTAAAAATAAACGTATGATTAATTTCACATTTTGACGACACGTTTGGCTCAGTTTATAGTGACCCTACTGGCTGTGCCAACGGTTGCGGGTTCGAATCTCGCTGGGGGAATTCTTTTGTGTGATGTGCGTACTTAAGATGATATATTAAAAAGAACGAATAGTCAATTATCTTTACAAATACTTGTGAGAAACTCGAGTGCAGCGTTTCTGTTAGTGTGTATATAAAAGCGCAGAAATAGATTTTAAGCAGATATAGTATATTATAGTTTTTCGATATCAGATTCTGTTTTATTCCAACTGTTTAGTTATCAATGTATAAAATACGTAATGCGTAATGCAGTCTTATCGATTAAAATCCTATAACTGTCCTTGGCCTTTGATGCTTAAGTATGTATATATATATATAAGAATTCCAGTTTAGGCCTAATCTACAATGGACCAAAACTGGTCGACGTAGCTAGGGCTGACCTCGGCACCACACCCAACAAAATAATAATAGGCCTAATCTTATGTAGATTTTACATCCCATTAATCCCACCTATATTCTATACTAATATTATAAATGCGAAAGTTTGGATGGATGTTTGTTACTCAATCACGCCAGAAAGGATCTCGATGAAAGGCACTGATTGTGAGATAGATTATAGTCTGGTATGGTACGGTTACTTTTTACCCCGGAAAAATGTAAGTTTCCCGTGGGATAATTTTGTTTTTGTTTTTCACTAGGGACGAATCCGAGCGAAGCGAGGGTTAGTTGCTAGTGTTTAATAAATAAGATATAATTTTTTTTTATTCATTGAATTGTAGAATAAAAGCATATTGTAAAAGAAAAGAGTCTACTATATCAAGAACAAAAACTTTCTTAAAACATTCAATCTAAGTAAGATCTTGACTCTTCATAATATTTGAATTAGATATCTTCTTTATATTTCAACTATTTTTTTCCCGTTTTTTTTACATTTTGATTTCTTTTTGGTAAGCATCTAAACCTTGTTAGTCTCTAAGTTAGCTGATAAGCACGCTTCCTACATAAAAAAACAATAGCAATATAGTGATAGTTCTTTGCCGATTATTTTAAAATTTTGACACGTCGAGAAACTTCACGAGAAAGTGCCGCAGCGATTGTGGTTATGTGTCACAACACTGTGGTTTTCCATACACATATTAATTCCTCGCAGATTTCAAATTCTTGTTTTTCCGCGTGGTAAGCTTTGCTAGAGTTTATTTATTCCACAAATTTAGGCATTTTTGTCTCATTCTAATAAAATAGTCAATTTTTGTTTTTCACTGATCACGCGATACGCCATGATGATGATACAATGAAATTAATCGATCGATAAATAGGTATCAAACTTTTCGTGACTTTTTTGTATAGAAAAATTTTAATATAAGGAGTAGGTACTACTCTTATAATCTATATCTACTAAATTATAAATGTGAAGGTTTAGATGTTTAATACTCAATCACGCCGGAACGGCAACACGTATTTAGATGAAATTTAGATTTAGATAGATTATAGCTTGGAATGGCACATAGGGTACTTTTTATCTCGGAAAATGTATGGTTCCCGTGGGATAGATTTGATTTTGATTCTCCAGAGGCAAACCCGAGCAAAGCTAGGATGAGCCGCTAGTATCTTCTTCTATATCATCTATACTAATGTTATAAATGGATGTTATGGGAGCAGAGCAGTTATATAATAAATAGTCTATCTATTCCGTACTAACCGTTAAAACGTAGGTACCTAGGGAAGAACCCGAGCGAAGCAAGTCTAAGACAATAGTGTATAAAATAAAAAATATTTGTATTTTACTTAGTGTTTCAGTTGAAATATTTAATGACTGATATAAAGCTATATATTATATTATTGAACATCATAGATAAGAGCAAAGATATAGTGTTTAAATTACCAAAAAGAAGTTTCAATATTGATAATGATAAGAATTACGAGTTTCATAATTGTATTAATCAAATCATGTGATTTAATTGTGATTATTTTTTTTTTATAAATTGTATGTTGGTAGTATTGGAATAATAAATTTCAGGCATTTTACCTAATTCGGTATCAAATAAGATAACAATATATTTTAATATAAAATGGCTAAGAAGTTTTATTACATTTATTAGCCTATTTTTAAAAAAAGTTAATGTGGGTCATGTTGGTTAAGCTTAGATTATAAAAGAAATTTTTTAAGGTCACAAAGGTTAAAGGTCTATTCTATTCTTTTGTTTAGTGGCTTCCAGGAGTGCCAATTGGGCACAAAATACTTCGCCAATGTCGCGTAGAATGGAGAAAACACGTTATATTAAGAAGGACTGGTAAAAGAGAGAAAAAAACATCACTAGATCTGATTACGTGTTGAAACGGAGCAATTCGTTGTAAAATCGGGATCTACAACAGACAACACAATATATATAAAAACACTAAGAAAAAAATAAATACAGGTTGTTAGTAGTGATAATAATCTAATTATAACTACATTTTAATTTTATTAATTTTAATATATGTACACAGAAATCTACATAGTGGACTAAACACAAACATTAACAAACAATTAACATTAATGGGGCGAGGGACTTTAGAAGGAAGAATGTCATAGAGAGGGTGGAGGAGTTTAGGACAGCTGAAAAGAATATGGGAAGGGGAGCCTTCGTCAAGGCCACATTCACACAAGGAGTGGTCCCTGACTCTAATCTTAGCCAAGTGTACAGGAGTACTTGCATGCCCAAGACGTAGACGACAAATTGTAGATACAACCCAACGTTCCGCCAGTTTGTAGCAAAAGAACCAGGGGCGTCTTGGAATCTCTGGCTGAATAGCAGCATAGTGCTTACCTTTAAAAGATTTTGAGGAGTTCCAGTTATCTTTCCACGATTTGTCCAAGTACTTTTTTGCAAGATATAACAAATCCTGCGCCGAATTTGAGAAATGCTCTAATGAGCCACACTGTATGGCAGATTTGGCACAAGAATCTGCTGTTTCGTTACCAGGAATTCCGGAGTGACCCGGAACCCAAACTAGTGAGATCGCTAAGCCCTTTTGATCACATGAGTGCAGAGCTTCACGAATCCTTAGAGTTATGGAACATCTTAATTTACTATGAAAGGGGTTCTCCTTAATAGCCATTAAGCAGCTTAATGCGTCAGTAAAAATAACAGTCTGTTTATAGTTATGGGAGCGGGTAAACAGGATTGCTTCTAACAAAGCAACAGCCTCGCCTGTAAACACCGATGATTCGGGAGGACACTTAAATAGCAACATAATTTTGAATTTTGGAATCCAACAAGCTGCACCAACACAGCCATCCTGAGATAGTTTTGCCGCATCGGTAAAGATCAGGAGATGATTCGACCAGTTTTGATGAACCATTGCTTGGAATTTTGTGTTGGTGTCAGGTGCTCCCTTAGTCAGACCAAGATCTGTGATTATAGAAGGAGCCATGGCTAGAGCATCATAGGGAGTACAAAAGATAGGATTAGAGGGGAAACAAGACATGGGATGTGGAAGTTTAGTGAATTTAAGGAAACTGTCCAGTAAAAAGGATAATGGTTTATTTGAAGGGCTTAGTTCAGCCAACTGCCGCAGCTTCGGCCACAAGGGATGGGAAGATAACTGTAATGACTTGCAAACATAGCGGTCGGACAAATACTGCCGACGGATAGGTAAAGGAGGATCGACACATTCAACCTGAAGGGCGTTGGTAGGAGAAGACCTCATTGCACCTAAAATTAATCTTAGGCACTTATACTGTATTTTATTTAGCTTCTCTGAAGCTACTTTATTAAAGGGGTCTAGAACAAATAGGCCGTAGTCTATATGACTACGTATGACAGAATTGTACAGTAGTTTTTGAGTATATGGGTGTGCACCCCACCACACTCCCGACACCGCTCGAAGAGCATTGATGCCTTTTTCACATTTTCTGCTGATATACTCCGCGTGGGCAATTCCATTCAGTCGTTTATCGATTATTATGCCTAAAAATTTTATGTACTCAGCTAGATTAATACGTTGATCCTCATAGCATAACTCAAAATTTGGAACAGATCGTTTTTTTGTAAACGCAACAGCTTGACATTTTGACACCGATAATGACAAGCCATGTTCATTGAGCCACTGGCCTAAATAGTGCAAAGCAGAGTTTAACCGCAAACTAATGTCCTCCATCGATTTTGAACTAAAATAGATAACAATATCATCAGCATATTGAAGGATGTTACAAAAACTATTAACAGACAATTCAAGGTCATGTGTGTAAATGCTGTACAGCAAAGGACTGAGGACCGAGCCTTGAGGTAAACCCTTCCAGACAAGTCTGGGCGGCAGTGTAAGTAATCGATGTCTTACAGATACAGTTCTACCGGTCAGCAGATTACATATAAAATGTACCAACCTCGGCGGTATACTCAGCTGTTGCATTTTCTGCCTGAGCAACGGAAGAAGGACATTGTCATATGCAGAGGCGATATCTAGAAAGACACCAACCAAGTACTCTCCCTTTGCATAGGCAAGTCGAATGTCTGTCGTTAGGATGCTGAGACTATCTATAGTACTTAGACCCTTTCTAAAGCCAAACTGAGAGGGTGCTAAGATGTTTCTGCTTTCCACTATCCATTCCAGTCGATTTTTTTAAAATGCGTTCAGTAATTTTCGATAAGGTAGATGACAATGCAATAGGTCTGTAAGAATTCGGATCAGAAGGGTTTTTACCAGGTTTAAGGATTGGGATTATTATCTGAGATTTCCAGGCTTCCGGGATAATGCCTGACATAAATATTGCATTGATAAGTTTAAGAAAATACAATTTAGATTTCTCATTTAATTTACCAATAAAAGAATATGGTATACCATCTTCACCTGGACTGGTGTCCTTTAAACCGGTTAAGCAATTCTCGAGTTCATCCAGAGAGAAAGGGGAATCCATATGATCCAATGATAAGGGCTGTGCAGATGAAGGAAATAGATCATGATGGGGAACAAATGGAGGAGCTAGCTTGTCTGCAAAGTCATTGAGCCATTCAGAAGGATTGTTGGAGCCTTGATGAGGGATAGCATCAACAGCTCGGCGAAACTTTTTAACTTGTCTCCAAACATAAGAAGACGGGGATCGAGGTTCAAGGGACTCGCAGAATTTGATCCAACCAAGTTTTTTCTTTTTATAAATCACTCTCCGAAATTTGGCATCACTGCGTTGATAATCAAGAAAGTTCTCCATTGTCATACAGGCTGCGTATGCTAATTCGGCAAAAGTACGCCGGTTTACAAAATCACTGCATTCCTGATCCCACCAGGGATTGAAAGGCAACTGATTTTGTGTGGAGTGTTTTTTGGGGATATAGAGATCAGCGCTTGAAATAATAGCTGAAAGGAATCGATCATAATAAACAATTACATTCTCATCACTAATAGACTCAGGAAGAGAGTCCAACATGTTATCAACAGAGTAAGCATACTCTATCCAGTTTGCTTTATTTAAATTATACGAAAGCAAGGGCTTAAAGGAAGGAAGAGGAGAGTGTCTATTATTTAAAGAGAGGAGAATAGGAAAGTGGTCACTGCCATAGGAGGAAGGGAGAGTACTCCATGATAGTAAGGAAGATATAGATGGCGAGGCTAATGAAAGGTCAACTGCAGTCTTGGGATTTTGATTAGGATATACTCTACGGGTCGGTGAACCATCATTTAAAATACAGAGATTGAGATCATCAATCATGTCCACCAACAAAGGAGAGAATCCATCGCAAAAATAGCACCCCCACAAAGTGTGGTGAGTATTAAAATCACCCATAACTAGAACTGGACTGGGGAGGGAAGAGATAATAGACTTTAACTCAGGGAAAAGAGAAGAAGAAGGATAAGGAATATAGAGTGACAGAAAAGATATATCAAAAGCTCTTATAGCAACAGCATTTATCTGTTGACTATAAGGGGGAAGAGGGATCAGGGAATATGGAGTGGAGTGCCGGATAAGGATGGCACTACCCCCATACCCGTCATTTCTGTCATCCCTCAAACAAGCAAAACCCGATACCCTAAAACGGGAACCGGGAATCAGCCACGTTTCAGAGATGGCAATAATGACAGGCTCATGTAGGGTAATTATAGAAAGCAGTTCGTGTTTTTTATGACGAAGGCTTTTACTATTCCACTGAAGGAACTTGAGTGGGGCCATTTCTAAGGATATTGAAAATATGGAGCAAGTTCTGGGCAACGTTGGTCGGTAGGGGAATTTCATCACCAGTTGAAATAATAGATTTAAGAGTTTCTGTTAAATTTAAAAGAAGGTTAGATCTATAAAAATCATAAGGAGATTCATTGTTGCTGTTTAAAGCACAGCCATTTGGTAAGAAAGAAGGAGAGTTGCTGGTGATGGCTTGATGAGCTAGTCTATCATAGCCTTTAGTAAGAGGAGCACGAGGACGAGGAGAACGGACAACAGTTTTGGTGTATGATTTCCTGGTATGAACCTGAGGATTGCTAAGACTGGGTTGCGACATTGATACAAGAGGAGGAGAAAACATTTCCTTAGCCATATCAGCATAGGAACGTCTTACCTGGGGGAACCGGGAGGATGCTTCCATATAGGATATATTTTCCTGCGACATTAATGTTTTAATGTTTTGCTGCCTTACAAACTCAGGGCAGTCCTTGTCAATAGCATAGTGCTTAGCCGAGCAATACAAACAAGTAGAATTATCCTTTGAGATATCACATGCATCCCCAGTGTGTGGTTGGGAACACCTGTAACATCTTGGCTTAGACCTACATTGTGTTTTTATGTGACCAAAACGACAACAACTCATGCATTGAATAGTAGGGAGGTTATAGGTCTCAACGGGTAAGGAAGTGTGGTATGAGTACACTTTTGGTGGCAATACTTGCCCACGAAATGTTAAGACAACTGACTGGGTCGGGATCCAAGTAGCAACACCATCATTCATAGTCTTACGATTTAGCCTTCTGGCCTTCAAAACCTGAGTACAGCCTGAGGGGAATTCCAGAGACGACACAAATTCGTCCATTGCCCAGTCTACGGGGACACCCTTTACTAGACCCATTCTAGTAATATTAAAAGTTGGGATTACAGCAACATATTTTGATAAATTCAGAATAGGATTACTTATGAAGTTATTTGCAGCTACAGCGGTCGAAAACTGGACTTCGATTTTGTTACGACCTACATTTTTAACACCATCATTCACAATGTTTTGTACTTTGTTATGGTATAAGAACTGGCCGAATTTGATTGCTCTGATGGTAGTACCTGCCGCTGGGTCAGGAGTCTCCCGAGACACGTAAACAATGAAAGGACCCTTGTCATCCTCAGAATAGCACTTAGGACCGGACAGAGATGGATGTATATAGATGTGTTGAATTGATGGTGTAGCCGACGACGGATCGACTATAGTTTTCTTACTAGCGTTATTAATAATTTCCTCACTTTGACGCTTTCGTGAAGCAGTGGATATAGGTACAGACAACCCCCCAGGGTCCGGTGGATCAGGCGGTGGATCAGGATCCATAATATCTACCAAAAACACATAAAACGACTCACAATACTTACAATGCCAATCACCAAGTTAGTAAAAGATTAATTTACACAGATGTTACAACTATATTCACTAAATACAAATTAAACCGCACAAATTGCACAAACACGTGTGTTAACCAAAGCTAACGCAGGCGAAGTCCAAGGTTAAAGGTCAGAAAATAATTTAAGGAAATTGTTAAGATAAAAAATAAACAATACATATATGGAAATTAATAAGTAACCTTATGTGAATAGCACCTACAAGGCTTTACTAAATTTGACAAACAATATTTTGGACTTATTAGGACCTCCCTTATAAGTCCTTTATAAGGACAACATCAACATGATTTCTTTCCATGGGTATAAAATATAACATCTAACTTTAAATTGCTGCAAACCAAGACTGTAAAGTAATAAAAGCGAGAGTGCAATAATGGTCTTATTGCCATCAGTAATCTTTTTCAATCAATTTTTATTGAAAGGATTATTAATGTAACTGCAGAGTAACAAAATACATATAAATATAATTTCCATATAAATATAATATAAACGTGTTAAAGCAAGTACACCGCCTACCGTTTTTATGAACATTTACTCCTCCACCTCAAGGTTGCCTGGAAGAGATTGCTTCCAGCGATAAGGCCGCCTGCTGTGCATCTTTTCTTTGTGTTGTTTTTTTATTTTATATTTATTTTTGGTGTACAATAAAGAATATTATTATTATTATAGAAGTTAAACATATAATAGTTAGCTAAACTTATTTTTTATTTTAATTAGCTAACAGAACAAAAAGTTAAACAAGATGTAGTTTATGTGCATTGCCTTAAAGGCTTTATATAGTTACTAGCGGACCCGACAGACGTTGTCCTGTCTACACGTCTTTAATTTGAAAATTTCAAACTTTTTTTAATAATTTTTTTGATGAAAATTATTATTCAAATTGTGAATCTAAACCATTCCCAGATCCCCTTGAACACACACAAAAAATTTCATCAAAATCGGTCCAGTCGTTTGAGAGAAGTTCAGTGACATACACACTCACAGAAGAATTATATATAAAAAGATATTGTTGAACTGGTACATTGTGTGAGGTAATGTGAATACATTCAATTATACATATTATATAGCAAACCCACCACTCCTACTTCTGCCATTTTATACATACTGGTAAAATAAAATTAAAAAAATTACATAATCAGTCACAATTAATTATTTAATAGTTATTTTTATATTTATTGACCACTCTCAAAACAGACGATGTACTCAATTTTACTGTACTTTTTGTGTGAATGTTACATGATATATATTTGTCAATAAGTATTTGATTTGATTCATTTTGATGTTTTTAAGTGAATTTATTAAAAACTTAGCTTTATATATAAAAATAAATTTAGTATGCACACAATTTCATTATAATATTTTCTTTTATTCCTATGTTTACATTGATTAAAATGACATTAATAATATAATTAAATTTATTATTTGAATACAGACAACAATTATGTAAAGTATTTAAATTGCAATAAAGTTGTGAAAAGTTTTCCTTTAAAGTAAGTATTGTTAATTTCATCGGAATTTATTATAACATTTACATAATCTTGTATTCTAGTGTTTGAAATAAGTGATGCAAATTGTAGGTTTATAATTGCTATAGTAGATAACTCGTGGATTTTAGCATAATATGTATGCACTTTCTAAAAATATAATGTTAAGATGGTCCCTACAAAATGCACCTATTTCTAACTTGATGGTGATAGAAAGATAAAGAAATCAATAGTCGGACAGACACCATATCAAACTGGAGCAATATTTTTATGGGATAAGAGATAAATAAATTGGGTCAGTTAAAATATATTGCCGACAAAGAAAATAATTGCTATAACTTGTGCTCACCCAAATGAATGTCATACAACATTAATGCCTACTTTGAATTTACTCGATATAAAAAGGGGCGTTTTATACTTACGTCTCGAAATTGTACGAGCCCCAATTCTCCAAGTTCAGACACGCATGCATAGGCTGCTTCACTCTGAAGAAAAAGTTGACACAAAGTCATTTCCTCACTCCGAAACAACGACCCCATTTTTGGTATTTTTTTTCACCAACTTTACATGAAAAAATAAATCCTATCTATCTAGGTTCGTCGCATCCGCCTGCGAACGGACATCGGCGGCGACGAAACCGAAATAAATGGAAATCGATCAATATGAAAATCAAGCGAGCTGAATCGTCATCGGTGCGCAACGCGACATTTAATCAGGGATAACATATAAAAAAATAATAACAATTTAAAAAAGACTATTTTTCCATATAATAATATTCCCTATAAATTATAAATGTTACTATTAAATATGAACTAATATGTTATTAAAAAATGTCAAAGTAAGTATAAAATTAAAAGTATGAAATTCATAAAATATTATTTTTTGTTGCTGAAAGCATTGAACCGCAGGCAGTATTTACTATTTACTCTTTATTTGTCATCCATGGTATATTTTACGAAGTAAATTTTAACAAAATTATATGTCAAGGGATAAACTTTGAGAAAATTATAATAATTATGTAATTTACAAATATAAATTTATCAATTTCTAGTATAATTATTTAGATTAAATATCTAAAATGCATGCTCTTAATGTATAATAATAATTTTTCTTTACGAAAACAGCTACATAAGTTTTAAAACTAACTTTAGAATAACTTTAATTTCACATTTTATTGACCTTTTTTCTCTTTCTTTTTACATAACATGTCACACTTTTTACATTTCATAACATGTCCTAATGTTGTAATTTGTATAGCTTTCTCATATTCTGAATAAAATGAGATTGAATTTGACTGTTGAGTATTGACTTTGAGTTGTAGTCTCCATAATCTGTGCTTACAGCTTTGAGTGTTGACATTTGACAATTGACATTTGTGTGGGAGTACCTAGAAAATTGAGGTTATAGATCCCGGAGTAAATTAAAAATAATTCATTAATTTTAGACTGTGAGATGAGATTAAGTCGCCAATGAAATTCATATCGCAATGGTATAGTACTTGATTACTATGTCTTATGATTAAATGCCGGATTAAACAAAAAGGCAAAATATTATGTTTTAATTAGTAACTATATTTATTTGATTTTAGGCTTTACTCGGGGCTCAATTGGTTATAACACTGATTATGGTATCAGTAATACAGAAGCTAGGAAATTATTCATTTGCAAGATGGTTATTATGTTCTCAAGGCTTATATCGGTATTTATATCCAGATAATAGTGAATTAAAGACTTTGGCGGGAGTGCCGAAGGATAAGCCAAAAGGAAAGAAAGGCGGCAAATATGAATCAAATGGCAAACCAGAAACGTTTCATGTTCCTAGGAGCTTAGATATCCAACTAGAAACAGCTCCAGTTACTCCTTTAGATGTTGTTCATTTAAGATTCTACACAGAATATATTTGGATAGTAGATTTTTCACTATACACTGCCATTGTTTATATTATGTCAGAGGTAGGTATCATAAAATGCATTATAAGTTATAATTAATAAATGTAGTTAATTATAATATGTAATTAATACTTTTACATATTATAAATGACAATATTAAAGTTTAGATTTATTGTTAATTTGAACTTATTCTTGTTTTTTCCAGATTTACACATCAATATTCCCATTAAAAGATGAATTCAATTTGAGTATGGTATGGTGCTTGCTGGTTGTGTTGTTTTCATTGTATCCTTTAAAAATACTAATTATATAAATTCAATATATTTTTACTTTTTTTTAAATGTTAGGTCAGTGTTATATTGTTAGACAAAATATTAAATCACTATGTCTTTACATGTATTTAGTAATTTTCATTATTTGGTAAAATTAACTTACATGAATGATTATAAAACATTAATAATTTATTAAGTTTAAAAGTCTAATTTTTAGTAATATCAATTTTTGAAATAATAAAACAATACAATCCTTAATATTTATTCAGTAAAATACTGTTGTCTCTCACAAAGCAGTACTTTACAAGCGAGGAGTCTATTGGGGAAAGGTCTACTTGCATTGTGGCATTTTGTGTATTTTTACTTATAGCTATGATCGTATTGATTGTGGATGAAAAAAATTTGGAAGTAGGTGTGGACCCAGCGTATGATAGTTTTTATGATAATGCTTCAAAGTTTTTAGAAAATCAAGGGTTGACTTCAGTGTGAGTATTTAAGTTTTTGATAGTTTCGAATAAAATTGTAATAAATAACAAGCAACTCACCCTCACTTCACCCGGGTTAGTTCCTAGGCATGTTTTAACAGTTTATATGGAATATATAGACTATATTTTATGTAGTATAAATATAAATATAGATATTATGATGAGTTGTACATCTCTTACTTGAGAAATGATTGATTCCCCATACAAACTTTCATCCTTTTAAAGGATGATTACCAGGATGAAAACTCCTATGTCCTTCCCAGGGTCTCCAACTATCTCCATACCAAATTTCTACTAAATCGGTTTAGTGGATTTTTTTGTTTATCCATTACAAACATAAATAATTTTTTTTTTCTCTTTATATACCTATAATATAATTATTGTTATATAAATAATATTGTCCACTTATTTATTATAACTAATAATTATATTTCAGTCCTTTTTTCTTAGACACATACATACAAATAGACAGTTACATATTGAATGACAAATTAAATTTTTGTATTATTTTTACTTTATAGAGGTCCAGCTTCAAAATTGGTATTAAAATTCTCATTGGCTGTGTGGGCGGCAATAATTGGCACATTGTTCACATTCCCCGGTCTCCGAGTGGCTAGGATGCATTGGGATTCATTGAGGTAATTCTTTAATTAATTATTAATGTGAAAGATATTGAAAATGATATACTATAATATTAACTTTAAAAACAAATGTTTTCTTTAATTTTAGATACTATGGAGACAACAAAGTTAAAAGTCTATTACTGAACATTAATTTTGCTATGCCATTTGTGTTAGCTATGCTATGGGTTCGTCCGATTGCAAAACATTATTTGGCTGTCAGAGTATTTAGCGGCATGGATAAACCTCTGTAAGTTAATATGATATACAAGTAGTTATTCCTGTTAAAGTACTTTTAAAGGAACCCAAGTTAAGTGGGTTCAAATCCCGGATCTCGCACTCCTGATATTTTCATGTGCGAGTGAAGTTCCAACATGATTACCACTTGTCTCACCGTGAAGGAAAACAACGTGAGGAAACCTGCATGTCTCGGAGCGAGAGAGAGAAAACATAGCAAGTAGTTAAAAGAAAAGTAGACTATGGTCTGAGTCACCTCATCGTCAAAAGGAAAAGCCAGCCCAGCAGTGGGACGTTCAAAAAAATCCTTGGATACAATATTAAATGTTATACACTGCTTTTTGTAAATATAAATGTAAGAATTCAATGATTCACAAGTCTTAAAAAAGTATTTTATAAGACTTTTAAATCATAGTTTGTCAAATTAAATTATTAAGTGTAGCATAAAGAGAAGCTGTTCAATTTTTTTTTTGTGTAGGTCTTTTAAAACGAAACAGTTGAGTGTAATGGATTTAAGGGCGATTTCAATTTGTGAAAAAAATATATTAAAGTTATTTTGTATTTGGTATACAATTTTAGTTGAAAAGTATTAATGTTATAACTATCGACTTTCCCCTTAAGGGACGATTTCCAGGATAAAAAGTATCCTATGTCCTATGTCAGGGTCTCAAACTATCTTCTTACCAAATTTCATCTAAATCGGTTCTGTAGATCAAGAGATTACCCCATACAACGTCACAAACTCACTAATCACAAACTTTACCTCTTTATAATATTAAATATTAGTATAGATAATTCATTCTGTTTATATTCCAGTATGACAACTCAAGCATTCGACACTCTCCGTCTCATCCTAGTAATAGTGACAATAGCGCTGCGCATAGCACTGATGCCACGACAGCTGCAAGCATACTTGGATATGGCACAGCGTAGACTTGATGTACAAAAAAAAGAAGCGGGAAGAATAACCAACATCGATTTGCAAAAAAAAGTAAGACATATGTGTAATCTGTACCTTATATTATAAAGCCTAGGAGATAGCTTTTTACCCGACTGCAAGGAAAGGGTTATGTTTTTCGCGCTATCTTTGTATGTTGGTTTGTAATATTTCTCCCTCATATCTTCCAAACTTATTTTTGTTCAACAGATTGCATCAGTGTTCTACTATCTGTGTGTAGTGGCATTACAATATGTATGTCCGATCATCATGTGCCTATACTTTGCCCTCATGTATAAAACTCTGGGAGGATACTCCTGGTCCTCACTGTTGTATGAAGAAGGGAGTGAGAGTAACTCTAGTGAGGGTTCAGTTATTAACTTAGAAGGTATGGAACAGTTCCAGATGGCGTGGGAGAATTTGAAAATGGTAAGCCTTTTTAATTCCTAAATTTAAAGTTTATTTTCTTAAGTAAGTAAAGAGGATTTCTGATGACATACTACAATCTTCCATTTTATCTTTATTATTAGTGGCAGAATGTTGAGTTGTAGATCCTAAGGTCCTGAGTTCAAGGTCCATATTTTTATTTGTTGTCATAATACAATATTTTAAAACCATTGAACTGATTGAACCTGAGAATAGCCACTATAACTCCTTAATGAGTACTACTGCAGCTTTCAATTTACCTCATTTAATTAGTGTGTAATTAGTATGTAATTAGTGTTTAAAGTGTAATAATAATAAATACTTTTTTTTATTAACAGATATTCACTTCAGAAGTGTATAGAGGAGTGTTTGGCTTCGCGACCTGGTGGTGTTGCTTTGCGTGGTTCATCACCACCTCCCTCGGCACCATGTATCAGACTTACTTCAGAATCTCATGATCTTAGTGCTTTAACATCTAGTCTTAGCTGTATAGTGTATACATATATTATATTTATTTCTTTAATTAAATTGGAATTGCGCCTTTATTGGAAAAAGGTAGACTTATTTATTTTAAAAGTTCATATAGTGTAGGTTTCCTGCGAAGTCATTGTTATATACAGTACATGTTATATATAGTACATGTATTTTATTAAATTAATGAAAAAACTACTAAAATTAATTTATTTTATTAAGTTTTTACGCAAAATTATTTTAGATCAAGTAAAAAGCAATCCTAACTATAACATTCTTTACAAACAGATAGACCATAAATTTTTGCAGCTTATTAATATTATTTTAACGGGACCCAGTATTGCTGTATGCAGTGTTTATTTTTGACTTTAATATGTGTTCGAGTTGTCAAGATAGAGACAAATGTTCCTTTATTTTTTATGTACATAAAGCATTTGAAAATTGTCTTGTTTGGAAATAGATAAGTGAAATTGGATTGTTTATATTTCGTAATTTATAATATATTTATTTATTGTAGAGAACTATGTTTTTAAATATTTTTTTTTTATATTTTGCATAACGTTAGTTTGTTTTGGGAGTGTGTCGATATTTTTAGCTCAAGTTAGGTGTTTAAGTGTAATTTATTGAATTACTGTTTTTATTAAACATTTTGCAGTTTGAGTTTTGACTTTATTATTTATCCATTCCATTAAAATTTTCCTATGGCCATCTATTCCCAAATTGGCTAGAAAATGTTTCTATGTAAGCTGGCATTAGCTAGTCGCTGCTATTTTAATTTTTCTCCTTCAAATACGGCTGCAGCGCACAAATAAACTTGTATCAATAGAAAATACTTACCTAAATAATTAAAAGTAATACTTCTCAAGTCAATATTTACTAGGTCAAAGGTTTTTTATTTAAGTGTCCTATTAAACGTAAATTTAGAAAAGTAATGAAGTGGTCCAAATGGTGGCCCGTGGCAAGGGAAAAATGACCGTTAATTAAGACACATTATGCATAGTGCATAATAATATTAAAACTTTAATTTTAAAATAAAGCCAAGTTTCATTTTAATTCCTTAGTCCTTGAGTTGAGAAAGAGTAGGTATGTACCTATTTTGTAAATTTTAGGTATGATAGGTACCTAGTTGTAAAGTTTTTATTTAAAAACATTTCACAACAATTGATAACTTAGGATTAAGATAAATTTTAAGAATATAACAACAAGTAATTTGCTGTTGCTTTTGAAAATTTTAACTTATAAGTTAAAACAATAAATAAAATAACCAAAAAAATAACGCAAACGCAATGCGACTTAAGCATACTGCAATTTTTGTATTGATTTATTTTAACGGTTTTATGTCTGCATGTGTATAGTCTGTGGCCTCTGCTTACCAATCAATGTGCCTTTAGTAATCTATAGTGCATTACATACCACAACATTTTTATCGATATCGATAAATATGAATTTATTATTATTATTTTTTTGATTAAATAAGACACGTATGTGAATCAAATTCGAAAAGTCCCCTTACTTATTACGAGGAGATCAAGTAGTTGCATGTTTTATTATATATCCCTTATTGCACAAACATGTAACAGAACGATGTACAGAAAAAAAATGCATGACGTTAAGGGTAATTAATCTACTAAGCCGACAATTAATCATAGTATAATATAACGAAGAATGAGCTGTACAATAAAGAAAATATAATCATTATAACATTAAAATCCTGCGTTGGAATTCGTATAGTAATTTTGGAGCCTATTTAATTTCAAACGTTTGCTTAACTTTACTAGACTATTATTATACTAATCTATTATCAGTATTACCAATTCTCACACGCGGTTATTCTTGCTAGTTGCCTTTCAATACTTGCAAACTTTGGAGAACGGAGATGCAAGTCCATTATATTATTTACTAATAGAGAAAACGAAGTATATATTTAATGATCTTCTCTGTTCCTAAATAAATAACATTAAAATGAAATCGTAAAGTAATAATATTTTATAAAACCTCGATACTGGCACAACACTTAGTTGACACAAAATCTCTCGTTCCGTCATGGATGTTCTGGAATAAAAATATTCATCCAATCATAACAACGCGCGCCAAAAGTGCTTCAATCCTATTGGTCCACGGCGAGGAATGTTCCAGAAAAGTCTAGTGACATCGAGCGATTACGTACTCGCCTATAAAGTGCTTGCACCGCGTCATACGCCATCTTACTTTGTGAAAAGAGGCCGACAATCGCGCACGTTTGCTGAGTGTACTACTATTTAAGTCTTCAAAGTTAAAAGAATAAAGCTAAGTTAAAATTGTGAGTATTTAAGATATTTTTTAAATTATTCTTATTCTTAGTTCATTTATGTTCTTATAGAAATAAATGTTAAGTTTTTTTTCCAAAAATTATAGTCTGACGCAATTGGTATTCTCAATTGGGGAAGTTCCTTGAACTATCTTTCCGTGATTAGTCATCAGTTCCTTTTTTTACTAACCTATAAACTAATAGGTTATTAATTTTATTATTTCATCAAATTCTTGCTGATTCATTCTCTTCTTACGGGTTCTTTGCCCTTCCTGTCTGTCTCTATGTAACTTGCACGTGGTAACGCCCTTCAAATATTTTAAGTGTTACATTGTGTATATTATTTGTTACCTAACGGTTAAAATGAACACGCATTGTTCTTCAGTGAACTTTCCAGAACGTTCGTCCAATGTTCATCGATTACATGCTTTCATAGTGCGATGGCTGCCATGCGTAAAACGCGTGATGATTTCATGACTTGACTGCCTATAGTTTAGATAACAAAATTTGTGAGCATTTGAGAACTATTAAGGTATTGACTTTCCGTGTTTTATTTCTTAATTAGTAAAAGTATTTTTTAATAAGTAATTAAATAAAACTTATCACGTACCCATTTGGTCCACAAAGCAGTCGTTTAGCTATTGTAACAAACCAAATACTATTATACTAATTATCGATTTTCTATTGCAGATGGCAAAAGCTCCCGCTGTAGGTATTGATTTGGGTACCACCTACTCGTGTGTGGGTGTATTCCAGCACGGTAAAGTGGAAATCATCGCCAATGACCAGGGCAACAGGACCACTCCCTCATATGTCGCGTTTACCGACACTGAGCGTCTCATCGGAGATGCCGCTAAAAACCAGGTGGCGATGAACCCTAACAACACTATTTTCGGTAAGTTTATAACTTGTATTGAATTGATAGAAGTTACATTTTGGGTTTTCTAAATATTAAGAGAAAATAATGAACATGCAATAAATTTAAAGGTCGGTCAAGTTTATCAAGATAATAACTCGTGAAATATTATAACAAAGTCATATTTTTTTCTGTTTAGTAAAGAAAATACCTAGATAGTTTCATAATATGAAACAAAATTTTATATTTTATTAACATTGTTACAAGGATGTTTTATTACAAACTCTGAATGAATGGTACTTTAAGTTTTTATAAATCCTAAATCATATAGAAAATATATGAATGTATGTAATATACCACTACTTATGTCATAACTTAAAACAAAACACAGACAAAGGAGCATTCCGATTCATTACTACCGAAATAATAAGACTACACTGACATACATTTGAAGTATGACCAATAGGTACTTCCTGTTATCTATATTTACTCATGTGTTGAAAATTTGTTGTTTGCTTGTTGAATAGATATTATAGATGTTAATCTGCAAAGAGCTAGGCTGTTTTATTCTATAAACTAGTGACTCACCCTCGCTCTGCTCGGGTTCGTCCCTACTTACATTGTAACCTTTAGTATAGATTTCAGAAATATTTTCCTGCAGTAAAAAGTATCCTATATTTGACCCAGACAATCCCTCCAGTGGTTTTTCTATGATGCTGTCACAGACTGACAAGACAAATTCTAAAAACTAGATTCTGTGCCTGTATGGATAATAATGACTATTTCAATAAGATTTTCCAAAAAATATTTAATATATAGATTCAGCTTAGATAAAATTTTATTACATGTATAGATTTGTGCAAAATAAAGTACATGTGGTAAATATAGTAAAATTCTTCCTGCATTCAATTAAATAAATTTCAGTGATTTTGACAATTTTTATCCATGATAACAACCCTGAAAAAAGTAAAATCGCCATCTGTGAATACTATACAAACCCATCATGTAATTGCTAATTTTTCAATAATAAGAAAAATTCAGCAAAATGTACGCAATTTTCATTTACAGGCGCATTATTTCATTTCACTTACAATTAGAATATTTTTAAAACCTTATATTTTTATAACCTATAGACTTGTACCTTTTTGGGTTCTATTTTTTTTGTCTTTTCTTAATTTAATTTAACACAATTTTAAAATGAAATGTAATATATAATGTCAAGCCAAATGGATTATTGGTTTATATTTTTATCTAGACTCCTAGAGATCTAGGTCATTGCTAAAAAACCAGTTTATTTTTAAAATATATTATAGTGATATCATAACTTTTATTACACATTAGTAACATTGCGATCTTGTATGGTAATGTTAATTTATTTAGTTTTTAATGATGATAACCAATATACTAGACTAGAGTCTCTGAACATAGTGAATGAGAAAAGTAATCTGAGGATATTTTTTTAAACATTGTAAAAATATTTGAGATATTCAGATTTTTAATGAGATTTTTTTTTGTTACAGATGCCAAACGACTTATTGGTCGCAAATTCGAGGATGCTACTGTACAAGCCGACATGAAACATTGGCCATTTGAAGTGGTCAGTGATGGAGGCAAACCAAAGATTAAGGTAGCATACAAAGGTGAAGACAAGACCTTCTTCCCCGAGGAAGTAAGCTCAATGGTGCTTACAAAGATGAAGGAAACAGCCGAGGCATACCTCGGCAAAACGGTGCAAAACGCAGTCATCACGGTTCCAGCGTACTTCAACGACTCACAAAGGCAGGCCACAAAGGATGCAGGTACCATCTCTGGCCTTAACGTTCTCCGAATCATCAATGAACCCACTGCTGCTGCGATTGCGTATGGTCTTGACAAAAAAGGAAGTGGAGAACGTAATGTCCTTATTTTCGATCTCGGTGGTGGTACTTTCGATGTGTCCATCCTGACCATCGAGGATGGTATCTTCGAGGTAAAATCCACTGCTGGTGACACGCACTTGGGAGGCGAGGACTTCGACAACCGCATGGTGAACCACTTCGTCCAGGAATTCAAAAGGAAGTACAAGAAGGACCTCACTACGAACAAGAGAGCGCTCCGTAGGTTAAGAACGGCCTGCGAGAGGGCGAAGAGGACTCTTTCTTCCTCTACCCAGGCGAGCATTGAAATCGATTCTCTCTTCGAGGGTATCGATTTCTACACATCCATTACCAGGGCTCGTTTCGAAGAATTGAACGCCGATCTCTTCAGGTCCACCATGGAACCCGTCGAAAAGTCACTCCGCGATGCTAAAATGGACAAATCTCAAATCCATGACATCGTACTCGTCGGCGGTTCCACCCGTATCCCCAAGGTGCAGAAGCTCCTTCAAGACTTCTTTAACGGCAAGGAGCTGAACAAGTCTATCAACCCCGACGAGGCCGTCGCATACGGAGCCGCGGTGCAAGCTGCCATCCTGCACGGCGACAAGTCCGAAGAGGTGCAAGACCTGCTGCTGCTCGACGTGACTCCACTGTCGCTCGGTATCGAGACCGCCGGTGGAGTGATGACCACGCTCATCAAGCGCAACACCACCATTCCCACCAAGCAGACCCAAACCTTCACCACCTACTCGGACAATCAGCCTGGAGTACTCATCCAGGTGTACGAAGGCGAGCGCGCCATGACCAAGGACAACAATCTCCTCGGCAAATTCGAGTTGACTGGTATCCCTCCCGCGCCTCGTGGCGTTCCCCAAATCGAGGTTACCTTCGATATCGATGCTAACGGCATCCTCAACGTGTCCGCTGTCGAAAAGTCCACCAACAAGGAGAACAAGATCACCATCACCAACGACAAGGGCCGTCTCTCGAAGGAGGAGATCGAGCGCATGGTCAATGAGGCGGAGAAGTACAGGAACGAAGACGAGAAGCAAAAGGAAACCATCCAGGCCAAGAACGCCCTGGAATCCTACTGCTTCAACATGAAGTCCACCATGGAAGATGAGAAGCTCAAGGAGAAGATCTCGGACTCTGACAAGCAGATCATCCTGGACAAGTGCAATGACACCATCAAGTGGCTCGACTCTAACCAGCTTGCTGATAAGGAAGAGTATGAGCACAAGCAGAAGGAGTTGGAAGGTATCTGCAACCCGATCATCACGAAGATGTACCAGGGTGCGGGCGGAGCCCCCGGCGGCATGCCTGGTGGTATGCCCGGCGGTATGCCAGGCTTCCCCGGCGGAGCACCCGGCGCGGGCGGCGCAGCCCCCGGTGGCGGCGCCGGACCCACCATCGAGGAGGTTGATTAAACGAAACATTCCACACCACCAAGCAAGATCTTCTCAAGGTTAACGCCTCTGAATTGCAAATAAAATGATTGTAACTCATTCTCACTGGTTTTATTTATCCACTTGTATTGTTATGTAGGAATATAGCATATTAATAATTAGGAAGGTACAGAGACTGAATGATTTATGGAAACAAAATATTAAAAATTATAGTCTTGTTTGTGTAACTAATTTACTTTGACAGTGCAATACTACAGTAAAAATACTTTTTTTTTTCTCAACTTTGGCACTAAATTTTCGATCCAAATATTTTTATTTCATAAGGTTTAGGATCACTTCTATACATATATTAAAATTGTAACTAAGCCGAATCTGTACATTAAATATTTTTTGGAAAATCTTATTGAAATAAACATCGATACAGACGCCGAATCTATAGTTTTTACAATTTTTGTCTGTGTTACCGCATCAAAGAAAACCCACTGGAGGGATTTTGTTGAAATTTGGTATGGTGATAGCTGGTTATCCGGGTCAACATAGGATATTTTTACCGCGGAAAATATCTCATTTCTGAGAAAAAATAACTAGACTGCAATGTAAGAGGATACTAATATGTAAAACCTAAGAATTCGTCATCTGAACGCGGGCGGAGCCGCGGGCAATGCTAGTATGAGTATAAAATCGTAAAATTCTGCCAGATTTCGATGGAGCTTCAGGCACCATTTTGAAAAAACTTGGCCGATATCTCTGAAACTGCACTTTAGGGCAAAAGTTACTGAAACTATTTTTGTAGAGAAAAAAATTTCGCATCTTGTTTCCTGAATTTTTTTAAAAACCGTTTACGATTTATGGCTTATTTAATGAACCGGTTATTCTATCTCGGCCGGTAACTTAAAATATTGGTTTAATCAATAAAATACATCTTTATTTTTAAAGATCCAAATATTTAGAATTATCGTTTCTAATTTATAACATTGTGATTTCCCTCATTAAGTTATATTGAGTACTGAATACTTTATTTTGTGCCTGCATTGAGCCCTGAAAACGTCTACAAGATGATGTTTGTAGAATATTGATACCACGTTATAAGTATATAATATACTAATGCAACAACTGCCTCGGTGGTGTCACTACACTGCTAGCATGTACGGCTGCACACCCGGAGGTCCTGGGTTCGAGTCCCGGATCAGGCCAAGTTTAGTTATTGAGTCTTTTTGTATAGTAAGCCTCAGTAACAGCCCGGAGTTGGGAAGTTGGCGGTGTTTCACCGCCGTGCCTCGGAGAGCACGTAAAGCCGTCGGTCCTGCGCCTTAAATCTCACTGGTCGTGTGGAACAGTCGTCCCATCGGAGTATGAGAGTGACAGGAATAGAGAGTGCACCTGTGTCTGCGCGTACACTTGAGCACTATAATATCTCCTGCGCAGTTGGCTAGTCTCAATGAGATTGGCCGCCGTAGCCGGAATCGGTCAGGAGAATATCATCATCAATATACTAATATAAAGACTATAGTATATCTATTCCATACTAATCATGAAAACGAACCGAGGCTGAGTCGCTAGTAGATATTGGATAAAACCGAGTTATTAAATAAATAGTTATTACGAGTATGTTGATATAAGATATACCTGCAATTAAGTATATATGAAAGAATTATCTATTCGTAGAATTTTCCTTTTAAAGAGAAATAGCCTGGGCCAGTGTTTCCATATACGAGTATGTAAGACCAATTATGGTTAATTATATTTTTAATAACATAGAAATTGTCTTTTTTTTTATTAAACTAGGTATAATTGACTTAACAGTACATTTAGTGTTCTATTGAAGCATGTTTTATTATGGAATTTTGAGTCTCGCACCAATGAGATGTAATATCATTTTTAGCATGATTATATGTTAGATACGCATGTACTTGCGTTTTTTTTAGAATTGCATGTAAACTATTTCACACTGAATGCCTTTTAGTAAAGCTGTATGTGGGCCGTTAAATGCGAACTTATAATAAGAGAAAATCTTTAAGAAGATATAAGTCTTTGAAGATACGTTTGGCTCAGTTTGTAATGACCCTACTTGCTGAGCCAGCGGTCGCGGGTTCGAGTCGCGCTGGGGGCATTCATTTGTGTGATGAGCACGAATGTTTGTACTCCAGTTACGGATGTTTATATTTATAATATGTATGTATTTAAAGTTATATATGTGTAGTGTATCAACTATCTGGTATCCATAACACAAGCCTCGTAGCTTACCATGGAACTGGATGGTGTTGTGTGTTAATGTCCTGACATATTTATATTTATTATTTATTTATACGTCTTTTCTTTCACAAAAAGAAGCATATTTTTTTTCTGCTTTTAAAGACATATAGATAAGGGAAAATAATACTAATAACATATTTTCATACATTATGAAAGTAACACTCGTGTACAAATAACATTTATTTGGTTTCATATTCATCAACATAACATTTTGGCTTACGTAACAGCTAAATAATATAATTTATAATAAAATTTGTACAAAGGCAAACCATAGCACTAACATTATACCTCAAAACATAAAATCGATATTTTGTTAAGTTTTAACCTTGATCATAGACACAGTCGATTTTCAAATCTATACACCAACTACCAAGGTACAATACTAGTTAAAAAGTCCATTCGTCACCGAGTTGTTTTCAAGATTATCGTTAGATATTCTGTTCTAATTTGTACTTATAGGTACTTTGATTTGTCCGAGCGAGGGATATAAGAGTTAACCTTATGTTGTTATTCAATATCGTTTTCAATAGTAACAATCAAGATGTGTTTGTAAAAACTTTTGTTTTACAAGCAAATATATGTTTTTATATATTAAGCTGATTTAAAGACTTAACTGTGTCTACGATTGCTTCCTTAAGTTTAGCCGGTTCTAAGATATTATAAAATCACACACGCTCTTTTTAAATATCTTTTTTTTAATAAACAAAAAACCCGACTAAGCTCAAGGCAACAGGTTGTTTAACACATACATAAATAAATATGCCTCTATATCTAATATAACGTCGTTTAACAAATGTCGATCTTAAATATACCCAATATATTATTGGAGCTAACACTATCGGCAAAGCTTCTCTCTAGAAGCTTTAAGCACTTCGTTTCTAAAAATCTCAATTTATCAATAACCATTACCTAATTTAATCAGCTGGTAATATCGAATATTTCAAATATTTACATGGTCTGTATCACATGCAATAATAGGGTATTTGACTTTAACCATTTACTCTAAACTCTGAAAAAAAATAAACTAAATATATAAAAATAATAACTTTTTTTCACGTTATTATTTAAAATACGGTGCTATACAATATCACATCGCGATACACTATCCACTTCCACCAAAGCAGTGTCTTTTAAACTTTTATATTACAATTCATTCATTTCTAATAGTAATAATAATTAAAATATTTAAAAAAAAATATTCGCCAAATACCCACTTCGTACTGAATTTAGTTACTCTAGATTAAGTGGCTCCTTTATTTGAACTATCTATACTTAAAACCTGTTTATGAGCTATTACGGACTTTCAGAAATCTTAATCTATTCCAATGTGTACTAAAATCGCACCAAAAAGTAAATCAAAATGTATTGTAAATTCTATATTTCGATATGGCGTTCGGGGTTTGATGATAAAATAGGTTTGTGCTTATCATAAGCGTAACTAGAACTCGAAACTGAATCGGGAGTCAAGTGTCTGTCCATTCGTCACTTCACATACCTACGTTATCTCGAAGACTGCGGCTTCATGTCTGATGCCAACTGTCATGACGTCAAAATATTATAATAGTAATTTTTGGTAGCAATCTAGAATCTGTTATTTCTTATCTTCTCATTATATTTAATCAGGATAATACTACATTTTTAACACTATCGGGTAGAATATTTCGAAAATAATAAATTGTCTACTAACACTAAATTCACCTCAGTGATGATATGACCGATGTGGGTAAGTTAAGCCGCGTCCTAGACTTCATATATCTAAAAATGAATATATAAATTCAAAATAATAATAATTCGTAAAAAAACTTAGTATTATCCATGAATTCAACCAAATAATTTAACAAGCCGTCAAATAAATCAATATTACCCTCAAGTTATAATCAACCAACGCGAATCCATCACCAATGACCAATCACAAGCCGTGCATTAGTTACGCCTATGTCGTCTCATTGTCAGTTATTGCCTACATCGCACGTTTATCAAGTCTTCGTTCTCGTTTCGCGACATGAGTCTATATAACTACATCCAGGCGACGGCGGGCGCGCCGTCGGAGGACAGTGAGTCTATCGACCTGATGGTCGTAGACCTTTGCTGTCAGTAAAGTGAGGAGCTGGAACACGGTCCGTCCACACCTTGTAACTGCTGGTCCGAGTTAGTTACCAACTGGAATAAAGATTAGTCCAAATGATTTAACTCGTCAATTTTATTTTGTATCTTTTACATCTACATACAAAATGGCAAGTTTAAAAACTATTAACAAGAATTGAATTGAGAAATGGTAAACTGATAGACAATTTACGCCATGAATTTGAAATTCCATAATCGTTTGCGCAAATGGAAAACTCAATTTTAATTATCTAAGCGTTAGGCTTAGGACTTGTAATTTTTATATTTTTGGTTTTCTACTAACTTTACCTATTATCGATAATAGAAAATCAAGTTGTTCATCTGGGTTGTTCACTCTCAGCTCTGACCAACTAAGCTATTTCGTTTCTTACCTGTTTAAAAAACATACTCTGTAGGTTTACCAAATTCTATAAGTACATAAATAGAGGAGGATTTTTGGTGCCAACAACTGTTTTCTCTATATCATCTTATTTTTTAAGCTTTTAATATTTAAAACACAAGTGATGTACTTACTTCTCTAATTTCACAAACAGCCGGCAGTAGCCCATCGGTGGAGTTGTTCGGTGAGCGTGGAGACGGCGTCGGTGCATGCTTCGGTAAGTCTCGGCCCGCCGCCATTTTATCGTGCAACTGAGCGAGACGCATGCTCATCTGTCTCCTTTCTTTCTGCTCTCTTTCTCTCTCCCACCTCTTAGCGCTGTAACTCCGAATCGACGATGAGCTACTCTGCACCGAACTTAGACTTGGACGTCTCGAACCTGAGTGGAGATTTTGCATCATTTTGGTCGTCAATTTAGTGACAAATATTGTTGTGCTTAGATTAATAGCTTCTTCTACTGGATTTTAAATTGATTTAGTGTTTAAAGCGTTATTTATATAGTATTTTCACAATCCTTACTTACAAGCGTCAAACATGGAAGGTGAAAATTCTGTGGTAAAATGTTATTCAAAATAAAAATGAAATAGTATTCTTGTTTATGATTCAAATATATGTACATAAGATACGTTATTTAAAAGTTACTCATATTGTTAATGAACAATGAATAGAAATATCAATATGATCAGGAACAAACTTTTTGAAAAGGTCAACAATACTTTAAAAAATATTTTTTAACTACTTAAATTTAAATTATAATATATTACAAAAGACTTTTACCACGTGCTGACGAAGCATCCCATGCAACACACATGTGAAGACGGAAAGCGGAAGCGTCGTGCTTGGCGTGAAACTGAAGCATTGGCTAACCTTGACAATCTTTTGCCAAATACAAAAGGCGTAGCTAAAGAACTTAAATAAGCTTAAGCTACAAAAAAATGTAGCTTTAATATATTTCCAAAACTTTTCCTTAAACTTTAATCACAGTCTTCAAATTTTCAAATTGGATCAATTTTGCTGTATTGTGGTGTATTTAATCATTTGTAAATAACATAAATAAGAAAGTGATTAATGATAGTTTAAAGTGTTAAGCAATTTGTGCTTTGATTATATTGAATGTAGTGTTAAGAGTAGATAGTAAGTAAATAGTAATTAATGTAAAGGCTTACGCCCCCTTCAGTTTCGTAGACAAAACAAAAGCTGAAAGACACAAGAAGAAACAAGGACCATGGCCATCTTGCTCGCGCCACACGAAGAGCGTAATGCGTCTTGCGACTTGCACACCACTAATCAATTCAAACTAACCTGCACCTCACAAGTCGACTTTCTACAATCGATATCGTTGATAGATAACTAAAAAAAATATCTGAGAATGACATATTCTGGCGTGACATAATATGTAATTGACTTCGAAATGTCATTTTCATACATTTAATATTTTACCTCATGTTTAGTTTTCTATTAGCCATAGCGATTGTAAGTCTTCTTGTCTAAACTTCTGGACCCATTCTACATGCAAATGATATGAAACTATCACATACCAAATATGTAACAATAAATACTCATCATTACAATGTTCTGTTAAACTGGCAAGGAATACTCTGTAAATTATTGAATTTGAAATATTTTGAAAGATCACAATTCATAACCACTAGCGTACTTAATATAGACGAAACTACTTCAACCTTTTAGCTTAGAAAGACCTTTTTAACTAAGAAAGAGCAAATATTTGAAAACTCTCATCAATTGTCTCATATTATATAACAAATATTTTTAATAATTCAATATAATATCACTGATTGTTAAAAATGAATTGATAAGAGATAGTGCAGTCGCAGACCGTCGCTCGGTGGCCGCTAACACCAAAACGTGACATCTAACGGACACGAGCGACGTGGAACAACATGCGACCCCACGCTGACACTCCACGAATGCCTGCCATAAATAACATCAAAATCCCCTAATTTGTCTCTTTTTATCATAATATTTCAATTTGCTTAAAATTTTAATTGAATTCGATTAAACAATTATTTAATTTAATTTTATAAGTACTCATTCCACTTTAGTTAATATCAATTTATCATTTTTTTTTCAAATCATACTAAATAATATAACTATTTATCCCAATAGTTTCCCATTCACAATACATAACAAATCTATCACACCGGTTCATTAATAGTAGGCATTAGGGGAGGTCTAGGCGTACACCAAATCGTGCATAGAGGGCCGCGCATACATCATCCGGATCACCTTTGGCGGCGCACTTGGGCGGGTGCGCGCCGCCGTCCCTTACGGCCTTCAGGTGGCGCGAGATTAACAAGATGGCCGCCGTGCGCGCCGCACCTGCGCGGGACGCGGCCCGCCGCGACTCCCGCCGGGACTCCTCCAGCGTCCCGCTCGTGCAGCCGCTGCGGGATGACGCGCGGGACGACGCGCGGGTCGCGCTTAGCGTCCCACCTGTGTGTACATAGCATATATGAGTGATACTCATTCATTAAGAATATCTCACAGCGGTCTAACAATGCGATAGCGCATAAATAAACACGCAAACACGAGGGCACTTTCTATTCCTGTCACTCTCATACTCCAGTGGGACGAAAATTCGTCGATTAAGTTCGAAATAAATCGTCGATAAATTTCGTCGAAAGATCAGGCACAAGACTGACGGTTTTATGTGCTCCTTGAGGCACTTTTTCGTAATTAATCGTTGAGTGGAGAGTTTACTCAGTAAAGGTAACAATCCTTAAATCTAAATTGAGATATCTTCATGTGTAGGTATATGAAGAAACACTCGTAGAAGTACTTCTTTATTTCTGTAAACTGAATAGATGGCATTACAAGCCATATTTATTCAATATGAACAGAGATATAACTTTATTTCTGTTATAGAAATTATTCTATTTACTTACATTTTCGATTGTATTTATGTTAGCCAAATAGGCTAATCTTAAATATCTACTAAAAATTCTAATAAATAGGAATATTAAAGGTAAGATAAAATACTTTCTTATTATTTAGCGGATTTATTTTGATTTTTGGTTCACGACGTTTCGAATGCTTTACAGCAATCAGGTTCACCGGAGAGACTAAGGTTATAGACGTCTCAAAGGCGCTATACACTTGTTACAGACAGTGCCCACCCACTATTTTACAAAAATGATTTTAATAATTCAAAAACTCCAAGATAAAATTCCAAGATCTCACCAGTGTCATTAAGCGAGTACAAACAAGGCGGCGTGAGCCTTGCGTCGGCGAGATGCGCAGGGTGGTACCTCGCCTTCGTGTACAGGTGCAGGACCATGCACAGCAGCCCCGCCAGCACGAAGATGCCCGACGCTACTCCTAACAGCGTGGGCATGTCGGCTGTCAGCAGGACGAGATCTGGAAAGTTGAGTGATATGACAATGTAAATTGTCATAATACTTCCTTATATTTACGCGAATATTTGACATTTTACATAAAACTATATTTTCGGATTTTTTCGCGGATTTATTTTGATTTTACAGAACAAATATGTTTTTCTCAACTAGTAAATTACCCTCATTTCGCACGGGTGCTTCCCTAAATTCGTTTTAAATGTAAATATGTAGTAATTTAACCTTTTAAGACCTACAATTTTCTTGTACATTGTTATAATGTACGAGTATCTCTTAAGGTTTAGTCAGCGTTAGCTTTATTTTCTAAGGACGACTCGACAGAATCAGTTATAGTGTTTTCCCGAGGGAATTAAAGATTTTCCTGTTGTAAAAGGTATCGTATATGTTGACCTATGTAATAAGTTATCACTACTAAAAATTTGATTAAAATCACTTCAGCACATTTTGCGTGAAATGCACACAGGTATACAGACATAGGACAACCACAAAAATATTAAAAATATTTCATGTACATATTTCGCTAAGTTATTATTTTATTATATGTATCTATAAATGATAATATTTTATATATCTACCTTCCGTGCAGAAAATGCGCTGTGTGGGCCTCGAGTGGCTTGTGGTGTGGTAGCCAGAGTCGCATTGGCAAAACGCGTTATGATTGACTTGGACACATGATGCGTGCAGGTCGAAAGCTCGACATGTCTGTTGATAGAAACATTGCTCGCCCAATTTCTTTGCTGGAATCAAAAAATATGACATTATTATAACTGTAAAAATAAGAAGTTTGTGATATTTTGAATAGTTGCTTACATGATGTGTGAAATCGATATACTTCAGATCAGGATAAATTTTTTCTTCTTTATCAAGAATAAAAAGTTTTTTTTTGTATTTTTTTGAAATATCAGTCCAATGTTTATGATTTTCCTAAAGCTTCTTTATTGGAATGCAAAAAACAGACAGATGAACGTATTTACTAATAAATTTAGTAAGGACTAGTAATTTTCGATTAAGAAGGATATGTAGAGGAATTTACTTATTTCTATTTTACCATGACAACAATTTGAGAGCAATTTTGGACAAGTTTCCTTACATATTAATAGAGGTTGTCTTACACACTGCTGCAAAGTTGAATTCGCATTAGTGCTTTCGTAATTTGCTTATCACAGAAATAGTTTATCCGTGAATGCATCTAACCACCTAACACGGGTGACCTGTCAACAACACTGCCCGCACTCAAGTAGGTCACGCTGAGTGTAATTTAGTAACTGTGACCCTAAAATGGCAATTAACCTAGCACGAATTTGCTGTTGGAAATAATGATATCATTTATATTGATGAATTTGTGGTTCGAAACCAGAGTCAGTCTCAGTGTAAAGTAAACTTCGAAAAATGTTCCTAATTTCATCTAACGGATTTAGCGGTTTGGTCATGAAAATATAATAACCAAATAAACTTGCGCAATTACAGCGTTATTACAGAATTTTATTATATGTGTAGACTAGCGACTCACCCTCGCTTTGCTCGGGTTCGTCCCTAGGTACATTTTAAATTAAAATTGATATAGTATGTTATCCTTAAGAGATAGACATATGCCATCGAGGACTTTTCTGTAGACCTAAATAGGATACATAATTCCACCATACATTATTTTGTTATATCTCAAAGGTTTTAGGCAGCGTTTTCGTTCAAAGCTCCCAGGTGGCTTATTTTTCCGATACCTCCAACAAATATTTTAGCCAATGTATACAAAAACTTAACAAATTATATACTAAAACCTTCCTTTTGAATCACTCCGTTATCAAAATGGGTTGCGTAGTTTTAAAGATCTAAGCATACTTAGGGACAGACAGACAGCGGGAAGCAACTTTGTTTTATACTATGTAGTATGTAGTGATATAGATTGTAAGATGTTGAGTAAGTTCAGGTACAAAGTGACCATCGGTCATCAATTCTGCGCTATTCATATATATCAGTTGTCACTTACGTTTCGCACAACCCTTAGCAACCCCCAACGAGACGGGATGTTTGGGGTCGCACTGGCAGGAATTACTCCGCGGCTCACAGTACACGTGCAACAGACGGGAGTCGCATTTGAATTCACACGGAGAACCCAAGTACATGCCCTTCTCTGAAAATTAAAGAATTACATTTTATTTCTAAATATTCATCGTAAAACATATTTATTTATTTTACATTGTTCATTAATTAAACTTATAATTAAAAAAAAATATTAATAATAATAAAAAATTATGTGCATATCATTAAAAACTAATTTATGGAGATATTTGGTTCACAAATGGTTCAATTCAATTATTTGTTGAACGAATTTTAGGCGTTCCAGATTACTAAATAATGATTTGCTAAACATTTTGCATCTGTTATAGAACAACTCTTTGCCAAATTGTTTTGTGTGAAATGGGTTGTGCTCATGAAAATTGTAAATGGTACTGGTAACATTTTACCCGAAGTTGTTAAAGCTGTGATAGTTGAAAATTTATTTGCTTCCAAACTACTGTCAGATTTAAATGTTGGATTTGGTGAACTCGTACAGATGAACTTATATATATATATATATATATATATATATATTTAAAAGTTAGATATATATATATCTCAATTATATCTTATGTTAAAAACATATATTTTGACAAAATTTTCTAGGTCTATATTGTATCAAAAACTGTTATGTAAAAAAACTTTTAAAATTATATAGAACGACTAGCGACTCACACTCGCTTCCCTTGGATTTGTTCCTTCTTACTTTTTAACGTTTAGTATAGATTTCTCAGACATGACGTATTTTCCCACAGTGAAAAGTATCCTATCTGTTGACCCGGATTCGCTATCATCATACCAAATTTCACCAAAATCTGTCCAGTGATTTTTCCGTCATACGTTCAAAAACAGATAGAAAGACAGACAGACAGAAAAAAATCTAAAAGCTATAGATTCGGCCTCTGTATCGATAAGATCTATTTCAATAAGATTCTCCAAAAAATATTCAATGTACAGATTCGGCGTAGTTACAATTTTATTATATGTATAGAAATAATAGATTAAATTTAATGCTCTCGCATATTTCGATAAGCGCTTGTCATATTGAATGTCGAAATACTCAGACAAATCATCATAAACCTGCGGTCTCGAAGTTGTGTATCTAGAAAATGTTTTACAGCAGATTATGTGATAAATATAAGAAATATTTGAATATTATTTTACGAGCACATATTCAGCTACAGGGCTATTAATCATACGTTATGGATGTTCACCTATCTGTAGACTTTCCTTGTGTGAAATAAATCTTCAGTACAAATCATAAGCCCGATAATAATTTGAAACGGCTATAAAGAAATTTTTTCCCCGACTTCAAAGAAGAGGAGATACTCAATTCGGTTGTATGTTTTTTTTGAATGTATATTATATTCAGTTTTCTTTTATTTATACTTCCACCACTCTTTTAAATTACCAGAAGATAATTTGTGGTGGATTAGATAAGAATGGACCAATTAGTTACACTAAGGTGATTTTGAAGTCAGTGTTGTACCTTACTTAAAAACTGTTATAGAGTTGCATTTAACAAGTACCTACATTTACATGCATAATTCACGTTATGTCTAGCAGACACGCGATATTTAAAATATAAAATATTGTTGTTCTTCGCCTTCATTGTTATTCCTTGTTATTCTGAATTTAGATATTTTTTAATTTAAGATTTCGGGCTACAGTTTTTACAAAAGAAGCCACTGGTACTAGTTACCAGAAATCAGATAGAAATCTTGAAGACTTTTAAGTACTTAATAAATCTAGGCTAACCTTAATGTGTTGGTGCTACCTTGGTACTACCAACCTTGTTTGGGTTGCCTGAGGTCGAATCACTTTATTAGGACAGGGTCACCATATTTCTTTCTACTTGATACAATTTCCTGTCTAACTTTTAGGAAAAACTCTTCGTGTTGTACCTTAATGTATCATATTTATTTTAGTATAAATATGTATGTATGTATGTACATAATACATATATTTTGATCTAGAATTAAGGTGACCTAATGGTTATTAAGTAAGGGTAGTAAGAATGGTGCAATTGTTATAAGAAATCTCTACACAAAACATTATACTAAATGTATGTAGTTATCTTTACAAAAACTAATATTAAAAAAGAAATATATGTATTCAGCCCTTTTTAACGTCTCACTGCTGGGCACGGGCCTCCCTTCAATACGAGGGGAATCAGGCCATAGTCCACCACGCTGGCCAAGTGCGGGTTGGCGGACTTCACAAGAAATACTGAAATCAAAATCATTTTCTCAATTAAAATATTATAGGCAAATATTTAGTCCTATTCTGATCAAATAGAAGCAGTGAGCTGTCAAGATATCACAAGGTCAAGGTGGCGTCGCGACAGCTAGTGACGACGTGAAAGACTATGTTACCCATCAAAGAGACACCATTTTCATTATTCCATGACAGAAACAGCTTTAAATTCGTAGTGAAATAAACCTCTAATGTATATTATTCAAAAAATATCACTTGGTCCTTCGAGCCAGTTATGTTGTAATTTAGAACAGGTTTAAAAAAAATATGCACCAGGTGTTTTTTAAATATCAAGATAAAACAATAGGTTATATATTTTCTCGAAGAAGCGAGAAACATGCTTTAGGTCACTAAGGCGCTTTGTCACAGTACTTTGTATTCTTAGTTTGCCCTTAAGAGGCGCAGAGGTCAAACGGCAATTTCTTTATGTAAACTATGGAGGCCTAATCTTTACACTACACTTGGTTATTCAGGTAAATTCTAGTGAGAAATGAGAAATGTTTTGTAAAAGTAACAAATATACGTACAGCTATGTAGAAATATTTAAAAGGTTTGAGTATTTTGTTCAATTATAAATATGAAAGTGAGTTTGTAGTTTGTTTAGCAACGACGGAGGTGTTTTTTTTTATCTAGAGACACAATTACCGGCACTTAACCACCATGGTGGACTATGGCCTGACCCCCCTCTAGTTTTCCTTCAGGGAGGCCAGTAATGGGACTTTAAAAAGAGCTGAATGCATACACTGACAATATTTATAGCGAAAGCTGAATCAGCAATATATAATAAGGCAGAATTTTTGTTAGCCATCGGTTCGCATAGTTGTTAGGCATGTAATTTTAGAATTAAAGTGAGCTTAAAATTTTAACTAACGTCGAATATTCCTTAATTATGTACTGTAAACTGATAACGCTGTCAAAGTTAGATGTCTTCTAACTTGAAAGAGTTCTCGAAGTTAAGATGACAAAGTTATCTTGTAACAGACTAGCTGGAGCCTTTTACTTTGTATTTGCGTGGCCCTGACATTGAATTACTACACGAGTGAAAGCGCACAGATGACCTTCTGTACTTACCTATATAAGTATGTATTATACATTATAGCGAAATATCATTCACTAATTGAGTAGGAAATAGGAATCCCAATGGATTTGGATCTGCTGAGAAGATATTTTTGGAAGTTCATCCCCAAAGAGTAAAAACAAGGGGGGTTGGTTTGAGTGCGTGTATAAATTTGTTATTTTTACAGTACCAGTGAAGAAATAATATTTCTGATTAAAATTAACTATTTTTAATAAAAGTTATAGATACAAACTACGTCTTGTAAGAAAGTGTGGTACTTAGGATCGATTAATTAAACATAAATAAACTATGAGAGTGAAGCCACGAAGCAACGCTAGTATACTCTAAAACACTTTTATTATTTCGCAAAAATATGTTTTTCAATCAGAAAGTATCAGCGAACAGCGATTACAATTGACATAGAAAATGTAGTGACAATATTCTATATACATTTTCGTCCAATTTCACGACAATGCTTATTGAATCTCTAATGATTTACTTCGTCTTGTCTAAATTGTGTATATTTTTTTAATTTTTAATTTTATATCCCAGATATTTAAGATAGTGTTAAAATTAAATAGACGCGTCAATTTTGTTTTTCTTTTGTATTTCATACAAAAATCTCACTATTACACTAATTAATTACTATGTAGCAGGCCTATGTTGAAAAACCAACAAACACATTTTATTCATATTAAGTATATAATTCATATTAAGTGTGTAAGTAATTAAATCTGCTAAAAGTAATTAGGATACGGCCTAACTTTTGTGTAAAAGATATAGTTTCAAAGATATTATAAAACTTTGGAGACTCTTCACTTTAAGAGTGATTTCGTATAACAATCTCTTTGAAGGATTTTCTATAGAAAATGTTTAATTATTTTTGTACCATATAACGTAATCACACTCTAAAAGGCATCAAGATATTGTAGATTCAGTATCATCATTTACAAAAGAAACGTAAATATATAGATTCTACTTATGTATGAGTATACAATCGTACCATCATCGGATATCGTCATTTATACATATAATAAAGTTGTAACTAAGCTGAACCTGTACATTAGATAATATTTTTTCGAAAATGTTTTTCTCGATATCTGTATCGATCTGTATCGATAATAAACATTATTCTGAATCTGTATCGATAATAAACATTATTATCGATACAAAGGCCGAATCTATACTTTTTAGAATTTTTGTCTGTCTTTCTGTTGCCGAATCACGGAAAAACCACTGGAGGGATTTTGATGAAATTTAGTATGGTGTTAGCTGGTTATCCGGGTCAACATATAGGATACTTTTTACTGCGGGAAAATATCTCATTTATGAGAAAAAATGCAAAAACTGCAATGTAAGAGTATACTAATCTGTAAAACCTAAGAATTTGGTTTTTGGTTATGTGAACACGGGCGGAGCCGCGGGTAATGGTAGTGTGGCATATAAATATGTCGGCTGAGTCAATGTGGACAATTTCTAATAAACGTTACAGTAAATCTTCCCTCTATTCTTTCACTTTTTCTCGCTTCGCTCGGAGCGTCCCTAGATGCTGAACTGTACTGAACTGGTCTACGCTACTTCATAGGTCATTCAGACTTCATAGTCTATTCGTGTTTTAAATTTCATCAAAATCCATCCAGCCGTGTCAGCGTGAAGGAGTTATATATAGAATATATGCATACAAACTTCTACCTTACTCCCATTTATTTAAAGATTTTTTCGGTTATTCATAATGAATTTCATATTTATTATGTTCTAAACTCACACCACCCGGCTTCACTACCTTTAAGCTATAGATTAATATTCTAAATCTTTACCAAAATAATAAATATTTTATGGCACTTCCGACCCCTAAAATACCTCCTTTGGTTACTTCGCTACGTTGGAATAAAAGACACACTCATGTATAATACGTACGAATTGAAAAATCACCTGCTATATCCTAATATTCGTAGTAACTTTGATTTTTTCCAATAAAAAATTACATAAATATATATAAAATTAATGAAACATATATTGCAATCAAGTGTACGTAGACTAGACGGTAGACAGTGAGACCATATTGGTCGGCGAACAAAGGGGCGGAAGTGGCGGAAGCGGAAGCGGCGACGGAAGCTCTGCCCACGAGGACTTTCAAGTTTTCCTTCATACAATAAGGTCTAGCTTTATTTTAAATTCTACCTTGAACGCGAAGATTACAATTATATAAACCCCCAGAGTCGAATGGATTAGGCAAGAAGCTCTTCGTCGTCGTCAACAAGTGTTTTTAGTTAGGTCAATAAATATTAGATACATTATACACATAAAAATTTTATCTTTATCTGTAGTTTCCAAATAGTAATTAGGTTTATTTATTCATTCAAGTATTTTATTTCTGTATAATTTCTCCAACCCTGAGAGTCGTAATTGGCTATAAAACGCGAAAGGAATACAAACCAAACTGGTGGTTTCAGATGTAAGTGCGTCCAAAAAAAAAAATAAAAAAAAAAATTAAATTATACATCAATTGCTTGATCAAAGAGCAAACAAACTATAAAAAGATTGTCGTTGGTCTCCTCGTTTGTATTTGCTTTCCTGAACAGCTATACTGATCGTAACATTATTAAGTTGTGAAAGGCTACTTTTTCTTCTCGTAAAAGTAAGAAAAGTTTTATTTAGGATTTTTGTTAAGAGGTATAGTGTGCGTTGTAGTGAAATTATTCATATAAAAAAAAAATTAAAAAATCTTTCGAAGTCGGTGTACTTTGATTTATCTGGCACCGACTACCAAAATATCTGATTTTTTTATAAAACATTTTATTTTTCCATTTTTTGTGTAGTCATAGTAGTAGTAAAGTTTTTTTTTAATTTCAGTAGGTGAAAAATCATTCATCCCCTATTTCCTACACATAAGGGTTGTTTATTTTTCAAATTTAAATGGGACCAACTTTGACGTAAACCCTGTCCAATAAAAAAAGTCATTGAAATCGGACTACACTGTAAGAAAATGAAAACAAAATACGTGTGGAATTGAGAATCTCCTCCTTTTTTCGGCACTTAATTATTTAATATTATGTAAGTATTTTAGTTTAATTTTATAGGTCAGTTGGTAGGAAACATCACAAGATAGTGTTAACATTATATGTAACAGTTATATTAAATAAAAACTTAAAAAAACCGACTTCCAGGCACTAAAATGTAAAAAATAACTAAACGGAAGTTTTCATTTAGAATAGATACCTAATCAGATATTTTCGAAGTCGGTACCAGCCGATGCAAAGCAAATCTAATATATCGATAACGTAAAATACATATTTACCTATTAGATATTCATATCTTAAAATATTGTAGGCTGGGTAATACATAAAAAAAAAGAAAAAAAAAAGATTCCGACGAATTGAGAACCTCCTCCTGTTTCTGGGAAGTCGGTTAATACGTAACTATGACTTCTGATGTAAAAAGATCAATATGATATTGCTCGTTATAAAAGCTGTAATAAAATTTATTAATTGAATATTTCCGCAATAATGAAATGGCCGCCCATAAATGTATATCAATTTAATTGAATCCCCAAAACTTTGTGACGGTTGTAATTTAATATTCGCTGGATATATTTAAATCACTTTTCCCATGTAACGCAAATCTCAATGCCATTTGTTATTAAGAAAATGTATTTTGGTAAGATATTTTTCTATTATTCTTGTAATCTGAGAACTGATAGGGCGTTGATGATCAAATTTTTCTAAGAATCCATTCAAACAATGCTTGAAGTATTCTTAGAAATGTTTTACTTGTGCATGAATTAAGTAGTATTCATTGTAGTTTTTTTTCTTCCATAAATATATATTCTTTTATCGGGCACACAGTCAACTTTCAAAATATGTAAAGAAAAGACCAAATCGTATGACATAATTTTTTTTTATTCCGAGGCGTAAGCGCTTATCGATACCCTTCCTTCCAAAATAATATTCCACCTCCAAGGTTAAAAAATAATTATTTTTAAGTGATTTCGAAATTGGTGTACCTTTTTAAAAATCAATTATTTTTATAGAGACTGTTCTTGGGTCAGATAATGACATAGGCTGCTATTCTATTGTATATTTTGTACTCTATATTTTCCATTAAGATTGAGAAATGTTCTCACCATTGTCTAATTATCCATGTTTTCGCTACATCCCTAGAGTTTTCGCGAAAATTTGAATTATGAAATCATCCTACGACATATAGATCATTACATGAAGTAGTTTTCGTTGAATTAAAGTCTTTTACAATAAGTAGCCTACTTATGGAGTATGTTATAATACAATAAAAACCACCATTTAGCTTTTAAGCTTTGCTTTTCTTTCCCAACTGAACAAAAAGCCACGTTACGATGTCAAAGATGAGCGAAAATCCAATTCAATTCCGGATGAAACCATTACATGGTGGTCGTAACAAGCCAAATCTCATCTTTATACCGGTTTATTTATTCAAGGGGGTTAGGCAGAGGCATTTTACGTTTCATTTTATTATGCATGAGGTATTGTGCATGTTATTAGATTGGTACATATCTTTACGCTTTTATTAGAAAGGATTTTCATTAATTTTTAGTTATTTTTTTTATTTCATAATATTTTTGATTTGTTTTGTTTTATAATATATATTTTTGAAAATGTTGCTATAATAATTATTTAAGTTAATATAGCATTTAAAAAAAAGTATTTATTCGAATTTTTTCGCGGATTTATTTTTAATTTTTGGTTCCCGACGTTTTGAATGATTTACGGCAATCATGGTCACGGGAGAGACTCACCCAAAACTCATTGTTATTTAGCACCAGTATTTTAGTAGTCGCTCACATGATCATGATTGCAGTAAAACTATCAAAACGATCGCGACCGATCAAACAATCAAAATAAATCCCCAAAAAAATTCGAAGAGATATTTTTATTTAAAATCTCAAATATTCGCGTAAATCTAAGAAAGTATGATATATGATCAAACGAACTTCGCAAGTAAAGTTCGACCTATACTTCTTCGCTTCATTCGAAGATATGATATAACCAAGTACTCCTTTTAAGCTAAAACGTAGCTTTCGCACATATTTAAGAGATTTTTTAAAAATGGATAAGTATATCGATTTTAAAATCAATTCGTTACTCGCTAGTGTCTACATCCCTATTACTCAGTGCCGTTCGTAAATCTAAGAAAGTATTAATATAAGCATATTAGGAATACTAAAATGCTTTTTATTATAATAACAGGCATTAATTCGGCCACGGCGTGGGATTAATGCCCAATTTCGGGTATTCTGTAAAATCTTTTAAGTTATGCAAAAGGTTAATTTTGCTACTAACTGTAGCAAAATTAACCTTTAACCTTACTATTTGTTTTTCAAATAATTGCTTATTTGAGCACACAATTTTATCTAAAATCGCCTAGCTGTTTCAGCTTGATTGAAAAACTAATATACACTCATACAAACTTTATTAGCAGTGCGATATTATAAATTATTGTACTCCATATAATAAGAAACCTTGAAATAAACAAATAAAACCGAAATTAATTTACTTATGCTACATTGGTCACTGGAGTAACATTTTCTTGAAAGTCTTACATATATTTTCATTCCACTTGTTATATAATTTTTAAAGGAACTGGTGTTTTGACAGACAGAAAAATATGTACTCTATAAAGGTTTGCAGGAACCGGCAGTGGTAGGCCAGTGGTAACGAGCTCGCTTGGGAAACCGATTGAAGCGGGTTCAAATCCCAAGTCTCGCACCTTTGATATTTTCATGTGCGAATCAATTCCAATATGATTCCCATTTGTCTTACGGTGAAGGAAAAACGTCGTGAGAAAACCTGCATGTCTTAGCAAACCTAGCAAGTTTTCGAAAAACATGCAAATTCGAAAAACAAGTCCGCCAACCCGCACTTGGCCAGCGTGATGGACTATGGAGTAGTCCCCCTCGTATTGAAGAGATGCCCGTGCCCAGCAGTGTGACGTTAAAAAGGGCTGGATAATACTAAAATATACTAAAGGTTTAAATAAATTAAAGAATATTTAAATAATTTGATTTAATATAGAACGGTTTTTAATATCAGTGAAAGTTTAGTTTAAAATATAGATAAAGAAAGATAGATGAGTTCTTGAAAGATAAGCTGGTGTCAATGTTAAAACGTCATCCGCGACCCCACTCGAATCGATTTGCAGCCGAGGTCACGGTATAATGCTTGCAATTTAAAATTAAAATCATTGTGATCATCGTGCATTATAGCATATTATATTAATAAAATAAACTGAAGTCGATCATGGTCTGACTTCATGGCATATTTTCCAAAAGAAAGAGCAAAATTATGATGAAACGTTTGGCTTAGTTTGTAGTGACCCTACTTGCTGTGTCAGCGGTCGCGGGTTCGAATCCCGCTATTTATTATACTAGTGTATCTGTGGCTTAGCTTGCATTGGCTCACGATAGAAAAAAATAATTTTAATTCAAGATATAAGCGTACCAGTATTCCAAATTTATGCCAAAAAAATTGTAACCGTTTCGTATGAACATGAGCTAATTACACATCCTTATGTGTTTTTTATAATATTGACACAAAATCAATCGCCTTGTTGCGTCGATATACTTTTACCTATTCCGTCCCTCGTGACCTCACATAAAGCCTATGAACATGGACGAATTTTCGTTCATGCCTATGAATTACTTATTAGAATCTTAAATAAGAAGCCCTCGAGTTAAGTAATAGAAGACTTCTAACTTCTTTATCGATGTATTTTCTTAATTGAGTCTATGGAATGTTTCGATTATTATTTACAACTAGCATTGCCCGCGGCTCCGCCCGCGTTCAAATGATCAGAAACCAAATTCTTACGTTTTAAATATTAGTATACTCTTACAATGCAGTTTTTGTATTTTTTCTCAGAAATGAGACATTTTCTCGCGATAAAAAGTATCCTATAGGTTGACCCGGATAACCAGCTATCACCATACCAAATTTTATCAAAATCCGTCCAGTGTTTTTTCTGTGATGCGGTAACAGACAGACAGACAGACAAAAATTCTAAAAACTATAAATTCGGCCTCTGTATCGATAATAATGTCTATTTCAAAAAGATTTTCCAAAAAATATCTAATGTACAGATTCGGCTTAGTTACAATTTTATTATATTTATAGATGTATCGCGATTCAACACAGTGTTGTTTTAAATGATATGTTGTTTGCTGCAAAATTACATTTTAAGGTTCCCTAGCCAAAAGCCTTTATAATTTTACACCTGTCCGTATGTCACGGCTATTTTAATCCTCCGATTAAACTTTTATTATTTATTATCTAGTACTAATGGGCTATATAAATTAATCTAAATAGTGGAAGATGGTAAGTGTCTCGTGTTGGAGGATGGAAATTCTATACTTAAACTTTTATTCCATACATAAATGATATAACTAAACGATGAAAACTAAATTTTCGGGACATACAACTTTTATTCTTATTAAATAAACCGTTAAAATTAATCATATTTTTTAAATAAGAAAATCTTTTTGTTTTTTTTCGCGGATTTATTTTGATTTTTGGTTTCCAACATTTCGAATGCTTTACATTTATCGTGGTCACGGGAAAGTCTCCCTGTCGGGAACCAAAAATTAAAATAAATCCGCGAAAAAATCCGAAAAGATAGTTTTATTTCTAAATGTCAAATATTCGCGTAAATCTAAGAAAGTATAAAATAAACCATATTTTTAAGTATAAATGATGACATCCAATTTTATGTTAAAATATATTCAAAAGTTACTACTGCTTAAAGTGAAAGGCTACTACAATCTGAAATAGAGAAAAATTTAAATTGGATTTATGGTTTCAGAGACTAGCGTCAAAGAATAATTAAAAAATTTTACTTGATATATTAGTGAAGATAATGTTCACTGGTAGGTAAAATCAGAAATATTTTTCCCTTAAAAATAAGATAGAGTTAGTTTGAGTAAAGTTTAATAATATAAATTAACTTACAGTTAGTTATACAAGTTAATTATATAGGCAGTAATTACGTCTAGTGCTTGACTTGTTTCACTACATCAGTGGTCATTGGTTCAATTTTGATACGAATAAATGTTAAAATTCATTTTAAATATAAAAATAATAACTTTAGTCTCGAGTTAGATTCAAACTATTAGAAGTTTATATCAAAAATTAAAGTAAGTATTACTCAAAAAAGTTTTTGGATATGACAGTACACACTTTCACGACATCGATGTAGACTGACGTTTGCCATTGGTATTTCTTTGTCCAATCTGACTTCACCTAAGAAATTGAATAAATTCTTTAAACGTGTCAGCAACATCTCAGGTGGATAATGATATACAACGTAAGGTCCTAACCACTAACGATCTCGTTCAGATATTATCCGCCGTATCCAAAACCGGTCGGACATTATTTTTTTTTAATTCAATTTTTTTTATAGTTTCATTGATTAAACTAGAAAAGGTTCGATTTTAAAACAAGAAAAATATATTTAAGTTAATTTAGAAAGCGTTGTTTGACAAAATCATTAATGAAATTTTATTATTAATAATATTACGCATTCTTCTAATATATTTCGTTTGTATGTAAGTATTTAGCCCTTTTTAATTTCCCACTGCTGGGCACGGGCCTCCATTCAGTAAGAGTGGAATCAGGCCATAGTCCACCATGCATGCTGCATGCATACAAGTGTAGGTTGGCGGACTTCACATGTCTTTCGAAAACTTGATAGGGTTTTTTAGACATGAAGGTTTATTCCTCACGATGTTTTCCTTCACTCGTACAGGAAAATATCAAATCTTTTTATGTTAGCTAATCACACTGAATCTAGCCATGTACGCAGGTGATATTATTGTGCACAAGTGTGTGCCCGAACACATAAGATCTCTCTATTACTTCATTCTTTAAGTCCAATAGGACGATACTTTTACATGACTTATGAGAGATCAGGCGCACGACAGCTAACACAGTCAACTTCGCAACTTCGGGCTTTTTTTTTGAGAATTTTCAAATTCCTAACAGAAAAACTCAGTAACTCTTCTCAACCCGACCTAGGACTCGAATCCAGGACCTCCGGATTTGCAGCCGTACTTGCTACTGCACAAACTAGACCAACAAGGTAGTTAAATTGGATTATACCTAGCAAAAGAATGCCATTGGCATGAGGCCACTATCAAAGACATTTATGTAATACAATATTGGACAAAGATATTTGACAAAATATTCCACCCTAAGGGCTAAAACAACGTGACATGGTACCATCATTCTAAATATGGAAATGACGTAAGCTAACGGTGTATGAGTAGAATAATATAATATGTAGATTATACATATATTTATCAGTTTTCTATTAGCGATATCGATTGTTGACAACTTCTTTAAGGTGACTTTGGGTTAGCCCAATAACGTGTTTCTTAGGACTTATACCTTGCGAGTAGTGCCGGATTTAACTTTAACGCTACCCCTGGGCATAGTAAAAAATGCTGTCCTATTATCGAAATTTTGAATAAAATGTTGAAAGTTCAAAATTTTTTAATCATAATTTTTTTGATAAATGCAAAGAATTAAATTTTAAATCATATCAATTTTTTGAAAAATGTACTTACTAGTTAATCTTTTTTTATTTCTCATTTTTTGTAAAACAAAAACCGTATTTTCGATAACGCGTAGAAAAAAAATTTTCCCACCCTCCGAATGTTGTCGCCCCTAAAAATGTTATAATATTACAATGGTCATATTATAAGTTTCCATGCAATTTACATTTAGAAATGTAAATCGCATGTTTATTTATTTAATCAGGATTTTACTGTGTAATGCTAATTAGCGTTTAACATTTAAGGAGTAGGAAATAATTTATTAATAATAATTGCTCATTAAATTTTCAAATTTTTTTTCGTGGTTATTGTGAGGAAATCTACATGTCTGATAGAATGTAGCCTGTTTTCGTAGGACATGAAGTCCACCAGCTTCCATTTGGCAAGCGTGGTGGATTATGCTCATTCCACACATTAGAGGGAAGTCCGTGCCTCATAATAGGATATCAATAGTATAGTAATAATATAAATTATATATTACATTTATTTTTGTATACAGCGTATGTTTATATTCAGTTCACGCAAAACATGACGCTTTAAATGGAAACGCTTAGAATGTGTTCTTTAGAGTGTACATTTTCATTTATTCCATTGTAATTGCTAATGATTTAATTATACTTTGGCTGTCATAAAAACCAATGCTAGTTTAATAAAATATATTACACTAGCAGTACCCGCGTCTTCACCCACGTTCTAATTCCGATTGCCATCAAACTTCACAGTATCATCTGCTGGGCTAATCTGAATGTTGCCTAAAAATTTCATAAAAATCGTTTCAGCCGTTTTAGAGTACATACATACATACACACACACACACACACATATATATATATATATATATATATATATATATATATATATATACACACACATATATACATTAAGTGTATTTAAGTGGATGGTCGATCAGTATGCTAGGTACTAGATAGCCCCCTTGTGCGTGCCCCGCTTCTGCTACTCGTGGGTCAAGCTGTGATGTAACATTTTATTGTGTAACAGTAAGCATGTCCTTATATATAGGACATAAAATGAGGATTTTAAGTTATTTCTGTACTTTTTTTTGCCGTGTAAAACTAAGTTTAGCTATGTTATCTATAGATACATATAATAAAATCTTAACTCAGTCGAATCTGTACATTAAATATTTTTTGGAAAATCTTATTGAAATAGTCATTATTATCGATACAAAGGCCGAATCTATAGTTTTTAGAATTTTTGTCTGTATGACTGTCTGGAAATGCAAGACGAGAAGACCACTGGACAGATTTCGATGAAATTTGGTATGAAGATAGCTGGTTACCCGGGTCAACATAAAGGATACTTTTTATTGCGGGAATAAAAACTAATCTTAAAACGTAGGGGAGAACGCAAGCGGAGTGAGAGTGAGTCGCTAGTTTTATTATATATAGAAAAATGAATGAAAAATTCTATCAATTATTGATTTTCGTTTGCTATCTCTTTTCTAATACATCATCAAGTGACCACAAGCATGATACTTTCTTAGATTTGTAAAATAGTGGGTAGGCACGGTCTGTAACAAGTTTATAACGATTTTGAGACGTCTATAACCTCAGTCTCTCCCGTGACCATGATTGCTGTAAAGCATTCGAAACGTCGGGAACCAAAAATCAAAATAAATTCGCGAAATAATCCGAAAAGATAGTTTTATTTAAAATGACCACAAACAGTCTCTTGATGATGTATTAGATAATAATATACTGTATTTTATTATATAGAAATATTGTACACCACTATTTTAATAGTTAATTAACACTTATTAGAAAGGATTATGCTTATTAAGGAATTCAATCTGTATCTTAAGATGCACCGGAGCCATTTAAAAGGGAAGCAAAAATTCAAATATTTTTAAACTTAGTTTAATTTAACTTTTTGTAAATTTCTTGATTTTCATTTTCAACCGACTTCAAAAAGGAGGAGGTTCTCAATTCGACTGTATGTTTTTTTTTTTTTTTTTTATGTTTGTTACCTCAGAACTCCGTCATTTATTAACCGATTTGGACAATTTTTGTTTTGTTTGAAAGGGTATACTTCCAGATTAGTCCCATTAAAATTTAAAAAAAAAAAACCACCCCTAAGGGTGGAAAAACAACTAATAATGAATTTAACCTACTTCTAATTGTCATATTGACTTGAAACTTTGCAAGTATTTCTATTTTCGTTAATAGTACAGTGGTTCGGTATTGTTGACCTGATCTGATGGCAAGGCCAGAAGGTGGATAGGTGGAACTCTTCAACGGCTAATAGTAGATACTTTGAGTTTGGGCTTACTTTGTTTGATTTGACAAGCCTAATACGTTAGAATCCTTACTTTGCTACTACTGTCTACACTAAAAAGGGAAAAATAAAAACTTTTTAACAAAAAAATAAAAACCGACTTCAAACAAAAGCACTAAAAAGTGAAAAATAACTGATTGGTAGTTTTCATTTACTATACATACCTAATCAAATATTTTCGAAGTCGGTGTGCTTTGGCTAAGTAATTAAAGCCTACCTATTAAATACATACCTAATCAAATATTTTCGAAATCGGTGCCAGCCCATACAAAGCAAAGCACACCGACTTCGAAAATATTTGATTAGGTATGTATAGTAAATGAAAACTACCAATCAGTTATTTTTCACTTTTTAGTGCTTTTGTTTGAAGTCGGTTTTTATTTTTTTGTTAAAAAGTTTTTATTCTGTAATTATATTCCAAACATTCTTAACCTCGTTTATTTATTATAAGTACTTATAAATTTTGCATGACATAATTGCTGGTACAAGTATATTGTGTTTAGAAAATAGGTTCGCCCTTGATTTTTTTAGTGGGGTTAAGTGTCGTTAGAACTCTTTAAAGAGAAGATCACTTCTCGTTGTTTGACTCCATATGAAATTCTATTATATTATTTAGAATTAGTATATTTTCTAGTTTCTATAGGTATATCAGATATGTATTAAAGCATTATGCTAATATATATTTTTTTTAATTTTATTTTGATCGAATGTAATATGCTGTAATTGTAGAACAATAGTACAATTAAAAATTATTGATATTTTTTATATTTGATACGGGGCAGTCCTGTAAATACATTTTTAAAATGTAGAAATAGAAATGTGTTATTTTAGTTAGTGTTTTAGTTATTCACGATCGAGCCAGCTAACGCGATCATGAAGTTATATTATTTAATATAGCCCTATTACAGCGCAGCGCGATCGAATTATGATCAACTAGCGATTTATTCTCGCTTCGCTTGGGTTCGTCCCTACTTATGTTTTGACGTTTAGCATCGATTTCTCGGAGATGAGATGTTTATTCGCAGTAAAAAGTATCCTATATGTTGACCCGGATAACCGGCTATCATCATACCAAATTTCATTAAAATCCCTCCAGTGGTTTTTTCCGTGATGCGGTAACAGACAGACATACAGAGAGACAAAAATTTTAAAATCTATAGATTCGGCCTCTGTATCAGTAATAATGTCTATTTCAATAAGATTTTCCAAAAAATATTTAATGTACAGATTCAGTTCAGTTAGAATTTTATTATATGTTTAGATAAGTTACTAGCGAATCACACTCGTTTCGTTCGGGTTCGTCCCTAGTTACGTTTTAACGTTTAGCTCGTAGACTTCTCAGAGATGAGATATTTTCCCAATTAAAAAAAAGTATTCTATATGTCGACTCGGATAACCAGATATCATCATACCAAATTTCATCAAAATCTGTGTAGTGCTTTTCTCGTGATGCGGTCACAGACAGACAGACAAAAATTCTAAAAACTATAGATTCGGTCCGCTGTATTGATAACAATGACTATTTCAATAAGTTTTAAAAAAAATATTTAATGTACAGATTCGACTTAGATTCGACTTAGATTAATTTTATTATAATAATGTATATATTTTTAGAAATTGTAAATCTTGAAAAATATAAAGCTGAATAAACTTAATAAAAATAAAAATTGTTGGTTTCAATCTGGACGTGATTCTCGTTATCGAAAGCATCGATGCGTTTATTCGGAAACAAGTTGCATAACAATGTTTTATTTTAGAGTTTAGATTTCAGAATTAAATATTTTGTATTCACTATTGAAATAGCAAATACCGAATTCCCATTGGTTCTTGTTTAGATATTTAGTTTATAGTATAAAAATTTTATTTGTAGGTCATATTTTTTTTGGTTTAAAACCAACAATTAAATTATTTCGCGAAGTTTATATCGTATGTTGTTGTTGTTGATTTGTTTCTAAGAAAGCCGTATACCTATTTAATAGAGAAAATATTTGTCTGGTCGCCTATCACAGATCATTTTGTCTGTTTATGGAGAAACATATATTACAAAATTAATAAATTATTAATCTTACTAATATTATAAATGTGAAAGTTTGTGAGAACTGATATGTTGTTATGTTGTAAATGGATGTTTGTTACTCTTTCACGCCAGAACGGCTGAACGGCTCTGGATGAAATTTAGCACAGAAATAGATTATAGTTTGGAATAGCACGTATGTTAGTTTTTATCCTGGAAAATTGTACGGTTCCCGTGGGATAGATTTGTTTTTGTCAAGCGACGAAACCGAAGCGAAGCGTGGGTGTATCGTTAGTAGGTTTAAAATATGCTGGTTAAAAACTTGTAAATACAAATGGTCATTTTAGGAAAATAAATATATTTTCAGTTTATTGTTATTTTTACAAAATTTATTTATGCCTTTAATAAAATGTATATTGTCCATGGATGGGTAAACATTTTATTTTTAACGTTAAAAATTAAGTATGTTAAAACATAACATAAATTACATATTTCTCGCCAGGGTTTCATAGCCCTCGGTTTGTGGTTCAAACTGGCCCTTGCCTATCTTTCTATCTTTAGCCTAGCGTTTCATCTTCAGTGATAGACGGATGGATAAACATAGGTTTATATTTTATATTAAATAAATGAAAAATTGATAATGATTTTAACCAGAAATATAAATAGAAAATCACAGCCATGAACGAATTAGCTACAATTCGTTCATGATCACAGCATTGCCTTTGTAATACGAATATGATAATAAGATAAGAAACTATGTATATAATGCTTGAATATTTGTAGGTCATATATCTACACTTATACATAATACATACATATACTTCCTAGGAATATATATTTATTATCGAATTGAGAAACTCCTTTTTTTTCGTCGGTTAAAAATAAATGAAAATCGTCTAACACATTTTTGCTGTTAAAATCCGAAAAAACCTTGTAAAAGTTAGATTTAATTTAAAACTAAAACGATTTAACTTTAACAATATTGCGAACAGTTAATTTTCATATAAACTATGTCCTTTGACAGTCGAGTTAGTTCTATTGATCACTTCGGAGCTTAGAGTTGGCAATTAGTTCAGATCTGTCCGTGGTTAAAAAGTTGGCTTTTATCTTTATGGATCGAGATCCGGCTGCAAGATTGTTACGTTCATAGTATATTTAATCAAAATCAATTCTTTATATACAGTAATTTATTATTGTATACAAAGATAGATTAAAGTGAAAGAGAGTTAGCACGTTAGTCAACTATTTGTTGCCATGGTAACCGTTCTTTCTTTCTTTTCTTTCTATTGCGGCCACTTCTACATAGGCAGACGTAGTTTATCAGGTACAGAAAAAAATTAGCTTTAATTTGATATATAAATGATGAATATACGCCATGAACGTATAAACGTAACAAAATATGACCTGCTTAAACCTGGCTGCGAAGAGGTTGCGGCCAAGTGCGCAACGGCAGCTATGACTTTTCAAGATCTCTACGTATATTTCTGTGAAGTGGTGTATAATTTTTTAATAACAAATGCCTCATTTTTGTTCCAAAAAGTCAATTATTATTTATTTAATTAAACATACTAGCGGACACATTTTAATAGGCACGCCGGTCAAAACATATTGTCCCTTTTATTATTAAAAATAAAAAATATATATTATAAAAAATTAATTTTGATTAAATACTCTATGAACGCAGCAATCTTGCAGCTGGATCTTAGTCTATTACCAATACCCTAATTTAATTTAATTATTCATATATTTCACTATATTCGTCTTTTGCGCTGTGGTTTGATTTTAATTATCAGTTACAACGCTAAATCTATTCAATAAATGTATTAAACATATTACTATATATTATTTAAAGAAAAAGAAAGTATTTGTTATATACTAAGTATATTTCCAAAAGGTACTCTGTTTATTTAAATTGCTTAAAAATAAAATTAGAAAAGTAGGTTATTATTTTAACCTTAATTTTAATATGTATGTAATATTGTTAGATATACATATTTCATAAGAGCTTCTAAGCAAATTAAATAAAATAGTTTTATTTGTTCCACAAAAATCGCTCCAGCCGTTCTCTAGACGTCTTCTTCTTTCTAATACATTTTATCTGGGCCAAAAATGCAGTTTACAATATATTTTATATCTAAAGGTAGGTATACACTAGGCAACGCCTGTATTGTGAGTATTATAAGTCAATTGACAAAATAAATATTGGTGCTCAGTAAACATTGCTAGCAAAAGTTTTATAAGATATAAAAAAAGTATTTTAATTAAAATAAAAGTTTGCTTATATATTCCTTATATAATGTAACAATTCATTAACTTCGATTCTTTAACTTCCTTATAATTTTTACCCAATTATGATGATCAATGTTCAATTTAAGGAAATTCGATCTGGAGAGTTCTATTTATTTATTTTACCGATTTAATTCCTATATTTAAGTCTCAACTTATTTTGAGCGAAATTTACCGACTTTCCCACGCTTTGTTCGGGTTCGTTCTTAGGTGATTCTTTAAATTGACGTAACTTTTTTATTTATGAACCGATTAAAATAAAAAAAATAATAAATGTTAGTTAAGTGAAGCTAATCAAAATACTTAGTGAAAACCGCACCCAAAATTGGTTAAGCTGTTTCTGAGATTAAACAGACATACAGACAAAAATTATAAAAATCATTGTTTTGAGTTCTATTCAGTTAATAAAGACCGCTAATAATAGTTTTTTCTCAAATATCTTCCAGATGCAGACAGCGATCAGTTACATTTTTATTTTATGTTTAGATTTAAATAGGAAGAAAACGTAATATAAAGTATCCTTAAGTAACTCGTATGAATGTTTAATCTAAGTTTTACAATGTATATATACATATATTCCAATTAAATGCTAACAACATGATTAAACATACATTACATATGTATATGTATGTTACATATGTAGTTGTAAAAAAATGTTAAAAACAACTCAGACAGGAAATTGTAGATAATTCAAAGTACATATTAAATAAATATGTTGGAACATTAACACACAGCACCATCTAGTTCCATGATAAGCTACGAGGCTTGTGTTATGAATACCAGATAGTTGATACACTACACATATATAACTTTAAATACATACATATTATAAATATAATCACCCATGACTGAAGTACAAGCATTCATGCTCATCACACAATTGAATGCCCCCAGCGGGGCTCGAAACCGCGACCGCTGGCACAGAAAGTGGGGTCACTACAAACTGAGCCAAACGTGTCTTCAAATCACACTTCAATCACATATGTACATATGTATATAATATTCATTACAGTATCAGTTTGTATATAACTTTGTTTACATAAAAGCAGCACACTACATATTTAGTGCGCCCAAATAAAAGCTGTTAAGTATTCTGTCATGTGTCTTTACCCGGCACTTTACTAGTATCCGCGGAAACCTTTTTTTTGTCCAGGACAAAAAGTAGCCTATAGATTTTTTGTCTGAATCCTTTACCTGCCAGTAATAATGTTTCGTTAAAATCGATTTAGCGATTCCGGATATTAGCGGATTTATAGAGACTCAACATTTTTCATAAAAGTGGTAGTGAGGGCTTCAATTTACATGAAACCATAGGGGTTTAGTATGTGGTAGCTCGGTCGAAATTGAGTGTAATGCTTGAGCTTTATTTATATGTATTTACTAGCTACTACGCTAAAAATAAACAATAAAAAATACGCTTAAAATAAAAAAATAAAAAATTTATACGGCGTGCGTACGTTTTAATTTTTTTAGCGGAACCCTAATTCTTTTTTTAAAATAAAAGTAGTCTAAGTTACTCCTTATAACGTCAGCTATCTGCCAGTGAAGGTCCTGTCCAAATCTATCCAGCCGTTACGAAGATGAGCCGGAATAAACCGTATAAAACCGTATAAAATTTCATATGCATTTAGTAAAAAGCTGTTATTTTGACATTACAAACAGACACTTTAATTTATTTATCTGTATCTATAGTAAACAAACACACAATATTTGTTCATCATAATATATAAATTTCCGACGATATTCATTATGCCTTATTTGGTATACTTTCAAGTTGCAAAGCAGTTATGACATGATATAGCTGCAATAAATGTACCTTATTACACCGGAAGGAAGCAATTATATTGTTAGTAGGATGTTAGAGTTTTATAACCTTTAATCGTCCAAAGGTAAAAAAAAAAATTCTATTGTACAATTCACTACATATTTTAAAATAAAGTCCTCCGACGCGTCTGTGTATCTGTCTGAACGCGATAAACTCAAAAACTACACAACGGATTTTCATATGGTTTTTAGCTAGATGGAATTATTCATGAGTAAGTTTTATGTGTATAATTTATCAAGGTTTTGTGTAAATTGGCTGAAATATGACGATGATTGTAGATGTTGGGAAAAATCATGCCTACCGGGAGCTTTATTGGCATGCTCCGCGTAAACTAGTACAGTAAGTATATTAAAACAATATATTACAGAATTATCTATACATATAATAAAATTGTAACCAAGCCGAATCTGTACATTAAATATTTTTTTAAAAATCTTATTGAAATAAACATTATTATCTATACAAAGGCCGAATCTATAGTTTTTAGAATTTTTGTCTGTCTGTCTGTTACCGCATCACAGAAAAACCACTGGAGGGATTTTGATGAAATTTGGTATGGTGATAGCTGGTTATCCGGGTTAACATATAGAATAGGTACTTTTTACCTCGAGGAAATGTCTCATTTCTGAGAAAAATACAAAAACTGCTATGTAAGCGTATCCTAATATGTAAAACCTAAGAATTTGGTTTTTGGTAATCTGAACGCGGGCGGAGCCGCGGGCAATGCTAGTTCCTCTTATAAAGACCTTCCTATTAAATTCTAGCAACGCTATGTGCACGTACCTAGGGACGAACTCGAGCCAAGCGAGGGTGTGTTACTAGTATATTATAATATTAAGATATGCTCTCGCTTAAGCACTCTGTAATTACTTACTGGCTTTACCTTTTATAATTAAACAAATGAACCGGCTCGGATATAAAAGTGCGGGGGTCCGTTACAATCAAGAAGGCAATAAAATTTTTGCAAAGAAAAATCTTATTTTTTTTTCGAATAGGAACGAATTCAGGAACGAATTTAAATCTTTCCAGTGCTTAGTTTTATTTTTGAATATGGATGTCGAGAAACGGCTACTCTAATACCCTTACATCCTGTTACGGGAAGTAAATTCGTGACTAGAGCATTTTATGTGAAAGTCTGATAAGGTGAGCGTGAGTTGTATCTGATCAAGTTTCAGCTTATTTAAATAAAACTATCTTTTCGGATTTTGTCGCGGATTTATTTGCATTTTTGTTTCCCGACGTTTCGAATGCTTTACAGCATCCATGGTCACGGGAGAGACTGAGGTGTTACATGTCTTGGAGGTATAGTTGTTACAGACAGCCTACCCACAATTAACAAATAAATGCAAATAAATCCGCGACAAAATCCGAAAAGATAGTTTTATTTAAAATGTCAAATATTCGCGTAAATCTAAGAAAGTATTATTTCAGCTTATTTAGTTTAAAGTTTAACTATTATTTATATTACTTTAATTTTCCCCACAGCGATGTCAGAGCGGATCGCTTGTACCTAAGACGTATATAGAGCTTTGTTTTATTAACAGTATTCATGGAAAAATACTAGGAGTGCAGCAATGATGGTTATTCAATTATCATTGTTTGGATAAAATGGCTTAATTGTGTCAGTTTTATTTACCTAAAGAGGTCGCTCTACGACCACGGCTTCCGAGCAATTAAAATGATATCGCTTAGTTGACCGGGTTGAAGGCAAACGTTGGCGCCGACTGCATTCACTGGTAGTATAATTTTTAAATGAGATTTGAGAAAATTCGATGTTATAATATCCACAGGGATTGAAAAGCGAAGTAACAGAGATTGTCCAAGTAGAGATTTTTAGATCTTCCGAGCGATATTTTATTCAGTCATCCTGAGTGCATTTCCTGGTATTTTCAATTTTGTGTTATAATGATTTATTCTCATTTTATTGACTAACGTTGGTGAGTTTCTCGCGTGTATGAGATTTACTAAGCGCCTACTAATAAAGTATCACCTTTCAAGGAGCTTATAAATTAATTTCATACAGAGTACAGCAATTGTTGAGACGCCACTTTACATAAATAATAATAAATATGTTGGAATATTAACACACAGCACCATCTAATTCCATGGTATTAGCTACGAGGCTTTACTGGCTTATGTTGGTTATGGATACCACATAATTGATACACTACACATATATATAGCTTTAAATACATACATATTATAAATATAAACACCCATGACTGGAGTACAAACATTCGTGCTCATCACACAAATGAATGCCTGGAACCCGCGACCGTTGGCCCAGCAAGTAGAGTCATTACAAACTAAGTCAAAGTTGTCGTGTACTGTATGTTAATTGAAGCTCGGTGACATAATGTTGTTCTCATAATAATAATGTCCTCCTGATTGATTTCGGCCATTTTAACAGAATAACTCAATAATTTAACTCTGGACTCGAACCCGGGAACTCCGGATCTGCAGCCATAAATACTAGCCACTAGTCAAGTGGCTATCATGTATGGCTGCAGAGGGTCATTCTTTCATAATAAAATATAAAATCACAGATTTGCCAATTAACTTTCATTATTAATTCCAAACCTGAGTTAGAGAAGCCGTAAAATTAAATACATATACTTGTGTACAATTTCACAAGAGTTTAGAGTCTAATGAAGTAAATTCTTGCAATATGTAGTGGACTTAGCTAACAAATTTCCTAGTAAATTTGAACTCGTGTACAGCGATTGAGCAAGTAAATTCTAAGTAAGAAACCTTATAAAGTATAGCCGTTTTTAAGTTATTTCTTATTCAATTTTATTTCAAGTTTTCAAATAAACTACGCCGGAAAGCCACAAAAGAGACCAGAAACCAGGGCAAAGCTTTGAGCACTGGGCCATTATATCTTATCTATTACAAACGTTTCGTTTCCTACTGCTCGCAATATACAAACCTATTTATTAGAATTCGTAGTGAATTATGTTATCATTAACAGTTAATGGAATAAAAATATATATAATACAATATACATACATTATACGTATATTATACATAGCAATAGTATATAGACAGGGAAAAGTTAGTCTATACATATAAAGATATATCTTATATATTCATACCTATATCTTCTAAAGTTCAGAGTCGAATCTGTATATTAAATATTTTATTTCGAAAAATCTTCTTGAAGTAGTCATTACTATAGGTACAGAGAACGAATCTATAATTTTTAGAATTTTTGTCTCTCTCTCTCTGTCTGTCTGTCTGTCTGTCTGTCTGTCTGTAGCCGCATCACGAGAAAGCCACTGGACAGATTTTGATGAAATTTGGTATGATGATAGCTGGTTATCCTTTATACTGTGTGAAAATATCTCATCTCTGAGAAATCTATACTAATCGTTAAAACGTAACTAGGGACGAAACCGAGCGGGGCGAGGGTGAGTCGCTAGTCTATTAAAAGTGATAATATACATATGTATGTATTTTATATGGCTAAGCGCGTAATTAAGTAGCAATTTAATGACTCAGTTATCGATAGTAATTCTTTATTGAAAGTCAATAGCACTTTACGCTAGAGGCATCTTGTTCTTAAGTAATTCTTTAGAGTACAGCCTTTATAAGAATATAAAAAAATAGATAGTATGGTATTTTATAGGCAGTATATTGTTCTAGAGCCCTTGTTTAAAAGGGTCACCTCTTCACGGTGATTGGTAAAAAATAGCTTAAAATTGACATAAAAACCAATTCTATCAGCTTTCCTCTCTGTAGTTTTAATTATTAAATATACAAGTACTGACTCTAGCTCCACACTACACTACAAAGTATCTTACGTATTACAAACATAAAACTCGTATTTATTAGTATCGATATTATTAAAACATCAGCGACTTCGCTTGGATGCGTTCCCCACGTGTTAAACAGTTATATATGTTGGGAAATTTACACACATCACCATCTATGTAGTACCATGGTAAGCTACGAGGCTTGTGTTATGGATACCAGGTAGTTGATACACTACACATATATAACTTTAAATACATACATATTATAAATATAAACACCCATGACTGGAGTACGAACATTCGTGCTCATCACACAAATGAATGCCCCCAGCGGGACTCGAACCCGCGACCGCTGGCACAGCAAGTAGGGTCACTACAAACTGAGCCAAACGAGTCGTGTTACTCCAGGCCATAGCCTATATGTACTAAATTTTCATCCAAATTAGTCCAGCCATTTTAGCGTGAAAGAGTAAAACAATATACGTACACTTACAAACTTTCTTATACATATTATGTATAATTTATAAAGGTATATACATCCCGTATATAAAGTTTTTTTTTAAATTATGAATATTTAACTAATAAACAGTTATAAAAAAATCTAAAGCTTAAATTATTTGTAGCTACTAAATATACAATAATTAATATTTTTTTTAAGAAATATTTATTTACAAGACATTAGATTCTATAAAATTCCATTCAAAATAATGCAACAAAATTATAAACCTCGTCGTGGTGTATGTGTGTTATCTAACTACTACGTTTACGGTCACAGTTTTTATTTTATTACTGGAAATAAGGAAATAGTACCTTAGATGTATTCAACATGATAGTCTAAGAATAGACAAGAGGCGAAAAAAACGGAAAATCCCTAGATTTTCTAGATCTAAAAATTTAAATTATCTACGAGTATATTTTAACTTTGAAGACATCTACAAAACGTATTTGAATTTAATTTTGTTTATAAAAATCTTTATCACAAAGCTTTGAATTAAAATTCAGCGCTGGTGCGACCTTATTTAACGTTTGGTAGTTTCATTTTTAAGAAGATTTGCTTCTGCACGAGTATAAGTATTATTTCTTAAAGTTCCTCCATTCGAAATAAGATGACAAGTTCTTTCCATCTAGAAGACGGTTAAATTGAGTTTTTATCTTGTGTTATTTGGTCTGGCGAATTACTTCTTTGCTTTGAGACCCTCAAAAGAGTACTATACTACAGCTATATATGTATTATTTATTATAAAAATAATTATTTACTAAGCGAATCATTTATAATCATATGTAAGTCACGTATGAGTTTTACTTCTCATGTTATTTCTATGTATAGCGATGATAGTACGGGGCTGTTTTTGTATTTATTTTTAAAGTTTCAATCAAATGAAATAACAGGTGTCACATGTCATACTTAGCTCTTAGGAGTCTTAGCAACCGTCTTCCTGGTCAAGATTCTACTGACTTGAGTGAGTTACCTCAGTTATGTTTATATCAAAATAGTTAAAAATTGATGAAATTCCGAACAATGATATTGAAAAAAAAAAACATATTGTATATGCACATCTACCACTGGTACGTCACTAGTATATTCAAATTCAAAATATTTTATTTAGCATTAAATTATTACAATTTTTACTGTACGTCATGAGTCTACTACCAGTTCGGAAAGAATCCACAGACTTGAGAAGAACTGGCGAGAGAAATTTAGCGAAACTGTGATAGTAACGTAATTCTTTCGTTATCGAGCTCGTCGTTTCCAATAATTTTAAAAGGGTCATACTAAGGGCACAGATAAGAAGCCTAAGAGATTAGTTAAGTTGACATTCTATAATCGCTACTGCTTATAGAAAACTAAAAAGATATATGAAAATAACGTGTTTGAGTGTTAAGTCACGTGTACAGAGATTATCATGCCCATATTATGTACTTTAATTTTCTATTAAATGTAGCGATAGAAGAAACCCATCTTTGCTAGTTGGGGCTGCTCTATCGCTTTTACAGATTCTGTAATATCATCATTCTTTTCATGTGAGCTTGTAAAGTCCTCTGGGGTTTTATTTGAATTTTTAAGTATCTTTGTGCCTTTTAAGCCGTCTTTGTGGCTTGATGACTTACAGGCTCGTTCACCTACTTTTAATCTTTCAAACTTTTTTTACGTTGTAAGTAGTCCTAGGAGTATTATTACTTTGTCGTGGTAGGCTCATTAGCGTTCGGCAATCCAGCCGGACGCGAAGCCAAGAAACACACAGGGAGCGGCCCACCTCGGTGGGCGGTGTGCCTTGCGGTTTGCTCCTGGTACTTCTCTGATAGCTGTTGTGGCCTTCCCATATACATCTTAAATACCCCATGGCTGTTGTGGTCTGCTTCGGCAGATTTGTCGTCAGGGCGTCGTAGTTAAACACGTAAGTGATCCTGCGATGCTCCATTAAGACTGGGCAGGTTTTGTTGGGTTTTAGTGGGTATTACTGGCTTTTCTAGCCGGTAAGTCCCACATAACCATCTGTATATATGCAGGTGGTATGCGTAAATGCATTTCCCAACATTAAAAAAAGGAGTATTATTACTGGATTGTAACTAGGATAATTCCTATATTCCTATAAATAGGTAATCCTATTTTATTTTATTACATAATATATTTTTTTATTTATAGCGTGTCATACTTTATGTATAGTTTTTTGAAAAAATAGTGCTTGTTACAATAACTCTAATTTCAAATAAATTTTGTGTCGTATTTTAAATGCTATATCGAAAACGTAAAAAAATAAAATTTGAACAACATTCGCTAGCACAATAGAGATAAAAACTGTTGTTATTTCCCTTAGGGCGTCAGAGATAACACAGATACCTCACTTTATTTTCAACGAACAAAGAAATATAATTCATTAAGAGAGTGGAATGTTGGGTGAAGGTCCTCAAACATTAAGGTATTAATGTCTAACTGATAAGTAGTTTATTATGATAATCATTGAATGTAATAATAGTTATTGAATCATTACATATTCATTCATTTTTTATTGACCACTATTTTTGAATCTTGTAGAGTTTTCTATAATAATGTGAACAATTTCATGAGAAAAGATTAGTAAAAATAAGAAAATCTGGTAAAATTATATTCCTTAAAAAATCTTTTTTAAGAAACTATTTAGTCTTTTTAACAAAAATCTTTTTTTTTCCTTTCTCTTCTTTAACTTTTTAAAAGTCAGTATAACAATAGCCATGTACGAGTATATCATTGGAAGCAATAGGCAGAAGCGGTTTTCATAAGGCGTTATTGGAAAGCTGTTTGTACGCCAGATGGCCGACCGCCAAACTCTCATATTGATTGTATAACTACTAAACTGCTTTTGGTTTTGTGTAATTGATCTTCATACATACAAGATAAATCAGTTTCGTGACTTTTTAAATAAAATGGGTATAAATTGTAGTAAGATCTAGAATTGCAAGTCACATTTCTCTTTCTAGATAATATAGAAACTCGTTTTGTCAAATGCAGAATAGAATTTGTCCAAGTCTAATTCGAAAGTGCTGTATACTGTCACAATATATTTCTTTAACTTATTTATCAATATAATAGAGCTTTATATTGAACTAGCGACTTACCCTCGCTGGGGTTCGTTTCTAGGTTAATTCCCCATACAAACTTTCATCACCATTTTTACCCCCTTAAGGGATGATTTCCGGGATAATAATATTCTACGTCCTTTCCAGGGTTTCAAATTATTTTCTTACCAAATTTCATCTAAATCGGTTCTGTAGTTTCGGAGCTTATTCGGTACAAACAAACAAATAAAAAAATCAAATCTTTCCTCTTTATAATATTAATTAATATACATAAATAGGTACCTGTTAAAACTGATCGCGGAATTCCGGCTCACTTAGCCAGTTTTTATTATTAGTTGTTTTACTTAAGGGATAAATAAAAGTACAACATAAACAAAAATTACCTAAAAATACGTTTCTTGTATAAGATGTCGTATAATAAACCATTCAGTGCAATTTTCAACTATTTACCTATTACGGTTTAAATGAAAAAGCCTTTTAAAGGTAGGACTGATGCATGGACAGATTGAGTATTTTCAGTTATTATTATATGCTATAATTGGACACAGGGTATATGAACGCTATGTAATGTCCAAAAATAATGTTTAAAGCAAATCTCTGTAAATTTGGAGAGCTTTTATATTATATCGGAATACCATTCCTAAGGTGAAAGTTTGTGTGTGTCTGTCTACTGTCAACATCTGTTGCACCATCACGCCGAAACGGCTGGACGCATATTGAGGTTTAGAATACTGATAGACTATGACCTTCTGTAACATTTGGTGGTAGCCTATGTTTTAGACACATACGAACGCATACGAACAAAGCCAGGATAAGTCGTTAGTAAATTATAAATATGAATTCAAAACACGAAACAAATTTGTTATTTGTTAACTAACAAAATTCGCAATTAAAATTCCAAATGTGTATCGTTGAAAGTTGTGTAGTAAATTAAAGGTCCTCGAGTGAGGAAAAACTTGTAACTCAACCACCAAGCGGTAACCTACTTTTTCCAGTTACTTTTACACGCCGAGTTACGGTTTAAAAGTTTTACTTTTTTTAGTAAACGCTACATTTACCGTTTTTCATTTTAGGAATAATTTGTCAATATACGTACGGTACCTTTACGTATAATTTTGTAGTTGTGCTGTGTTATTTGGTGCATATTATAAAATCACGAGCTCTATGCTATGATAAATGTTAATCTGTACTAATATTATAGAGGTAAAGTTTGTGAGTTTGTGAGATTGTGAGTTTGTGATGTTGTAGGGGGTAATCTGTGGATCTACTGAACCGATTTAGATGAAATTTGGTAAGAAGATAGTTTGAGACCCTGGAAAGGATATCCTATGGATATTTTTTATCCTGGAAATCATCATTTAAGGGGGTGAAAATAGGGAATAAAGTTTATATTGGGAAGCAAGAGAGTCGCTAGTATTTTATTAAAACTCGATTTTGCCTACAGGTTCGCTAGGGTGTTACAACAGTAAATTGGACGATGTTCTTCTCGTAAACACCTCTCTGCCAGTAAAAGATCCTGTAAAATTAGTGATTCCATTCCAGACTTTAAGGGATAAAAACAGACACACAGTCTAACATGTTTTAATTTTATCTATAGTTTTTGTTTCACGCTAAGCCAAACCATATGAGCTTATTACTGTGCTATTTTTAAAACACAGACATCTCAATTTTATTTATAGGCACAAGGGAAGAAAATAAGGCATTCGAAGGTGTTATCTAAACAGCATCATTCATCAACAGAATGTTAACAAAATAAATTCTCTTTGCCCACTCTATAGGAGTTTTACCTAACATTAAATGAAAGAAAAATATATGGTCATTTTAATCATGTCTTATTTATATATAGAAAGTAGGTATTGTGTATTTCGTAAGAAAAGAAGGATGGCAAAATCTGAATCTATACAATTTTACTAATTTTCTCTATAATTTTATAGTTTGTCAAAATGGACACTACGCAGATTTTGATGATAAATAAAAGTTAAATAAAAATAACTTTTGAATAATCAATTTTTTCTTATTAGAAATAATAATTTTCGAGAATAAAATAACATTATAATCTATACTATATTATAGATCATAATGTGTTTTACCTCTTTATAATATTATAAAGAGGTAAAGTTTGCGGGTTTGTAAGTTTGTGACATTGTAGAGGGTAATCTCTGGATCTACTGAACCGATTTAGATGAAATTTGGTAAAAACATAGTTTGAGACCCTGTGAAATTATCCTTTAAGGGGGTCAAAATGAGGATGAAAGTTTGTATTGGGAAGCAAGCTAGGGACGAACCGAGCGAAGCGAGGGTGACTCGATAGTATTTTAATAATTTTTCGTTGTATGTTTGTCTTCTATGCCTTGCTTTTTATCCCGAATGAAGCATCAAGCAAGCGCAAGTTAATAATATATAACTAGTAAGCGTATTAATAATAATAAGAACAATTCAAAAGCTACCAAATATCTCAATTATTATGTATATTATTGAAGAACGCACGCATGCCGTAACCACAGATTACTGGCGTAGGTAGATTCGTAGCGGTGTAGTTTGGTTAGGTAACTATCATTTGAATAGCGTATACGAGCCGCCTCTTGTTAGATGTGAATTTTATACACCAAAGCAGTTTATAAAGTGTGATCTTTCATCTAGAGTCTAAACAATAGATTAAGGTTTTAGTTTAGTAGGTGTGTAATGTATATATTATCCAGGATTTGATTTTTATATAACATCGTTTTAATGAAGAAATGAAAATATTTGACTAATTTGTTCAAGGCATTCGTTCGCAAGGGAAGTTCAATCCGTTTATGCAACTTTGGGCGATAGGAATGTATAAAAAATTATTAAAAAGAGCGGGGATTTTTCCCTGTACTTTTGGAAGTATCGGTATCATCGTTGTACCAGCTACTTAATTCATAAACATTGTATGGTGTAAGTATAATATAATAAAATATTTGCAACGAAAATTACTTAGATAGGTTGAATAGGTTTTGTCACATTGATTGGCATTCATTGTTTTCTGAAAACTTTCGTAATATTATAAATGCGAGAGGCGTCTTTGGACCCAAACAAAAAGAGTGAAAGTAGTTAGCTTCATCGTAATTATACAAACAAATAACATATATATTATAAATATAAAAGCATTATGGGGAAGTCGGTATATCAAAAATATAAATACCGATATAATAAAACAATCTCTCCCGTGACGATAATTACTGTAAATCATTCGAAGCGTTGAAAACCAAAAATTCTCAATAAATCCGCAAAAAACCTCCGAAAAGGTGTATTTCTTTAAAATGTCATATATTTGGCTAAATCTAAGACAGTGTTACCTGATATATTGATCCTGTTCTCATCGTAGTAGTCGAGCACGGCGTCGTCGTCGTCCAGATCGTCGCGGGGGGTCGCGTGCGGCGCGCTCACCACCAGCGCGCAGAGCACCAGCGCGACCGCCTCCATGCCGACATCACCGCGCCGCCACCGTGGAGATAGCACTGTACATGACATACATACACTCATATAATACTTTTATTATTACATATTTTACAGATTATTATTATATAAGGATTTCACGGGCTCGTAGGAGGGGCTTTGAAAGGCTTACATGGGGAGACAGGTCTATCACGAAAGGGTCTTTGTAAGATAAATATATGTAATTTGTTGTTGTTCTTATTATCTATAAAAGTGATTTCTTTCAGTCAACCCATAAATGATGAAAAAAGTGTTAGATAGTGACAAAAAGGAACAATATATAGAATTGATTACCAATCAACCGCCAAAGTTCCAATTCCGGGCTGTTTCTGAGACTTTATTAATAGAAAAACTCTAACTAAACTTGCCCCGACTCGGGACTGGAACCCAGAACTTTTGGATCTGTATTTCATTGTTAAGTAGATTGTGCTCACTAATAAATAATGAACACGCCATTTAAAAAGCAAGAATATTTTTAATTTGCTATGAGAAAGAGATACAATGTAAATTATCTTCATTATTAGATTTCTGTCAGCGATTTTGACTGCGATTTCTATTTAGACCACAGGAATGAAATCTAAATATCACCACATAAACCGCAAATCAGCGAGTTTATACCTACTCTATTAATATAGAAAAATCCCATTAATATTATAAATGCGAAAATTTGGATAGATGTTTGTTACAATCATGCCGGAACCGCTAAATGGATCGAAATGAGATAGATTATAGTCTGGAATAGCACTTAGGTTACTTTTTATCCCGGAAAAATGTACGGTTCCCGTGGGATAGATTTGTTTTTGTTTTTCATTAGGAGGGATAAACCCGAGCAAAGCGAAAGTGGGCCGCTAGTATTTGTGGAAACCACATCTAAATCGAAAAAGCCGTGTCTGAGATTAGCGTGCACAAACGCACAGACAAACAGATAAACAGACAAAAATTCTAACAATCATTGTTTTGGGTGCTATCTGTGTTGATAAGGATCCCAATAATATATTTTTTCATATATCTTCCATGTACAGACAGCGATCCGTAATTTTTTTTTTATATGTATATATAAATACCCTTTAAAATGCGGTCCTGTAAAATTGACGTTTAGAATATCCACATATTTACGTCAGCCACGAATTTATTTGTAACCTTCTAGTTTTCATACTATTTATTTGACAACGATGAAACTTTGGTGAGTTGTTTTAGGCAAAGCCACAAAAGTTTTAGTGTAGCACAGAATGTACGTAATGTAAAGCGATTTGTATCGAATAATTTAAGAATTAATAATAATTTAAACACAAAGTAAAAGTCTGATTCTTCTTTTGCTGAATTATCAAAAATTTTACCACCAGTTCAACTAGAAAAAGAATCCGCTTTCATATATATGAAATACAAATTGTAACTTACATTGACTTGATTCGATTGGAGGAGATCACATTATTTACAAGGTACATTGTCTTGTAGAAAATTATTATCTGTATCTTGTATACTACTACGAAGCTATTTCATTTCATAATTTTTAATGTAATTTTCAGTTCAGAATGTAAATATGACTTTTGCACCTTAGAAAAAGCCTGGCAGGTAGTAGTTAATTTATGACATATGCATAAAGTTTAGTTAATTAAATAACTTCAAATTAAATAAATAAATAATAAATATGTTGGGGACATTAACACACAACACCATCTAGTTCCATGGTAAGCTATGAGGCCTGGGTTATGGATACCAGATAGTTGATACACTACACATATATAACTTTAAATACATACGTATTATAAATATAAACACCCATGACTGGAGTACAAACATTCGTGATAATCACATAAATGAATGCCCATAGAATGGACTCGAACCCGCGACCGTTGGCACAACAAGTAGGGTCACTACAAACTAAGTCAAACGTGTCGTCAGAGACGATCAAAGCTAAGTTTTAAATAAATATAACACAAACATGTTACCCATGCACGAGTATGTAGGTATACATAATATGTACAATATATTATATCTTATTTGTTCGTAAATTTCATCGATGTAGGGTAGTGTAGGTACCTTTTAACGTAGTGGAAGAGTATGCTTACCTTATATTTTATTAGAGGGTGTTAGGAGGGTTAGATATTGACCGGCGTTTATAGAGGTTTGACATAGGTTTTTAGTCTTTGCTATCAGAAACAAATAAATTTTGGACTGGATTAAAGTACTGAAAGAATAAGGTTCATCTTATGTCTTGGGTAATATTTTATTATTTCAATCATGATCGCCAATTTTAAACAGGCTAGCCATCTGTGAAATAAATAATACGTAACACTCAAACTCCGGGAATACACGGCAGTAATTGGGAACTTCTTTACAGTAAAAACTAAAACCCAATAACTTATATGGTCCAACTCGGAACTCGAACCCAAGACAAAGATCTGCAGCCGTATACAGCAGTAACTAGAGTCTAAACCAACCAGGCAGTATGTGTATTGTGTAGTTTCACACAAAGGTTTTATTTTGAATATTTTTTCATATGTCGGTTTTAAATAACAAAAATACGGGAACTTTATTATATTCATATTTATTAATTCATTGCAAATTCATACATAAAATCATAAAAAATGGGTAATTTCGAATGCACTTGAAAGGTAATTTTAGCTCGTAGTTGTTTGAAGTACACCAGTATAATAAACTTAACAAAGTAATGCACTGCAGCTGGCGTTATATCATACCGATTATAATAAGTAATTGAAATAAATTGCACGATATGACATACATATAAATTTTTACAGATTTTGGCAACTTTTCAACGTCCTCGGCGAAGTAATTTGTATCATTTTTTATGAGAATGAAAAACCGATTTTCATAATTCCCTCGTAAAATACTGTATGACATAATATGATTTTAATATTTTATAAAGCGGAAATATGCAATATTATATATAATAAATCACGAAACTATATTTTATACAAATATTTTGGCATCTCAATTGATTGTTTCCGCTCAGAAGACCACTGGACAGATTTTGATGAAATTTGGTATGACGATAGCTGGTTATCTGGGTCAACATATAGAATACTTTTTACTGCGGGAAAATATCTCAGAGAAATCTATACTTAACGTTAAAACGTAACTAGGGATGCACCCGAGCGGAGCAATAGTGAGTCGCTAGTTTATAATAAAAATAGTCTTTAATTCCAATTCCAACCTAGAACGTTAATAAAGTAAAGTGCAGTGCTGGAGAACAAGTGTTATGCAGTTTGTGACTATAGGTTATTACGAAGAAGGCTTTAACAAGGTTCTATGTTAATTTTAATGAAGTTTTGTAATTTTTATATTGAACTTCGTTACTTTGTTATCGTAAAAAAAACAACATAGAACTATGTAAAATTTAATATTTTGTAGTTATAGTGCTGCTATCTAGTGGTTTGTTTTTGCAAAACTGTAGCTAATGACACATAAAACCTTGTAGCATTAATAACTAAATAAGTACTAAATCGTAACATAGAACCTTGTAATAGTGAGCTAACGACATTATATTACATGATATAGGTATTTTTGACAGTAGTACATTACTTTTTCATTTTTTTGATGATTAGACCGATATAAAATCTGGCAATTGCGAATCTATTAATTTAGTTAATTGTTACGTTAAAAGTAAAACGTCTCGTAAACCTACATATATATGTATAATTGGCTTAAACAAAAAAGTTAGTTTAAAGTTTAAAGATCAATCTAGGGATTCTTATAAGATATAAATAAATAAATATGTTAGGACATAAACAATTAAACACACAGCTCCATCTAGTTCCATGGTAATCTATGAGGCTTGTGTTATGGATACTAGATAGTTGATGCACTTTATTTCGATTACCGCAAAGCTTTTGACAGGGTAAATAATGATATTCTTCTCAGCAAGCTCAATGCTATAGGTTTGTCTCCCCAGCTTCTTTACTTAATTTCTAACTATCTCCGTGATCGTCAGCAATTCGTTCGTTATGGTATGTATGAGTCAAAACCATATCATACGAGATCCGGTGTAAGTCAGGGCTCCATCTTAGGACCATTACTATTCTTAATTATGATAAATGATCTTCCGAAATGTATAAAACATGCGAAATGTCTATTATATGCTGATGATCTCAAACTCATACTCGAAATTACTTCTATCGAAGATTGCCTCATGTTACAACACGATCTAACAGCTGTATGTAACTGGAGTGAAGTCAACAGAATGCAGCTCAATTATGACAAATGTTCAGTGATGACCTTTGGTAGAGTTCGGTATCCCTTGATACATGAGTACCAAATGGATGGCATTTCTGTCCCCAGAGTGCAAAATATGAGAGATCTGGGTGTAAATTTTGACACCAAATTAACCTTCCGAGGTCATATTAGCTCAGTAGCAGCCGATTCATTTCGAAGATTAGGGTTCGTATTGCGCAACTCTCGGGAGTTCAGTAGTCCTGTGGTAATACGGTTACTATATTACGCTCTAGTCCGAAGCAAACTGGAAACAAGCGCCTGCGTCTGGCACCCATACGAGAAAAAGTATGGGCTTATATTGGAAAAAGTACAGAAGGCCTTCCTGAGATACCTATTCAAACGATGCTATGGATATTACCCATTTCTATACCCAACCAAATTTCTTTTAGGTTGCTTAGGTTTCAACTCCTTGGAAGTCAGACGGACTTGTGACCAACTAAAAACTATGTGCCGAATTTTGCGAGGAGACGTTGATGCTCCGGATCTTCATGCCCAACTGTGTCGCATTCATGCCCCAATTATCAACAATCTCCGCCCCCGAAAAAATAAGTTATTCGTTGTCCCATATTGTCGCACTATTGCTCGAACAATGGTACCTATACCGCGTTGATTGGCATCATTCAACGCGCTCTTGGACAACAACACTCATTGGGACCCATTCAATGACAAGTGGTCAACTTTGGTCTCTGAGTTGCTGAGGTATGCTGAGAATATTGAATAACCCTGTTATTAAACGGGGCTATTCGATATTCTCAGCATGCTCTCAGAACCCAAGTAATATTTATTTGTTTTGTTTGTGTATTTTATGTTTGTAATAATTTATAATGTGTAATCTAGTTAGTGTAAGTGGCGCCGCCGTTCTAATTGGATGTAAAATAAATAAATAAATAAATAAATATATATAACTTTAAATGCATACATATTATAAATGTCTTCTACACGCTTAAGTGGACCCAAAATTTTACAATCATTATATATGTATATGGAGTGAATAACCCGTCTTTTCTACTTTTCTGCAAAAATTCGTCTAGACTACTAGAGATTATTCTTAGACCCAAATTTTAGTCAATACTCTCTAAGTTAAAAGGCTATCGACATATGAACAGACAGTCATGACGAAATTGAAACGGTTCCGTTTTTACTTTTTTCCCATGGATCCCTCAAAATGGGAATCTGACCGTTACCATAGGCTACATACTTTACTATCCTAAACCTTAGTAGTAAAAGTATTAAGTACTGATTCTTTTGACTTGATTTCCTCCATTTTTGACTTGATTCCCCATACAAATTTTCATACCCATTTTCACCCCCTTAAGGGATGATTTTTGAGATAAAAATAATCCTATGTCCTTCCCAGGGTCTCAAACTATCTTCTTACCAAATTTCATCTAAATCGGCTCAGTAGATCCAGAGATTACCCCCTAGAACATCACAAACTCACAAACTTTACCTATAATATTAGTATTGATTTAAAAAAATAGTTATATCTTAGAATATTTTAACAGATATAATAAATTTTAGTAAGTCGTTACTATTATAACAAAGTTATTTAAATATATATATGTATAATATATATATATATATATATATATATATATATATATATATATGTGTATATATATATATATATATATATATATATATATATATATTTAACATGTAATATGGAGGTTAAAAGACCTTTATTAAGCGAACGAAATACCGCTGGCTTTAGGGCATAGCTTCTATTAACTTAATTCGTATTCCTAAAGCAGTGTAGGGTCAGAAAAAACAATTCTTTCCCATTTGGACTGTCGAAAACATAATTTATATGGTCATACTTGTATAGATAATTCTTTTTCTATTTTGGAATGGATCCTCTAAGGAGATTTTATGGGTAAACTTTATTATACGTTATGAAACTAGGTTAGGTTTGCACATATCTTCTTATCTAGTCCAATATGATAGTATTTTTATATTATACCATGTAAGCTTTAAAAAGATATTTTCAAGTCGTTAGTGTTTTCTATTTATAACAAGGAAGCATAAGCCCTTTTTAAAGTCCCACTGTGTTGGGCACGGGCCTTCCTTCAATACGATGGGATCAGGCCATAGTCCACCAGACAAAGTGGTACAGTGGCGGACAATAGCTTGATCCCCACATTGAAGGAAAGTCCGTGCATAGTCGGTGCTTAGCATAAAAAGACCCATTCACGTATAAAAAATTACATCAAAATTAAAATATTTCATTAACATTAGTAGTAGCTATTAAAATTATAATTAAATTAATTATAAACGCGACGTCAGGAAGTTGTTAGAGTTAACGTGCAAAGAAATCATTTTTACACATTGTTTTATTTTTATAACGGCGATTGCTCGTTCAACAGGTAACAACGCGTTTTATAAAAGAGCTGTTTATTTTAAACAAACGTAAAAGCTAAGCCATAGAAAAGCATCAATTGTTGAAAAATAGATATTTAGATAAAATAGTATAGAGGAGTGATGTTTTACTAAGTGAATATGTATATTTTTATTGAATATTCGTTTTTATTGAAAGTTTGTTTTAATGGTTAGTGTAGATTTCTCAGAAATGCGATATTTTCCCACAGTAAAAAGTATCCTATATGTTGACCCGGATAATCAGCTATTATCATACCAAATTTCATCAAAATCTGTCCAGTGGTTTTCTCGTGATGCGGTAACAGATAGACAGACAAAAATTCTAAAAACTATAGATTCGGCCTCTGTATCGATAATAATGTTTATTTCAATAAGATTTTCCAAAAAATATTTAATGTACAGATTCGGCTTAGTTACGATTTTATTATATGTATAGATATATAGCCTATAGCCTTCCTCAATAAATAGGCTAGCTAATGCAAAAAAACACTAATCGGATTAGTAGTTCCTGAGATTAGCGCGTTAATATAAACAAACAAATAAACAAACTCTTCCTCTTTATAATATTAAATATTATTATAGAATAGATTGGATTAAATTTTAAGTACATAGTATGATACATCGAAGAGTTAGTTTAGTGCGGAAGTGTAAGCGTAAAATATTTATACTTTTCATAATATTTACCTCCGTAAAGGCTGGAGAGAGATCATGCCTAAAAGAACTTAAACGCTCTACAAGAAGCTTAGGTATACCATAACTGTCAGTCTAACTTCTGGAATATCAATATTTGTTTTGATTACTTTTAAATAGGAATAATTTATTATATTTTAAATTAAATAAATTCAATCCATACAAATAAATAAAATTGAAATGTCTGTTTGTTACTTAAAAATAACAACTTTTTACTAAATGCATATGAAATTATTTATATACGGTACTTATAAGAAAAACATAATTTTTTAAATTTTTGTCTGTCTTTCTGTTTATTTCGGCTAATCTCTGAAGCGGATGGACTGATTTTGACGGGACTTTAACTGGCAAATAGCTGATGTTATAAGGAGTAACTTAGGGTCATTTTATTTCAGAAAAAGTACGGTTCCACTAGGTTACGCACCCAAGCAAAGAAAGGGTCAGTCGCTAGTATTAGTAGTAAGATTAAATGGCGAAGGGCAAATAACAAAGAATTTCTGTGGGTGCAGAATAGAAGTTTGTGAATTTTTAGAGACAAAATAGCTCTCAGTATCTTCTATAATAAAGGCTGCTACTTTGTTTTAGTTGTTACTAAACGAGTGATACATTGTCAATTAGTTTTAACTGGAATTGGCCATTAAAGCCATTTCAAAGCCGATTTAGCCTTATTTTAGTGTCTAGATGCAACGCAACTGTGCACATTTGGTCTCAAATAATAGTCGTAAATATATGTACATACTTTTTTATTTTTAAATCTAGGGCTTAATAACCTAACTGCCTCGGTGGTGTAGTGGCTAGCATGTACGGCTGCACACTCGGGGGTCCTGGGTTCGAGTCCCGGGTCGGGCCAAGTTTAGTTATTGAGTCTTTCTGTATAGTAAGTCTCAGTAACAGCCCGGAGTTGGGAAGTTGGCGGTGTTTCACCCCCGTGCCTCGGAGAGCACGTAAAGCCGTCGGTCCTGCGCCTTAACTCTCACTGGTCGTGTCGAGCAGTCGTCCCACCGGAATATGAGAGTGACAGGAATAGAGAGTGCACTTGTGTCTGCGCGTACACTTGAGCACTATAATATCTCCTGCGCAGTTGGCTAGTCTCAATGAGATTGGCCGCCGTGGCCGGAATCGGCCAGGAGAACATCATATATATATATATATATATATATATATATATATATATATATATATATTCTAGAAGAGTTCAAAAGTTATTAGAATGATTTCAGCATTAGTGTATTTTTTGGCTGTTCTAGCGTTTTCACAGGGCTTTGCACGCGTAGATAAATTATTAATTATAATATCTTTAAAAATTATTGCGTATGTGTTACTCTGATGTATAAGCTATACTACTGTAAAGTTCATGAAAACCCTTAAGTTTTTGCGTCAAAGAATAACTAACATCTATCCATCAATCTTCACAAACTTTCGTGTTTATTATATAAGTAACCAAATCATACATAATAATTTATACGGATAAATTGACATTATTTTTTATTAAAATTTGTCTTCACACAAAATGTCAGCTGAAAATGATTCACAGATAAAAAAATCAGAGCTGTCAGATCTGAGATTTAAACTCGCTTCACTAGTTTTTTTTAAGCGCGATTAACCAACTACTTGGCCTACCATAGCTTATTTATTGTATGTGGGCTTCTTATATTTTAAAGACGCTCAAGCGTAATAGTTCGAGCGTTACGATAATAAAAAAGCCTATGTCACTCTCACCCCAATTCTATACTGACATTTATATTGATTTACCATTACACTGTGGAAGCCATTTTCTTTCCTTGAGTAATATTATGTGACCGCTGAAACTTTTGACCAAATCTTCTAATAACGTAGTAACATTTATATTAATTAACAGCCAAAATTAATAAAATGTTAGGCTTGTAGTTACATTTTTTGATCCCGACGTATCGAAAGCTTTAAAATTAACATAGTTGCGGAACTACTATATAGTATACTAGCAATACGTTTTAAATTAAAATGGATATAGTATGTTATCCTTAAGAGCTAGGCACATATATATATATATATATATATGACTTCTCTGTAGATATATATAAGATACACAATTCCACCATACATTATTTTGTTATATATCTCAAAAGGTTTAGACAGCGTTTTTGTTGAAAGCTCCCAAACGGCTTATTTTTTCCGACACCTCCAACAAATTTCGTTATATTTTAGCCAATGTATACAAAAACTTAATAAATTATATACTAAAACCTTGCTCGAGAACTACTCTATCTATTTGGTGAAAACAGCATTAAAATCGGTGCAATAGTTTTTGTGTGTATCGCGAACAGACAGTCAGACAGACACGGCGGAGGACTTTGTTTTATAATATATAGTGATCTATCTCTCTCAAAATCTCTCCTCCCCTCCTGTTCGCGACAAGATTCGAAAATATATTTTTATTCGACTTAATTATTTTTTTTTACATTGCAATCTTATTTTAAAACTTAATTTGAGAAATAATTAAACGTTTGCTACTTAAAAGAAATTGGAGCGAAAAGCAAAACAAAAGGCAACTCCCACACGACTAATTACAGATTTCTAAAGAACTGCTAACGAAGCCATAGAGTACTTTTCGATAAAATAAAGTTAAAAAGTTTTAGAATCAATTGTATAGGAATTAATCCTTTTGTAGTATATCTAAAGGGGTAACCTATAGCTTAGTAAAGACTAAGCCATAGGTTACCATAGGTTTTTAACTCCCATTTGGGTATGACATGTTCCATTTGCTTTGACGACACGTTTGGCTCAGTTTGTAGTGACCCTACTTGCTGTGCCAGCGGTCGCGGGTTCGAGTCCTGCTGGGGGTATTCATTTGTGTAATGACGAACGTTTAAACTCCAGTCATGGGTGTTTATATTTATAATATGTATGTATTTAAAATTATAAATGTGTAGTGTATCAACTATCTGGTATCCATAACACAAGCCTCGTATCTTACCATGGATTAATGTCCCAACATATTTATTTGGGTATGTCATGGTATCGTATCTCTCAAACTGGGACTGATTTCAAACAAGTTAAGATATAGTGGTAGCGAGGTAATGGTAGCCCAGTGGTAACGCGCTTGCTTGGAAAATTAAGTAAAGCGGATTGATTCCGGCTCACGCACTTTTGATATTCTCATGTGTGTATCATTTTCAATATGATTGCCACTTGTCTTTCGGTGAAGGAAAACATCGTGAAGAAACTTGCATGTCTGATATTATCTAGCAAGTTATGTGTTCGAAAGATATGTGAAGTCCGCCAAAACGCACGTGGCCAGAGTGGTGGACTATGGGCCTGATAGCCCACGTACTGAAGGGATGCCAGTGCCCAGTAGAAGGACGTTAAAATGGCTGATTATATAATACTAATACATGAGTGTAGCCGTGTCCAAAAACAAGTGTAATATGCCATAAATTAAACAAATTATTTCTGTACATTGCGTGTAAAGTTCGTTGTCATGTTACAGTCCGAACAAATTATTTTCATTGAACTTAATATTTGACCACTCCAAGTAATTGACTGTAATTTTATGTCGTAAATTAAAAAAAACATCACGCTATTCTTATATTCGCTTAATTTTAATATTGTGCGGAATAAAAATTATTATCAAACGGCTAAATATAGATGAGGTAAAGCTTTTATTTATAAATGCCGCCTACAGTAACTTTTATTTTGCGTTTATCTTATAATATCCTATATATATATATATATATATATATATATATATATATATATATATATATATATATGTCGTGTTATCCATATACTACGAACATCATCTTTGGTGGTTACTCATCTTGTGGGCGTTATCAGGGCTCAAATAATAAAGTATTCAGTGCTCAATACACAATTTAATCAGGGAAGTCACAATGTTATAAACTTGAAACGGTAATTCTAATTAAAGGTTTCATAACAGAAAAAGGTAACTAAATCCTCCTCCGTCATATATATATATATATATAAAATTCTTTTTTTGTTTTGTTGGGAGTACACTCCCAGGGGTGGTTTAAATGTAAGAAATAGGGAAACCCAAAAAAACAGCTAAAATGTTGAAAAGTTCACATCTGTTTATTTTGTACCTACGTATATATAATATGAATTCTATCTATTCTATACTAACCGTTAGAACGTACCTAGGGATGAACCCGAGCGAAGCGAGAGTGAGTCGCTAGTTATAATATAAATGCTTACAAGTAGCTTTAGCTTAGCGTTAAGGCATATCTATACATATAATAAAATTATAAATATTGAATATTTGAGCATCTATGTATTTCAAAAAATCATGATTGATACCAAAAGAGATGACACTAATTTTCAATCATCCAATAGCAACTTAATATGTCAGGATAAAGATATTTAACAAAATCCGTGTCAAATAATAAAACTAAACAAACAAAGATATCTTATTTTCGCGTAAATTATAATGTAAAACGGAAATGATGGCTTGTAAGGATTAAAATGCGTATTATATCATATACTACAAATAAATACACAAAGGGCTTGCCTTATGGTAACCAGTCCCTTTCGCCTATTTACGCGTGTAGTACCAAAGGCAATACTTATACTTTTTACTTACCTTGTACCTTTAATTACCTTTACTTGTTAGTTTAGTTGTTTAGGCAGTGGTAGCCCAGTGGTAACGCGCTTGCTTGGGAAACCGAGTGAAGCGGGTTCAAATCCCGGGTCTCGCACCTCTGATATTTTCATGTGCGAATCATTTCTAACATGATTACCACTTGCCTTACGGTGAAGGAAAAACATCGTGAGGAAACCTGCATGTCTGAGAGAACTTAGCAAGTTTTCGAAAGACATGTGAAGTCCGCCAACCCGCACTTGGCCAACGTGGTGGACTATGGCCTGATCCCCCTCGTATTGAAGGGAGGCCCGTGCCCAGCAGTGGGACGTTAAAAAGGGCTGAATTGACCTTTACTTGAGGTAAAAGTGAAGGTAAGTTAAGACTTTACATGGGAGGCTTTACTTTACAAAACTGATTTTTCTCTATCGTAGGAAGGAATGAAATCGCTAAAGTGCGTTAGTATTTGATTTGTATAACTCAACAACTTTTTCCATTTGTGTCACGCTAAGTACGCAAACTTTAAATACCGCGGTAGTTCGTTGGCGACTGAACCAGTTAAAAATTTTGCTCGTAGCCCGCACATACATATGTTATCGCCGCGAACCGTAATACACAAATTTGTTTGGCATCTTATGTAGAACTTATAACTAAAATCGTTTTTTTTTACTATTATCTTTGTTTATTTCAAATTGAAAGCTATATACTATGAAGATAAAAATAGCTAGCAGGGCACAACAAGAAATTAGAAAAAATACTTACCTTGGGGCAAATCCTTTGTTTATTTGTTCAAACCAGAAATAAGTTATTTTCTATTTTAATAACAAAGCTTTATCTTTAAGATTTATATGTATTTAAAAGACAATTTATCTTTAAGATTTATATGTATTTAAAAGAAGTCTGTATAAAAAGCTTTCGGTAAATTGGTTATTCTGGCACTGAGTATTGTTTCTTAAAAAGCATACTTGCAACATATATATACTACTAGCAGAACCCGCGGCTTCGCCTGCGCTAAAACTACAACAAAACAACTAAAGGTATGTGTCATACAAACTTTCATCCCCTATTTTACCCCCTTATGGGATGAATTTCAAAAATAGCTAAATACGTATTTATTTAATTGTATTGAAGAGTATTAATACCAAGTTTCAAGTAATCTGACTATAAATATTTTTTGTGATGTGTTATAACGTATTTCCCATAGGAATAAGATAATCTGCCCCGCACTAATAAGTAGCCTATGTCACTCTCTAGCCTTCCAACTATCACCACACAAAAAATCCCGCTAATCCGTTACTCCGTTTTGACGTGAAAGAAGGACAAACATACAAACAAACACACTTTCACATTTATAATATTAGTATGGATATGCATACATACATATAGTCTTTTTAAATAAAACTATCTTTTCGGATTTTGTCGCGGATTTATTTGCATTTTTGTTTCCCGACGTTTCGAATGCTTTACATCTCCCGTGACCATGGATGCTGTAAAGCATTCGAAACGTCGGGAAACAAAAATGCAAATAAATCCGCGACAAAATCCGAAAAGATAGTTTTATTTAAAATGTCAAATATTCGCGTAAATCTAAGAAAGTATTATACATATAGTCTATTCATAATGTAATGTAGTATTCAATATAAATCATATTTAAATTAATAAACAAAAATTGAAAACTGAAAAAAATTTAGTATCTCAAAATCATTAATTAGCAAAGCGACTTGGAAAAGAATATCTGCAGATGAAATCGCGAACGGTATGATTCTGCTGTCTTATATTGCCAATATATGTCGAGTATAAAAGAAAACTTTGAAACCGCGATTTTATAGCTCGTACAATGTACATTTATCTCATTCCGAAGATCTAACCAGATAAAGTTCGACGTTGAAAATTATCCTCAAATAGCATTTTTCAACTTTAAACTTATGCATCGGACTACTATTATAATGACGAAACTTTATACGTGTGTGTTTATTTGTTACTCTATGACGACACGTTTGGCTCAGTTTGTAGTGACCCTACTTGCTGTGACAGCGGTCCCGGGTTTGAGTTCCGCTGGGGGCATTCATTTGTGTGATGAGCATGAACGTTTGTACTCCAGTCATAGATGTTTATCTATACTATAATAAAACAATGTTTATCTATACTATAATAAATACAGGTCGAATGTCTGTACATAGCAAATGCAACGCCCGTACAAACAGACAAACAGACAGAGAAATAAAAAAATTGAAAAAAATCTGGATTTGTTCTATTTGTCTTCTTACATCACCCTGACTCAGTGTTTAGCATTTTTGTTCTATGTACAGACATTCGACCTCTACAGTTTTATTATAGTATAGATAGATTCGAAGTGAGCTTTAGATGTTGACACACAGCAGAATCTATGTATCGATGGTTGCCTACAGTGGACAAGGAGGTCTATGAGGCAATATTCAAAATGTAAACCATTTTTTATGATAATAAATTTCACATATGTACAAGTAATGTTTTTTTATGCTACTGAGACATGATAACATATTATAATAGTTCAGATGACTCAAGAAAATTAAAACTTAACTTGGACATAAACGAATATCTTTTACTTATTTCAATGAAACAAAGTCCTAAGTTCTGGTTAAAATAAATAAAATTATTTTTTTGGTATCACAAAGTTCTATGTTATTTTAATTTCGATAATATTGCTTAATATCCAAGTCAATATCCAATTGTTAGTTCCTAGAAAGCATCACGTAGCCCTTAATTATGCTAATAAACTATCACTTAGGGATTAGGACTAATAAGTATACATTTTTCGAAAGTCAAAATTTTTAAAGTCAAATTACTAAACTTCATTAAAATTAACATAGAACCTTGTTATAGTGAGTCAACGATATGTCTATCTCTTAAGGATAACATACTATATACATTTTAATTTAAAACGTACCTAGGGACGAACCCGGATGAAGAGAGGGTGAGTCGCTAGTTATTCTATATGTAAAGGCGAGGAACATACAAAGTAGTTATAAAACGAAGCTTTACAAGGTATCGGTAATCGCATTAACTGAAATAGTGGTTAATACTCATCGATATAATGCCTTGATTGGTGATAGCAATTGAATTAAAAATAATCTTTATATCGGTACTTATACAATAGATACGAAAATATTCTGGTTAGGTTGCCCTTTTTACGTAGAAATAGAAAGACGTAATTTTTGCATGCATAGATATTGTGTATAGTAATTTTAGATGACTTATCTATACAATTTTTTTTATTATATGTATAGATAATATAAGCTACAATAGCATTGCCCGCGGCTCCGCCCGCGTTCAAATGACCAAAAACCAAATTCTTAGGTTTTTACATATTAGTACACGCTTACATTGCAGTTTTTGTGATGCGGTAACAGACAGACAGACAGACAAAAATTCTAAAAACTATAGATTCGGCCTCTGTATCGATAATAATGTTTATTTCAATAAGATTTTCCAAAAAAATATTTAATGTACAGATTCGGCTTAGTTACAACTTTATTATATGTATAGATATTCAGTAATTTCAGCGAGAAGAAGTAACAAATATATATATAACACACAAACAAACTTACACAATTTTATAATAGTAGAGGCTCTTAAATTCTCAATATCCAAGCTATTTAAATCTAATCCACGTATCAAAATAGAGAAACTTTGAGAAAAATCTTTCGTTTTGACAAAATGACTTAGTCTTCCTTGTTGAACTAAAACTTTTATACCATAAAATTGAAGTAAATAAGCTCTACTTATATAATAACCGCTTTGAGTTATGGGTCAAAGTTTAAATTTGTTAAAATAAAAGGGTTTAAAGTTTTAATTTGTTTATTTAGTGCTTCACTTCAGCTTAGTTGGGAAGCCGACTTCTTAAAAGTTTACAAAGCTATAATTGTCTGTCGCCTTCAATGTTATATAATTGATCAAGGAAAATGCCTGTAAAGCTCTGTATACTTTGTATTCTTGCTATCAATTGAATTTGAAGCCACCCATCACAAAATTGCTAGTCCATTAAATAAATGTGGCTAACGTGATGTTCTCCTAGCCGATTCCGGCCACGGCGGCCAATCTCAATTAGATTAGCCAACTGCGCAGGAGATATTATAGTGCTCAAGTGTACGCGCAGACACAAGTGCACTCTCTATTCCTATCACTCTCATACTCCGGTGGGACGACTGCTCGACACGACCGGTAAGAGTTAAGGCGCAGGACCGACGGCTTTATGTGCTCTCCGAGGCACGGGGGTGAAACACCGCCAACTTCCCAACTCCGAGCTGTTACTGAGACTTACTATACAGGAAGACTCAATAACTAAACTTGGCCCGACCCGGAACTCGAACCCAGGACCTCCGGGTGTGCAGCCGTACATGCTAACCACTACACCACCGAGGCAGTGGCTAACGTAACAATATATTGAATTGGCAGATATTCTTCGTTTTATTTCATCTGTTATCATTATTATTTTAGTACAGCCTATGATCTGTACATTATATGATCTGTGGTATAGCCATACATGTACCTAAAGAGTCCTGTTATCATTAAATAAAGTATACGAAAACTTATTACCTACTACTCAAGTTGTAAATAATATACAGAATTTTTGTCATTAGAGAAGCATCGTAAATAGTTTAGATAATTTAAACTCTCAGGAACATCTAATCAAAATTTGAAAAAATATTTTTGCATTAGATAGTCCGTTTATTGAGGAAGGCTATAGGCTATATACCATAATGCCACTAACCAAGCATGAGCAGTAATCATAAATATCAACAAATAGGACAGATATAAAGTCTGAGTTTTTTTTTGTAGATTGAACGCAAAAGCTCCGGGCTTTAACAAAATTAATTATATCACAACAGTAACTAAAATCTTTAATTTGAAAATTATGGTGCATAATGAACTGCTACAATTTCTACATACATTTTTTTGCTTCATCCGTTATCATTATTCTTTTGGCACAAGCTCTTCGAAGGTGCTGATTTTTTTTTAATTCCTTCAGTGTATTTTCTCTTCTTTTCGTATAAGACTTAATTACGTCTGCCTTACTTATTACGTTTTTTAATCATTTAATCACTTTGCACACACCATCCACGCAAGATGAAAAAAAATTCATTTAGACTATCACACTTCATTTTCAGAAATATATCGCTATTGGCTAACTTAACAAAGTAAATAGCTCTATATATTGAATTAACAGTTTTGTTGTGTTTTTACTCAATCGAGATAAAACAGTTATTTTGTTATGTTTTCAGAAATCTTAGCTGATTTTTGTTTTGCGATAAAAAAAAACAATATTGCGAATTATATTATGTTTATTAAATGTTCTAGCAAACCCTAAATGTGACCTCTACTATATATGAAAGTGTGGAGAACAGAATATTTTGCAACCACACGATCTATTGAATTTAAACGTAATAAATTTTGAAAAACGGTAAAATAAGTGAAGAAAAGTGCATGTCTGAAAGAACCAACCAACCCACACTTGGCCTGCGTGGAGTGCATGCTCTTTCATTAAGGGTAAACCCGTGCTGAGCAGTGGGATGTTAAAAAGATTTTAATACAAATTAAAAAGAAATATTCATATTTCAAACACACATCGTTCTTATAAAATTTCACTTCACTCCATTATTTTTACTTTATTAGAGAAACTAAAAACAATAGGTACATAGATAAGTTATCCATTCTAATATCAAAATGTAAAAGTTGGCGAGGATGGATGGGTATAGGTTTGTTACATGTTCACGCCAAAACGGCTGAACGGATCTAGATGAAATTTGGTACAGAGATAGATTATAGTCTCCAGACTATAATCTCTGTTTGTGCCAAATTTATAATATATAATATAATAGCACATAGGTTACTTTTCATCCCGGAAAAATGTTGGTTCTCGTGGGATAGATTTGTTCTGTCGAACCCGAAGCGAAACGAGTGTAAATGGATACTTATATTATACGTGAGGTCAAAATTAACTTTATACGATTAACTGTAATCTTTGCATTTCATTTTGATTTAATATTTTTTATACAAGTGCCAATCAAATGTAAAGTAAAGTAAAAAAATCTAAAGAACTTCGACAAAATATAATTTTCGATTTAAATAAACAATTGTATATTTCACAGCATCTTCTGCCAGTTAATTAAATTATTCTAAACGAAATGGTATTGTATTTGCTTAAACGGCAATACAAATAGTAATGACTCGTGAAGAACTCGAGCTTTCTGAGATATTTTTTCTATTACAGTCTCTTTCCTCGTGTTAAATACAGTAAAGTAGGTTAACTATTAACTTGAATATTTTTTATAATATAAGGACTTTGTGCTATAATTGTAATTATAGAAAAACTTTATATTCAACTAGTGACGAACCCTCGCTCCGCTCGGCTTCGTTACTAGGAACGTTTTGACGGTGAGTATTTATTCCTAAGATATGAGATATTTTCTTGCAGTAAAAAGTATCCTGTATTATGTAGACCCGGATCCCAGCTTATACAAAATTTCCAGCATCATACAAAATTTCACCAAAAATCTGTCTAGTGGTTTTCTCGTGGTGATGCGTTCCCAGACAGACAGACAGATAAAAATTCTAAAACCATTAAATTCGGCCTCTGTCGATAATAATGACTATTTCAGTAAGATTTTCCAAAAAATATTTAATGTACAGATTCCACTCAGTTAGAATTTTTTATTTTGTCCCAACATATTAATTTTATAATAGCATTTTGCCTTTTCGTTACCTACACTTGTGTTCTAAATAGTTTTGCGAATGAATTATATTAAATATTATACTTTTTTATTCATTAGTAAAAATGAGCATCATTCATAGCGACTAAAGTATCTTGTGTATACTCTTAATAATAATAATAATACCTTTATTGACGTAAATACAAAAGGGTTAAAGACATTTATTTTGAAACTATATAATTAGCACAATCTTTGTTTAGGTATACTAACGTCTGAACTAGGCCGAGCCTGTATCTCAGACGCTAGGCTCTTCCTATTAGGCAATTAATTTATTGCTAATTAATTAAATGTAACATAATACTAAAAATATATATAGTGTATTACTATTGGTGTATTTGTCAAGAGGTATACAATACATTCAGTATTAGAAATGACAGCGACTTTAAATCAGGAGCTTCCTCCATTCTACGCTATATTGGTGAAGTAAATTATTCTACCGCTACCCCTAAAAGTAAAAAATTAGAATCGAATTCACGATTTTGGAAATTGTAGTGAATGCAGGCACATCGTCTTTCCCTAGCATTCATGTCGAATAGCAAGAAAATACAATACTGCACCGAAAACCAGACATTTGCTTCAGATCCTAAAATTCTAAAACACTCATCTTAAATAAATAAATAAATATTTTGGGACGTAATAACACATCACCATATAGTTCCATGGTAAGCTACGAGGCTTGTGTTATGGATACCAGATAGTAGTAGATACACTACACATATAGAACTTTAAATACGTACATGTTATAAACATAAACACCTATGACTGGAGTGCAAACATTCGTGCTCATCACACAAATGAATGCCCCCAGCGGGACTCGAACCCGCTACCACTGACATGGCAAATAGGGTCACTATAAACTGAGCCTAATGTGTCGTCAAACATCTTAATAATAACATGGAAAGAAAAGTTTCGTATATTATGTAATGTTTTCTCTACATGTTCTATCTTCCAGGGAAGGAAAAAATGATTATAGTACAAGGAACTAAATTATTATGCCTTGATACCCCTTTTCCTACCCCCTTTGGGAGCGTAGCGTGATACGTTCAAAGGCATTTTACCAACAAACAACCAGTTTTATATATCATAAATATTTAGAACGATACAGCATGAATATTTATTCAGATCGAGAGATTATGCATGCAAGGCATATTCCTATATTATACTAATAAAATAATATCCGTAAAATTTGTGGCTGTGCTAATTTTATGTAATCCCGATGACTGCAGGGGTTCGATTTTCGGTTTGGCTGAATGTTCTATATCATAAATATTTATTATATTTATAAAGACTAGAGTTTTACTCCAGCTTACTCGGAGTGTTTGCTTGTTTTAAGGCAGTAGTAACCGATTGGTAGCCTGCTCACTTGTGAAACCAAATGTAGTGGGGTCGAATCTTGGATCTCACATAGCTAATGTTCTTTCTCATGTGCTAATCAATTTCAACATGATTACCAGTCTTTTTATAGTGGAGGAACACATAATCAAGTAATCCATATCAGAGAGAATCTAACTAGTTTTAGAAAGATGTAAAGTCAGACATTGCACGTTTGGTCAGCATGGTGGACTATAGCCTGATCTCCCTCGTATATAAAGGTACCAGAATAAAAATGTGACCAGAAGTGAGATGCTAAAAAAGCAGTTTGTCTTGCAAATTTTGCAATTACCTTCTTTCTCAATCTATGAGAGATTGTGAAAAATGGCCAAAAACTGAAAAACCTCTAATCTCATAAACTAAATAAACTGATTTTTTTGGAGGATTTTTGAGAATTTGAATATTTTAATTACAAGTACCAAAAAAATGATGTATGCACTTATTGTGCGTAACTATGGATGTTTGTCTGTGTGTCATTTTAAATGTAGATAAAGCTAGAATAGGTCACTAAATCTAAGTACATAAAACGAACGTGTCCACGAGTATTTGTAAAACTAGCGACTCACCCTCACTTCGCTCGGGTTCGTGCCTAGGTTGCTTCCCCATACAAACTTCCATCCCCATTTTCACCTCCTTAAAGGATGATTTCCGGGATAAAACTACCCTATGTCCTTTTCAGGTTTTTAAACTATTTTCTTATCAAATTTCATCTAAATCGGTTCAGTAGTTTCGGAGCCTATTCGGTACAGACAAACAAATCTTTCCTCTTTATAATATTAGTATAGATTACAATTCTTATTAATTATTTTCTACGGCTAATTTAAATTCTTTTACGAGAATCTAATATCTACTACTAACTAGGCGCTGGTACTGGTACCTGGTCTACTACTTTAAGAGCTATTGAGCCTTGTACAATTGTTCCGGGTTAAATTCGGTCCAGTTCACATTAAATGGATAAGTGCAGGCTAAACAAGTATAACTCTCGAAAGTAATTATATACAGATTTTCAGCGGGGTCACCGTCATAATTTAATTATATAACATTCGAATAAATATGAACTCTATTTATAGGTTTTAAGGTCGCCTATTGAAAAAAAACCGAGCCACTGCAGCGGGTCGAGTGTGACGCATTGCATCAGACCTTAATGCGAGGATTTTGAATGCCGATTTATGTATGAATGAAAAAACTTAATTAATAACACCTCTCTAGCAAAAAGCTAACTTGCTGCATATTTTATAATAGAAAAGGAGCTTCTTATTTGCATTCAAACATCTTGAACAAGTTAGTTAAAAAGATTTTATATATAATTTTCTATATATCAAAAGTTATAGCATGTAAATAAAAAAAGATTACAGCATTACATTTATCCCATGGTGAAAAAGCGGATAATTTTCCAGTTCATAAATAAGCTAAATCCGTTCGATCTTTTCTGTGTAAAAAGAGGACAAACAAACAAACGATTACAGATTTATTATATTTGTATTCAGCCCTTTTTAACGTCCCACTGCTGGGCACGGGCCTCCTTAGTACGAGGGGGATCAGGCCATAGTCCACCACGTTGGCCAAGTGCGGGTTGGTGGACTTCACATGTCTTTCGAAAACTTGCTAGGTTTTCTCAGACATGCAAGTTTCCTCACGATGTTTTCCTTCACCGTAAGGCAAGTGGTAATCATGTTATAAATGATTCGCACATGAAATTATCAGAGGTACGAGACCTGGGATTTGAACCCGCTTCACTCGGTTTCCCAAGCGAGCGCGTTACCACTGGGCTATCACTGCCTTTTATATATATATATATATATATATATATATATATATATATATATATATATATTATATTTTATATATATTATATTCAAAGTGTTGTAAGAAAAGTAAGGTTACCAATAAAGATTTTTTTACATTCATGATATTTTTTTTACAGTAATGATTATAAAATGATTTTTCACTATATCGCAGATAATAATATTTATAACTGGCATTTTTTTTTCAGCGGAACCCTAATTCTTTTTCTAATATAAATGTTACGCGCCGCTAGTTTATTCGAAGACATCAAGTACACCTTCGTACAACCTCTGTGGTGTTTGTCTACCCAGGTGCCAGGCAGGCAGGAAAAGTATGACGACGAACATATTGATTGTCGTTTGGGCGGGGCGTATGATTTTCTGTTGTGTATAAAATTTTTATTAATTACTGTCAATATAACGATTATAACAGGAAAAATGTTTCATTGTTTCACATAAAATTAGCCTAAGTTGCTCTTTATAACATCAGCTATCTGCTAGTGAAAGTCCCGTCAGAATCAGTCCAGCCTTTTTATTTATTTATTTATTTATTTATTTATTTATTTATTTATTTATTTATTAAGGATCTCCAACAGAAGTACATAAATATACAAAAAAAATACAGGCTCTTTGGATAATGTTTAACATGTACCCCCAATTACTGGAGAACACAACATGCACTAAAAACAGTGTTGATAACACGAATTACTTAAAGTTAATAGGTGCAACTAAATCTGCACAATCAATTAACAAAACAAAATTAAGGATTCTAAAAATAAAATGAAAGAGAGAGAAAAAAAAATGTTATGACAAATGTTCACATCACGAATAGAAAGCGTAACATTTCTTTTTAAATGTATTAAGTGTGTCGAAACCCATGTCTGCTGATGGTATTGCATTAAATAATCGCGACATTCGGCCTAATGGGTGACACTTTCCTAAATTAGTTCTACTTCTACTCGTTTTGAAAAATGGACATGGACAGCCTTTTCGGAGATTAGCCGGAACCAATAAACAGACATACCAACGTACAGACAAAAATTTTAAAAGTTGTTCTTATAAGTAGTTACTTTTATTAAAAATGTGTTATTTTGATATTAGAAGACAGACATTTCAATTTTATTTATATGTATAGATAGATTATAATTTCTACTTAACACGCTTTGAAGCTATTTAACAAGAAAATTGCATTTTATTGAATAGATAGATAAATAATCGTGCTAAATGTTTATAAAGTATATAACATAATGCACACTTTTGATGCCTAAAGTCAGTTCAACTATTAGTACTTTGTTTGGAATGACTTCATAGCTTCACATTTGTATTCAGCGTAGTTGATCCATATTTACTTAAAAGTTTAAACTATTTCAAATCTGGGAAAACTTAACATCGATTTTAACCCGCTTCTATCTTCTACATATGTATGTTAATAATAATATTTTTTATACAATCGAGCTGATCTGATGATGCAGCCAGGTGGTGAATAGTGGCACTCTTCAACAATGGCTACTAGTAAAGTTTTGACTTTGAGTTTCATGCATATGTGTTTAAAACTATAATTATATTTATTTATAGTAGAAAGTAATCTATACATATAATAAAATTCTGAGTCGAATCTGTACATTAAGTATTTGTTGGAAAATCTTATTGAAAGAGTCATTAGCGATACAGAGGCCGAATCTATAGTTTTTAGATTTGTTGTCCGTCTGTCTGTCTGGGAACGCATCACGAAAAAATCACTGGACATATTTTGATGAAATTTGGTATGATGATAGCTGGTTATCCGGGTCAACATATAAGATACTTATTACTGCGGGAAAACATCGCATCTCTGAGAAATCTATACTAAACGTTAAAACGTAACTACGGAAGAACCCGTGCGGAGTTATTATTAACTATTTCCAGTCTCCTTTCTTTTGACAGTGTGTGACAGATTAATTGAAATGCGTACCTTTTATATATATATATATATATATATATATATATATATATATATATATATAAAAATACTCACGACCTCCTTTGATAAGAAAGTTTAGTGTCCTGAGAGTTTAATATACTGAGACTAGCCATTTGCTCATAACGTGCACTCTACCATACTACCATACACTTTCTACTCTCAAAGTTTAGTGGGATGCCCATTTGATACGACCGGTGAGAGACTGGCGTTGAACCGACGGCTTTATATGGTCACTGAAGCACCGGTGTATTACTAAAAATTTCTTAACAAAATATATAAAACAAAATATATAAATATGTAGATACATATATGACATTAACACAGCACCATCTATTTCCCTGGTAAGCTACGAGGCTTGTGTTAGGGATACCAGATAATTGACACAGTACACACTTAACATATATAACTTTAAATACATACATATAAATATAAACACCCATGACTGGAATACAAATATTCGTGCTCATCATACAAATGAATGCCCCCAGCGGGACTCGTACCCGGGACCGCTGGCGCAGCAAGTAGAGTCACTACAAACTGAGCCAAACGTGTCGTCAAAAACAGAAAAATCCAATGGGGCCCAAAACCATCTTACCATACGAATCTTCAGCTATACATGCTAGCCACTAGTAAGAAAATATGAAAATAACACAATGGAGTAAAACCATGAATCAGACCATGAGACTTAGAGTTAGCAGGTTAGGTGCTATTGTGACCTTACTTTATTATAATGAATTCTTAGAATTCACCTTGATCCAATTCAAATTTACTCCATACATACCCAATTTCATCTTATACATATTTATTTCTATGAAACAAAAACACTGCATACAGCGAGTTGGGAATTATGTACATTAAGAAAACGTTTTGTTACAAACTTTAGGAATAGTATTTTATTATATTAAATTAGCGACTATATATTCGGCCTCTGTGTCGATAATAATGTCTATTTCAATAAGATTTTCCAAAAAATATTTAATATACAGATTCGGCTTACTTACAATTTTATTATATGTATAGATGACAAGAAGTTGTTGCTGTAGCGATGATATAATATGTTTTACGAAATCTTTTATTAAATAGCCTTTTGTTTTTATACTGTAATGTAAGAACAGATAATGAAGATGCTTGTACGGCGCGCTTCGCCGACTACTCATCACGTAGACGCACATGTTGTTCATTACTACGTACTTCTTTCTAGTGGAAAATGCAATGCTTCTCAAAATGTCTTCTCACATCTGAGAATTTTCTTTCTAAATTTTATTTTGAGAAAGAAATATTTGTAACTAGATATTAGTTAAATAGTACCTGGGTGACCGAGCTTTGTTCGTAATATTTTTTTGTTTTCAGAAAACATAAAATTGCATATTTTTTCAGGAAATACACCTATATAGATAAATTTATAACGAAAACCTTGTTTAAATACAAAATTTGATTTACATATTGCGCGGGTAAACCTTGTTCTGTGAAAATACGTAAAAAACGAATTTTCCCAGATATAAGACCTAACTAGATCTATTTTTCGCTCCATCGATTGCAAATTTCATTGAAATCGTTAAGAGCCTTTATCGAGAATGTGATTACAAATATTTATACATACAAATATTGCTTGTTTAATAGTATAGGATACAGCAATGGTGACCGCTATCGTTTTGGTTAGACTTTCGCTAAACCTGTTCTTTCTCCAGTAAGCTATATATTAATATTGTACGTAAACCCTTTAATATAAAAAAAATAAATCCACGTCTACTTATCTGCCATTAGCGCAAATATTCTTCGAATTTACTGGACAGAAAAGGTAAAGTTTTGTAAATATGTGATGATGTTCTCCTGGCCGATTCCGGCCACGGCAGCCAATCTCATTGAGACTAGCCAACTGCGCAGGAGATATTATAGTGCACAAGTGTACGCGCAGACACAAGTGTACTCTCTATTCCTATCACTCTCATACTCCGGTGGGACGACCACTCGATACGACCGGTGAGAGTTAAGGCGCAGGACCGACGGCTTTACGTGCTCTCCGAGGCACGGGGGTGAAACACCGCCAACTTCCCAACTCCGGGCTGTTACTGAGACTTACTATACAGGAAGACTCAATAACTAAACTTGGCCCGACCCGGGACTCGAACCCAGGACCTCCGGGTGTGCAGCCGTACATGCTAGCCACTACACCACCGAGGCATATGTATGAGGTAGGTGACTAATTTTTTTAATTCCGATTTCAAGGATTTCTTAGTATTTACTTAAGAAAAGTACAAAAACATCAGAAATAAAAACCCTCAGACTAGCTCTTGATTAATTTTTAGACTTTAAGTTATAGCTTTACCTCTAAATCTTACCGTTGCAATAATAAAAAATTATTTAAATCTATATGTTTTTTTTTATAATGGCTTATAGTTGAGTAAATAGACGCAATCCATTCTGCCAGTGTCACGTTTATTTGATTTAAAATAGAAATAAAAGCCGTGCACATAATTGTTCGCCTTTTAAATATCGCTTTTTACTTTTTTATTAAAATCTGTCAAAAACGTAATTTAAAAAAAAGGCTATCAAAAAAGGTCTTCATCAAAAATGTTAAAGTATTAAAAAGGACGTGTGTGTATATGTGTGTACCTACACCAGGTATTGAAATTAGATACAAAATCTCTTAATAGGGTACTTGACCTAGCATTTATTATACCATAATTTTGTAATAAATTATAAACAATTTGATACTCATTCTAGACACTAATAAATTAACAACGTCCATGAGGAATCAGCCATAACTATACACGCTCAAGGGCTTTTGTGTTTCCCATAAAGAGGACGTAGTTCTCTTTAACTGACATATATGTATTACGTATATAAGTATAAATGTAATATTATAATCCTTATTCATTACATAAACATATTTCTTGTTTTATATTTCTTTCATACAGCAAAAGTAGTTTTGTAGGTCGTGTTAGCCCAGTGGTAACGCGATTGGTTGAAAAACTAAGTGAAACGGGTTCAAATCTCTCTCTAATATTTTCATGACGAAATAGTGAAAGAAAACATCGTGAGAAATGTTGCACGTGTTAGTGAGTCATGCTAAGTTATTTTTCGAGAGACATATTATTTTGAATGCTGATCTCTCACTCGCTCTTGGCCAGTGTGGACGATGGCCGGTTCCGTGTTTTCAGCAGTAAAGAGGACTAAATACAAATACTTACAAGTAATGTTAGGCTAGAAAAGCTACTTTTTATCCCGTTACATCAGTCTGTTACAAATGATTTACTAATAATTAACGTATTAATGATAAATAGGATATGATTATACTTGTTATCTACATCTATACATATAATAAAATTGTAACTAAGCCGAATTTGTACATAAAAGATTTTTTGGAAAATCTTATTGAAATAGACTTTATTATCGATACAGAGGCCGAATCTATACTTTTTAGAATTTTTGTCTGTCTGTCTGTCTGTTACCGCATCACGAGAAAACCACTGGATAGATTTTGATGAAATTTTGTATGATGATAGCTGCTTATCCGGGTCAACGTATAGGATACTTTTTACCCCGGGAAAATATCTCATTTCTGAGAAAAACTGCAATGTAAGAGTATACTAATCTGTAAAACCTAAGAATTTTGTTTTTGGTCATCTGAACGCGGGCGGAGCCGCGAGCATTGCTAGTACATAATATACGTATATTCCATTGTCAACTTCCGTCACAAGTTCCCAAGAGTAATAACAAGTTTGAAAGCTACGTGAAATATATACATACGTGTTTATAATTTTCATAATCTGTTAAATAAATGAACATTGGTAGAGGCGTTACATAACGCCTTTAGCAAAAGGTATGTAAATTTGTTTTGGTCTTGTATGTCTCTTTTATTACCCGATTGCGGCGAAGCCCAAAGAGGGTCATGTGTTTGACCTGTATGTATGTATGTGTTTGTTGAGATGATCACAAAAATATATACAACTTATAAGTTATTTGGGATAAAAAACTATTAAATAAAACTCCAAATAGCGTACTGGCCAGAGCTTTAAAAAGCTAAAAAAATATATATTCTAAAAATAAAAATAAACAACTGCGTAAAACACAAATTAAAAAAATGAAAAAATGTTGCTGAAATAACATAGTATTATGGAATCAGAGACATATATTATACATATACATACTATGTTATACCACAACTTGTTTGATTTTTTTAGTTTATTTATAAAAAGGGAGTCATGGGAAAATCTTTTCTCGCAGCAATATTTATTTTTGTTTTTCCTTACGGTGAAAAAAAACATCATGAGGAAATCTGCATGTCTGAGAGAACCTAGCAAGTTTTCGAATGATACTTCCACCACGGTGGCTTGATCCCCCTCGTATTGAAGGGAGGCCGTTGCCCAGCAGTGGGACGTTAAAAAGGGCTGAACACAATGAATATTATATAGTGATAATATTCTAGACGATATAATTCTCTTTGATTGTTTTATAAATTATTCAAATGATTATATTTTGATTGCTCAGATCAGTAGGCGTTCTATTTTTGTTGCTATACTAATGGTATTTCAGCGATATCTATACATAAAATAAAATTGTAACTAAGCCGAATCTGTACATTAAATATTTTTTGGAAAATCTTATTGAAATAAACATTATTATCGATACAGACGCCGAATCTGTAGGTTTTAGAATTTTTGTCTGTCTGTCTGTTTGTTACCGCATCACAGAAAAACCACTGGAGGGATTTTGATGAAATTTGGAACGATGGTAGCTGGTTATCTGGGTCATCATATAGGATACTTTTTACCGCGGGAAAATATCTCATTTCTGAAAAAAAATACAAAAACTGCATTGTGAGAGTATACTAATATGTAAAACCTAAGAATTTGGTTTTTGGTCATCTGAACGCGGGCGGAGCCGCGAGCAATGCTAGTTTACTATAAGTAAACGTTATTGTATGATACCTACTTAGCTTACCTAGCTTAAGAACTTAGTTAAAACAAACTTTGATATTGGATTGTGCCTGCTTCGATGAGAGAAAAAACGTGTCACGGTAGTCTCGTAAACGTTAGTATGGAGATCCAACTTAATTGCTCATGATTTAAATGTCATATAAAGAAGGCACTTCTAACGAGATACTTTTGTACCAAGATTAAAAAGACAAGCGTGTAATTAAAATACTTTACGTAAGTGACGTTGAAAAGCTCTGCCGCTCGAGGGTTGTGGATAAAGTAGAGACCTCTGTGTAGCGCAGACTTTAGTTAATGTGATGTGACGAATAACTACTGTACAGTGTAAGAGCACACACAAGCACTTGTTGTATGTTAAATATTACCTAATATTACAAATGTAAAAGTGTACTGAATTATACTTTTTTAAGCATTTTTCATAGGTATTCTGGACTTATATCAAAAGTAAAAACGCAAAGAAATCAAGTATAGTTTTATTTAAAATGTCAAATATTCGCGTAAATCTAAGAAAGTATTATTATGTCTATAGATTATCGTATTTTTCGCATATATTAGTTTATGATTAGATATATATTTTATACTTTATTTGGCATTAATGTGGCAATAAGTTAGGTATGTGTATTTTCCAAATATTTACATAAAATACTTTTGGTACAGCGCGAGTGTATGTATAATTTGAAATTAGTGTGTTAGAAAGCAAATACTTTTAACTATTATTACATAATGAATTGCCAAGTGTTACTATGTTCATTAAAATAATCGCGATAAAACAAAATTTACTTTCCAATTTTTGTACTGGTAATGTCGTGTTTTTATAATAATGCTCTCGCCCGACGCTCTGTTTGAATATCTTTTTCGCTTTACTTCGTAAAACCAAAGTAAGGACTGTAGCGTGATTTGTAGAACGTAATAAATAAGCTAGAAAATGGAAAGTTTTCAAATCTGACACATAGTTTCCAAGATAAATGTGTTAAAATAAATAAAAAATCTAATTCACATATACATTTAATAAAATTTTAACTAAGTTTTTTTGCCTGTCTGTCATCTGTCTATCTGGGAATGCATCACGAGAAAATCACTGGACAGATTTTGATGAAATTTGGTATGATGATAGCTGTGCATCTGGATCGACATAGTATACTTTTTACTGTGGGAAAATATCTCATCTCTGAGAAATCTATATTAACTGTTAAAATGTCAGTTATATGGTATAAGAACCTTACTAACGTAATTTTACTCTATATAACATAATTGTATGATAGGTAAGAGACGTTACTACTTCGTTCTTAATCCACTTAATTTAAGACGTTTTCTGGATAACGGTTCAAGACGTCATTCCAGCTCAATAGATCGGGAAAATGATATGAATGAATATGTAGTTCATCTTGTGCAGAAGTCGAATGGTATTTTATAACATATGAGGAAACTTATAAGTAACTAGCAGAACCCGCGGCTTCGCTCGCGCTAGAACTATAACAAAAAACTCTAAAAACGTAGGTTTCAAACAAACTTTCATGCCCTATTTTACCCCCTTATGGGATGAATTTCGAAAAATGCTAAAACACGTATTTATTTTAATTGTATTGTATTCAATTCAATTCAAGTTTCAAGTAATTCTGATTACAAGTATGTTTTGGGTTGCATTATAACGTGTTTGCCCGTGGGAATGAGATAATATCCCGCGGTAAAAAGTAGCCTATGTCACTCTCTAGCCCTCCAACTATCACCACACAAAAAATCACGCCAATTCGTTATTCTGTTTCGACGTGAAAGAAGGACAAGCAAACAAACAAACACAATTGCATATTTATAATATTAGTATACAGTAGGATTATAGTCGATTTTATAAGAGTAAAATATTTTATTACGAAATGTTTTATGCATTAGTGCAATAAACACAATTATTACTTACTATTCATAGGGCTTCTATTATATATGTGAATGGAAAAATTTGTATTTGTGTGCATGTATGTTTGTTACTCCCTACAGATTTGGATGTAATTTAGTACACAGATAGGCTATGATGGAGTAGAACATAGGCATTTAGGCACCTAGAGAAGCACTCGAGTGAATCCAGATTAAGTAGATAGTGGAAGATGTCACATAACTTCCGACTTTTCACTCCATTGTTGTAATACTCCATGTACAAACTGTACCAAATAGGTTGAGTATGTATATATGTATTATAACACTATATAGGTCAAGAGTTTACGATTATTTCGTATTATCTCACAGGCTTGACGGCCGGGCGTTGGCATATAATTGATAACATAATATGATTTCCTGTTATATATATTATGTACAAGTTATAATAGTGATTATAACATATCTGTGATATATTTTAAATATACCTACGTACTTAAATAACTTAAATACTACTTAAATAATATCTTAAATAAATAAATAAACTCTGATATTCTATATAGTGTCAGCCAACCCGCAATTTACCAGCGTGGTGGAGTATGGCCTGATCTCCTCACATGGAAATGAGCCCCATGCCCAGCAGTGGGACGTTGAACGGGGCTGAATACAAACAATTCTATATACTATTTCACGATGACCTATCTTCAGGTTAACTGGGATGTTTAGAAGCCATTATTAAGAAAACTGAACTGAATTGATCAGAATATGTCATTTCCATATAATTTTTAGTTATTAGCGATATTAATATTTAAATGTATAAATTCAACATGTCTATAGGGGTTGTAGAGTCATAATACAATTCTAACCAAAGTGCGTAGTTGCGAGTGGTGAAGGTCTCTACATCACATAAATAATTCAGACAATATGAGGGAAAGAGATAGGTCATTTTTCAGAAAGATATCGACGAATAATTTTGAAACTTGATTTTTAAATATAAAGATTGTCTGAGCTATATTACTATATATTCTTATATCAAGAAACATAATGTTAAGAAATATTAAAAAATATATATATGTACACATGGACGGAGCCACAAAAAATATCTAGTCAATCGGTTTGTTCATAACTTGAAATTTATAACTTATTTTAAAATTATAATGGACCGCCCGCCCTACATACAACCCGCACGCTGTATTGACAGTTCAATTACGTTTTATACATTTTTATTCTTGATTTGTTAGAAAATAAAAGGATAACATGTTTATTTAAACATTTTTATAATTTTCTTCATTTTTTATAAATATATTATTTACTGGCAATCGGATATAAGTAATAAATAAAAGTTGCTCAAGTTACTCCTTATAACATCAGCTATCTGCCAGTGAAAGTCACGTCAAAATCAGCCCAACCATTTCGGAGATTAGCCGGAACACACAGATAGACAGACAAAAATATTAAAAATTGTGTTTTTCTTATAAGTATTTATTTATATGTATTTCGTAAAAAGCTGCTATTTTGATATTTCAAACAGACACTTTAATTTTATTTATATGTATAGATGTATTATGCATAGAATCCTATCGGAAGAAATTCTCTGAGTGATAATGTAAACTGTATTCAAATCTGTTTCACATTTTAGAAGAAATAAGCAAATAAACAAATAGACAAAAGTAGTGGCATCATTCTGTAGTAGATAGATGCATATATGTATGTATATGTCTATCAAATTCCATTATGTTCTATCTAGAAGTTTTGTGTGTCTACAAACGTGTATTATTTCAAATTAGATATATATCGATAGGATAGATAGATATCGATAGGAGTTTATTGTGTAGATAAGTCTGAGTTAAGTATAACTGAATTTTATTATATTTGGTCAAGTAAGTAAGATGAGGCAGTGGTAGCCCAGTAGTAACGCGCTTGGGAAACCGAGAGTAGCGGGTTCAAATATCGGATCTTTCACGACTGAGATTTAATATGCGTTACATTTCCAATAAAATTATCACTTGATTTATGGTGAAGGAAAACATCGTGACCAACCTGCACTTGACCATCGTAGTAGAATATGGCCTAATCTCTCTCGTACTAAAGGGAGGCCGTGGCTTAACAGTGGGACGTTAAAAAGAGCTCAATACATACATACATACAAGTAAGACGAAGATTATTATATATTACTAAGATCGTTTTTCGGAACTAACAAAAGTAGTTCACAAAACACTTACTTAACAATGACAGAATTATCTTATCATCTGCCGATACTTTGGTCTGTTACATAGAGACTAAATACCCATAATAACTTTATCACTCTAACTTAGTTCAAAGACTTGCCAGTCTATGAAGTAGACTCTACTCATCCAATAACGTAAGCTCGCTTTAACACAAAGTACAAGCGATGTTTAGTGTAATGTATTGTACTGTTTATCTTATAACACTCCCACAACTAAAAGGAATTTAACGATATCTTATGTGTTACAATCTATTAAGCTGTTTAAGCTACAGCATGCATCAAAGAAAAACTTATATAAATTCGTTTAAAACTAAATAAAGTAATAAGCTCTATAGTATTATTATATATTTTGACGACACGTTTGGCTCAGTTTGTAGTGACTCTACTTGCTGTGCCAGTGGTCGCGGGTTCGAGTCCCGCTAGGTGCATTCATTCGTGTAATGATCACAAATGTTTGTATTACACTCATGGGTGTTTATATTTATAGCATGTATGTATTTACAGTTATATATATACAAATGTAGTGTATCAACTATTTTGTGTCCATAGCACGAGCCTCGTAGCTTACCATGGAAATAGAAGGTGCTGTGTGTTAATGTCCCAACATATTTATTATTATTATAGTATATAAAAGAACTAAACACTGTACTATCAAAATTAGCGCGAAAGTTTTGTAATAATACCACACAGATATTTTCGACGATCAGGTTATGTTATTGCAGCCTGCAAACTAAAGAATTTTTGGCTGCCTCTCCGCAGCAAAATTGTATTCTAAGTCCATGGTAATTTCCTTACAAACTTATAATGCTGACATTTAATACAAATTTTATATTAGAAAGTCTATTTGAATAAAATATATTTGGAGTTTTATAGGCGACTAGCATTTCCCGCGGCTCCGCCCGCGTTCAGAAGACCACAAACCAAATTCTGAGTTTTTATATATTAGTATACTCTTACATTGCAGTTTTGTATTTTTTCTCAGAAATGAGATTTTTTCCCGCGTTAAAAACTATCCTATATATTGACCCGGATAATCAGCTATCATCATACCAAATTTCATCAAAATCGGTCCAGTGGTTTTCTCGTGATGCGGTAACAGACAGACAGACAAAAATTATAAAAACTCTAGATGCGGACCCTGTATCGATAATAATGTCTATTTCAATTAGATTTTCCAAAAAATTTTTAATATACAGATTCGACTTAGTTACAATTTTATTATAATATGTATAGATAGAACTCTCAAAACTTATAACAGTCAAAAACTTTTATAATTAACGTCTTTAATATAGAATGCAATAATGTAAGATAATTTCATGAGATAATATATTTCATTTATTAAAATTCTTTATTATTTTTATCCTTGAAAACTCTCACCCATCTTCAAACAAACAATATACAGTAGAGGACTCTTTATGTCACAACACTTAGATCTATTTATCTCATAAAAGTCATTTAATAAGATTCTTATTAAAATTTAAGTAAATGATACGACAATATGAAACGCAAGTATATTAGAAAATAATTGGTATATACATATATAGTCAACTGCCTCAGATTTTACCAAGATTTTTTGTGATACTTTGTAATTTTAATGACTCTGCTCAGTGCTTAGAAGCTGTTAATATATTTTTTAATACTAATGCCTCAAGTTTTATACGTACACTAAAATTTCATATATGATCTAAGTTATTTATTCTATCAATCCTTAGAGAAAAAAAATAAGTATTGTGTTTCCTCAAAGTATCTAATACTAAATTACATTAACAATACTCGTAGATTCAGCAGTTCGCAAAATCCTATATTAAAACTACAGGCAACTAGCAAGGATTAAAAAAATCTAAGAATTATTTCTTACATATTTTTAAATGCAAAATAAAAGTATCAAGTCATCAGTATCAGGTCAACACGTGGTCCCTGTATGGTTTCAGGTGTCCGCTATTAAATTTCAATTTCAAGTGATTATAATATACTAGCGATCGCCCTGGCTTCGTGCAGATCCTAAAGTGATAGGTACTTTAAATGTACCTACTTGTTTTATCTTACTACTGTTCGTACGGTCGTCGAAATACGATTAAAATCGTTATTGAAATCTTAAGGAAATGTATTTATAATATGAATAGAATTTACCTATATATATATATATATATATATATATATGTATGTATATATATAAACTGTTTACAATTTTTTTTGTTGAAAGCTCCTCAATAGCTAAACAAAAAAAAAATCGGTTGACAAACAGAGGAGAAAAGGAGACTGAACTGAAAGGAGACTGAAGGTGAAAAAGGCACAGAACTGTTTTGTCTTTGCCTATTTATATTTTTAACTTTTTACTAATAGTAGGTAATTATTATTTTATATGTTTAATTATTACAAATTATTTGGTGCCACTTGTGCGTTCTACCTTACTTATAGTGGTAGTAGATAAGCTAAATTATCCAGGAACAGACGACTGAGGATCCTTGAAGTTGTTGTTAGGAGGACACATAAAAATTATTGTTATACATTGAGGAGTGGAGTCTCTTTGAATTTCTATGGGATTACTTTAGAGGTATGACTTGATTAATGAAAAAGATTATTGGCGAATATATCGCGTGACATACCCAAAAAAAAAAACAGAATTGAATCTGATGGAATCTCAGAATGAAATACTATTTGAATCTGGTGGAAAATAAAATATACGTTCATTTTTATATATCTATATGTTTATAGTAAAATTACATTGGCTACCTTTTATACCTTTATTAATACTACCGTCACCTATATTTCGTACGTGTAACGAGTATCCCTATTATTTTCTTTCAATATTCCCATGTTACAATATCTAGGTATATTACCGGGATAAAAGAATCTTTACATATAATGAGAGCCTTATAACCGTGGTCTGTCTGTTTGTCAAGCTTCATCCAAATTCGTTTTACAATGTAGGCGTGGTTCAATCAGAAATATCTAAACCTATTTAAACTTTCACTTCAATAATAATAAAAGACTAGCGGACCCGACAGACGTTGTCCTGTCTACACGTCTTTAATTTGAAAATTTCACACTTTTTTTAATAATTTTTTTGATGAAAATTATTATTCAAATTGTGAATCTAAACCATTCCCAGATCCCCTTGAACATACACAAAAAATTTCTTCAAAATCGGTCCAGTCGTTTGAGAGAAGTTCAGTGACGTACACACTCACAGAAGAATTATATATATAAAGATTACATAACTGCCTGTGGCTTCTCACGTTTTTCTATATAGCCCACAACTATTATGCCGGGTCTACACGCTTGCCATTTGCCACAAACTTCGAATCTCTACGAACAAACGTGTAGATGCATCACAAACACTTGTCAAAAATAACGTTTGATTTTGGTATAAAAACGACCGAAACGGCCACAATTGTTTGCAAATCTATACAAGTCAAGCCAAAAGCCCTCTTCACACATTTGAATTCGTGGTTGCTTGTTTATACACTATACCAAAATATATTATGTCTTTTAACAGTCATAATTAATTATTTTGGTTAGTCTAATAGTTAGCAAGTAAGGCTACGGGCTCGGAGGTCTTGGATTGGAGTCTCGGGTTGGACAAACTAACAGTGGCGAAGGGTGAAATTTTAGCAGAGGTAAGCCGTTCCAAAAATAATCAATCTTTGTATACGTATTAATGCAGAAAGAAATAAACTTATCACAATATATATATATATATCCACAGGAACAATTTATACATTTAAAAAATTAAATGTATGTAAAATTATAGCAAAATATTAGGTATATTATTATAATAATTTTAAAGTAAGACGTCTTGTATGGACCCTTCGCCACAGCTAACTAAACCTATTAGGTTTTTTATCAAGAAATTCATTGATACCTCAAAATTAGGAATTTGGCGGCGATGTAGGAACTTACAAGTGTAAACATACGTAAAGCTGTCGATTCTACGCTTGATGAGAGACCAGACGTGTTGAGAGTGAAAGGAATAGAGAATATACTTGGGTCAGAAAAAAATATTAATTAGTACTGACTTCAAAAGTAGTTGACAGAAAAAATATATTCCTGTCGGGTGAAGGTTTTTGTATTCATATAAGATTATCTTTTAATTTAATTATAAAAATCTGTTCACAATGGGTCAAAATATCATTTAATTAACATATATTATAGATCAAAAAAACTATTTCTCAGTTTTCTCAATTTTTTCCTTTTGTTTGAAATCGGTCGGAATAGTTCTGTTAAGACTGTCCAGACGATCTCGAGTTATGTACGACGAACATTGCCCGCGGCTCCGCCCGCGTTCAGCCGACCAAAAACCAAATTCTTAGGTTTTACATATTAGTATACTCTTACATTGCAGTTTTTGTCTTTTTTCTCAGAAATGAGATATATTCCCGCAGTAAAAAGTATCCTATATGTTAACCCGGATAACCAACTACCATCATTCCAAATTTCATCAAAATCCCTCCAGTGATTTTTCTGTGATGCGGTAACAGACAGACAGACAAAAATTCTAAAACCTATAGATTCGGCGTCTGTATCGATAATAATGTTTATTTCAATAAGATTTTCCAAAAAATATTTAATGTACAGATTCGGCTTCGTTACAATTTTATTATATGTATAGATTAAACAACGGAAAGATCTAATTAACTAGCATAAACTCGCGTCGTTATCTGCTTAGAGAAATAGGAAAAATATAAAAAAGTTGATGAAAAATCTAAAACGGAGCTTTTGTCATTCCTGCCATATCAAAGCTACCAAAACCTATGCTGTAGTTTGCAGTAAGAACATTGTTATATATAAACTTCTTTTTGCCATCTCATAGGAACATACATACATATTATGGTACTATGTATGATTAAACTTCACAAGGAATAAGCGTGCAGAGTTATTTTTTAGTTTTCTCTCTTTCTATACGACGACACGTTTGGCTCAGTTTGTAGTGATCCTAGTTGCTGTGCCAGCGGCCGCGGGTTTGAATCCCGCTGGGAGCATTCATTTGTGTGATGAGCACGAATGTTTATATTCTAGTCATGGGTGTTTATATTTAAAATATGTATGTATTTAAAGTTATATATGTGTAGTGTACTAACTATATGGTATCCATAACACAAACCTCGTGGCTCAGCATGGATCTAGATGTTGCTGTGTGTTAATGTCCCAATATATTTATTTATTATTCATACAAAAAGTGAATTAATATTCCTACATAGATAAGTTTTTTCTAATAAAGTTTTACCGAAATAGATTTATTAATTCAATAATGAAGAAAATGGGAAAGTAGTGCCAAAGATATAGTCGTTTGTATCTAAGTATCACAAAAATCTTATTTTAGAACTTCATAGTGTTTTTTCTTCCAGAAAACGCTTATAACGTTCGCAATCCAGTTATGTCATCTATACCTAATCAAATTACTATGGTTCTGTTTCATATTATATATAACTATGTATATTCCCCATACAAAGTTCGACCCCCCTTTTCAACTCTTTAAGGGATGATTTCCGGGGTAAAAACTATCCTATGTCCTTCCCAGGGTCTCAATACCAAATTTCGTCTAAATCGGTTCAGCGAATTAATCGTGAAAAAGTAACAGACAGGCAGACAGAGTTACTTTCGCATTTACACATATTAGTACGGATATGGATTATATATATATGTATATATATACATATATATATATATATATATACATATATATATATATATATATATACATATATATATTATTATTATTATTATCTTGCTTTACAAATGTAAGAGGAAAGGGCTCAAGGACGGTTTCTTCGACAATTCCAGTTTATTCTATTCATTTGTCGTTTGAGGGAACGTGATCTGAAGTAGCTATAAAGTGGGCTTTTAGTATTTTTTATTTACTATTGCTAGGTACAGCTTTAACATTTTGATCTTAATTAATTTAATTTATTGTAAAATGTATTATTATATAAGTTTTTCATTTATTTATTGAGAAGTTATATATAAAGTAATTGATTAGAAATTTAGTGACATAAGAAATCTTTAACTTATGCGTACTTACGAGTACTATGAGTTGTAAATATGTTTCTTCGATAATATTCACTTAAAAATCTATTTAATACATTCTCAATATAAACTAGTTGTTATTTAGATTTATTGTTACAGTTTTTATAAAGGAAAAAGGGAACTTAGTAAAGAAATAACGCTACAAAAACTCACCTACGGGCAAAGTTACGCAAGCCTTTCACCGCCACAGTTCACTATCACAAACAAACGAATTTTTTCCATAAATTTGAATTCAAAAATTATTCGATTAAATACTTTTATCACATCACAGCACTAGTTAGACCAACGATTTTCACCGCATAATTTCGTATAATGATAATTTTTTGTTTTATTTTTGTATAAATCTCTATTTGAAGTTATATTTAAGTTATTACAGAATATTTGTGTTATTTTTTTAAATATTATTGGTGTATTTTCAGGGGTGTGTGTGGACGATATCAACGCGGTCGAGGCGGTGGCGTAGCGGCTAGCGCGCAGGCGCGAGCATTGCACCCCTGGGCAGGGCTGGATTCTGATAAGGAAATTTGATAAAAACTTTGGTACGTTATTATGTTGCAGGAGGCCTACGTCCAAGACAACCTGACATCATAGCTGCCAATATAAATTTATTTATATATTTATTTATTGTTTATTAACTTTTATTGGCATAATTAATTAATTAGTTCAAAAAATGTTACATTAAGTCAAGTTTATCTAATAAATTAAAATATATGTATATTTACTAAAAATCTTCAATTAGGTATAAGGTCACAAATAAAATATATGTAACTAGGTATAAGGCAAATATTGGTCAGAGAATTAAACGCTATTTTTATTTTATTTTATTTACTATGGTACGTTAAGCTTTAAGTGCAAAGGAAAAAGATAAAATTTCTTTAATAAAACTTTAAAAATGCTGTCTAAATAAAATCTTTTGTTACGTTATTAATCTGTTGATATATTAATTTATTAATAAAATTTTTTTTTTATATTTTTGACCAATTTTTTGAGTTGAGCAAAGGGAGAGTTGCTAACTAGTTAAAAAATTTTTTTGAAACATCTAACTAACAACATAATATAATTATTTCAAATACGTCCCCATCGGGAAAACTACGAAGGCTTTCCCTACGAGAGAAGCCGACAAGAGCCGATGATTGCCGAACATCAACCTGTCTGAAGTTGCATTCTACCAGTTTATCCTGACCTCCCTCATCCCGCACTAACGTTTTTCCTTAGACTAAAGTGAGGCACATCCGATACGTTTGAAAGATCAAAGTAGGCTGGTTTCTTTTTTGGAGCATGCGCTAAAAAGACATCGATGGCGAAAAGGTTATATAGCTCCAGACGTGTACTAAATCACCGGTAGGAACAGGTTACTTAAGAAAAATCTTTACCGTATTTGGTTAATATTTTTTTAACAAGCAACATATCCTTGCATTACTCTGGTGCTTTGTATGTGCCTAATAATAGCCTAATTGTTACGCCAGGTCATAATCTATCTGTGTGTTAAATTTTATTCAAATATATCCAGCCGTTTCAGAGTGAAATAGTAACATACATACATACAAACAAATATACATACATACATACTAATTTTGAAATTCATTACAATAGTCAAATATATAATTCACTGTTTTTTCAACCAACTTCCTCAAAAAGGAGGTTCTCAATTCGGCTGTATGCTTTATTATGTTTGTTACCTTAGAACTCCGTCATTTATTAACCGATTTGGACAAATTTTCTTTTGTTTGAAAGTGTATACTTCCAGATTTAAATTAAAAAAAAAATCCACCCTTAGGTGGAAATAGCTAATGAAGTAGTAACGAAGTACGACGTAGTAACGAAGTAGGTAAAAATCAGTTATTTTTTACTTTTTAGTGCTTTTTTTTATTTTTTTGTTAAAAAGTTTTTATTTCGATAAATGCAGTGGAAGAAAGGCTTAAATTAATGGTAATTATATTTAAAGAGCAAATGAAATATTATACCTTTTGTACAAATGGAATCATATTAATTTTCCGTCTAAACTTTTAATTTCATAACAACATAGACTTTATGAAACTTAAATATAACATGCCACAGTAAACCTAAAACTCAAAATAGGCATTATTACGATTGACTGTTACATTCACTTAACGCTACTTCTTACATTCAAAGGTGTTTTAGAGTTTGCCCCAGAAGTTATCATCATTGTGATGAAATTTTAAGTCTTTTATGTTAAATTTCATGCAACCGACTTCCAAATAGAAGAAGGTTCTCCGATTCACCGATTACTCGAAGACGCCTGAACCGATTTGAATTTTTTTTGTTTTTTTTATACTTCCCAGGTCCCATATAATTTTTTTTTTGGTGCCTGGAAGTCGGTTTTTATTTATTTTTTTAAAGTTTTTATAGTTACTTTCTAAACAACAAGCAGACAAATAATAAGTAAGTACTGTACATAAAAATAACTTTAATAATAAATTATTAGAATGATACAATTTGCAAGCAATTCGCGATGTTTTTTGCTAACGATCGTCTAGCCAAGAGTGAGTTCAGCCTTCCCGCTGTCAATAGCAACGCCCCGCCAGAAAGCTGCCACTCTCGATCTCAACCACAGTCACATATTGAAAAAGTATGAATGTAAAAGTTAGTGCAGTCAGTTCGACTCGGAATGCAGTCCTGCATAGCTTTGAAAGCTACGGGGTTCGAATTAAATTTAGAATATATGGTTTTATGTTACAATTAACAAAAAGATAAAAAATTTATATGTACGTATTGAAATAAGACAATAATATTATATGATTAAATATGTAATTTGATGGAATAATTAAACATTTAATTAGCTACTAACTTATATGTTATAAATTTTAACAAATCTATCCCATGGGAACCGTACATTTTCCAGGATAAAAGTAGCCTATGTGTAATTCTGATGTAAGAGCTATAGTATTGCAGAGTTTCATTAAAATCCGTTTAGTAGTTTTTGCGCGAAAGAATAACACGTATCCATCCATACATCCAGACATCTAGTATAAACATTTATTGATATAAAAGTATATCTATACTTATAAATGGAGAGCCGATTTTTTTGTTCGGTTATACTGCGATAACTACTGAACCGATCGGATAATACTCATACCATAAGATGCAGCGTGTTTCGGAGAAGGTAGTAAATGATATGTTCGTGATTAAAGTACGGGCGGAGCCGCAGGAAAACGCTAGTTTCTAATAAATCCTAAATATAATTTTCCATTTAAATTAAAATCAAATTTATCTTTGTAAATAATTGTTTACTTCCATCACGGTAACACTCATTGGTAAAGTTACTATTAAGAAGTGATCAATTGTTTTTGGTAATTTTTATTTCACCTGTTTACAGAAAACCTTTTAATTTAATATATAATGAATACTTTCTTTAATTTAAGCGAATATTTGACATTTTAAATAAAACTATCTTTTGGGATGATTTCGCGGATTTATTTTGGTTTTTGGTTATCGACGTTTCAAATGCTTTACAGCAATCATGGTCACGGAAGAGACTAAGGTTATAGACGTCTCAAAGCCGTTATACTCTTGTTACAGACAGTGCCTACCCACTATTTTACAAAGAATGATTTCAAAAATTCAAAAAATGGCACGAAGTACCTTACAATATTTGTGGATTTTTATTTCTAAACGTTTTAAAAATATTACATTAAAAAAAAAACAGTAATATTTATAGCAATAAACGCTAAAATTAAATAAATAATATTGCTACATTTAATAATAATAATTATATATTTTTTAAAACGTTTAGAAATAAAAATCAACAAATATTTATATTCATGTAGCCTATAATATTTAAATTTATATTGCAAATAAATATTACTAACTTTTTCATAAAGAATTGCAATACATTCGTAAGAGAAAATTTCAAAGTTAATTATAATGTCTTAGAAAAACTATAATTATGATTAATAATAATCTGAAGTAACAAGATTTGAACCCTTGTCTCCTAATATATTGAAGCAAATCAGTACAGAACTTCGTTTTCACAGCTTTTGAAAGAATTCATCATAATATATTAAGAAAATAATCGTATTACTGCGGTTTAGATAACTCCTTAGGCGTTGGGGATTACTTTCCATTCAATCACTTATCTCGTAGTGGTCCTGATTCTGTGCTCATATTTCGAGTTTTAGCCTGTAGATATACATATTCGTAATAGATAAGTCGGTATACTTTTGTTTAATAAGCAATCATTTATTATTGAATTGGGAAGCTCGAAATACGTTTATTACATAACTAGCAACTCACCCTAGCTTCGCTCGGGTTTGTCCCTATGTATATTTGTATCTAGTAGGTATATAAAAATTTCTTGTTACTGTGTTTGTGTTCACACTCCTCCGAATCGGCTCTACCGATTTTAATGTTTTTTTTTCTGTATGTTAGATAGGTATGAGAATAGGTTGTAAAGTATTTTTCACCATCCCCACCCCCCATTTTTTAATCGCCATTTTAATATTTTTGTAAGAACTATATCCAAATATATTTTATATTACATAAATACATAGGGACGAACCCGAGCGAAGCGAGGGTGAGTCGCTATATAACAAAGGAAAAGAGTTTTTTTTTGTAGAATGAACGCGGGTGAAGCCGTCGATTCTGCTAGTAATATATAGTTTTACAATAATGTATGGAAGTCTGCCCGATTTGTTGACATTTACTTTACTTTTTTTTTTTTTTGATTACTGCTCCGCTCTCTTGGGTAGTACCATGATGATAATATAATATAGCCCATAGCCTTCCTTAGTAAACGGGCTATCTAATGCAAAAAGAATTTTTCAAATCGGATTAGTAGTTCCTGAGATTAGCGCTTTCAAACAAACAAACAAACTCTGCCTCTTTATAATTATAATATGTATGTATTTAAAGTTATATATGTATAGTGTATCAACTATCTGGTATCCATAACACAAGCCTCGTAGCTTACCATGGAACTAGATGGCGCTGTGTGTTAATGTCCCAACATATTTATTTTATTTATTTATTTATAATATTAGTATTTATATTTAACGGTTATTATAGCCCATGCGAATTAATAAAGGGAACAAAAACTATTTTTGTTATTTTAACAAAATGGTTATTATGTAATGGCTAACAAATATGTAGCCTATTATAACATTTTACTGCAGACTTTTAAATACAAACCACACTTTTTACGCAGTTTAAATATTTCTGTTGATATCATTGTGTAATTGTTGCTTGTAGAGCCTTAAGAACGTGTGACGTCGCGTAGTTTCAAGCATATTTTAGCCCGAAAAATCTGTAAATAATAGCAAAATATATATTTAATTTATGGGAAAATATTTGTTTTTCAGTTATTTAAGAAAAATACTAATATAAATGGCACAAGAGCATAAAATAAAAAAAGAATATCTATATTTTTTATTGTTAAATACTAGCGTTTCCCCGTAGCTTTGCCCATATAGCTTGTTTTTATCCGACTGCGATGAAACCCAAAGGAGGATTGTGTTTTTTGTTTTTTGTTCTGTTTTCATAAATATGTTTTTTTTGTTTAAGAATATATTTAATTACATTATTACAAATTTCAAAATACAAAGAAACTTTAAATTTTATAGTAGAAGTATTGATGTAGACTCTACATAAAGAGAGAAACCGTATGAATAAAATGTAGAGTTTTAAATGATGGATGAAAAAGGAAGGTTTGAGGTTCACCCGCGCGGAAATCGAATCCGCGATCTCCAACATAGAAGACGGTGTCTGTCATGATATGTAACAGTATCTACAGCTGAATACAATCTATTTCGGTATTATTAATGGTCCCTGATTGATATTACGTATATTACGTATTCAGCCATTTTTACGCCACACTGCTGGGCACGGGCCTCTCTTCAATACGAGGGGGATCAGGCTATAGTCCACCACGCTGGCCAAGTGCGGGTTGGTGGACTGCACATAACTTTAGAAAACTTGCGAAGTTCTCTCAGACAAGCAGGTTTCCTCACGCTGTTTTCCTTCACCGTATGACAAGTGGTAATTAATCATGTTCAATCAGAGGTGCGAGATCCGGGATTTGAACCCGCTTCAGTCGTTTTTCCAAGAAAGCGCGTTACCACTGGGCTATCACTGCCTATTATATTGCTTAAGATATATATTCATTAGTATATAACCCAAGGAAATAATACGTTTAAAATAATATTGAGTTTATTATAGATAATTTTTAGTCACAAAATAATTTACTTACGAAAAAAAATATACGTACAGTATGATCCAGATTGAAGCATTGTTTTAATCTTTTCCACGAGAAAATATGAGATGACACCTACTGAGGCAACAGACGCCAAAGTAATCAGGACCACTACAGGTAGGTTCGTATCAGATTTTTCAGAACCTCCTACAATAGCACTATTATTGAAAATATCTTTATTGATAAGTGTTATGTTTGTTTGAATTGTTTGTATAGAAATATCGTAACTCTCTTCGTAATATTTTGATACGTATTCATCTAATTCTATTTCAAGTATTACGGAGCCACATTCATTTGCTAAGTCTTTTAGGAGATCGCAACTGCTTTGGTTGCTGAAAAATAATATTTACGTACAATAAATGTTAACTTTTAAATCAAAAAGTAACTCAGTCATAGGTATATTATTAGTTTATGTTGCGGACATTATGTTCCAATCTCAATCAATATATAAATATAAATCAAGTATGTTTTATTATATATGTACATACAGTATGTACATATATAATAAAACCTATAATGTCGTAACTTTAAATGTAATTCGTCTCCACACCGATTTTCAGTCAAACTTTATGCATTTACAAACGTTACAAACAATTACTCGCAAATTTTATAGTAACCATATTAATATTATAAAAATGAAAAACCTGTTAGTTAACTTTTCGCACTTAAGTTGCTGCACAGATTTTGATAAAACTTGGCAAGGGCATAAATCACATACTGGGGACGGACATAGCCTACCTTTGATTCCCAACCCATTCACCACATAAGCGAGTCTGCGTGCGAAAACTAGTATACGATATTCATGTGATAAATCACCGAATTAATAATAAAATTATAGTTAATGAATTACAATACTTTATAGTTTTTATGATATCGTTATTTTATTTTTTTATGACCATCTTGTAGTGTTTGCAAATTGGAGAAATTCGTATGAAAATGGGGAAAGTTTGGTCTTATCTATACTTTCTGTTGACTCTAGTATAGATAAGGCATGAAATTAAACTATTTATTAATATACTTTAATATGTTGACAAAAAGACAGTTACGACGAGGGCCATTTGCTTTTTTTGATGCAAAGTAACCAAATCTGACTAAATATCTTTCTATATAACGGGCACAGCTACAGGTTCGATTCCCATGCTAGATGATTGTAGTTGTTGACCAAAACCAAAAGCACGTCGTTGGGGAGCATGATACACCAAGTTGTGTCTTAAAAATGACGAAACAGTATCTAAAGTAAGAGAAATAGAATAACGGCAAATAAGTTGACTTACAATGTATCGATGGGTGTTTCATCAATTCCACTTAAGTAGATATTAAAGTTTTTACAACTTCGCAACGCTCCAGTTGTATGGAATAGGATAGCTATCTGTAACAAATTAACTTTAAATTTTTATAGATGCCTTTGGACCTTACTATAAATGCTATAAGTTGTATGTGTGTATGTTTGTTACTCTTTGCCGTTGAAATAGACCATGACCTAACATAGACTACTTCTAGGTTAGTTACCTAGGGACGTACACGAGCGAAGTGATGGTACGCCACTATTTATATATACTGTTTTTACCTCTTTTTAACTGCCTCGGTGGTGTAGTGGCTAGCATGTACGGCTGCACACCCGGAGGTCCTGGGTTCGCGTCCCGGGTCGGGCCAAGTTCAGTTATTGAGTCTTTCTGTATAGTAAGTCTCAGTAACAGCCCGAAGTTGGGAAGTTGGCGGTGTTTCACCCCCGTGCCTCGGAGAGCACGTAAAGCCGTCGGTCCTGCGCCTTAACTTTCACCGGTCGTGTCGAGTGGTCGTCCCACCGGAGTATGAGAGTGATAGGTATAGAGAGTGCACTTGTGTCTGCGCGTACACTTGAGCACTATAATATCTCCTGCGCAGTTGGCTAATCTCAATGAGATTGGCCGCCGTAGCCGGAATCGGCTAGGAGAACATCATCATCATCATCATCATACTGTTTTTTATGTATATAACTTCTTTTTACTATATAAAAATATACACATGTTAATTCTAGAAAGTATCTGTCTTATTCTTCACTAAAGTAATCACAATAGTATTCCAGTTAAATAATAATAACCATTTTGTATGCTTAAATTAATTTAAATAATTTATTTGACACTTTTCCCCTGCTCCTACTTACGTGGTAGATAGAGGTTATTTATTACAATAAAATATCGGTCAAAGTTCACTGATATACAAAAACTCAGGCTATAACGATTAACGTCCCAAAAGTGTCCTCAAAAAGAAGCGCACAAATCGAAATTCTGTTTTTTTTTTCAAATCTCTTTTGTTCAATTCTGTTCATACAAAATTAAAACGCACTTTTTTTGTTCAAAAAATGTACTTTATGTGGTGTGCGTAAGTTCGGATTTATGTTAAGACAAAACTTTCGATTTCTAAATTTTATTCTTTGGTTTGACCTAACGTCACATGTCGACGACACTTTTTGAAGAGATTATAGTTAGGACATGTTCGAGTATATCTATATTTTTATATATCAATGTTAAAAATAATATAAAAATTACTATTGATAATAGTAACTTACCATAAATAATTGAAAGGAATTTATTAAACACATTTTTCATCACACAAACCGATGTTTACCGCTGGGAATACGTTACTAAATAGCTTTTAAAGTTTTCCTTGTAATAATATTTGGTTAGTTATCCTGTTATGGAGTAATGCTGCGAGTACTAAAATAATATATGATTCAAAATAAGTCCCGGAAAAATAATGTCATTAATTAAATAAATGAATTTAGTTATTTATACATACTTATTTTAACACACAACAACATTTAGTTCCGTGGTGAGCGTGGCCTGTGTTATGGATACAGATAGTGGATACACTGGGCATATATAACTTTAAATATATACATATTATAAATATAAATGCTCATGACTGGAGTACAAACATTCGTGCTCATCACACAAATGAATGCCCCCTGCAGACTCGAACCTGCGACCCCACAGCATGTAGGGTCACTACAAACTGAGCCAAACGTGTCGTCAACTTTTATTTCTTTTCACTTATTTAAATTGTTATTCTAATTTTATCCCTTATAGAAAACGACATGCATCTAATGTTTTTTGAAGTTATACATATAGATGAGGGCAAATATATTATATATATATATAAATATATATAGATGAGGGCAAAATTTTTAAGAAGCGACAGAATTAAATTACAGTATGAAGTTAGTCGTTATTAGACTACAGTATGAAGTCAGTTGTTAAATTGCTTAGTTATATTTTTTAATTAAACTTTTGTCAATCGTATTTAATATCATTATTTTATTATTTTATCGCCGTTTCAACAAATGTATATCTAATAATAATGTAATGTATGTATATATGTATTTCTATAACTTCTTACGTGCGTACCACAGATCATATAATACTATACTTTGCAAAAGCAGCATAATATAGCAGCTTAAGACGTATATTAGTACTTAAATTTTAATTATTAAATATTAATGATTGTAAGTTCTACAATTTTATTTAGCATATGTTATGTTTTCCCATTAGTAAAAGTACAACTAGTATTTTTTTTAATTTTATTTGTAATATTTTTTCTTCAATGCTTCTCTAGGAAATTCAAATAAATAAATAATTTTCTTGTAAATTAATAAGTAACATCAGGTGAAATATTACATACATAGCACATACATACAAATCGTATTAAACATAAAATAAAAAGATTGAGATAGAAGAGATAGAGATAGTAAAAGATCGTAAATTAAAAAAGAATGTAAACCAAAAACTAAAATAAAACCGCGAAAAAATCTAAACAGATAGTTTTATTTATAATATCAAATATTCGAATAAGTCTTAGAAAATATACAATTATACATACATTGGCTCTATATATTATATTATTTTAGATTTCTAAATAGAAAAAAAAAATTGATAAACTAAAAAAAAAAAAAAAAGATTTATAAAATCTAGTCCGGAACAGCTCTGATTACACAATTTTTTTATAGATAGTAATTATTATTATAATACTTGCAAGGGATATTAACTCTTACACACACGTATTAATGGTTAAAATCCAATAAATATGTAAATACATACAACTTTCTTCGACGGGAAAGTCGTATCCGTACTATTTCATAGTACAATGTGTGTCATTGATCTTAAATTGACAAGTACTATGTATAAGCTCAATATATAAAACAAAGAACGCCTGTCTGTTTGTTGCGTTGATTGACAGTAGGTTTAAATATTTCTTTTATATTTGCTTAGAGAATTTTTAAAGATGGACTGTATATTTATACCTTATTTTGTAGGCAGAATGCTTCAAATTAATATGATAATGCTACAGTAATATTCGGTTTCACTTAGTTAACATGTCTTTCTTTAGTTTATATGTTCAGTTTAAATTTTTTCGTGTTTTGATAAATAACAGAGCGAGCGCTAAAAGTATAAAAAGTGTTAAAAGAAGAGGGAAATGCACGATTTCACCAATAGCCCATAAGCTACCACCTATCTATGGGATCCCTAGCTTAAAAGTCCCCTAAACTAGCCCCTAAATTAAATTTCGTTTTACAATCGTCTTTAAGCCCATATTTCGAGCACCTACATTTAGGGGGCCTTTTAATAGTTAGGTGACACCTAACTGTCGGTGAAACAGAAACTGTCCCCTAATAGCCCCCTAACCATGCTTAGGGGATCCCTTAAACTTAGGTGACGTTGGTGAAATCGGGAAGTCGTGTATATATTATAGTATGTGGTGTATACACCTAAAATATGACGTATCTGTTTTAATAATAATTTAAGTGAAAAAGTAGGACTAACATACCTACGTGGGACTAAATTGATGTATGGATGGAAAAGTGAGTTGATAAGCTGGTTGGTTGTAATGCAAATGTTAGATTATTGTTAGAGTTATACATTAATAGCATTGCCCGCCGCTTCGCCCGCGTTCAGATGACCAAAAACCAAATTCTTAGGTTTTAAAGATTAATATACTCTTACATTGCCGTTTTTGTATTTTTACTCAGAAATGAGACATTTTCCCGCGGTAAAAAGTATCCTATATGTTGACCCGGATAACCAGCTATCACCATACCAAATTTCATCAATATCTCTCCAGTGGTTTTTCCGTGATGCGGTAACAGACAGACAGACAGTCAGACAGACAGAGAAAAATTCTAAAAACTATAGATTCGGCCTCTGTATCACTAATAATGTTTATTTCAATAAGATTTTCTAAAAAATATTTAATTTACAGATTCGGCTTGGTTACAATTTTATTATATGTATAGATATAGAAACATAGGTACAAGAAAATGAAAGTCCAGGCAGAATTAATATAAAAAAAAATGGGTGCGTGTAACCTTTACGCGCTGTTGAAGTAAAACTTCCTTAGCAAATATCGCAATTAAATGAATAATTAAATAGGGCGTATTAGGCATATTACAATCATATATTTATAGAATATCATATACGGCAAGAATATAATATTATATATTTGTCAGATAATAACAACGGTTACCATGGCAACATGGCAATGTATTCTATCTCATTCTCTCGCCGGCTTAATCCTATATATTTATGTGTCCTATATATTTAGGTCTTTTTAGGGTCGCATTTTCGTTTAATCGAGTTTCAAACACAACGATTCTAATCAAGTTTCACTTCAATAATGTTCATTTTTTACTTTTATAGGTAGATTTTTCTGCAAATTCCTAATTTTGGTTAACGGTCATTTATGTAATAGGTCTTAACTTAGGTACATTTTAGTACTTATTTAACGTTGTATTACAATATCTGTACTATGAGTGGAATAGCTAATAGCTTTTTAATTTAATGTATACTAAAATCGTCTAATAATACTTTAGGACAGGATATTAATAATCCCATTCCTATTATAAATGTGGAAGTTAGTATCATAAATATATACGAGAGTAGTGCACTTAAAGTGTTAAATATTTTGCTTCTAAAAAAAATATAGGGCAAATGATAAACAGATCCGCATATTTTTCAGTTGCCCGAGTTGCGGATGTTGATTAAAAACTAAACCCACAAATCACTTTTTATACATTTTCTTATCTAAGTATGTAGGTATATCACAATTCTTTAATTCTAAAAATAATGAGGAAATTTAAAAATCTTCCTACAATGAATCTCGTCAAAGAAAGTTTTATAAAATCGTTTCATTTGTTTTTAAGATTTGATTATAATAAATCTTTCACAGCTTCACTTTTGATGTGAATCGTCTTTAAAATCACACCGAAATACCTACTCAGCAAAGTGGACCGTAACGAAAATGGTTGCCATGGTAACCGTTGTTAACGTCTGAAAAATGATATCCAAGTTCCATTGCTGTCTTCAAAGATTACTATTGTAGATGACACTAATAAAACTTCGAGATATTCCTTGCATATTCTTATATTCAGTACTTTTACAACATTAACTAATTTCTTTTATAATTGTCAGCACGTCTGTCCGTGTGGAAGCTACCATCGGAACGAAAAGCAGTTTTGCTGAGAAGAGACGGTGAGAAACTCGATAGTTACTCTCTTAAATAATGAGTTACGTAACCTATACTAATATTATAAATGTTAAAGTGTGTTTATTAGTTTGTGTGTTTGTTTGTTTGTTTGTTTGTTTGTTTGTTTGTTTGTTTGTTTGTTTGTTTGTTTGTTTGTTTGTTTGTTTGTCCTTCTTCCACGTTGAAACGGAGTGACGGATTTGCGTATTTTTTTGTGTGGAGATAGTTGGAGCGCTGGAGAGTGGCATAGGGTACTTTTTACCGCGGGAGATTATCTAATTCCCACAGAAAATATGTTATAATACAATCCAAAAAAATATTTATGATTAGAAATACTTGAAACTTGGCATTAATGTTCTTCAATAAAATTAAATAAATACGTGTTTTAGCATTTTTCGAAATTAATCAAATAAGAGTAAAATAGGGGATGAAAGTTTCTATGAAACTACATATTTAGATATTTTTTTGTAGTTTTAGCACGAGCGAATCCGCGGGTTTTGCTAGTTTATAATAATTTACAGTGTTACAAACAATTCATCACTAGTCACTATAAGGTGGTAACGACATCTCCGTGCAAAAGCGCGGGAAAACAAGTGAATATCCGCGTCCTCTTTATTTTTTTTAAATACATTCCTGTCGGCCAAGGTCACATAGCTAAATGCTTTATATATAAATCATTACAAATTAATCAAATATATTATTTTCCATTAAAACTCTCATATATAAAAAAACAACCTTACACTACTCTTACTAAGTTGTTTTCAAATACGCGAAATATTTATAAAAAAACAAAAGCCCCTAACTCTCGTAGATGTTTCACGTTAAATCTACGGCAGTGTGCCCCGACACAGCCCCACCCGATTTTTTAAGTTTGTTTATAATTGTAAACTAACTTTAGCCTTAGCTTTTAAGTCATAAAACTCTCTACTTAATGTACTTTGGGAAACTCAAGGAACACTTCATCATAAATACTTTATAAACCAACGTAGCGTTGTTCGTTCCATGTCCAAATATTGGATCTCTTTATAAATTTTATTTTTTTGACTACCACAGCTACAGTCCATTTTCAGGAAATTCAGCCTTAATTTGCACTCATACTAATATTATAAATGTGAAAGTGTGTTTGTTTGTCTGTCCTTCTTTCACGACGACACCGAGAGACGAATTGGCGTAATTTTTTTGTGGAGATAGTTGGAGGTTTGGAAAGTGACATAGGCTACTTTTTACCGCGGGAGATTATCTCATTCCCACAGGAAAACACGTTATAATATAACCCACAACAACTCATCATACTTATGTAGAGTATCTATTTAATACTAACCGTTAAGACGTACCCCAGCGAAGCGAGGGTGAGTTGGCTACGAGGTATAAAAATATGTTTAAAATAAAATAATAATTTAAGATTAATCAAAAACCAATAAAATGAGCTCATATTTTAAGAGTTTTACGAGTAACAATTTAAAACTAATAATCCATTTCCAGGTTTCATCAACAAATCAGCTCGATGGTATCGAATGATTACCAGAATTTCGTATAATTACAAAGTTTCAAATGTATACAGTAAAAGTAGGTTCAATAAATAAAATATATAAAAAATTTTCAAAAGTCAACAAAATAATTGTTTAAACAAATTACAGTACCTACATTCAAAATATGGTATAGATTTTAAAAAAGATATTTGAAAGTACATGGCTGTAAGAGACAATAGCTAATACAAGTTTTGTGGGACATAAACATTGCATCTGAAAAATAATTTTAAAAGCTCCACTCTGTAAGTTGATGAGAATAACGACACGTTTGGTTCAGTTTGTAATGACTCGCTGTGCCAGCGCTCGCGGGTTCGATTTCCGCTGGGGGCATTCATTTGTGCGATGAGCACGAATGTTTGTATTCCAGTCATGGGTGCTTATATTTATAATATATATGTATTTAAAGTTATATATGTGTAGTGTATCAACTAGTGGTATCCATAACACAAGCCTTCGTAGCTTACCATGGAACTAGATGGTGTTGTATGTTATGTCCCATTATATTTTTAATTTACTTAAGTAAGAAAGTAATGTAAGCCAAACTTAATACTCATGTAACTTTAAGCATTTGCACCATTTAGATAACCCTTTACAATTGCGGCATAATATTTTTAAAACGTGTTATCTATTTTCTCTTGACAATAAATTGTTATAAACAATAAAATTTAAATCTTAACTGTAATTACTTAAAGCTGTAATTTGTTAGAACTTCCTTCAATTGTTTAAGGGATACGCGAGCGATGTGACTCGAGTGATAGTCCACATTGTATTTCCGACCGTTCAGAAATGGTAGTGTCAGCCATTTAATTTTTTTTTTAAATTTACAATTAAAAATCTAAATGATGTAAATTTGAATGAGTTTCTAAAGTTATTAAAATCTAGACGAAGTGTGTCAGAGCAAAAATTGGATAACTTTGTGAAATGTTCAATTTGTAATTTTCTCTTGAAAATTTATGAATATGCATTTCAAAAGCTTGTGTTTTTTCCTAGTGTTGTTCCACGAGCTTTTCGCTCTCGTAGAAGCTTTAAGCGCGAACGATACTGGTGTATGTGTTGTGTCTGTGAGGTAAATATTATGCTATCGGACTTTTTAAACAGCTTGTAAAGTATGTTGTCAATATTATAACATTTTTTTAAACTTCTTTTACACTTAAGTAACAATCAAACTATTAATTATTTGCACGTAGTTCAAAAATGGAGTAAATATGTTGATTCATTTTGTATATTGTATATATATGTATGTATATGTATATATCACATAACCCAAAAAAGTATATACTTTAGAGACCGCTCGGTCAATTTGCGCGAAGTTTTTGTTCGAAATTTTGAGATTTTTCTGCCAGACTGGCACTGCCTAATATAATAATATAATCTAATATGGCTTAGGTCATAGATTTAAAACCTATGAAAATTAAAAAGTTATTATAAATTATTTTTAAAGTATAAGGCTAGGCTTGATTAGTTGTTACTTTGATCTTGTTAGAATAAAAGATAAGTCTAACATATTCTCTATATTTATTATTTATAAATGTAAATGAATGGAGTCGATGCCAAATAGGAGATATTGCAGTAACTTATAAATAACTTCATTATCTGATTGCGTTGTCAATTATGCATACGTATGTATTGAATTCTTTACATCCTTTACGAAGAGCCTTTGTCTGTATGTACAATGTAGTTCATGTCGGTTCATGAGATAAAACCCTTTGACAGACGGACGAAAAGCGGAGCATACTATAGGATATATCAGAGAAAACCAGCATCAACTCTTAAACTTATTTATATATGTATATTAGTTTCAAATACAATCTATTAAGAAACTCTCAACCACAACAATTCCTTATATCTTTCCTTCAGCTAAAAATTTCGAAAGGCATCCGTCACAACTCCCCGCCGATCCATGCCCCCTTTTTGTTTTTCTAGCCTTTTCATATATTTTTTTGTATTTTTTTCTGATTTCTTTCCTTTTGGCCTGCCCATTATCGTAATTTTTAATTGGCTGATTTATAATGTAATAATATCTACTGGTATAACTTGTGCATTTACGTCGTCAGTGTAACCAGCATAATCAATTAATGACTGTTTTAATATACATTAAAATAGCGAATCCTTACAATAGTAATAGGGTTCCGTTGGTATCCTTCGGATACGGAACCCCAAAAAAACTTTTTAACAAAAAAATAAAAGTTTTCGAAAAAAAAAAATTTCGAAGTCGGTGTGCTTTGCTTTGTATCGGCTGGCATTAGGCATTGACATTATATTAGCCGTTGAAGAGTTCCACCTATCCACCTTCTAGCCTTATTATCAGATCAAGTTAACGATACCAAACCACTGTACTATCAACGGAAATAGAAACACTTGCAAAGTTCCAAGTCAATATGACAATTAGAAGTAGGTTAAATTTGTCATTAGCTATTTTTCCACCCTTAGGGGTACTATTTTTTTTTGAAATTTAAATGGGACCAATCTGAAAGTATACACTTTCAAACAAAATAAAAATTGTTCTAATCAGTTAACAAATGACGGAGTTCTGAGGTAACAATCATAAAAAAAAACATACAGCCGAATTGAGAACCACGTCCTTTTTGAGGAAGTCGGTTGAAAAGTGAATTTTCACATAAAATTTCATGAATATTATTATTTTGTTAAAGCAGTTAATGACCTCTTGTGAACCGGAAAAGAGACGAATTAAAGGAAATAAAATTAATATTAATAGTAATTAATAATTTGCTATATTATGTCTGTCTGTTTTTTACGTTTTGTGATTGTGTACTGTTTTTAGTTAAGTCAATTAATTTTGAAGAATTTCATATATTTTTGGCTTAATTTAATTTTCTTTTTATTTTATTTAAGCGTTCAAAAAACAAGACAAAAAGTGAAAAACTTCAGGATAAAGGGATGTGGCCGTGGGAAACAATGTATCCGAAGTAAAAAATTTATAGAGGTATATATTTTTGAAGTTTAATCTTTTGTATATATATATATATATATATATATATATATATATATATATATATATATATATATATATATATATGTATAACTGTTGTTGTTTGTATATATATATATATATATATATATATAACTTTCAATGACTTACAATTTCGTTGACTTACAATGTATCGATGGGTGTTTCATCAATTCCACTTAAGTAGATATTAAAGTTTTTACAACTTCGCAACGCTCCAGTTGTATGGAATAGGATAGCTATCTGTAACAAATTAACTTTAAATTTTTATAGATGCCTTTGGACCTTACTATAAATGCTATAAGTTGTATGTGTGTATGTTTGTTACTCTTTGCCGTTGAAATAGACCATGACCTAACATAGACTACTTCAAGGTTAGTTACCTAGGGACGTACACGAGCGAAGTGATGGTACGCCACTATTTATATATACTGTTTTTACCTCTTTTTAACTGCCTCGGTGGTGTAGTGGCTAGCATGTACGGCTGCACACGCGGAGGTCCTGGGTTCGAGTCCCGGGTCGGGCCAAGTTTAGTTATTGAGTTTTTCTGTATAGTAAGTCTCAGTAACAGCCCGGAGTTGGGAAGTTGGCGGTGTTTAACCCCCGTGCCTCGGAGAGCACGTAAAGCCGTCGGTCCTGCGCCTTAACTCTCACTGGTCGTGTCGAGCAGTCGTCCCACCGGAGTATGAGAGTGACAGGAATAGAGAGTGCACTTGTGTCTGCGCGTACACTTGTGCACTATAATATCTCCTGCGCAGTTGGCTAGTCTCAATAAGATTGGCCGCCGTGGCCGGAATCGGTCAGGAGGACATCATATAACTGCCTCGGTGGTGTAGTGGCTAGCATATACGGCTGCACACCCGGAGGTCCTGGGTTCGAGTCCCGGGTCGGGCCAAGTTTAGTTATTGAGTCTTTCTGTATAGTAAGTCTCAGTAACAGCCCGAAGTTGGGAAGTTGGCGGTGTTTCACCCCCGTGCCTCGGAGAGCACGTAAAGCCGTCGGTCCTGCGCCTTAACTCTCACCGGTCGTGTCGAATGGTCGTCCCACCGGAGTATGAGAGTGATAGGAATAGAGAGTGCACTTGTGTCTGCGCGTACACTTGAGCACTATAATATCTCCTGCGCAGTTGGCTAATCTCAATGAGATTGGCCGCCGTAGCCGGAATCGGCTAGGAGAGAACACATATGTATATATATATATATATATATATATATATATATAATTTAAACAAAATTGGTCAAATCTGACAACGAGTCTTCCATCGCTTTGAACTTGACGAAATTTAGTTATTTTATTAACTACACAAGTATAAAGCTAGTATGTATTGTTTATATGACTGACAAAATCTCAAAAAAACATAATCAATTTGTTTTTAATATGGGGACTCTCGTAATTTTGTTGATATTTTCGATCATGATGTGTGCGATGTTAATGTAACTGAAAATGTATTGGATAAATATCTAATAAAGAATACGATTAAACAGGCCGATGGCCTATTCTTCAGGCGTAAATTGCTTATATACGTTTATTATATATATATATATATAATAAAAAAAACGTATATAAGTATATATATATATATATATATATATATATATATATATATATATATATATATATATATACGAGCGACTCACGCTCGGGTTCGTCCCTAACGTGGGCCACCCTTATCACTTAGGGGTATGGAAAATAGATAGTAGCCGATTCTCACACCTACTAAATACGCATATAAAATTTGGTAAAACTCGGTAAAGCCGTTTTGGAGGAGTACGGTAACTAACATTGTGACATGGAAATTTTATATATGATATATATTATATATAAGTACAAATTTACTAAATTTTTTATATATACACACAAAAAATATGTTTTTCCTGTTTCAGTCATATAAAGTGATGCAAAAGCAAACAATTTGTTGCGAGGGCTGGCAGTACGGGAGTGAGACTGACACTTGTTCTCCTCAGTGCAACACGGGGTGTAGAGGAGGTATATGCATCAAGCCAGACCAATGCTATTGTGAGCCTCCAGCCATACTAGATCCAGTACAAAAGAACGCATGCATAACCCCAACTTGTGACCCACCATGCCAAAATGGAGAGTGCATATCTAATAATATTTGTTCTTGCAACGAGGGCTACGAAAATGTAAACGGTACTTGTCAACCTAAATGCGATTCGTGTATCAATGGAGAGTGTAAAGTGCCATTTAAATGTGAGTGTTTTGAAGGTTTTACTAAAAACAACGGTAAATGTGAACCAGTGTGCTTAGGCTGTGACTTTGGTAATTGTACTGCGCCCAATAATTGCGTATGCATTGATGGTTATAAAAGGAATAATAGTGTTTGTTGCCCGGAAAACTGTACGATGTGTAATGAACGTGGAATCTGTCTCGATGGACATTGCGGGTAAGTTTTAGATAATACTAACACCTCCAGGTACTAAGAAATTAATTAAATATCTCATCAATCTATTGTTAACTGACACGCCGGCATGTTCGCGGTCGTGGAGGGACTGACTAGCTAAGTGACATTTTAAATAAAATTTTATTTTCGGATTTTTTTCGCGGATTTATTTGGTTTTTGGTTCCCGACGTTACGAATGCTTTACAGTTTTCAGCAATCATGGTTACTGGAGAGACTGAGGTTTTAGACGTCTCAAAGGTCATTATAAACATTTTACAGACGCGAAAATAAAATCTACGAAATAATCCGAAAAGATAGTTTTATTTATAGTTTATATGTATTTGATGATGGGGGGTTTTGCTTCTACTACTTTTTGTAATATTTTAGTACTAAAATAATCATATAATTATAATTTTATTGCAATATTAACAGCAAATATGAGTTATTTTTATCTATAATTCTAGAATTTGTTGATAACTGGGCTACAGTGCCGCTTATCAGACCTTAGCATTAATAATTTCTCTCATATGCAAATATTTGTAATGTTAAACAAAGAGCGACCTGAGACCTCTCGTGACCATGAGTGCAAAAACGCATTCGAAGTGTCGGCAGGAAAAAAAACTAAATAAATCCGTGAAACGATCCGAATAGATAGTTTATGTATTATTTGATTATGAGATGAACAGACAAATTGTTAAGAAGTTACACGAACTCTAATACGTATGAATGATTGTAATTAAGTATAAAAAATTTAATATATATAGATCATACGATGGTCCTCACTATGATAAGTACTGTTTTACGAGTACTTCAGATCACGACACATATCTGCTACTTATAAAGATATTCGTACTTTTTACAGCAATTGACAGCAAAGACCAGTCGTCATATTATTGCTAATGTGTTAATTTTTTAAGACCATGTCTTTGTTTTAAGATTAAAATAGTCCGTCGGCGCCTCATTTAGAAACTAAATAGCATGTAAGATTTTGTAGTTCCTGACCAACCTGAAATACGAAAAATTAACCAATTCGGTTTTCATTTGCTGTCTAATATAATTCAAAAATTAGTCATTTTTTCTAGGCTGCTATTTCTATTTTAGTGGCAACTAATTCAATTCTTGCTAAAGGATTTTAAAAAAAAACGGGTAAGAAATTTTTGTGCAGTAATAATTATTAAGTATTTCTCCTTGGATCGATCCCATAAGTGACATGTCGATATTAAAATTAACTATATAGATGTATTCGGGTCAGGCTCAGTATCTGGCAGGATGTTTATTGTGCGCGTGCGCAATCGAGTTGACGCATTCGATGCTAAATGAATGATTGATGCAAGTCAGTTGACTGGCTAGGACTCCTTCTTACGCATCTATGTTCATTGTTCTTATATTATTAACCCTTATGAATGTTAAATGAGAATATTATAATATACTTGTTTTAAAATTTACCTACGAAAAGATGTTAGGATATTATTTAGGGTTGATAATTAAGATCAGGAGGTTGTGTTTGGTTTCTGCCCAGTGAGTAAATAAATAAATATAAATATGTTGGGACATTAACACACAGTGCCATCTAGTTCCATGGTAAGCTACGAGGCTTGTGTTATGGATACTAGATAGTTGATACACCACACGTTTATAACTTTAAAAACATATTATAAATATAAACACCCATTACTGGGGTACAAATATTCGTGCTCATCACACAAATGAATGTCTCCAGCGGGACTCGAACCCGCGACCGCTGGCACAGCAAGATCACTGCAAACTGAGCCAAACGTGTCGTCAATCCCTCCCACCCACAAAGTCCCACATAACCTGTATGTATGCACGTGGTATGCATTAATGCATTTCCCAATGTTAAAAAAAGGGGTTGATACGTGAAGCTAAGACGGGGCAGGCTCCGTTAAGCTTTAGTAGGTAGTATTGGCTTTTGTTAGCCGGCGTGTCACCACCTTCCTACTTAAGAAACAATAGATTTGAACCAGAGGGCGAAAATATTTGTAATACTTTCTGCAATAGTGTGTGTGTGTGTGAGAGAGAGATAGATAGAAGAGGGAGATAAAAAGACAGAGAGTGAGAGAGAAACATTATTTTGACAAGTTTATGAAAGGCTAAAATTTTATCGGACTCGACTTATGCTCTTTAAGCACTTAAGTCTGTATAATCATACAATCTTTCGTCTTCTCTAATATGATAAAGTATATTAGCAGCCCTGCAACTAATTTTGCGTACGAGGTTGGTAACATTAATGTCAGTATAAATCAGAATTAAGATGCTAATGTTGGCAGTGAGTGGCGCCAAGAAACTTGTTCAATTTTACATAAATAAATAATATATTATAAAATGTTATGTATTTTAGCAACAAGAATATATAATACTAGCGACTCACCCTCGCTCCACTCGGGTTTGCCACTAGATACGTTTTAACGGTTAGTATAGATATCTCAGAGATGAGATATTTTCTCGCAGTAAAAAGTATCCTATGTGTTGGTTGATCCGGATAAACAGCTATCATCATACCAAATTTCATCGTTATCTGTCCCGTGGTTTTCTCGTGATGCGTTCCCTGGCATAAAGAAAAAAAATCTAAAAACTATAGATTTGGCCTCTGTATCTATAATAATGACTATTTCAATAGCATTTTCCAAAAAGTATTCAATGTATAGATTCGACTCAGAATTTTATTATATGTATAGATTTTTTATTTTCTATTTGGTTTGCGATGTGACCGATAAAAGTAAAAAGTACCCCATGCCACTCTATAACCTATTAATTATATGTAAAACTTAAAACTGCATAACTACGTTGATTCATTACATTATATCTGAATACTAGTGCGATTTTATTTGGCACAGCGCCATCTATTATTAAAAATCTTACACTATCAAAAATCTGATATTTTTATGTTTTGTTAATCTCCAATGAGATTTTTATGATTTTTTTATTCAATGGTTTTAATTAATATTACTTGAAATAGAGATTCGAGAGAATATATTACAATAGCTTGTTATATGTAATATGCACATCTGTACAGTAATAATCCGGTGAACGGAAGATACGTGTATCCTCTCCCGCACGTGACTGCCGCTGACGGCTTCTTTGTAACTTGCTTTTACAATCATTCAACATTTTTTTACTACAATAACTATTTTCTAATTATAGGACAATCCATACTAATATTATAAATGTGAAAATGTGTTTGTTTGTTTGTCCTTTTTTCACGTCGAAACCGAGTGACTAATTGGGGTGATTATTTGTATGGAGATAGTTGGAGGGCTGGAGAGTGACATAGGCTACTTTTTACCGCGGGAGATTATCTCACACCCACGGGAAAACACGTTATATAATATATAGTTTATCTATTTTATACCTACTAACCGTTAAAACATACCTAGGCACGAACCCTAGCTAAGTCAGGCTGAGCAGCTAGTATTTCTTATAAATATCTCTACAATATCTGGCTGAGTCACACACACAATAAATAATTTACATTAAAATATGGTATACTTTAAAATTTTAGACACATTACCTACTATCAATTTTTTTATATACACATAAATACATTTACCAAATTAAAATCGGGACAAGATGTACATATATAAAGGAATATTAAGTAAAACACTATAGTTTAAATGTGAGACAAAAAATGTAATAGCAGGATAGGTACTAAATATCCTACTAATATTATAAATGCGAAAGATTGTAAGGATGTATGAATGTCTGTATGTATAGATGGATGTATGGTTGCTTGTTACTCTTTCACGCAAAAAGTACTGAATGGATTTTTATGAAACTTTATAATATACTTGTTCATACGTCAGAATAACATAAAGACTACTTTTTATTCTGGAAAAATGTACAGTTCCTGTGGGATTGATTTGTTTTTGTTTTTCTAGAGGAGAACCCAAGCAAAGCTAGGGTGAGCCGCTAGGAACTTTTTAACGGTTAGTATAGATTTCTCAGCGATGAAATATTTTCTCGCAGTAAAAAGTATCCCATATGTTGACCCGGATAACCAGCTATCATCATACCAAATTTCATCAAAATCTGTCCAGTGGTTTTCTCGTGATGCGTTCAGAGCAGACAGACAGACAGACAGACAAATTTTCCTTAAACTATACATTGGGCCACTGTATCCATGATAATGACTATTTCAATAAGATTTTCCAAAACAATTTTAATGTACAGATTCGACTCAGAATTTTATTATATGTATAAATTAGAAATAGATATTAGCAGAGCTATTATTATGTGCACTCCCTATTCCTGTCACTCTCATACTCCGGTGGAAAGGCAAATCAACACGATTAGTAAAAAATTAGATACAGACTTTAAGTGCTCTCCGAGGCACGGGGTTTAGGACATCACCAACTTCACAACTTCGGGCTATTACTGATAATTATTTCTTGACAGAAGAATTAAATAATTAAACTTGGCACGACCCGGGATTCGAATCCAGGACCTTCGGACTTCTGCCGTGACGCTACTAGCCGCAAGACCACAGAGGCAATTATTCAGTGAAATCGTTATAGAGATTTAGTGATTGTGGAAACCGGACTTATAATATTAGTAAAAATAATAAGAATACATCACCTATAGAAGAATAGATAACACTAATTGATTTAGAACCTTTTATCCTCTTGTGATGTATTAAATAAAACCGTTGGTCTTATTATGTAAAAATATTATAAATAATAGACATAATATTACGTATTTACAGTTACATGTATAGGAAAATTCCATTTGAAATTGTGTAACAACCGCAAACTTTAATTACTAATTTATATGTATATACACATGAAGCGATAACTATTGCATTGTACAATGTAGAGTATAAAAATACATTATTAGTATGTTGACATTCTAAATGTGATAGTTTGTATGAGTTATGTGTATGTATGTTTGTTATTCCTTCATGCAGAAACGACTGAATCGATTTGGATGAAATTTTGTACAAATAGAGTAGGTATATCTTAGAGTAATTAATATAGGTGAGATGTAAGCGAAGCGAGTGTAAATCGCTAGTAGTAGCATGTATGTGACACGCACATGTGTCACACTGGGTGTGGGCCTCCACTCAATGCGAGGGGGATCAAGCCATAGCCCACAACACTGGCCTAGTGCAGGTTGGCGGATTTTACATGGCTTTGGAAAACTTTTTAGGTTTTCATAGTATTTTACCGGTGGTAGGACTATGTCAAGCCTGAAGAGTCCGACTGGATGGGTACCACCCCTTATCTATTTCTACCGCCAAGCAACAATGATTACATTGTTGTGTTCCGGTTTGAAGGATAAGGTAGTCAAGAGGCATATCATCTTAGTCCTCACAGTGACAACGCACCTGTGGTTCTGCATCTTTGTAACATGGGTGACCGGTAGGTACTGCTTTCTATCAGGTGGTCTGTCTGCTCGTTTGTCACTGAACACCATAAAAAAATACTTCATACATAGTAAATAGGAACACGTTCATATCAAGGAAGCTCAAACTATATTTTTCGATGGACGCGACTGATTAACATGAAGCTTTGCAACGTTTTGTTTATTTAGATTACTCTTTACAATATGCGCTGTGTAAACTATATTGTTAAAAATATTTGCACAGCTCATTTGCTCTCCCGGACAGATATAGATCGTGGGTTCGATGAACTTTGGTTGTTTTTATAATAATTGGGCTTATATATCTATACATATAATAAAATTCTGAGTAGAATCTGTACGTTAAATAATTTTTGGATAATATTATTTAAATAGTCATTATTACTGATAGAGGCCGTCTTAATCTAAATTTTTTAGAATTTTTGTCTGCGTGTCTGTCTATCTGTCTGGGAAAGCTCACGAAAAAACCACTGGACAGATTTTGATGAAATTGGGTATGATGATAGCTGGTTATCCGAGTCAACATATAGGATACTTTTTACTGCAGGACAATATATCATCTCTAAGAAATCTATACTAAACGTTGAAACGTAGTACCTACGCTAGTAACTTATAATAAACTAGCGACTCACCATCGCTTCGCTCGCTTTCGTCCCTGGATTGATTCCCCATACAAACTTTCAACCCCATTTTCACCCGCTTTAGGGATGATTTCCGGGATAAAAATCCTATATCCTTCCCCAGGTCTCAAACTATCTTATTATCAAATTTCATCTAAATCGGTTCAGTAGATCCAGAGACTATCCCCTACAACGTCATAAACTCACAATTCACAAACTTTACCTCTTTATAATATCAGTATAGATAAGACATGAGTCTTTTATACGAAAATTAGTTTTGCTACATAGTACTTCTTTTCCAGGAATATAATAAGTTTTAATTAATTACTTTGTATGGAAAAGTAAGATAATTACCAAAATACCTTACAATAAACTCATTATATAATACATTGCATTTTAATGCTCGTATATCATTAAAATTAGTTGGAAAAAATAAACACAAAGCTTTCATTAATTAAAATTGAAACAAAGCGTCAATTATCCATAATCACTACTGATAAGAGTTAAAAATGAATACGCATATATATATGGAGTTCAAAAATATTAAAATGCTGTGTTATATTTTCTAATTTTTCTTATATTTATTATTTTTGCTCGGGTTCTTCCCTAGATTGAGTCCCCATACAAACCTTCATCCCGATTTTCATCCCCTTAAGATATAGGTTTCGGGATTAAAACGTCTAAATCGGTCTAATAGTTTCGGAGCTTATTCGGAACAAACAAACAAAAAAAATCACTCATCTTTATAATATTAGTATAGGTAATGATTTCTTTGATTTACGATTTTTATTCATTTAATATCTCTACATATAAAGACTTTCGTGTATTTACGTTGTTTATTACTTTCTTTGTACTTCAGCTATGCTTGATTAGGAGATTTTTATATGGTTACCACTTGTGATTAAATAACAGATCCTGAGATCTTTTTTCCGGGATAGGTATAAGGATAGTTTATTGGCTTATCCCGTAAAAAGAAATTAAAAAGCAAATTAGTTACGAGTATAAGCCTGTACCTAGAAAAGCCTTACGTCGTAGAGTCTTACGCTTTACACTAAATTTCCACATTATAATAGCGATAGGCATAGAGCGTGTATTTATACTTGCATGCACTGTGCAATTTAATATGTTCGTGCTTTGATTGGTAGCTGTGATCGTTTGGTCGGAAGGACTTTACGCACAACTTGTACCTTCTAATACAATTTCTGTATAATTCAGTATCATTTAATTCCTACCTATTGTGTAATGATGATTAATTACTACATATTATAAAACGAAATCCTCTTGCTGCATCTGTCTGTCTATATGTCTATGTATTACACAAAAACTACCAAACGGTTTTTCAAACTGTTTTCGCCAATAGGAGAATGATTTCACCGCGAAAGTTTGGGTGGATAATTCATTAAAGTTTTGTGTAAATTGGCCGAAATATGACAATGTTGTCGGAAAATTTTTTGCCAACTGAGAGCTTTAGTGGTGTACGTCGCGAAAGCCATTAGAGTTATATGAAAACAATCTACAGAATTATTCGCACCTAGGGTTATAAGTTTACATAGGTTCAAAAGTAAGTACGTTTTGAATCTCGACTATGAAACGTAGTTTAAAATACATTTATCTATTTAAGGCAATTTTTTTAACCGTCAAACAAAATACTTTCTTTAGATTTACGCGAATATTTGACATTTTAAATAAAACTATCTTTTCGGATTAATTCGCGGATTTATTTTCGCAGCGTCGGGAACCAAAAATCAAAATAAATCCGCGAAATAATCCGAAAAGATAGTTTTATTTAAAACGTCAAACAAAAGTTATCTATTAACTTTATTAAAAGCTATTGAATACAAAAGTAAAAGAACTAACCTGTTTTAACTATACGGATTGTAGCTTGCCATTTGTTTATACCGTATTTTATTCTACGAGCAAATTTTACTTGACGATTGAAAGCCCTTCGAAGATTTTTATAACAAATATTGTATTTCCATTAAGTTGTCCCATTTTTTTATTAAGGTTGTGTATTGAGCGATCAGAATTTAAATGGTGAGCAATTAATGTCATTCGATTTAGTGTAGCGTCCATGGAATATTAATTTGATAATAAAACATTCGGCGCCTCACATGGCTCGTATTGTGTTTGCCAAAATTTATTTTGACAAATTCTTTGTACGGTGTAGAAACTCATAAATTTGTTTTTTTAGTATTTGTTATTTTTATTATTAGTATTCTAATGATTTAACACGTTGCATATGTAAACAATCTCAAACAATATTTTTTTATAGCTGTTATGGACAAACATATCATTTAGTTTTGAGTTTTTTGTTTACCAACTCGCAGACAAGATCTAATAAACAAAAAAATCTAAACTCTGAACAACAGGAAAGAAGAACTCCTTGATTTAGTTGAATGAAAGTAAATAAATCTCGAAGTTTAGACAGATTAGTACCTATAGTAAAAAGTTGCATTAATGTTATATATATATATATATATATATATATATATATATATATATATATATATATATATATATAGGTATGTTTTATTCTTTGAAATACTTTTTCAATTACGTATTAGGCTCTTTAAGATATTGTTATGAGCATTAGCTAGGTTTCGTCTTCGAGTAAGCCATAGAAATATAATTAAAGATGAGACCAAATTAAATAAACTATAAATATTACCGGATAAAACAGCCCCACATGGTCTAACTTTATTGCACAAAGATACCAAAGGATTGATTCTCGCAATTATAATATATCTATATAGAAATTCCAACGGGAGTGGTAAATGGTGTGAGAATATCAGGACGTTGTACTGTCTGTTTATTCACATCTCGTCTCTATCTATATACACTACTCAGCAGAAGTTATAAACTCACCGGTGCTATGCAAAATGTTATTGTTCATCACACACAGATACTATTCTTGTAGAGTATTCATTTATTCACTGTCTTCTTAAAATAGAATCGTGAGCAAAGATAACTTGAAAGTTTATCGGAGCTTTTAAGTTTGTAAAGCTTATTAATAGATCAAGCTCTGTGTATTTTAAGATAGGTAAACAAAACTTTTGAAATTCTCATATAATGTACATATAAAGTATTATAATATTAATTTAATTAAAATGTGAATCACCAGTTGTGACCCGTAACTCCGCCCGCGAGGCATGTCATAAAAAGAAAGAGAGGAAGAGAGAGAGAGAGAGAGGAGAGTGAGGGAAAAAGACAAATGTACATGTACATAGGTATATATATATTATCCATACTTTTAATATTATAAATGTGAAGTGTGTATGTTTGTTCTTCTTTTACGTCGAAACAGAGTGATGGATTGGCGTGATTTTTTTGTGTGGAAATAGTTGGAGGGCTGGAAAGCGCTAAGATTGAGATTATCTCATTCCCACGGGAATAATTTACAATATTTATAATATTTAGAGGTTCCGCAGGTTAAGTCCAACGTACAAATAAGTTGTCAATTTTACTTCTTTATACTAATATACATAAAATATTAACGTGGACAAAGAAAAAGGACAGTTATCTAGTATATTTTAATAACAATTAAAACATAATAGATTTCTCTATTACTCATTAACCCTATACCTTACTATTAACAATGAACGCGAAAACTTCGCTTTCTTTTACAAAAGTGAACTTTAAATCAATCGGATTATTCAAAGAGGTAGTAACGAACCGATTTTATGATTTAAATAATTATTCATAACGCACAACATCCTGTATATCGTTAATTTTTTTTGGGGTAGTTCTTACGGTACTACAGTTTAGTTACGAATGCTCACTCACGGGAGGCGATCGTGCCTGTTATTTATAAAATATATGTGGGAAAACAGTAAAGCGTGGAATAATTTATTACACAAACGGATGTGATAAAGGGTATCGCGAATTGTGTACGTCCTTTGCAGTGTTTTATAGCTATACTATATAGCAGTGGCTTGGTATTTAAAAAGCTAAAATGAATCTGCGGCCTGTTTTAGGGATACTTATTTTATTACCTGTGTGTCTGTCACTAAAACAGGGAGATGAGGGTGTTTGTATGACGAGGATAAAGTGAGTTTATATTAGATACTAATCTTATAATTTTAAATGAGCTATTGTTATACGTATATGTAAAATTTCGTGTATCTCCGAAACGGCTGTAACGATTTGGATGAAAGTTTGTATTTAGATAAGGTTTTGATTTTTAAGTCTTATATAAGTGTTTGTTTTTTGGAAAAAAAACACGCAATTTTTTTATCTTTTTCGAAAAATGTCAAGCGAAGCTCGATCGCCCAAGTACTATAATTAAGCTAATCGTATAATTTAAAGGTTTCATTTTATATATATTTAACATTAAAGGTTTATATATATTAAACAAAATGAAAAATAACAAACTGAAATATATATATATATATATATATATATATATATATATATATATATTACTGCTTATAATATATTTATTAAGGTATAGGCAAAGAAGTATAACGATTATTTAGTTTTTGAATTTTAGTATAACGACATTTGCCTTTGAAAATACATATTAAAACGTGGAGTCACACTTAACGAAAACACGCTATGAATTATTCTTTATATGTTATTTTTTTATTCTTACATGGATTTATATGCAGCTGCAGATAACTTGCTGCGGTACTTCCATCGACCATTTCGATTTCCTCTGATATAGAAATAACATATCCTGTGCTTACTATAACACTCTTTGTCGCAATCACATCAATATAAATATATGTGTTCTACTCGAGAATCGAACGCACAATCAACGTTCAAAGAAAGAAGACATTACTAGACTTTACTACGCATTATATGAAATAAATGTTTGTTTATGTAATTATAATATTCATCTCTTCCATTCATGTTTGGAAAACGTAGTGAATGGTGTCCTTATATATAGCTTGTTAGTACAAAAGCCATTGGATGGTACGCAACCACATATTATGTATCCCTATACTAACATATACATACTGTCAGTTTTTTTAAATCAATTCAAAATTAAAAAAAAGTACCTTTTTCTCTTCTGTTTGTCAATGGTTTTTTTGTTTAATAGCTATTGATGAGTTTTAGTGTTATCAATAAAAAAAAATGGTCGAATTCCCACAATTGGGCCAACTCTGGTTTAGTTTAGTTAGATAACTTTGCGCATATCCCACGGTTTTATTTCAATTTTAATTAGCTACTAAACTATATAATCAAACTAGTGACTCACCCTCGCTTCGCTTGGGTTCGTCCCTGGGTATGTTTTAACAGTTAGTACAGATTTATCAGAGAAGAGATATTTTTCCGCAGTAAAAAGTATCCTATATGTTGACCTGGATAACCAGTCATTATTATACCAAATTTTATCCAAATCTGTTTAGTAGTTTTTTCGTGATGCAGTCAGACAGACAGACAGACAGACAAAAATTTTATCATCATACCAAATTTCATCAAAATCTATGCAGTTTGTTTTCTCATGATGAAAATTAAAAAAAAAGTATAGATTGGCCTCAATATAATCTCTCTAGATAATAATGACTATTTCAATAAGATTTTCCCAAAATTATTAATTAATGTACAGATTCGACTCAGTTAGAATTTTAGTATATGTATAGATTACACAATGTAAAAGGCAAGTTTTATCTCTATTAAGTAATTGTTATATGAAATAATTTATTTTTATAAGAATGAACCCTTAGTAGTTCTAACAGTCACCTAAACTTTATTTAATAAAATAAAACATAAAAAATAGAACCTACTCTACCTGCTAAAATATAAGAGTAAGTTAACATTGTGGTATTATATATTTGCAAAACAATACGGAGTATGTATGATTTATACAATAGCTAACGTTGTTATATAATAGTGAAAAAAAATTTCCAGCTGCAAAAAACTAAAATCTATACATATAATAAAATTGTAACGAAGCCAAATCTGTACATTAAATATTTTTTGGGAAATCTTATTGACATAGACATTATTATCGATACAGAGGCCGAATCTATAGTTTTTACAATTTTTGTCTGTCTGTCTGTCTGTCTGTCTGATACCGCATCACAGAAAAACCACTGGAGGGATTTCGATGAAATTTGGTATGATGATAGCTAGTTATCCGGGTCAACATATAGGATAGTTTTTACCGCGGGAAAATATGTAATTTCTGGGAAAAAATACGAAAATTACATTGTCAGAGTATACTAATATGTAAAACCTAAGAGTTTGGTTTTTGGTCATCTGAACTGGGGCGGAGCCGCGGGCAATGCCAGTTTAGTATAAAAAAATATCATACCGATACAGATATTTTAAGCGCCCGCCATTTCGCGCGCTAGGCGTGAAGTCAAACTATACTTATCATTCACAGAAAAATGACTACTCAATTTGTAGCGACAAACGTCATATTCGGTCTGACCAATGGCATGCGTTTCAACTACTTTGAATTTCTCACTTATATTTGTACTTTTTAATAATTATTTTCTTAATGAAAAAGAAATTACATTAAAAAAACTTTAATATAAACTTGATTAATAAAAAATATTTCAATTTTATTTAGATCACACGCATATTTCCTTTTACATAGAAGTCTACAAATATTGTTTTCATTTATTTACAGCCGCTTATGCGGCGCATGTCAATAAAACAATGAAGCAGAGCTTTCTGCCTATTATACTTAAAAATATTATTAGCAATACTAAAAACTTTCTAAAGTGATGTCTGTACGTTACATACATACAGCAAAACATCATCCAAATTCACTCAGTAGTTTTAGAGATTAGCTTACTTATACGTACAGAGAGACATTTCCAGGTGATTTCTTTTTATATCAGTTAAGATTTTTTTCATACTGATTTGGTTTTGTCAGCTTGATACATTCTTCAAGTCCATTCCTACAATTCCACGCGGACATGACTTGTGTAGTCATTTTCAAGCGAACATTTGCTTTGTATATACGAGTACGTATATTTATTATTTTGCATATATTTTGTTATATATAATTTCTATGTTTTTTCTTTTTTAATTGTAAATAAAAGTTAATTAAAATGTATATAAGTAATTATATTTTTATAGAATTTGCAATCTCTGACCAAAATATTTATCGTGAGTGAGATAAGATCCTGAGACCTTCAAAAAGCGATATACTCGTATGTATATTTACAAATTTTCACAATTTCCCATTCGTAAATTGAATTGCGAGTGCAAACAAAATAATTAAACAACTTAGTTTAATAGTATTAATTTTACTTTTGTTTGTTTCAGATCGCGAAATGTGAGTCACCAGTTGTTTTGATACCGATGGATAAATTTAAGGATAAAGTATACGTTAAGTGCAGTATATTATGCACATATTTCAATATATTAATTTACATTATAATGTGATATTTTTTAATTATTATGGGATTATTTGAAATGGGGTTATTAGAAAATATTTCTCTAAGAAGCTGTAAAGAGAACGTATGCCCGCTTTATTCAGTTTATTTTAAACTGCTATTCCACAATGTTGCAGTTAAAAGTAGTCATTTCAAATTAAAAAGATTTTTTTGTTTATATTTAATTTTTGAAAATAAAGGGTGCTTTATGGATTTCATATACTTCAATGATTTGTTAATTATTTTACTTTTGCAGGGACTAATATTGCGAGCAGTATGTTGTGCGGGGTGGGAGTACAATGCAAGAGAAAGCAGATGTAGACCAGAGTGCAGAGGCTGCGGTACTGGTACATGTGTTGCTCCGAATAAATGCGCCTGTCCCCCGCCATTAATAAACAGGAGTGGCCGGTGTATCATGGCAAAGCCGACATGTGATAGCCCTTGTGTAAATGGGATGTGTACAGCGCCTAACGTATGCACTTGTAAACGAGGATACACACCTGAAAGTCAATACACATGCGTACCTGAATGTAATGAACCCTGCGTCAATGGCATTTGTGGTGCACCCGATTCATGTACATGTAATAATGGCTATGAACCCATTAATGCCACAGTATGTGAACCCAAATGCAATTTATGCTTAAATGGCGATTGTGTTGAACCTAACGAATGTAGATGCCACGATGGCTATTCCATGGAAGATGGCGTTTGCAAACCTGTCTGTGACAAAACATGCGTCCACGGAGAATGTACAGCACCAAACATTTGCACTTGTGATTCTGGATTTAAGCCCTTAAATCCATTTACTTGTGCCCCAATTTGCGATCCAATTTGTGTGAATGCTTCTTGTGTGGCACCAAATACCTGTAATTGTAATGCTGGGTATGAACCAGTTTCTGGATCAATTTGTAAACCTAAATGTGATTACTGCTCCTATGGGGATTGTGTTGGACCTAATGAATGTCGTTGTTACGAAGGTTATACAATGGTAGATGGAGTATGTAAGCCTCAATGCACTCAGCCCTGTGTCAATGGCAAATGTGTTGCCCCTAATATATGCACATGTAACACTGGCTATGAATCTATCAATACCACAGTATGTCAACCCAAATGCAAGTCTTGCTTGAATGGTGTATGTATTGGACCCAACAATTGTAGATGCAATAACGGCTATATCATGAGAGGTGGCGTTTGCAAACCTGTCTGCGACAAAGAATGTGTCCACGGAGAATGCATAGCACCAAATACATGCGCATGTGATTCAGGATTTAGACATACCCCATTAAATCCATTTACGTGTGTTCCAATTTGTAAACAAGGCTGTGTAAATGGTATATGTACGGCACCAAATAAATGCGATTGTCAAGAAGGATATCAATTTGTAACGGAATCGATTTGTAAGCCTGTATGTACTAAAGCCTGCGTCAACGGAGAATGCACAGCGCCAAATACTTGCACTTGTGCTCATGGATACAGGGCAAATTCTCTTGACCGATTTACTTGTACACCAATCTGCGAGCCAACTTGTGTAAATGCTACGTGTGTCGCACCTAATACCTGTGCCTGTAACTTAGGATTCCAACCAGTAACACCATCAGCTTGCAAACCTACTTGTGATAATTGTGCTAACGGAAACTGTGTAGGGGTAGATAATTGCCAATGTCACGATGGATATGAGATGAAAAATGGTACATGTACACCATCCTGTTCTGAAACTTGTGTAAATGGATATTGTAAGGGACCAAATAATTGTGCTTGTTTTGAAGGATATATAAAAAAATCTGATCAATCCTCTATATGTGTTAAGCCTTGCCCAGACACTTGCACGAATGGCAGCTGTGACTCCACTGGTTTATGTACATGTGACTCAGGCTTCGAATATATTAATGGTACCTGCGTGGCTCTAGCATCGTAAGTAAATAATAATTTAGCAATTAATTTATTAATAATAATAATAAATAGTTAAATATGTTGGGACATTAACACACAACACCATCTAGTTCCATGGTAAACTACGAGGCTTGTGTTATGGATACCAGATAGTTGATACACTACAAATATATAACTTTAAATACATACATATTATAAATATAATATGTATGTATTTAGAATATGGCACCTAATAATCATTCATTAATCCGTTTTTTTTTCATTAGATATTTATGTCACCATTGTTCTATTCTAATGTTACTCATGAAAGATTTCGAATGAGTCAGTGTATTTGTTACTTTTTCAACAAGTTTAAGTGAAATTCGGAATAGATATAGCTAGTCCTAGATTTATATATCGGTTACGGCTATATACAAATCTAGAACTTTTATTGATGTACCGTCTATGCAAACACAGTAAAACCATGTATATGTAATAAACATGTTTTCATCTAAAATATAAATAACATGATTAAATTCTATCATCTAATTTAAGATTAGCATATTTTTTTAGACTCGTATATTTTTTTGGAAAATTAAATATTAATTACAAATTTTAATTACAAGAATTACATCTGTACTATTTAATTCCTATTCAACTCTTTAGTGGTAGAACTTGAAGAAATTCTTCTAAGAATAGACCGTTTTTATATTGAGCCCTCGAGCCCTAGTAATTTGGTCAGGCTAAATATATTTAGACAGGACAGTTTATTTATGTGTAAAAGAATTATAAAAAAAAATAACTTTACTATTTCTACATTAGTCTACTTAATATATTTATTCTGTAATACTAGCAACTCACCCTCGCTCCGCTCGGGTTCGTCCTTAGGCACATTTTAACGATTTGTATAGATTTTTCAGAGATGAGATATTTTCTCGCAATAAAAAGTATTCTATATATTGACCTGGATAACCAGCCATCATTATACCAAATTTTATCCAAATCTGTTTAGTGGTTTTCTCTTGATGCGTTCTCAGACAGACAGATAGACAAAAATTCTAAAAACTAGATTCGGCTTCTGTATCGATAATAATGACTATTTCAATAAGATTTTCCAAAAAATATTTAATGTACAGATTCGACTGAGTTAGAGTTTTATTATTATTATGTTTAGATAATGTATAAAATATTATTTTCTTACTAATTTTTTTAAATATATTTTAATGATATTCAAAATTAATTTAATTTTGTTTTAATTTCAGCATGAATTGTACTTGCTGTGAAGGCAACTGCACTGCTGGTGAAAACTTGTGTCCCGATCACTTCTGCCCGTCCGTGGAATCAGCTCAAGTAGTTTCTCCAACAGGGTTCGTAGATTAAAAAAAACTTCTATACCTAACTTATAGCAAAACCTTATATAGAATTTCATAGAAAAATAGTTATAAACATTCTTAGGACTGAGACATTATCTTCTATCTGCTGAAAAAAAAAATTACCAACAAAAAGAACTCCTTAGTCCAATTATAGGCAATAGTTATACTTGAGAGACGATGGCTATTTTTATCGCCATAACACGGGAGCTGAGCCAAAGACAAAAGCTAGTATATTACATATAGTTTCTAACATTATAGATTATTATAAATAAATAAAATAAATAATATAATACTTTCTTAGATTTACGCGAATATTTGACATTTAAATAAAACTATGTCTTCGATTATTTCGCGGATTTATTTTGATTTTTGGTTCCCGAATATTATAAAAATGTGTAAAGTTATAAAATATTGTAAGTTACTTGGTGCAATTTTTCATTTTGTTAATTGTGGGTAGGCTGTCTGTAACAACTATACCTTCGAGACATCTAACACCTCAGTCTCTCCCGTGACCATGATTGCTGTAAAGCATTCGAAACGTCAGGAACCAAAAATCACAATCCGCGAAATAATCCGAAAAGATAGTTTTATTTAAAAATAAATAATACTGAAATACAGATTTTTTACTTTTTTATTTGCAGGTTAGCTGGTTTAGAACTGACATGGTTGCTGTGCGCTTGCTTGGGCTTGATTCTTCTCACTCTATCTATTGTCATCATAGGACACATGTGGAGAAAGCGCAAGGAGTTTGACACCAAGAATCCTAGTTCAGGTGAATATCTATACTAATATTATAAATGTGCTAGTGTGTTTGTTTGTTTGTCCTTCTTTCACGTCAAAACTGATTGGTGTGATTTTTTGTGTAGAGATAGGTGGAGGGCTAGAGAGTGACATGGGCTACTTTTTAGCGGAAGATTATCTCATTCCCACTAAAACACGTATATGAGTATAAGTATTAGTATTTATAGTATATAATCTATCTATTCCATACTAAAAAACGTACCTAGGCATGAACCCAAGCGAAGCGAGAGTGAGTTGGTAGTTATTTTATACAATAAGTGCTACATCTTCTGTGAATCAGGAGTGTTGGATTTTGGATTTGATTTCTATTTATTAAATAAGTTAAATTTCTACTATAAGTCTATTTCAAATATTGGTAATATATAGAAAGTTCTTGTAAGTTCATAGCTACGTAACAAAAATACATAGCCGTTAGATATAATTTTGATATATTATTCCGCATGTGTTCACCGTACGATGCTTTTCATTTTAAATTAGATATTTTTAATGATACCTCTATAGGCTATTTACGTAAAAAATTAAAGCAAATCGTTTAGTTTAATAGCTGTTGTTAGTAATTAATTTTTTTTTAAGATTTTTCGTTATTGTTATTGTAGATAAAAGCCGTCCCTCATGTTACCGTAGGTTAAATCTCGTTTTTTGTAATATTAAGTTGTGTTGTATATGCATGCTGTCTCTGCATCTAGAAAAATGCAACCTTGTGTATTAATTTTGCAAGCTATTCTAATTTTATGTGTATTTGATTGTTATTTGTTTTGTGGGCCAATAAACATAAATAAATTTGCTATCTAATATCTATAGTAAACGAAAACCACCGTTCAGTTAGTTTTTACTTTTTAGTTTTTTTAAAGTTGGTTTATTTTTTTTAAATCACTTTTTTTACTTTTCTCTTAGTAGACCTAGCAAATTTTCGAAAGACGTATGGAGTCCGCCAACCTGCACTTGGCGAGCGAAGTAATATTTATACGAGTACAAAATATTGTTTTGTGCAACACTAATCGTACTATAAAATTTTTATCTGAGTTAAACTGAAAGCTCAATTGATTCAAGAAACTGTAGTGTTGTCGGCATTGTGTTAGACGTTTTTTAAAATATATTTTTGAATTTTTGCCGTTCATAATATCATCAAATAACTGTTAAATTTATTTGAAAAGTGGCCTGCATATATGTATGTTAATGTAAATGAAATTCTTCTATTTCTATTACATTTATTCGATTAATATGATTTTTAACACGCTTTCATTAGCTTCACTTGTATCTAACTATCTATCTATCCCATTTTTAAACTTCAGATCCAACTGAAACTTTGCACATTTTACAACGACTGATGAAAATACAATAATTTGTTAAAAAAATAATAATTTAAAAAACTAATAAAACCACGCGGTTATATGTAATCAAACTAAAAAATGGAAAATAAATTATAGTTTAAAAACCTGAAAAAAACGCTGTAATGATGAACCGAACTAAATTAAGTGAAAAATATAAATATTTCATTGGTACAATTTTTAAAAGTAGAGAGTATAAAAATATTGTACTTAACACCACACCCTTTTTTCACAATAACATTAAGTTTTTTGTTAATCACTTTATTCTTATAGTAAAAAATATTTTTCCTTTTTAGTTCGGTTCATCATTAAAGCGTCTTTTTTAGTTTTTTAAACTATAATTTATTAGCGTAGTGATACTTTATGCACAGGAGAGTTACATAGTCTACATTTTATCCCGTTTTCACCTAGAAATGCTGCGTTCCTACTTAAATATAACATGATTTATCGGTTTCTCTATCAAATTTTATATGCAAAGCTTGAATCTGCGTTACCTTTTAAAGTGGGTTCAATTACCGCCTGGTGCGTTATTGTACTATAAATGTATCCTTGAAAGCAAAATGATGAATCACTTTGATAATTCTGTCAAAAGCGTGAAGATAATAATTTATTCATTAACCGAATTCAAAGAAGGAGGTGGCTTTTAATTAAGTTTTCTTACATTAACACACAGCACCATCTCGTTCCATGGTAAGCTTCGAGGCTTGTGTTATACCAGATAGTTGATACACTACACATATATAACTTTAAATATAAACACTCATGACTGGATTACAAACATTCGTGCTCATTACACAAATGAATGCCCCCAGCGGAACTCGAACTCGCGACCGTTAACACAGCAATTAGGGCCACTATAAATTGAGTCAAATGTGTCGTCTAATTATTTACGTCCATTATTTATTATATTCGTTTATTATTTCAACAGGAACAAACACCTTAGGAAGTGTTGTTTACACGCTTCCAGATACGTTGAAATATCGAAATTATCCCGATAATCAAATAAATGAAGAATTTGACGAAGAAATTGAAGAAGAAGATGAAGAAAAACAAACAGCCGAACAACTTTTAGCGAGCAAAATAGTATTCGAACACGAAAAACTTTGATATTGTATATGTTTAACTGGTTCTAAATGAAAAGTACTTTCTAGCCAATTTAACTTAACCGTAGAAGTAGCTATATTTATAATTGTTATTATCGAAAACAAACATAATTTTTGGTTAAAAATTGTAAAATCAACAAATTTCGATGGTATAAAACGAAATATTGGTACTTAAATTTATTTATTTATAAGTTCAAATAAAATTAATATAACATACATATAAGAACAATAAAATATTTCGATTATCATAAAGTACAAACAGGTAAGTTAAAATGTAAATAATATTTTATCGATATTTTGGACGACGTGTTATTGTGATTATTTGTACGATATAATCTTAAGATTTAAAAATATTAAAATTTATCGTATTTCCATTTTTGTTTTATTATTTTTATTCACAAGTTTAATATAATTTTCCTTGTGGAGGAAGAATGGAAGAGATAGACTGATGAGAGATAGAGAGAGAGAGAGAGAGAGAGAGGGGAGAGAGAGAGAGAGAGAGAGAGAGAGAAATCTTAAGTTATAGCACATACTAAGTCTCATTCAGGGATCCATTTCTGAGAAATCTAAAACAGCGAATTGCTAAAAGATGAAATGTGCACTGGTTGAGGTGAGAGATGAGGTGTTTGAGGGCGAGTTTCCCCATTATTATCAAATTGAGCAATTCCACCCTTTTGGCGACCAGGCAAGTTTTCAAGCAAGTCAGAGGCCGGGAACAGCGTGTTTTCTTTCTTTGGTATTTCATAGGAATTATAGGCATATAATCATAATGATAACAATATATTTAAAGGTTTTCTATTAGCGACAGTGGTTGTAGAATGTCATCTCATTTTCTTAGACACGACCATTTCTTGAATCATTTGTAAAATGTTTCTCATTATACAATTTATAATTTGATTTGTTGTCTTGCTTACTTAATAAGGCTAAGTTCATAATCTTATTTTCTATATCTTCTATTTCTAAACATAAAATAAAATTGTTACGAAGTCGAATCTGTACATTAAATATTTTTTGGAAAATCTAATTGAAATAGGCATTATTATCGAAACAGAGGCCAAATGTATAGTTTTTAGATTTTTTGTCTATCAGTCTGTCTGTCTGTCTGTTACCGCATCACGCAAAAACCACTGGAGGGATTTTCATGAAATTTGATACGGTGATAGCTGGTCATCCGGGTCAACATAAAGGATACTTTTTCCCGCGGGAAAATATCTCATTTCTGAGTAAAAATACAAAAAACAGTTAGAGTATACTAACATGTAAAACTTAAGAATTTGGTTTTTGGTCATCTGAACGCGGACGAAGCTGCGGGCAATGCTAGTTAGTGTATATGATTAATGATATGACAACATGACACAAGATTTCACAAAAATAAAAAAGTTATTTTATAACTACATTGTTGTAAATGGCTTCATTTTTTAATAAACAAACGGTGCGTTCTAAAATATTGCTTATCAATGACCTGATTATATTTTTAATTATACACACATTTCATCATTAGTTAATTTGTAATATATTTATTTTCATTAATCAAGCTGAATTCTCATACATAGCTTCTCTTAATTATTGTAAAGGAGGTTTTTGTTCGATCACTTATATTGTAAATACTTATATTAGTAAATTACAAAATTACTACTAAAGTTTGGACAATCGACTTTTCGACATGTTTCACAGTTTGATGCAATTCGGTATGATGATAGCTAGTTATCCGGGTCAACATTTTTACTGCGGGAAAATATCTCATATCTGAAAAATATACCAAACGTTAATGTACTTAGGAACGAAACCAAGCGGAGCGAGGGGGAGTCGCTAGTTCTTGTAATAAAATCTAAACGTAAAATCGATATAAAATGTTCATCATGAATATGAACCGACTTAAAAACCATTTAAAAGATTTTTTCTGAAAGATAAAGGCGAATTATATACCGAGAAAAAAATACTTTTTGCAAGATATAATTACATATCTATGTAAAGCCCGCCTACCCACACTTAGCTAGCGTGGTGGACTATGGCTCAATCTCCTTTATATTGACCGGCTCGTACCCAGCAGTGGGACAATAATAAGTAATTAGTTAATAATCAAAAACAATATAACGATTGTTAATTTACTGACAGACTAAGAACACTTGCAGCCTTGACCGTGTTTAAAGCTGTATTTAGACTATAACCACAAAAACACACATTGGGAATGACATGATCACTCAAGGTAGTTTCAACGTTGAGGGTGATATTTTTAAATTTTTAGTTTTTATAAAGAAACTAGTGGCTCACACTCGCTTCGCTCGGGTTCGTCCCTAGATTGCTCCCCATCCCCATTGTCACCCCCTTAAAGGAATGTTTACATAATAAAAAGTACCTTATGTCCTTCCCAGGGTGTTCAACTTTCTTCTTACCAAATTTCATCTAAATCGATTCAGTAGATCCAGAGATTACCCTCTACAATATCACAAACTCACAATCTCACAAACTCACAAACTTTATCTGTTTATAATATTAGTATAAATAAAAAAAGATACTAAGTTTCTTTCGGTATTTTTTCTCATGTTTATCAGTTTCATCATTTTTCAAAGCGCTTGTAGTTTTTAATAAAAAATGAGTTATTTCAGAAGTACCAACATTGTATAAATAGATTTTCTTGAAAAATATGATGTGCTACGACGACGTTCGTAGAAAATGATCTTGTTAAGATGATTTTTTACGACGGTCTCAAAAGCTTTGAAATTCGCCTTAAAAGCTACTGTTTTAATTTAAATGATTTATTATTACTCAGGTCATTTTTTTCAAATTTGTATACAAGTATCCTTGGCCTGAGTATATCCATACTTCCATACTAATATTATAAATGTGAAAGTGTGTTTGTTCGTTTGCCTTTCTTTCACGTCGAAGCGGAGTGACGGATTGACATGCGTTTTGTGTAGAGATAGTTGGAGGGCTGGAGAGTGACATAGGCTACTTTTTACCGCGGGAGATAATCTCATTCCCACGGGAAAACACGTTATAATACAACCCAAAAATCACATAACGCTAGCGAAGCCGCGGGTTCTGCTAGTTGATAATATTATGAATTAAATCGATTTACAACGTGCGAAAAATCGCCCAACATATACTTAAAAACATACGCACAGTTAAAAACCTTTATAGAATACACTTAATGCTTTTTGAACTTATGCTTCTTTTGGGACGGCTTTCTTAACGTTTTTCGAAATATTTTGTTAACATTTGTAATTGATCAAATCAAATCAAAATATTCTATTCAGCATTAAATTATTACAATTTTTTACTGAACGTCATGAGTCTACTACCAGTTCGGAAAGAAGAAACCTCAAACCTGAGAAGAACTTGCGAAAGAAACTCATCGAAGTTAATATTATACTACATAAATAGAGAAAAAGTCATATTAATAAATAGTACATATACGATGGTACGGGAACCCTTCGTGTGCGAATTCGAATCTGAATAAACTAATAATGGCTTGTACAGTAATAATTAAGTGTTCATTTGTTATACATTATTTGTTATATATGTATTTATTGTATTCGACCCTTTATAACGTCCCACTGCTGGGCGTGGGCCTCCCTTCAATACGAGGGAGAACAGGCCATAGTCCACCAAGCTGGCCAAGTGCGGGTTGGCGGACACATGTGCTTGCTAGGTTCTTCAGACATGCAGGTTTCCTCACGACGTTCTTCCTTCGCCGTAAGACAAGTGGTAATCATGCTGGAAATGATTCGCAAATGTAAATATCAGAGGCCTGGGATTTGAACCAGTTTCACTCGATTTAGCATGCGAACGCGTTACCACTGGGCTACCTCAGCCTCGTATATGTTATTAGTATTTTATTTTTATATATAATTAAGAATATTTGTAATTTTCTTTATTTAACAGTAACCTACTCGTATGTCACTCATAGAATATCTGTGTGTTAAATGTTATCCAAATCCGACCAGCCGTTTAAACTTGACGGATTACAAACATAAACAAGATTATAATTGATTGCATTTGTAATGCCCCAAAATTCACTATTTCGTTGGCGGCTATAACAAAAGCATAGAAGACTCTGGTATCACTAGTATTATTTAGGTCATAGCAATCTTGCAGAAAAATCTTTTTCTAATTTGTCCGAGATTTAATCTAATCGCTGCAGCCGCTAAACGGATTTAAGTGAAATTTTGAATGTAGTTAACTTTTATTTTGGATTTGCAGATGGGCTTTTTGTCGACGTATCACGTAAGCGGAGTCGCGGGCGGAAACATGTTGGAAAATAAAATAATTATTTAATTAAATAATACTTTCTTATATTTAAAACATTTTAACGTTTAATATATATTTCTCAGAGATGAGATATTTTCCGGCAGTAAAAAGTATCCTATATGTTAACCCGGATAACCAGCTACCGTCATACCAAATTTCATCAAAATCGCTCCAGTGGCTGTTTCGTGATGCGGTAACAGACAGACAGACAGAAAAAAATTCTAAAAACTATAGATTCGAACTCTGTATTGATAATTATGTCTATTTCAATAAGATTTTCCAAAAAATATTTAATGTACAGATTAGACTTAGTTACAATTTTATTATATGTATAGGATGTCTTTAATTTATCTTCAATTTCTTACCTATGCCTTCTTCTTGCCATACTATTAAATAAATAAATGACTGATTATAATAAACACAATAATATGGTCAAACGGAAAATATACTAACGATAAATATTTTAACAGCAGTTTTATTTTTATACATTAAATGTTTTTAGCAGCTTAATGAGTGCAGGCATTTTCCTGCATAAATTGACTACTCTCGCCCCCGGAATTACCTGTGCTTTTTGTTATTTGATAAGGAACTTACGATTTTTTTCATATAATACAATACAACTATAAATAAACAAATATAAGAAGTTTAAGTATAAATTATGATTTTTTTATAGTCGTCATGACTTTAAGAAAAACTAGACCTAGGCGATTAAAATTTTTCGTCCTGACTTCTTTGAGATATACAGTGGCCACTTGTAAAAGTACATATTATTTCATTCAACACTTACATGGATGTTAATCATATTTTGCGGTCAAGCTTGGTTATAATGAAAATTAATATTAAATTTTGTGACAAATTGACAAAACGGTAAATTACGTTATATTTGTTACCAGTAATTAGTTTCGACGGCAAACTCGACTTCACGGCAGTTTCAATTCATATGTGTAGTGAATAATACCCAAGTTCAATATGAATTTAATCAACATTTTCTGTTTCATTTTTCTGGTAAGATATTTATTTATGTTTTTTTTTATTTCTCGGCAGATCTTTTAGATAATGATTTTGACAAAAATGCTTTATTAATTTTTTTTTGTATTTCATAAAATATTTGATAAAGCTAAATTTAAAGCTCGTAATCAATTTTAATATCTTTTGTGTATATAATATATTTTTTTCATTTTAAATTTAAAAGTGTTATTTGTTAATTAGTATTTTTGATAAATTCTTTTATATCAAATGGATATTCGCAAAATATTTGTATGATGCAAAAAGCCTTAATTAAATAAAAAACTTTTATGTTAAAGTTAATGAATGGTAAGTGATTACGTAAATTTGGGAAATGCATTTACGCATACCACTTGCATATAAACAGGTGGTTATGTTGGACTCACCGGCTAGAAAAGCCAGTAGTACCCATTAAAACCCAACAAAACCCTCCTCGTCTTAATGATGCGTCCCAGGATCACTTACGCACTCAATCACGACGTCTCGAGTTTACTGAAGCAGATCACAACAGCCATGGGGTTGTTCCAATGGTCCACTTTGCTATCAGAGAAGTACCAAGAGCAACCCGCATGGCACATCACCCACCAAGGTGGGCCGTCTCCTAGTGCGTTTCTTGGCTTCGTGCCCGGCTGGATTTCCGGATGCTAATGAGCCCCCCGCCCCCTACCACCACGACAAGGTGAACGCACGTGTGGGGGGTGGACTTTAACTCCTAATTTAATTTAATTGATTCAAAGGGTGTTAAAATGTACAGTGTTTTATATTTTTAAACGCTTATAAGCACGTACTCTTGTGGCTTTTCAGATTTCTTTCTAGCTTTCTTTCATTAAAGGCTAAACAGATAAATATTAATTATCTATGAAAATACAAGTAAAATAAATTTTAACGATTAAATGTTTTTGTTAGTGCAATTTTTAAATATTTCAAAATAACTGCCTCAGAGGTAGTTTTGGGAGAATAACGTCTTTATTTAATATTCTGCTATCAGAATTTCAAAAATAATAAGGATAAATATAAGCTCTATTTCAGCTAAATAATCAATTCTTTACCAACCTAAAAGGAGTAGGTACTTCTAATAAACTTTTATACTATAGGAATATTTGTATGTTTGTTCTCTATGCGTTTATAAGTCATTGATCCGATTGTGAAGAAACTTTGGTGGGTTTTCTGTATATGGTAAAGATTGTAGGTGCAAAAAAAAAGATATTTTTCTTTGGAAGTCTGGCTTTTATGTATTCATAAACCATTCAAGATAAGGACGCACCCAAGTGAAGCGAGGGTAACTCGCTAGTATATAATAAATTAAAAAATACCGGCTATTCCAAAATAGATAACATACGAGTGCGTCATTTCTATCATATTTTCGTCTTTTGCAGTAAGTACTCCTAGTTTAGGCAGTGGTAGCCCAGTGCTAACACGCTCGCTTGGGAGACCGAGTGAAGCGGGTTCAAATCCCGGGTCTCGCACCTCTGATATTTTCATGTGCGAATCATTTCCAACATGATTACCACTTGTCTTAACGGTGAAGGAAAACATCGCGAGGAAACCTGCATGTGTGAGAGAATCTAGCAAGTTTTCAAAAGACATGTGAAGTCCGCCAACCCGCACTTGGCCAGCGTGGTGGACTATGGCCTGACCCCTTCGTACTGAAGGGAGGCCCGTGCTCAGCAGTGGGACGTAAAAAATGGACAGAATACATACTCCTAGTTTTGCTTGCGAGGAGCGTCCTAAAATATAATATTTAATTATTTCTTATATTATTTATAATATATTTATTTTAAGGCATGCAGTATGGTAATAGGGAAAATGGTATAATTAATTATGAAGTATTAATAAACGGGGTTTCCTACTGGGTGGTTTCCATTTACGAGCTATTATCATTTATTTAAATAATTAAAATTCACAAAAAGGAAGACTAACGCAGTGGTAACCCATTGGTAGCATGTTCACTTAAATATCGAAGTGAGACTGGTTCAAATCTGGGTGCCGCACCTCCGATATTTTCTGCCAATCATTTTCAACATAATTGTCACGCTGAAAGAAACATCATGAAGACATGTAACCCGCCAAACCATAATAAACCAGCGTGGTGGACTATGGCCTAAACGTCCTGGTGCTGTACTGGCTATATTTGCAATATATTGCCACCCTCATTGTGGATTGTCGATACTTACTATGTGGTGATACTAATGAATTAAATGCATTAAATCTAGGAAATATAATTATACAATTGTCTAATAAAATTCCTTAATATGAAGCTATGTAAATATTTTTGTTGCAGACTACGTATGCCCGTGCACAAACTCTAACGACATCGACGGATCTCACCATACCATCTACGGACGGAATCACTACAGATACCACCCCGTATGAGACGGTGAGTGTTTATCATTATAGTAAGGAGTAAAATATATTTTTTTAATTACCTTATATAAAATTTTATTATAGCATTTTGCATATTAATACCATTGTGGAAAAGCTTTTTTAAAAGGAGTATGGATATATGGCAAGCTTTTTAATAAAACCTAAATAATTAGTAAAATGAGCTGTGTGAAGAGAAACGAATATTTTTACGTTTTATTATTTACTAGCAGAACCCGCGGCTTTGCCTGCGATCAAATTATGCATACTGAATAAAAAAAAAACTAAAATAGTAGTAGTACTTGAAATCCATAGAGCAAAATAGTCACAATCTTGTTGTATCAGAAATAGGTCAAAATGAATTATTGGATAAATTAAAGCATTTAAACTGCAAAAAGGGGGCAGGACCTGACTTAATACCGCCTATCTTTATTGCTTCATGTGCCTCTGAACTGGTCTATCCACTAAAATTAATTTACAATAATTCTTTGGCTTCTGGTGTTTTTCCGTTGATATGGAAAAATGCTAAGGTAGTACCGGTTCACAAGTCTTCGAACAACGAAAACGTCTGTAACTATAGACCTATTTCTATTTTGTCAGCTTTTGCAAAAATATTTGAATCATTAATTTATACATACTTTTATAAACATCTAAAACTATATCTGAGTGATCGTCAGCATGGTTTTGTTAAATATCGGTCTACAGAATCTAATTTGGTCCCCTTTACTGAGTTATTGGTTAGAGCAGTTGATTCTGGCTTTGAGGCCGATGTACTCTATACTGATTTCAGCAAGGCCTTTGATAAAGTTTCCCATGAAATTCTTCTTTATAAGTTACGAGCCTACGGAATATCAGGATCTTTATTGAAATGGCTACAGTCATATCTAAAAGACAGGTCTTTTTATGTTGCAGTGAATGGGTATCAATCTTCTACTCATGAAATTTCTTCTGGTGTTCCCCAAGGATCACATTTGGGTCCATTACTATTTAATTATTTTATTAATGATATTCCTGATTGTTTCCTTTTTTCTGAGGTTTTCATGTATGCCGATGATTTGAAGTTTGTTAGAGTAATCCGATCTGTTGATGATACTAGGCTTTTGCAGAGGGACCTAGACGCACTAGTTAGATGGTGCGATGATAATAAAATGCACCTGAACCCTAAGAAATGTCTGTATATGAAATTTAGTAGGAAATATAATAACATTGTATCGGAATACTATATTAAAAATGTAAAAATTGAAGAAACGACTAGTATGCGTGATCTTGGTGTACTATATGATCAGAAATTAAATTTTAGTACGCATATGGATGATATAATTCAAAGAGCCTCTAGAATGCTAGGATTTGTTTTAAGGAACTGCAAATCTTTTAAACACATAAAAACAAAAATATTACTTTATAACACTTTAATTAGAAGTATTTTAGAATATTGTAGTGTAGTTTGGCGTCCTCACTATGCTACACACACACTCCGTCTTGAACGCATACAGAAACGTTTTCTCTGGCATTTATCATATTCTGTAGGCATACATAAAAGAGTAAAATCATATAAAAGTCGTTTAGATCATTTTAACATGGTCTCCCTATCAACGCGTAGAACAATAACTGATGCAATGTTTGTATATAAGATTATAAAGAATCATATCGATTCTCCACACTTGTTACAGTTTTTTAAGTTAAGAGTCCCATCTAGAATTCCTCGTCAACCCATTACGCCACTTTGCCCACCCCTAAGTAGAACCATTTTAGGTTCCAACTCCCCCTATGCAAGATTATGTGAAATTATTAACATTTGTAGCGGTAGCATCGATCTATATCATGATTCCGCTGCTAAATTTTACAAATCTGTTGTTAATTATATAAAAGAATAACAATCTAATGTTGCGTTTCTTGGTATGGTATGGTTAAGTTAATTTTTGTGAAAGTTAGGCATTATTTTTACTGACTTCTTTGTTACCATTATAATCAATTTGCATGTGGTGTTTACCTTTAAGTAATTGTTACACTATTACAAGAATATCTAAGATTGTATACTGAATATATAAACCGTGTAAACAATTGTTGGTAAACCTAAATAAATAAAATAAAATAAAAATACATTTTTATTTAATTGTATTGAAGAGCAATAATACCAAATTTCTAGTAATTTTGATCATAAACAATTTTTTCCTCATATAAACAGCACAACCCCCTTTACCCTTTTAAGGGACAAATTTCGAAAAAAAATTAATATTTGTACTGTTTTATTTTCATTTCAAAGGTAAATAGGTACCACTTTCTGTGCATCAATTACAGAATTTGATACAAACTTTCATCCTCCCCCCATACAATTATATATTTTTTTTATTTTCTACTTACTAAAAAAAATACATTTAAAGAATTTCAAAATGTACAACATATCTTCTAAACTCAGTTTAGGTCTTCATTTTAATTCTAGTGAGTTATTTCTTGAATATATTGAATATATACATATATTATTAATTATCTACTCAGTATAGTCTAATATCTGAAGTAAAGTTGTCCTTCACCGATCTATTTTCGGGATAAAACGTATTTCATTTTTCATAGAACGCCAAATGAAATGCAATCATTGGAACATATAAAATGTGATCACACTAAAGACTATTCTGGTTTTTCTAAGACTGTTTTTTAACCCCCGACGCAAAAAGAGGCGTGTTATAAGTTTGGCGTCGATGTCTGTATGTGTGTGTGTGTGTCTGTCTGTGGCATCGTAGCTCTCAAACGGATGAACCGATTTCGATGCGGCTTTTTTCATTTGAAAGCCAGTTTCCTAGCGGTGGGTTTTAGCTATGTTTGGTTAATATCGGTCCAGCAGTGTAAGAGTATTAGCTCTTTTCCAAAATGATGTAAGGCATTTTGGCGTAAGATTACTCGATTAAGTGCTTCACGCGTGCCAGTGTAATCGTTGAATGACAATTTGCGTAGGAGGTTTTTTAAATTTTTAATTTATAATTATATTAGTTTAACAAAAATAAATATGATTAAATTTTGTTACAGACTTCTTATATAAGTGACCGGTTTGACGAGTCTAGTACAAGTGACGCTGCACATACTACAGGAGATTCCTTTTCAGACAGTATTACATCGACAACCGTGAGTTTTTATTGCTATTATACGAGTACATATTCTCTTTTACCAATGGACAAGAGAAGCACTGGGTATGGGATACCCAGGTGTAAATTAAAAATATTTCTCCTTCAGAAATGGTTACAATGGGAAGGTGACTTTGCCTAGGGGAAAAATCTCTACTATCCCCACTACAGATTCCCCACCATAGTTATCTTGAGATGTGAATACGGACTAAAATATAGGCGGCCGTAGTCAGTCTATGGGTATGCGCTACCCAGTGCTGTTGTAGCGTCAGTATTTTGTTATTTTATCTGACTCAACGTTTTGCATAAAATTGTGTTTTTCAGTTCTTTTTTTGTATTTATATAATTAGAATTCTAAAATATCTATTTTAAAAGAATTCTGATCGATATTTTATATCATCAGTCAGTTTTATTATATATATTGCTTAGTTCAAGTGCATTTTTTGGAGTATTTACATTGAAATTTTACCGATCGTGACAGTTTTTCGTAAGTAAATTATAAATATTACATTTTCTATAGTATTTTTTATTAAAAATTTGATTTTCTATTTTTTTAACATTTATTTATCGGTTTCTTTCATTTTTTCTCTAGCTCAAAATGAATACACGTTCTCGTACTCGCCGTGCGTCTGAAGTAAACGCATTATATGAGGCTGCAGATGTTTTTGACGACGAAGAAAGTGAAAGCGAGACTGAATCAGTTTTTGAAGTGCAGCATAATGAGAGTGATGAAGACGGAAGCGAAGAAGAGCAGGTAGAAGCTGTTGAAAGTAAGTCATCAAGCAATGAGTCTGAATCAATACCTAGTACACATCAGGCAAGAGGAAACGTGGTCGACCAAGCTATCTGCGTGGCAAAAATAATTACAAATGGTCTCTCAACATACCTGATAGACGGGGTAAGCGTGCTCATACGGCATATACTGCAACTCCGATAGGCCCAGCAAGCAGAGTTACGAGCCCATTAGAAGCTTGGAATGTGTTTTTTGATGAAGAAATTTTGAAAATTATTTTAAAATATACAAATCAAGAAATAACACGGAAAATCGTAGATTATAATAGAAGAAATATTCAAATAAAATCACATCATAAAGAAGTAGATATGGATGAATTGAAAGCCACTGTAGGATTGTTATATTTTTCTGGTTTGCACAAAACAAATCATACTAGTGTAGAATCTTTATGGTCACCTTATGGAATGTCTCTTTTCAGAACCACAATGGCTGTAAACAGATTTAAATTTATAATTTTATGTATTAGATTTGATGATAAGAGTACACGAAAAGAAAGAAAAGCAGATGACCCATTTGCAAATATCAGAGAAATTTGGGACAAATTCATAAACAATTGCAAAAATAATTATCAGCCTGATTCTAAATGTACAATAGATGAACAATTGCTTTCTTTTCATGGCAGATGCCGTTTTAGAATGTATTTACCAGCTAAACCAGATAAATATGGTCTCAAAGTTGTAACTTTGAATGACTCTACAACACATTATTTATTCAACGCTATTCCTTATTGTGGCGCAGTAACTGATAAAGATCGTAATGAATCAGTGCCATCTTATTATGTCAGAAAATTGTCAGAACCAATTTACAATACAGGTAGAAATATAACGTGTGATAGATGGTTCACATCCATTCCCATATGTGACAAATTATTAGATGAATACAATTTAACAATGGTTGGGACAATTAATAAAAATAAACCAGAAATTCCAGCTTCGTTTAAAATTGTAAAACCCCAAGATGATAAAATCCGGTTCGCATATAATGATAAGAAAATTCTTGTTTCGTTTAATCCTAAAGGCAAAAAGATTGTATTATTATTGTCTTCATATCATCATAGTGCTAGAATCGATTCAGACACTGGAAAGCCAGAAATTGTAACATTTTTTAATAAGACAAAAGGAGGAACTGATAGTTTCGATAAAAAATGCCATGATTTTACGACTGCTCGAAAAACCCTGAGATGGCCAATGCGCTATTTTTATGGAATGCTGGACCAAGCTAATGTGAATTCTTTCATTATTTATAATTTAATAAGTAGTAATAAAACGATAACTCGGAATGATTATATTTTAGATCTATCTTTATCTCTTATTAAGCCATTTTTGATAAGAAGACTTCAACTGCCTACTTTACAAACGACATTACGCTCACAAATAGAAGCTGTCCTAGATTATAAAGATTTACCTGAAACAGAAGACCCTAGAGATTTGATAGCTGACAATAAACTAGAAAAATATAAGCGATGTGGATTTTGTCCCAGTTCATTAGACCGAAAAACATGTTATAAGTGTTTAAAATGTGATATTCCAATGTGTAAAGAACATACAGCCAAAATTTGTGAAAAATGTAGCTTGAAGTTATATTCTTAATTTTTTGTAGCATTAATCCATTTAAAATATAAGTTTTATAAAGTAATTTAAATGTTTGTATTAATAAAAGAATAATGAATCCATATTTTTTAATTAAGTAATATCATTCTAAAAACACTGAACTTTACCTAACTAAATAAATATCTTTTATCAATTACAGTTAAATGACGAAATAACTATCTAAAAGTACATTTAATTCCCTTTCAAATGCCGTCGGGAAAAATTTTTTATCTATAAATTCTGCCTAGATATGGTAATTTGAATAAAACACCTCATTTTAAGGGTTTATGTTGATTTTTTTCTATATTATTCAAGATAATTTTTTCTTTATGACAATTCTATGGATATATTCTTAATCTACACTGTCTAAGCTTTAAAATGAAAAAAAAAAATTCTATATCGGACAATTTGATCGAAAGATATTATTAATCAAAGACACGCGGGTATGGCATACCCACTGCTTCTGGATCGCGCAGCAGCGATAGTGCTTCTCTTGAGGGTTAAAAGTACCTAATAACTTCAATTCAATTATCTTGTTAATGGCTTCAAAATGTGTCAGTTGACTTAAGAGCTTATGTATGCTATAATTAAAAATTTAGTTTTTATTTATTTATTATTTATTCATAATAGAAAACTTTTTTGTTATAGCTTTCGTACGACAGCACCTCAACCATTGAAACTCAAACAACTACAGAGACTTCTACAGACGTGGTAAGGTTCTTAGATTTACGCGAATATTTGACGTTCTAAATTAATCTATTCTTTCGGGTTTTGTCGCGGTTTTTGTTCGTTTCCAACGTTTCGAATGCTTTACAGGAAACATTGCCACGCGGGAGCGTCTGTTTCTTTCAAACAAACAATCAAAAATATAAAATAAAATCACGACAAAAACCGAAAGTTAGTTTTCTTTAATACTAATGTTTTAGCGTTTAGTATAGATTTCTCAGAGATGAGATATTTTCCCGCAGTAAAAAGTATCCTATATGTTGACCCGGATAATCTAAACTATGATCATATCAAATTTCATCAAAATCTATCCAGTGGGTTTCTCGTGATGCGTTGCCAGACAGACAGAATTCTAAAAATTATAAATTCGGTCTCTGTGTTGATAATATTGTCTATTTCCTATAAACCTGAAATACCATGTAGCTTAGGTTTTGTTATACCTAGTTGATTTTTACGTAAGACGTTCCTTACTATCTGAAGACATAGTAGACTAGTTTTTATAATTTGACCCAAAAATTAACTTCTGGTTCTAAAGTAGAATGTATTAATACTTCAGAAATTACTTCAAGCATGCAACAATCATCACTTAATCAATTAATCAAGTAATCTATACATATAATAAAATTGTAACTGATCGCTGTCTGTCCATTGAAGATATTTAAGAAAAACTATTATTGGTTTATATTATTTATAAATTTAATAGAACCCAAAACAATGATTTTGTCTGTCTGTTTTTCTGTTTGTCTTTGCTTTTTGCGCGCTAAACTCAAAAACGGCTTAACGGATTTGGGTGCGGCCTTTGCTAATATATTGCAGCAGGCTTCACTTAAAATTTACCATTTGTTTTATTTTAATCGGTTCATAAATAAAAAAGTTATATCAATTTAAAGAATCACTTAGGGCCGGACATTAGCCAAGCGAGGGTGAGTCGCTAGAATAAAATAAGTATATTCAAAAGAAAATCAAATGAATAATATATTTATTTTTTAAAAAGCCTGAAGAAACTACGAAAATACCAGGCATTGTTGATCCAAGCGTTATTCCTCGTGGAAACTTCGACACTGATTCGACACCGAAACCTTCGGAACCGTCGAGTGATGGGAAGGGGTAAGTGTTTTTTTTTAAGTGTTTAGATGACTAATGCTCATAAATATTGTCGACACTAATATTATAAAGATGTAAAGTTTGTAAGTTTATTACTTGTAAGTGTAGTACCTATAGAGTAATCTCTGAAACAAAGTTCTTAATTTTTTGTCTGTCTGTCACTCTGTCTGTGTGTTTTTATTCAATAAATACGAAGAAGTTACCTACTAAATACCTTTAAGTAACGCTAAGATACCTAAATGTCAAATTGATATACCTAAAAAGTCTTAATAACTTTTATAATGTTCTCCCGACCGATTCCGGCCACGGCGGCCAATCTCATTGAGACTAGCCAACTGCACAGGAGATATTATAGTGCACAAGTGTACGCGCAGTCACAAGTGCACTCTCTATTCCTGTCACTCTCATATTCCGGTGGGACGGCTGCTTGACACGACCAGTGAGAAGATAAAGCGCACGACCGACGGCTTTACGTGCTCTCCGAGGCACGGGGGTGAAACACCGCCAACTTTCCAACTCCGGGCTGTTACTGAGGCTTACTTATACAGAAAGACTCAATAACTAAACTTGGCCCGACCCGGGACTCGAACCCAGGACCTCCGGGTGTGCAGCCGTACATGCTAGCCACTACACCACCGAGGCAGTTATTACTACAGTACTATAACTTTTATATTATAGTACTAGCGATTCACTCTCGCTTCGCTCGGGTTCCTCCCTAGGTTGATTCCCCATACAAACTATCATCGCCATTTTCACCTTCTTAAGGGATGATTTCCAGGATAAATTACCTATTCTTCCCAGGGTCTCAAACTATCTTCTTACCAAATTTCATCTAAGCCAGTTTAGTAGTTCCAGAGATTACTTCCTACAAATAAACTCACAAACTTTACCTTTTTTTAATATTAGTATTAGATTCTTTGTGTTTCAATTAGAAATTAATTACATATAATATAATTAACAATCGAAAGGAAACAAAAACTTGGTCAATATTAAGTTTGTAATGTGTTTATGATATGGTTCAATATTCTTTTTATAGCCACGAATTAGAAATACCAGAAGAGAAAGACACAGATGTGGGAAAAAAGAAAATAATCAACACTACTAATCCAAGTATTCTTAAACCTGAAGACAGTGATAAGAGGTAAATAGTTAATAAATTTTCATCTAAATTATTATCTTATCTAGATATGAGATTATATGATTTTGAAGATAATATAAAATTACGTAAAACACGAAATGCTCAGTGTTTTTGAGACATGCTTTATTTTTTGGATATTTTACTAGAATTTTTAAATGTTTTGATATCTTCTGGTCTGCTACCTCATTAAGTATTACTAGTCGATAGATTGATGATGTTCTCCTAGCCGATTCCGGGTACGGCGGCCAATCTCATTGAGATTAGCCAACTGCGCAGGAGATATTATAGTGCACAAGTGTACGCGCAGACACAACGTGCACTCTCTATTGCTGTCACTCTCATACTCCGGTGGGACGACCACTCGACACGACCGGTGAGAGTTAAGGCGCAGGACCGACGGCTTTACGTGCTCTCCAAGGCACGGGGGTGAAACACCGCCAACTTCCCAACTTCGGGCTGTTACTGAGACTTACTATACAGAAAGATTCAATAACTAAACTTGGCCCGACCCGGGACTCGAACCCAGGACCTACGGATGTGCAACCGTGCATGCTAGCCACTACACCAGAGGAGTCGAGTCGAGGCAGTCGATAGATTAGTCTATATATGACGTTTTTAAGAAACTTAAGTTTATTGTGTCATACAATAAAAGGCTGTACTAAAACTTACTTGACCGTGGTCAGTGGTATTTGAGGAATATCACTTAAAGAGTTTATACTTATGCGACGGAAGTTACGAGTAAAAGTTAAATAGAGTCGTTTTTGAAATAATATATTGAAGATAAAGAGATGTCTTTCATAAAGTAAATAATAAAAATCGGTTCTGCATCCATCTATACATATAATAAAATTGTAACTAAGTCGAATCTGTACATTAAATATTTTTTGGAAAATCTAATTGAAATAGACATTATTATCGATAAAGAGTCCGAATCTATAGTTTTTAGAATTTTTGTCTGTCTGTCTGTCTGTCTGTCTGTCTGTCTGTCTGTCTGTCTGTCTGTCTGTCTGTCTGTCTGTCTGTCTGTCTGTCTGTCTGTCTGTCTGTTACCGCATCACGAGAAAACCACTGGTTTCATTTTGATGAAATTTGGTATGATGATAGCTGGTTATCCGGGTGCACGAAAGGAGCCTCCCTGAGCGACGTACACAACCTAAACGTCCGGCGCACCCTGGGCAATCAGAAATTTACTAACGCTGATTGGCTAATCCTTTCACCACGATGGCATTCTTGCCATCGACACGAGAAGAAGAAGAAGAAGAAGAACATATAGGATACTTTTTACCGCGGGAAAATATCTCATGTAAGAGTATACTAATATGTAAAACCTAAGAATTTGGTTTTTGGTCATCTGAACGCGGGCGGAGCCGCTGGCAATGCTAGTATTATATAACGTCATTTTATCTATAAATGAATAGGCAAATACAAAACTTTTCTCCTCTGTTTAGTAGCTATGAACGAGATTTAGTGTTATCACGGTAATGATGTATAAATATTACCGTGGTGTTATCAATAAAAAAAATATTTTGGTAAAATATCGATTACTTAGCGAACACTCGTTTTAGGAATTGACGGTTTTTGTCAATCTGATTCATTTGCAATTATTAATAGTTTAATTATTTTATTTCACTAAGCGGTGACTTGGAAATATCGGAGGGGGGTAATTTCGATGCCAGCAATACAGAAAAAAGTATGAAAATTACTGACGCAGGGTAAGTTATTAGTGATTTTTAACCGACTTCAAAAATGAAGAGGTATTTAATACGGTTACATTTTTTGTTTAAAACGTTTTAAAAAGTTTGTCACTTATGCGATGGAAGTTGCGAGTAAAAGCTCTATAATCCATGCGAAAATAATACATTGAAGATAATATCGAAATGTCTTTCATGAAGTGAAAAATAAGAATCTGTTCTGCATCAATATAAAAACATACACACACATTCACACACACACACTCACACATACATCATCATCTATTGTTTTTTAGTTTTTATAAAATAGTTTAAATATTGTACGGAGGCGGGCGTTGATATCTGCAACGCAGTTTATACTTTTGCAGTATCATCGTAGCCATTGTTGTTTACTGTATACTTATAGGAATCTGATACTAAATAAATAAATTTCATTTCATTTCATCAATATTTTATATATATATATATATATATATATATATATATATATATATATATATATATGTATATATATATAAATAGGCAAAGACAAAAAACAGTTCAGTAACTTTTTCTTCTCTGTTTGTTAACCAACCGACTTTCTTTGTTTAATAGCTATTGAGAAACTTTAATCTTATCAATAGAAAATGATTATGATTGAATTTATTTGTTTTATGTTTATTGGTTCACAAAAGAAAGGACAATCAAACACGTATAAAATAACAATTATTTACAAAATTAATACACAGGATTGCATTCGATTTCGAATTTTTCTGATTTCGAAATATCGACGACTTGACCAACACTAGTTTTAGAAATTGACCGTTTTTGTCAGTCTGATTCATTTACAATTTTTAATAATTAAATTATTTTATTTCATTAAGCAATGACTCGGAAACATCAAAGGGGAATGATAACGTTGTCAGCAGAACAGAAGAAAAGATGACAAATACTGACGCGGGGTAAGTTATTAATGATTTTTAACCGACTTCAAAAATAGAGAGGTTATATTTTCTTGTTTTCCAATGATTTTTATAATTATTTGCTTGGGGAACAATCTGTACCTAAAGGCATATGCTATAAAATGAAAAAAGTTCTATTTTGATAATTATAAATGTTCCAGACATTAGCTCGCTAACAAACAATCTCTTAAACTTTATAACATTGGCATATAAAGTAGGTTATAAACCCATTATAGTATTCTTTTAATCACAGGAAGAAACTACTTCAACATAAAATAAAAGAAGAGAATATACTATCTGATTAAGAAAAAAAAGTTCACTCATAGAGCCTTAAAGTTGGTTTACATTTTTTTATAATAATAACACATTAAACAATACATTAAACGAGCAATTCTTGTAGGTATATTTATTTGTTTATTTATTTATATTGGCGATCTCGGAAACGGTTCTATCGATTTCGCTGAAATTTGGTACGTGGGGGTTTTCGGGAGCGAAAAATCGATCTACATAGATTAGTCTTATGTTTGGGAAAACCCGTATTTTCGAGTTTTCATGCGGTTTTCTTTCGCATTATTCCACGCAAAATATGGTCGCTAATCTCGCACGCTCGGGAATAAGCATCGTGGTCAAGGTGTCAAGGCGCAAGATTGACAATCACAGGTGTCCAGGATCGAATCCTGCTCGGATACAAAGTTTTTACTTTTGTTTTTTTTTGTATTTATTCAAGCTGTTAGTTTTTTTTAACCTAAATTAAAAAGAATGATTTCAAAAGTAGAATAAATTGTATTCTAATAAATTTTAGGAGTTTTTAGAAGAGTTTTCAAACTGCATACTTACGTACGTCATTTTGGTTTATTCATTAAAATACCTCTTTACAATTGGTAAACAAAAAAAAATGGTGTTTTCTAGTAATTTAATGTTCTATATTGTTATTAGCACTGAATCGAAAGTATCAAAAGGAAAAGCTGCTGGTATACTGGTGGCTTCGTGTATACTGGCTGTGGTGATAATATGGATCAGTAAGATGGTATACACTCGGTACCAGTCGAGAACATATGGTAACAATTTTTTATCTAGGTTTTATCTTTATATAGACTAATATATATATATATATATATATATATATATATATATATATATATATATATATATATATTTATATCTTTTCGGATTATTACAAAAAACTACAAAAAACTCTAAAAAGTTAGGTTCCATACAAAGTTTTATCCATATTTTATCCCCTTATGGGATGAATTTCGAAGAAAGCTAAAACACGTATTTATTTAATTGTATTGAAGAGAATTAATACCAAGTTTCAAGTAATTCTGATTATAAATATTTTTTTGGATTGTATTATAACGTGTTTTCCCGTGGGAATGAGATAATCTCCCGCGGTAAAAAGTAGCCTATGTCACTCTCCAGCCCTCCAACTATCTCCACACTCAAAATCACGCCAATCCGTCATTCCGTTTTCAAGTGAAAAAAGGACAAACAAACACATTTTCACATTTATAATATTAGTATGGAAGTGTTAAATGACGCGATCGTATGACGCAACGTTTTATATAAATAGAGTTTACTTTAAGCTAGGAAAAATTATTTTTTAAAATCTAATAAATTAGTTAATATACTACAATTTTTATTAAATTACAAATGTGAGAAGAAAAATGTGAATGTGTGTAGGTATGTTTATCTGTCAATTTGTTGAGGAAATGAATTTGTTGCAAAAAAATGCCTTTGCGGAGCCCTAATAGTAACCTATTGATGTGTTGTGTTTATTATCTTTAAGTATTTCTTTAAATATTATTTATATTTCAGATGTAAGGCATGGTATAGAAATGCGAAATCCATAGTCAAAACCATATTGGATAACTAGTTACAGCCCGCGTCTCCACCCGTGCGTCCTTATGTCTTCGAATGTAATTGCACCACGTAGAAACAAGGATTCAAGTCGCATCTTGAAATCTAATCGACTGATTAAAAAAACCTAATTATAATCTTAATTATCTCGCGTACATTAAAAATGTCATTGTATTTTGTTTAGCTGTTCTGAAAAAAAATTACTTGTACTTAATTATTTCAAATTTATATATATTTTAACACAATTTTCAGGTTTTTTATATGTATAAAATACATTATTGGCATTTTAAAAATTTGTTATATTATGTAATTAAATATAAATAATTAATAAATATTTACTATGAGGTTATTATGAGCATGTCATATAAACTAAAATAAATAATAAATAAAAAATTATAAAAACATAAGCTGTTTAATTGTACCCTTTTTTAATTAGATTTTAAGATATATAGTTATAGTAGAATGAATCAAAATATATTTTTGTATGATATTTTTTATGATTCTGAACCTTCTTCTTGTATATATGTTCATAATATATATGTTCATAATAATATATAACGGTACCTAATTATTATTATTAAATCGATGTCAGGTAGTGAAAATGAGATTAATTTAATTATAAATTTATAGGTCGTTCAGTTTAATTTTAGTAACTTAAAATATTATAAATCAAGGTGATAATTTATAATACGATTGCTATATAAATTAATATTAGTCTGGCGAAGGCCTGTACAGATTTCTAACACACCATATAGGTGTATTTTACTGCCTTAATATTGTTTTTTTATTTCAAAACTTTTACGTGGTAGTTTAAAGCTCTAAATGCCAAGCCAGGACCAATCTGTCAGTCATGATTGAAACTACTAAAAAGAAAAAATATTAAAAAAAAGTAATTACATAAACAAAAAAAGTCCGGTTGCTTAAAAGCGAAATAAAATGAAGGGCCAAGTTAACAAACAAAAATAGTATTATGCCATCGGAGACATACGATTATATAGATATGTACAATGTACATGCAGCAAGACTCGCAGCAAGGATAAAACATGTGCATTAAATATAATATGTCATACATACATATATACAGGTGAAATACATAACCCTCCTTTGGGCTTCGCCGCAATCGGGTAAAGAACGTTAAGGGATACTCAATTACTGTTTGTAAATAAACTAGTGTGGAAAGTTGAAAATATTTAATATATGAAAAATATATCATAATATTTTCTTAGATTTACGCGAATAGTTGACATCTATACTAATATTATAAAGAGGTAAAGTTTGTGAATTGTAAGTTTGTGACGTTGTAGGGGGTAATCTCTGGATCTACTGAACCGATTTAAATAAAATTTGGTAAGAAGATAGTTATAAAGAGACCCTGGAAAGGATATAGGATACTTTTTATCCCGGAAATCATCCTTTAAGGGGTGAAAATGGGGATAAAAGTGTATGGAGAACCAAATCAAGGACGAATCCGAGCGAAGAGAGGGTAAGTCGCTAGTTTTAAATAAAACTATAAACCTTAGTCTCTCCCGTGGCCATAATTGCTGCATTCGAAACTTCGGGAACCAAAAATCAAAATAAATCCGCAAAAAAATCGGGAAAGATAGTTTTATTTAGAAGCTATCATAGTTTGTTGTTTTTCTATAAATTATTTCTGTCCAATATGGTCTAATAATGATGACGAATAAATTATCAGTGGACAATAACTTTAAAACGGATGTAGTTGCACATTTTATATGAGTAATGCGATAATTTTTCGCAATGTAGGGTGACATTTTGTAATTGATATTCTCTTAATTTGGCTATATATTTAGAAAATAGCGACTCACCCTTGCTTCGCACCGATTCGCCTCTAGACAAACTAAAACAAATGTATCCCACGGGAACTATTTAATTTTCCGGAATGAAAAGTATTTAAAATATTGACCGTGGATATAAGGTAGCACCATGCAAAATTTCATTTAAATCGGACCAACAGTTTCGGAAATTAGCCCGTACAAACAGACAAACAGACAGAGAAACAAAAAATTTGGAAAAAATCTGTATTCATTCTATTTCTCTTCTAACATCCCCCTGACTCGGTTTTTAGCTTTTTTTTCTATGTCCAAACATTCGACCCCTACATTTTTATTATATGTATAGACATATAGTCTATTTGTTCCATATTAACCGTTAAAATGTATCTAGAAATGAGCCCGAGCGAAGCGAGGGTGAGTCGCTAGTTTATAATAAATAAATATTGTAAAGAAATGTAAATATGTTTTGTAGCCATTATCATAATTATAGGTTAATAAATCCATACTAATATTATAAATGTGAAAGTGTGTTTGTTTGTTCGTTTGTTTGTTTGTATGTTAGTTTGTCCTTCTTTCACGTCGAAACGGAGTGGCGGATTGGGGTGATTTTTTGTGTGGGGATAGTTGGAGGACTGGAGAATGACATAGGAAACTTTTTACCCCGGGAGTTTATCTAATTCCCACGGGAAAACACTTTATAATACAATCCAAAAAAAAATATTTTTGATCAGAATTACTTGAAACTTGGTATTAATTCTCTTCAATAAAATTAAATAAATATGTGTTTTATTATTTTTCGAAATTCATCTTATAAGGGGGTAAAATAGAAGATGAAATTTTGTAGGAAACTACCATTTTAGGGGGGGTTTTTTTGTAGTTTTAGCGCTTCGCCGCGGGTTCTGCTAGTATTATTGTAATTATATTTAATATCATTCTAAGACATTTTGCATGTCTTTAGAATTTCCGGATAGGAATTGTACAGTATGGCCATCCTACTAACAGTATGATTGGTAGTTATGTTTGTAATGATATTGTTATTCATTTATATTCTCGATCTTCTCTTTATATCTAATTTTTATGTGCTGTATATATTAAAATGATTTACATATTAAAAATTATGTATATTGGTGTTATTTTATTAGTTTTCATATCGCGTACGTGCTCTCAAATATGTACCAAGCGAGAAAAGTTAGTATACAAAGTTAATTTATAGTTTATAGTGGTTTGTTTATTTATCTCTTTTTAACGACACGTTTGCCTCAGTTGTAAAATTTATTTATTTATTTATTTATTTATTTATTCATTTGGATCCACTATTAATAATTACATAGAAACATTTTTAAATTAATTACACAATTTAACCTAATTTAATTCACAATTTTAAATTTCGATAAATTAAAATATAAATAAAATTACAATAACATCACTAAATATAAATAATCGGAATTTGAAAATAACCACACATACATTAAAGCTAAGTACCATGGAAGCATTAAACTTTAAAGAATAATTAATTAAATAATAAAAAAAAATGTTATTGAGACATTATTAAAGCAAAAATTACATTGCAAATGCCTAAAATAATTAATTAATTAAATATAATATATATATATATATATATATATAATCTATTTATATTCAATTTATTTACTTTAAGTTCGTTTTATTTTAACATTTAACATTTTATTACTTTTCTTGGCGTTTTCTTAATATATCTTCTTGAAATTTCAGCACGGTAAAATGGAACACAGTAACGTATTATCGCACTTATCGAGAAACATATAAGGGTAACTGCTTTTTCCGGTGTACGAAAACGAGATTGAGATCTTTTATCGATCAACGGTCAATACCTGTGAGTAATACGAACTTTGACCCTATATATAACAAGCTATCGTATTCGGAGCTAGTCTGTCTTTTACAAGGTTATTTGCAATTTTCACCTCAAAATTCTTTTTTTGTATCGTTTTTGCATCAATAATATTAAATACAAATAAATAGCAAAATCGATTTTATTACAACACTAGCGGCTTACATCCCTAGGTACGTTTGATTTTTTGAGCGGGGCCCTAATTCTTGTATAAAAGAAAAGAAGTCTAAGTTACTTCTTATAACATCAGCTATTCGCCAGTGAAAGGCCTGTCAAAATCAGTCCATTACGGAGATTATCCGAAACAACCAGACAGACACACATTTAAAAATTTAAAAATTGTTTTTCTTATAAGTATCTATCGTATATAATTTCATATAAATTTAATAAAAAACCTTTATTTTGATATTACAAACAGACACTTCAATTTTATTTATCTCTATAGATTTTTAGTTACGTCTATTATAAGATAATTTTAGCATTTTTTATAAAATAATTTTACATTCTCTTCCAAATAGACTATTGTTAGGGAAGATAGACAAGTGTGCTGTCCTGGATATATGGTGGATGAAACCGCTTCAAGGTAATTACACAACCTATACTAGGTTAGAATTACTTAAAGAATTTTTCCTTTTTTATCGATAAAGCAGATTTTTCCACTGAGCCTTTAATACGAGCCATTACAATAATTAAATATAATAAATATTTACCAGTCAATACGAAATTTTAACATTTCGCTTTAATAATGAATTTAAGATAGAGAGTATGATAAATAATGTATATTATGCGTAACTAGCGACTCACCCTCGCTTCGCTCAGGATCGTCCCTAGTTGCTTCCTGTTACAAACTTCATCTCTATTTTCACCCCCTTAAGGGATGATTTCCGGGATAAAAAGTATGCTATGTCCTTTCCAGGGTCTCAAGCTACCTTCTTACCAAGTTTCACCTAAATCGGTTCAGTAGATCCAGAGATTACCCCCTACAACGTCACAATCTCACAAACTTTACCTCTTTATAATATTTGTATAGAAAACTCATAATTAGTTGTTAATCAAAATGGGTATTATTATCTTTTCTACAGCTATAGCGTGTAGCACAATAGCATAGAAATGTAGCACAACGATCAAAAAGATACTTATTTAAATATATTGTATACTAGCATTGCTCGCGGCTCCGCCCGCGTTCAGATGACCAAAAACCAAATTCTTAGGTTTTACAAATTAGGATACTCTTACATGGCAGTTTTTGTATTTTTTCTCAGAAATGAGATATTTTTCCGCGGTAAAAGGTATCCTATATGTTGACCCGGATAACCAGCTATCACCATAAAAAAATCATCAAAATCCCTCCAGTGGTTTTTCTGTGATGCGGTAACAGACAGACAGACAGACAAAAAATCTAAAAACTATAGATTCGGCCTCTATATCGATAATAATGTTTTTTTCAGTAAGATTTTCCAAAAAATATTTAATGTACAGATTCGACTTAGTTACAATTTTATTATATATATAGATTATACGAGTACCATAGTTTAATTATAGTTATTCTTGATGTAATTTCAATTTCAGCTTAAGATGTATCCCACTTTGTATGCCCTCGTGCAATAACGGATATTGTGTAAGTCCCGGTAATTGTTCATGTAAGGAAGGGTACGAGCTCCAATCGAATCGTTGCATACCAACGTGTACTAGTGCATGTTCCCACGGTACCTGCGTACGACCAAATGAATGTGAATGTGACTTTGGTTACAGTCTAGTCAATAACACGTGTGAAGCAATTTGCTCGGAACCCTGTGTTAATGGGACGTGTGTTGCCCCGGACACTTGTGCATGTTTTGTGGGATACAGAAAAAATGATGATAATTTATGTTTGCCATATTGCTCCACTGGGTGTCCAAATGGAGTATGTGTTAGTCCTGAAACCTGTTCGTGTAACGATGGCTGGTATAAAAATGAAACAGATGCACAAAATTGTGTACCTCGATGTGATATTGATTGTGGTGGAGGAAGATGCGTTTCTCCCAACGTTTGTGAATGCTATCCTGGATATCAAAAATCAGAAATTGGTACATGTTTACCAAATTGCTCTAATTGTCATCATGGAACTTGTATAGGACCAGAAAATTGCATTTGTGATGATGGATGGTATAAAAATGAGACAAGTTGTATGCCTGTGTGTGATTTTGACTGTGGTGGAGGGGAATGCACAGAGCCAAATACCTGTAAGTGTTTTCCTGGTTATGTAAACAATGAGAACGGGACTTGTGTACCACATTGTTCTGACTGTTCCAATGGACTATGTGTCAGCCCAGAAGTGTGCCAATGTAATGAAGGCTTTTTCAATAATGGATCAAGTTGTCAACCTTATTGTAATATCTATTGTGGTAATGGAACTTGTGTCGCTCCTGATACTTGTGAATGTTACCCTGGCTATCAAATAAATAGTGACGGCGATAAACCACTTTGCGCACCAGAATGTGAGAACTGTACAGGGTACTGTATAGCACCTTATGAATGTACAACACCCGATGTTATTATGACTACAATAAGTTGTGACTGTAATGAAAGCTTCTTCGATGATGATTGTGATCGTGCTTGTAATAGCGCAACAGATAGTTCAGAAACAACAACAGAGTTAAGTACTAGTGCTGAAATATTAGAACAAAGTACGTTTGACGATTATGATGGAACTATTGTTGATAGTCATATGAGTGATGCTTTATTCAAAAACAATAATATTTGGTAAGTAATTGTAATCTGTAATTATTATCTTAAATAATTTTATAAATATATTCTATAAAGAAGTAAACGCTAGAATCCTTAAATTATAAAGACTACACTATTTTCTGATTTTTTGAGTTATCTTATTATTTAAATGAATAAGTAATAAAAATTCGAGATTTTTGCAAACTACTATATATGATGGTCAAAAAGGTAAAAGCACATTTCTGTTAAATTTAGATTTAATAATAAAAAAAAACTATTTCAGGATATCCTATTTACCTCACATTGCAGCAACAATTGGAACGTTATTATTGATGGTATTACTATCAACTTTGTTCATTAAAAGAAAAGAAGTTGCACGAATTTATTATGGAGGTAGCTACAGCGTTAAAGGTATTTTTTTGATTTAATTATCATTGTAGGTACTACTTATCTATACAAATAATAAAATTGTAACTAAGCCGAATCTGTACATTAAATATTTTTTGGAAAATCTTATTAAAATAAACATTATTATCAATACAGAAGCCGAATATATAGTTTTCAGAATTTTTGTGTGTCTGTCTGTCTGTTATTGCATCACAAAAAAACCACTGGAGAGATTTTGATGAAATTTGGTATGGTGATAGCTGGTTATCCGGGTCAACATATAGGATACCTTTTACCGCGGGAAAATATCTCATTTCTGAGAAAAAATACAAAAACTGCAATGTAAGAATGTACTATAATGTAAAACCTAGGAATTTGGTTTTTGGTCATCTTAACGCGGGCGGAGCCGCGAGCAATGCTAGTTACTTATATTGTTTATTATTATAATAAAATACATATTTCATAGTAACTGATCACTTTATATCATTTCTTAACAAAATCATAAGGGAAAGTCATATGAAAGTTATTGTACTTTCATCTATTATTTTTATTTAGATATATAACTTGCACAAACAAACATGACACAGTATGTTATCTTATATAATCATTTTATTAATTTTTCAGAGGAAAATGAAACTGAAATTTGTAATTCGGTACAGTTAGACGTTAGTTATTCAAGCATAATGAAAAAGCAAAGAGAATGAATTCATACTGTGATGAAAAATAATTAATGCCAAAACTGACTATATACGAATACGTAAGCAATAAGCTGTGATTGTAATATTTATTATTTTCTTTGAAACCAAATATATTCTTTACTATATTACATATTAAAAATATTTTTTTATCATTTCTTATCCTATTGGGGTTTATTTATAATATACTATAGTATAATATTATTGTACAATTATTTCTCGAAGGGAGGTCTGTACCCAGAAGTCGGAGAGGGCTGTATACTGCATACATAGATACTATTATTGCAATCTTCTCATAAACAGTTTCTAATGCATACAAAAATTACAAAAAGGGTAAAATCGACAATACATTTTGTAGAAAAAACCATTTTATTTTATGCTTAATAGTCATTGGGTATATCAAAAATTAAAATATCTGCGATATTGGTTGGTGTGTCAATTGATCTTCGTAAGCGTTTGATACATGAGGGTCGTCCCTTCACACTAGTGTCCTTGTAATAGCCAACATTGCAGATGCAGAAATGGGGTGCTGAACAGATCCCGTTGGGGCAGCCTCCAGGACAATAAGGAAGACACCTGGAAATACATTAAAATTAAATGTAATATGATAAGTTTCTAATAGGCCATTTTTAGAAAATTCGCAATTAATACTAAAGGATCATTCATAATTATATTTATACTACTATATAATTACTGACTAAAATTAATAAATAAGATTTAATTTTTATATTTTACATTTTTTTAATATTATCTATAATTAACCGGTTTTATTTTTAATGTAAATATTTAAATAAAAAAATAGCCAAGTGGTTCTTTAAAACAATGCTATTGCATTATCTTATATTATTTTCGCTATATCTGAATGTCTATAATATAAAAATTTATCGCTGAATGTTGCTAAGCGTAAATCTTGAGAGCAGCTGAAACGATTTCGCTAATTCTTTTCTTAGAATATTCCTTGAAGTACGAGGATGGTTCTTACGGAGAGAAAAATTAAAAAAACTGCCTAAAAAAGTCTAAAAACAACACTTTTCTATACTCCCATACAAAAGATTCGTAATAATACTTAAAAGTCAATTTGAACTTTAATACCATACCATAAAGTTCGAGTGTTAGTGAAGAGGTTCCGGGAAGGCAAAACAATTGAGTGACGTTAGTATCATATAAATATTAATGTCAATATTTGTCAATATTTATACGATGGTAACATTACTTAAAAACAAATCTATACAAATAAATTAAATTGAAGTGTATGTTTGAAATGTCAAAATAACAACTTTTTACTAAATGCATATGGATGTATACACGATACATATACCAAAACAACATTTTTTACAATTTTTGTCTGTCTGTCTGTCTGTTTGTTCCGGCTAATCTCTGAAATGGCTGAACCGATTTTGACGGGACTTTCACTGGCAGATAGCTGATGTAATAAGAAATAACTTAGGCTTTTTATTTTAGAAAAAAATTGTGAAAAATGGGGTCCCCACGAAAAAAACTTAAAACCAATGAAAAATTTAATAATATCTGATTCAAATAGGGAAGTTGTATACATACCCTAGGGACGAACCCGAGCGAAGCGAGGTTGAGTCGCTAGTTAATTATAAAGATGTAATAGAATAATATAAACAGTCAAAAATAAATATTTTTAAACGTCTTACCTGGACTCAGTTGGATCGCTAGCATCCAATATATAACCTGGATTACAACGACACCTAATTCCATCTTCGCAAACACCATTGATGCAAGGCTGAGCACATTGTAAGAGTTCGGCTTGTTGAATGTCTGGATACAGTTGGTTAATAGTCTGCCCATGGAATCTGTGATATCCACTTTGATCTTGAGACCCGTACTGGTTTTGATAACCGGTTTGGTTTACTTGACTTCCATATGAGCTTTGGTTTTGGGGAGTAACTTGACTGCCCGGATTGATTTGATTTCCTGGGTAAATTTGGTTACCCGGGTAAACTTGATTCCCTGGATATACCTGGTTTCCAGGGTAAATTTTGTTTCCAGGATAAACTGGGTTGGTGGGATTGACTTGATTACCAGGATAATTTTGATTGCCTGGATAACCTTGATATCCTGGATTGCCTTGATTTCCTGGATAAACTTGGTTTCCAGGGTACATTGGATTTGTAGGTATGTCTTGAGTATATATGTTTTGACCTGGATTTTGGTTACCGGGATACATTTTATCTCCTGTATTTGTAGGTTTTCCATTGTGCATGTCATTACCAGGATACATAGGACGTGTTTGGTAAGGTGGATAGACTGGAGGTGGAGAAGCAGGATATGTGTGTGCCATTGTTGGTGTTGGGTTGTCACAAACATTTGGTGCAATACACCGTCCACTCGGTGCACAGCCTCTGAAAATGTAGAAAAAATATTTCAAGTACATAATATTTTTACAAGAAGTCAATCTTTAGAAAGACAATGATAGAATAACATTGTTTTGTTAATAAAATAAACATTTAACAGATTACTTAGAAGAAATTGAATAAACTTACTGAGGACACTGTGGTTCACATTGTCCTTGTGAATTCTTGTTAAAGCCTACTTTACATCGACAGTCATTTGGTGCTACGCAGTCTCCATTATTGCATCTGTCACACACAGGCTTACAATTTCCATCTGGTGTAGATTGATAGCCAGTTTTACATTGGCAAGTGTTAGAATCTGTGCAGTTGCCTAGAAAATATTATATCTATTTATTAAGTGTATAAATTGATATTATATTTAATATTTACATATCTATTTAGTTTTACAACTTATAAAGTCGAATATTTCTTTTAAAATTTCATGCAAATTAATGACTTATTATACTAGTATATTATTTCATTGACACTAAAAAGTGTAATTAGTAGATAGCTTTACAAAATATTTTTATTATATTAATTCTTCTATCCACAAAACAAATAACAGGCTCTATAGTCCGAGAGCTGGCTGGCATTTTAGGCAAGATGAGAATTTTAACAACAGTTCTTTAATCATAAGCAGGTATAAGAGTGCAAGTCTGGCTGGAGGATAGCGATTTCCTTGCCACCCTTAAATTTTCAAAGTATTCAAATTTTTTTCCAAAAAAAAATAAAAGTTTTTAGGCACTCTTCTACTACTAGTAATGCTATAATAGTAATTACCTAAGCCACCACAGTTTTCCTTGCAATTGGGCATACAGTATTTGCTGTCGCTGTCTAGCTTATAACCTTCTTTGCACAAGCATTCACCACCACTGCAATGACCATTTTGACATCCAATAGGACAAGTAGGCACGCAAAAACCTGCCAAGTTCTTCACGTGGTCAGGGAAACACGTGCATGTCTCTGGAGCACTACATAGAGCGTTTACACACTCTTGAGAGCAAACTGGATCACATATCTTGAAATTATGGATGTTTCTTATGTACCCTTTGCAGCAAGTTCTGATTCGGCTTAAATCTGGTCTTGACTGTAAAAAATATATCAAGTTGTGATTTATAATACGGATACGTGGTATGTACGTTGTTAAATAAATTGAGCTAGTCTACTTGTTTAGGATATAATTCATGTTAATTTCACACAAAACTACACAAACAACATATTTATTTTGTTATCTGCAAAACTAAAGAAACTGCATGATAAACAGATTGACCTTTTCTTGTACCTTTTTATCTTGGCACTTTTAAATATTACCGTTCTTTTTACATTATTTGATTATATTGATAACTCTCTACGAGTATATATCTTTAAAAAGCATTTTTATCAATGTACGATCCGGGGATACGAATAAAAGTGTTAAAAACACACTGACTATTTAATTTATTCAAACTAGACAAAAAATATTAACGCGTATCGTCGTGCCGCCATTATGACATATGATCATTCTTTTCTTTTATTCATCTTTCGTTCCATTTCATTCTCAAAATTATGACCGAGCTTCGCTAGAAGTTATTGGCCAGAATTGCAATTTTTTTTTGAACTAAAAACTTGAATAAATACAAAAAAAAGCCAAAGTAAAAACTTTGTATCCGACCGGGATTCGAACCCGGGCAACTATGACTGTCAATTTTGCGCCTTGACCGCGTAACCACGGTGCTTATGCCCGAGCGTGCGAAATTAGCGACCATATTTTGCGTGCGAAAGAAAACTAACTGCATGAAAAGTCAAAAATACGTGTTTTCTCACACATAAACTAATCTAGATAGATTTTTAGGTCCACATTTTAGCGAAATCGTTAGAGCCGTTTCCGAGATCGCCGGTAGAAATAAATATACAAGAATTGCTTGTTTAAAAATCTTAGATTTCATGCATAGGTACTCGTCACGTAAAAAAGGCTGTGTCGGAGCACTGCCTTTAGTTTAATATGAAAAATCTATTTCAGCGAGTCGCATTAAGTGTTTTTGTTTTTTATAAATATTTTACATATTTGAAAACAAATTATTAAAAATGGTAATCTTTGAAGTTTGAACATACCAACGGAAAGAATATTCATACATATTATGTCATTTTCAGACAATAACAACGGTTACTATGGCAACCTACTTCGTTACGGTCCACTTTTCTGAAGGTCGACTTCCTCTTTCCCGTGTGTTTCGGTGAGATTTTAAAAACGTTTCACGTCATAATTAACTAACTTGAAAGGAGGTAAAAAACCTTTCTTAGCAGTTGCATAAGCCATTTCATGAGTAGGTATAGGTATATTTCAGATCTGTAGGTCTAGACTTTATGTCTATTATATAGGAGATAATAAATAAAGATTTTTTAGGTAGTAATAATAATATAATTATTACTTACACCGTTGCCAGCAGGGATTTGAGAGGGATTACGCACCAAGCTTGCTGTTCTAAAGAATAACAAAGAGTTTATACATTATTAATATAATAATACATTTTTTTTATTTATAATAAGAAATAGAGTGAGTTTTGAAACAATATTTTCTATAAATCGTAAATTATATAAAAACTATTTTGTAAAAAAAAAATATTAACAAAGTTACTCTGTCACTTACGGTACTTCGACATAGCAGACTCCTACTTCATAATCTATACGTTTTGAAGTATTCTGCGCACCGTATCCATGTTGAGATGCGTTGTAGGACCCGTAGCCCTGCTGTGTCGCGTTTTGATGCAAGTTGTAACCGCCAAAGCTGCAAAAAATGAGGTTTTTAAAAGCCACGAAAGCTTACTATTATAATTGATAATCAATCATATTTTATTCTAATCTAGTTCCGTAGTAAGCTACGAGGCTTGTATTATGTACCACCGGAGTATGAGAGTGACAGGAATAGAGAGTGCACTTCTTTCTGTCTGTGCGTACACTTGTGCACTATAATATCTCCTGCGCAGTTAGCTAGTCTCAATGAGATTGGTCGCCGTAGCCGGAATCGGCTAGGAGAACATCATCATCATGGATACCAGATAGTTGATACACTACACATATGTAACTTTAAATACATATATATTATAAATTTAAAGTTGAGTTGTTTGTTCAAGTTAATCTCAGAAACTGCTATGGATATTTTCATATTATATAGTACATATTATAATAATATTATAATAGTAACGTTTTTATTGGGAACAACAACGGAACCATTTTTGTTAATAACACTTTAGGAACTACACTTTATACACTAGGGTTAGTAACAAATACAAATACAGCTTTAATGAGTCATGTACTTACGAGGCATTTCATGCGGGCAATGATTCCGCATGAGATGCCTCAGCACAGGAGCTCTCGGGTCCTCAGCCTCGATTTTCAGGATGCTGTTGCTACTCCCTCGAACCCTTGTAATAAGCGAGGCCACCTTTTTCCTGATTAAAGCGTGGAAACTATATATAAACCGTATGTGATTGGGCAAACATCCCCGAGGCACTACAGAATCGAGGGAGTTTCAACATCATCCTGAAAACATTGTTGTATTGGACACGCAGTGCGTTTAGCGCCCCCCGAGAACAGCTGAACCACATTTATTATTATATATTAATTATTATAATATAGTTTACTCCAACAGTAAGAGGGGCTATGAAAGTTATAAGATTATTTATAATTTATCAAAAATAATAAATCAGTATGATAATATTTGTGAATTAAGTTTAAAAAAAACGTTTTTTTTTAAGAACTTTCGTGATATTATAAATGCGAAATAAAGGCATTTAGGGATGAGTAAAAATAATAAACAGACCACGAGATATGCCAATTTTATTATTAGATAGGTACTATCGGTCGTCTAGTGTTTGAAATTCGACCGTGATCATAACAAAAAATTGTAGGAAAACATTTATAAATATAATTTACATAACAAAGTATACAAGAAAATATATAAAAAAAAAACATGACGAAAAATTGTGACATGAAAAAAAACAAATAAAAAATTTCAAAAACTCTACTTACAAATGTTAAAGTCTTATTTAACATACTAATTGTTTATTACTGTAAGAGCTCAAGGTATTTCAGTAAGATTCGGAATAGAGATTGCTTATATCCTATATCAATAGGCTACTTTTTATCGACATATTTACTAAATGAAGTCGCAAATATAAACTGGTATCTTCATAAATAGGCTTAGACAAAACCTCAAAGTTTGTTAACCGGTTTTTTTTTGTTAAGAAGCTAGTAACAAGCTTAATTGTTATTAATAAAAAAACCAGCCAAATGTTTGTCGGACTCGCGCACGATGGGTTCCGTACCATTATCTATAAAAACGAGCAAATAAATAACTTTTGTAGTATGGGAGCCCCCCTTTAATATTTGTTTTCTTTTAATTAATGAATTTATTTTTACACTATTTATTTTTACATTTTTAATACAGCCTGGTGACAGACGGACAGACAGACAGACGGAGAGTGAAGTCTTAGTAAAAGGTTCCCGTTTTACCCTTTGGGTACGGAACCCTAATAAAAAACGAGTATGGTCAAATTTTCACGAGGTTAACACAAGTTATTATTAATATCTTTCTTACCTGGGGTAGTTAGCAGGGTTGTAATTGTACCCACCCCTATGGCCACCCTTCACAGATTTCACGTTAACGTATTGGGTGTCATCAATCGCATAGGCGCTGCACAGCACCAAAGCGATTATAATTATATGCATAATGTCTGGAAAAATATAAAAAAGGCTTAGATAGTAAAAAAAATACCTATAGGTATAAAGAGGTATTTGTTTGTTTGTACATAAATAAATAAATATGTTGGGACATTAACACACAGCACCATCTAGTTCCACGGTAAGCTACGAGGCTTGTGTTATGGATACCAGATAGTTGATACACTACACATATATAACTCTAAATACATACTCTATATACATACATTTCAATAATGAATGCCCCCAGCGGGACTCGAACCCGCGGCCGCTGGCACAGCAAATAGCAAGTATAAAATGAGAAACATTCAGAATATACATATACATACATACACACAATAAAAATTATATTAAAAGAATGAATACTTAAAAATTAATCTAGCCATAATATAATCTACAAATTTTTTTATTTCTAACTCAATAAATAATCATAGAAACTTGGACTCTAAAATACGGTATTATTAATAACTATTCAAGAAGAAAACAAGTATAAAATATTATCAACATATTAAAAATAAATACTAAACAATTAATTGAAGAAAATGAATAAATATTTGATATAACATAGAATCAATGATATTACTTACCAGTATCTCTTTACTCGGTCACTTTAACATTGAGACTGACATAATAATCATAATTTGTATGGAAACAGATACGGATACTCGCATCGTTAAGCAATTTTTATATAATGGGTTCTACACTATAATATTTAAATTTACTACATTTACGAATAAATCGATTACGTTTATATATCAATTTTTTTTTTGAGTTATTTCTACTTGTAGAATAGCTATTTGAAACGTTAGTAGCTAGTTTACGCAACGCTAATTCCTGTAGGTGGAGGGATAACCAATATCGACGACGCGTGTGGCTCAGTGTGTAGTGACCCTACTTGCTGTGCCAGCGGTCGCGGGTTCGAGTCCCGCTGGGGGCATTCATTGTGTGATGAGCACGAATGTTTGTACTCCAGTCATGGGTGTTTATATTTATAATATGTATGTATTTAAAGTTTGTATATGTGTAGTGTATCAACTATCTGGTATTCATAACACAAGCCTCGTAGCTTACCATGGAACTAGATGCCGCTGTGTGTTAATGTCCTAACATATTTATTATTATAATAATAGCCTTTGTAACTCTTCAACATACAAGCAATTTTCTCCCTTAGATTTCTATTTACTTCAAACCGAATGCCTGTTGCTGGATATATGAAGTACAAATAAATATACGCAATTATAAGGTGTAAGTTCTTTATATGTTAGGTTGTTTTCTTAAATCAAGTTACGTTTCCACAGTCAATTCTCAAAGCTCATGAGAAATATTTCATTGAAATCCGTCCATACTTTCTGTCGTTCTGAAGTTATATATAAAACAAACTGCAACGATGAGTTGATTGACTGACTTCAAAAAAATGCAAGTAGATTCTCTATTATAAGTATTTTTTATGCATTGTCATGCATTTCTTTTATATATATTTGCCTATTTTAAATTAATTTTTATGATAATTTTTGTATTGAATACTCGTAATACAAAATTACCTAAATAGTAAAAATACTATAAAAATTAATAAATTATTATAGGTCAAGGGACTCACATGAATATCAAGGAATGTACCTACTCTATAGAATCGTTGTATTTTTAGTATAATAGTAATTGGTTTACGTATAGATAGCTGAAATAAAGCTATAGTTGTACACTCTTTCCGCTATTAAGTGTCTGGAACTTGACAGGACTATTGGTAATCAATATCGCCTTTCGTAGATTGAAGTAGTTATACATACACACATATGTACATACAAACACGTACCTAGCGCCGTCAATCGACAACGTTCCATGATATGAAAAAATACTTCCTTTCTAACCTTTAAGCTTTTATTTTCTGCTTTATTATACCAGTTCTAAGCTTTTATTTTTCTATTTCGTAACTAGCTAACAATTTAATATATCCAGGTAAATTTCTAAGAAATTAATGAAATTTCTAAGAAATCTATTGTTACCTGTAACGCCGGCGTGTCCGCGGTCGTGGAGGGAATATTATTGATCGACGTCAAACAAGAGGAGTATTCGATACGGTCGTATGTTTTTGTTTGTATGTTTGCGATATTGTGACAAATTTAGAACTTATTTACATTTTTTTTAATTGCATAGATTATACGTATAGTGGTGATCTAATATAAATTTAAAAAAATCGCCCCTAAAAATGAAATAATTACTTTTAAAGTAGTAATAATAAAAAAAAATGATGGTCCTATGTTTTTGGAACTTTTTTTCCTTTTAAGTCTTAGGAAAAGAAAGCTTGTGTTAATCAACGTAGAAATAGACAGATGATTTTTTAATATTTTTGGGCTTTTTAATAACCATATAATAAGTTAAACTTCTCAATTTTACTTACATCTATAGTTTCAATTTTAAATAACGGAACTCTAATTCCTATAAGTATCGTCACCGACATTAAGAGCGATGAGATAATACAATGTTTAGTTAGCATCAATACCATACAAAATGAATCATATCCACAGCTCGTATACTAAATATTACGAATATTATTAATCACTTTAATGTCAATCTTAATGAATTCTGAATATATTTTAATTTTACTTACACGTACTTATATCCTTATTATACCTACCATGATTGTTAAAGTTACGGCTGAGCCTTGTTTAAAATGTTTTTTTTTAATTGATAAACGTTTAAAAAAAAAAAAAAATAAGAAACACCTATTAAAATTATTTAGGTAGTTGATAGGGACGTACTTAGCGTGAATAAGAGTAAAATAAAAAAAAACACGAAAAGGCCAGTGGACTTTAAAAGTTAATATTGTTTTATTATTGTACCTACCTATAACGAAAATATTTTTGTTGTTGTTGACGAATTTTTTTTAAGGCATTTTATCATATCATTGTTCTGTTTATTTTATTTCCTATTGTTGGCTATATAATAATAATAATTAATATATATGTACATATGTACATTTTAACGTTTAGTATAGATTTCTCAGAGATGAAATATTTTCCCGCAATAAAAAGTATCATATATGTTGACCCGGATAACCAGCTATCATCATACCCATTAAAATTTATCAAATGGTTTTCTCGTGATACGTTCTCAGACAGACAGACATAGAAAAGGTTTAAAATCTTTAGATTTGGTCTCTGCATCGATAATAATAACTATTTTAATAAGATTTTTTCATGTAACTACCTGTAGATAAATAGGCAAAGACCATCGATCAAAAAGGTATTTTTTCAAAAAAACATTTCAGTAACTTTTTCTCCTCTGTTTGTCAACCGATTTTCTTTTTTTTTGTTTACGAGCTTTAGGAACAACACCTTTTGGAAATACACTATTTACATCATAACAACAACATCTGTAACAAGAAAAAATTATATTTCTTAAATTTTTATTTTTATTTCATTTTGCACCTTCTAAACGGTAAAGTTCTAGCATTTGGCCAAGTTTTATTGAGTAAGGGCCACTTCCTACACCCCTCCACCCCTCCCCCTCCACCGGTCACGCGCTTTCTTTTGCTAATTGCTGGACTATTACTGTTTCGAATTAAAATACTTTTGTTTTTGTAAAATTTAAGAAATATTATATTTTTTTTTCTGACAGATGTTGTTGTTATGATGTGAACAGTATATTCCCAAAAGGTGTTCAGTAAATTAAAAATGACCCTGTAATATACAGGGTCATTTTTAATTTACTGAATTTCACAATAGCTTTTCAAATGTAATCTCGTAACTCAATGCAGTTTGTTGTGTTAGTTAGGAAGCTCTGATAACATTGAATGCCCACGCTCGACCTTGTTCTTATCATTTTCGATGAAACTTGCGAAAACATGCTAATTCTAGGTATAGTGCAATAAATGTTTAATGGCAGATTTGTTTAATGTTTTATACAATTAGTATACCTACTATTAATGAAGCAAATCTTTTTCCTTTATCCGTATATTAACTTATTAAGAATACCAACGACCACCCTCGCTCCGCTCGGGTTCGTCCCTAGTTGCGTTTTAACGTTTAGTATAGATTTCTCAGAGATGAGATATTTTTTCGTAGTAAAAAGTATCCTATATGTTGACCCGGATAACCAGCTATCATCATACCAAATTTCATCAAAATCTGTCCAGTGGTTTTCTCGTGATGAGTTCCCAGGCAGACAGACAGACAAAAAATCTAAAAACTATGGATTCGGCCTCGGATATTAATGACTATTTCAATAAGTTTTTCCAAATAATTGAAATATTTAATGTAAGGTTCGACTCAGTTTATTATATGTATAGGTTATAACTGAGTGAACTTTAAAGTATGGCCTGGAAACAGGTTTTTTGATTGAGAAACTTTGTTTTGAGTTATTCATGGTTTTCCTTATGTTATTCCATAGAGAATTATAAAATGTGAGTCATTGAGTGATCATCACAATAAATAAAACGTATATAATGTCAAGGATAGCTAACGGACTTAGATTAAGTACCTAGGCTAGTACTATACATAATTTATATTTTATATACATATATAAAATTAATTATGATTATAAATAAGAAAACATTAAATAAAAATCGTTTATTTTAAGAAATTTTGGCACGCTAAATTATGTTATTCAATAGTAAATTATAAACACAACTCTGTCTTTGGTAGTATATGTAACTAAAGCTAATATAATCAAATAAACGCCATCTATCGTCACTTATATTAAACTCTACAGAACAGCGCCATCTATTAGCGATATTAAATAATTTAATATAGAGATACTTTTAGAACAACGCCATCTATTTACGGATATTGAGACTAGTCGGTCATAATTCCGTTATAGCTTCGCCATTTAGGTTTACAACGGCAATGGCGTGTTCAGATGGCGGTCTCCAACAAGGGATTTCTGCATATAAGGGTTCAGAAGTAGTACTATCTATTACATCGAGTTTCGCTTCACATTTTAATGCTTCGATAGTGTAATCTGTGACGGATAGAGGGCGCCGTTCCTCAGGTTTCATAGATATAGGGCCGCGTGCTGGCATCGTTCCGAAATCGTGATTTCTTCTTGGTAAGTGATCGTAGTGACATTCTAGGATACCTAAAAAATAAAATATTTTAGACTAAGAAGTATTTAATTAAAATCAAAGAAAATTAAAGTATGTAAGGTCTTCTGGCTTATTTTTAAAATGAAAGACGAGCTGTTTATCTAACACTAGCGGCTCACCCTCGCTTCGCTCGGGAAGTACTCGCATATTTTTAATAGTTAATTAATTTACTAAATATTTATATGCATTTATAATATTTTTTTGTAAAATAAATATGTTTAAATAAAATTACCTCTAAAATTTTCTAGCATGACCGGAGAAATACTTTGCACGACCACTGGCCTCATGAATTGTTTTAAGTTTCTGTCTAAAGTCGATATCGGTTGATAGTGGCATCTATCTGAATGTGGAGGATCTGAAATAATAAAAAGAACAAAACTAGCAGTAGTATCACTGATGGCCCATGAGGGGATCGAACCCGCGACCTTCGCGTTATTAGCACGACGCTCTAACCAACTGAGCTAATGGGCCTGTATGACTACCAATGAAATATAACTATAGACAGGACTTCTTATATAAAAATCGATTTTCAAAATAATTTATTAACCACCGACGAAAAAAGAGGCGAATTATAAGTTATCGTGTGTATCTGTGTATCTTTTTGTGGAATTGTAGCGCGCAAACGGATAACCCGATTTTATTTACTTAGTTTGTTTTGTTTGAAAGATGACTAATTGATCGAGAGTGTTTTTAGATATAAACCAAGAAAATCCGTTCAGCCTTAAGTTGCTTGCAAGCTATCAGGCATGAGCCCTTTTCTAGACAGTAAAAGGATATGAACAGCTTCCACATCTAATCGATTCAAAACTAGGTATCCCGTTATTTTAGTGATATTGCAAAGATATGGTAACTTAGGGCTGAGGTTGCAGCGTCACCTGGAATCTGCAAGACACTCAACTTTACTAAAATACTGCAGAAATATCGTGATTAGGCTCATTGAAATAGCCAAAATGAGTAGGTGATTATGATGGGGTTTATTTATTTAATACTAGCGGCTCATCCTCGCTTCGCTTGGGTTCGTCGCTAGGTAGGTTTTAAATAGGTATAAATAGTTGTTAGCCAGCGTTAGCCATATAAATTTTTTATATTCGTTAATTTTTCATATATATATATGGAAATGTAATAGATTGCAGATTGATTTTTAATATACTCGTAGGTAGCATAATAATACGTATATTAATATAGCAAATTTTTGCAATAATAAATATCAAAGTAATAAGCTGAATTATTATCAAAGGCATTCTTTATTATTTATTGTATCTTGTTGTTGATATCTTGAGTTAATTTTTCAATTCAATTGAATTCTCTTGATAATGGAGGGTTCATTTTTACGTCCCATTTTAAATATTGGCAATGTGCGAGTCACATACACGATGTATAGTACCACCATGCCATTTTTGTTTTATTTTATATTAATGTATTAATAATAATAAAAAAAATAAAACATTTGATACGTAAAATAACTCCTTAATTTATGTTTGTTTAATTAAAGATTCCTTCTACCCAATTACCTACGATACTTAGACTCATAATGCGTCGGGGTGATGATTTTGGTGACCTACTTAGCAAATTAATTATAAATCAAATATTAAAAAAAAATTACCAGTGTTACGTTATAATTGTGAAATTTTAATATGAAAAATTGTGTCCTGTACTTTAAATAAATATATTTTATATAAAAATTTAATATAAAAAAATTATACGTTCGTCAAAAAATTTAGAAGAATAGGTTTAACGGGAATCAGAATTAACACATCGTTTTAAAATAATCGTAGAAAAAATACAAACATTCAAAAATTACCTGGCAGAGGCGCATGAAATATGCTTCTCACATACGGAGGGGGGACATCACTATTATCGATCATTACTTGCATTCTTATATCATTCATTTTCCTCACATCATCGTATCTAGGTCGTTTGCACCTCTCTATCATCACTATAACAATTGCGACTGTTATGACAGTCATCATCACACCACCAGCTATACTTATAACTGATATGAGATCCATCGACGTGTGATCCCTATCTTTCTCACTCATCACTGCTGTTATATGTTCAGGTTCTGTTAAAATATGAAAGGTTTCATCTTCTGGCTCTTGGGTTGTTACTTTGTTATATACCTTTGTTATGTTTTTAGAATTAGCTTTCTCAGTAAGTATTTTTATGGCAATCTCTTGCAGTTTCGTTTTTGATCGTGTCATATTTACTTTAATTGTTTTATTAATAGCTTCATCTTTCACCAATGGCGGCTGTAGTTTTTTATTTGATATCGTTGTTATTTCAAATGTTTTCGTTATAGGTTTATCTTTGTTAGTTGGAGGCTTAATTGTTAAAATAGAAGAGTTCAGATTTGTAACGTCATTCAACGTGCTCATGCTATTAGTTGTTCTACTCGTTGCAATAGTTGTATTTAGTACTTTAGAAGTTTGTTTATCAGGCACAGTTGTATGCAACAATGCTTTCCTCGAAGTAAGAGTGAGCATTCGGGTTGTATCTTGTGACAGTTGAGTTGTGGTTTTGGAGGTGCCCAAACTTTTTGTTTTGAGGGTAGGTAATATTTTTATAGTAAATGGTATAGCAGTAGATACTTGTGATGTCATAGATTTAGTAAAACCTTGATCTATTTTGCTGGGCAATTTAAATGTTACATTTTTTTTCTGATACACATACGATGCAGTCGTTAATGCTATCTTTTTGAATGTCGCGTGGGATACAGATGTCGGTATAATAGAAACTATAATTGTTTTTGGTGTAGTATTTTCTGTAACTGCCTCAGTTTTATTTGTTACAGTCTTATGTTTGTTATGCAGATCATGTATATTTTTGAATTTGCTTTCAAAAGTTGATTCACCTTTTTGGGTTGGTCTTATCCAAATTTCTTTTGGTTTAAATTTGACCGTAGTACTTTGGTTTTTAGTTAAGATCTCAGGTTTTCTTGTGTATTCCAATGTCATATCTTTTTCAGTTACTTCCTTATCCATAATTACAGTTATTTTGGAAGTAGAAGTACTAGGATTTGTGGGAATAATACTAGTTTTAGAATGGGTCGTTGTTGAAATAGTAGTGGTAATCGGTTTCTTATTGGTTGTTGCAATGGGAATGTTAATGCTAGGAGGTGAAAAGGTAGATAAAGTGGTAGTGTCCTGGATTGTAGAAGTAGATATAAAAGTGGTTGTAGTAGGTGTGGAGAAAACTGTAGCGGGTGTTGTAAATGGTATTGTAGTAGAGGTCTTAGAAGGAATTTTCAAAGGGATTGTAAAAGGCGTAGAAGGCGGTATAGGAGAAGTTATTATAGAAGTACTAGGTAACGTAGTGGGAGGTGTGGTAGTAGTGGTATGTACGATAAAGGAAGTATTTATTAAGGAATTAATAGCAGTAGTCATAGAAATAGTAGTCGTATTAGAAGTAGAAGTCACAGGAGGTGTAGTCGTTGTAGAAATTGAAGTTATTATTGGAGATCTTGTCATAGTTATAGATGGGAAGGCAGTAGTTTCAGTAACATGAGAACTAAAAGTTGAATTCAAACGAAATGGTATTTTTTGGGGTTTAGCAGTTATTGGAATTTTCATCTGTGGTGAACTGTCATGCTTACTAATAAGTTTAACTGACGTACCTTCTATTGGAGTTTCTGTTCTATTATAGATGTAATTAGCTTTAGTTATTTTGGGTAATTCAATGGTTGTCTTGGTTTCGACCCATATTGGCGTTGTAGTTGTAAGTGAAATATCATTGTATAAAGGTACTGAAGTAGACTTTGTATCTAATAATGTTGATAATTGTGATGTTGTTTCAGTCTTTTTAGTTGTACTTAAAGTCATCTTTGTTGGAAATGTTGTTTTACTTGTTGGTGTTGAGATTAGGGAGGGGATAGGAGACATAAATGATTTTGTTTTTATAGTTGGGATAGTGGATATAGTACTTGGGACAGTTCTAATAGAAGACTTTGTAGTTGTTAGTAGCTCTTCCATCAAAGCAGGTGGGGGTTGCGTTGTAGGCATGCTGACTTTACAACTGAAAAATCAAAAATACATAACACCTTAATGTATTAAATGGTATTCAATCTACATAATACTTGATAAATAAAAAATAACATTTGTACGCATTAAAGAGCAAGGTTTAATTTTCATTGATTTGCTAATTTAAAACAATGACATATTTAAATTATAGCAAAGTGGGAACCCACCTCTCACCTTGCCATCCGTCCTCGCAGTCGCATTCACCAGTGGTTGGCAAGCAATAACCATTAATACATTCACCGCATTCATTTACACAATTTGGTCCCCATTTGTTTGGGGGACAGTCTGAAAGTACATTATTCTATGAAAGTTATTTTTGCATTTTATATTTAAACTAGCGACTCACCCTCGCTTATCCACTTACCCTCGCCCCTGGGTACAAGTAATTCCGTAATACATTATTTTCATATAACTGTTTTAATTTATGCGGCGCACGCCAATAACCCAATAGAGTTGAAAAAGCTCCTAGTCAGCATGATATTTTCCGACATGTTTAAAAAATTATCGTCTTATTTCAACCAATTTACACAATATCTTAATGAAGTATAGATCTAAACATTCCTCATGAATTACTCCCTCCATTGGTAAAAGACCGCATTAAATACCGTTTAGTAGTTTTTGAGATTATCGCAATCGGACAAATAGACAGATAGGCAGACGTGACCGGGGGGACTTTGTTATATAATATGTATTGATGTTTAAACAGTAAAAGAAAAATTGCCTTCTGAACAGCCATGACCAGTCTTTCCATTCGGGCAGATAGCCACGCAGGACACATCTTTCATTTTGTATCCTGGACAGCATACTGCTACTTCCGCAATACGTTCTTCTGTCTGAAAATAGAAGTAAATAAATAAGTATTCTAGTGAAAATTAATTTATTTAAGGTGATGGATACAAATATATCCGTTTATATCCTGTTAATATTACAAAAGCGAAAGTTTCTGTATGGATGTTTGTTACTCTTTCCCGCAAAAACTACTGAACGGATTTTAATGAAACTTTACAATAATATAGTTCTTACATCAGAATAATATATAGGCTCCTTTTTATCTCGGAAAAATGTACGGTCCTAACCCAATATATTTGTTTTTATTTTTCTACAGGCGAACCCTAGGGAAGCGAGGCTGAGCCGCTAGTTAATAATAATAATAATGCCTTCCTGACCCATTCCGGTTACGGCGGCTTCTCACATTGGGACTAGTCAGATGTGCAGGAGATATTATAGCGCAGCGCGTTTATGCGCAGACACAAGTGCATTCTCCATTCCTTTTACTCTTAAAGTCCGATGGGACGATACTTTGACACAATCGGTGAGAGTTAAAGCGCAAGACCGACAGCTTTACGTGCTCTCCGAGGCACGAGGGCGAAATACAGCCAACTTTCCAACTCTTTTCACTCACTTATTGAGAATTTCTTGACAGAAATACTAAATAAGTGAACTGGGCCCGACCTGGGACTCGAGCCCAGGACCTCCGGATCATCATCATCACATGCTAGCCACTAGACCACCGGGTTATGTACTGCTTCGGTCTATATTGGTATAGGTATGGTACAGTTTTTTTTTACTCCATTACGTTTTTGAATACATTTACGAATTTTTAAAATTATTAACATTTAATTTTGTAACATATTATAATATAAGCAATGTAAACTTCTCCGTTACGGAAGCCTAAAAATCGCAACAATGTTAGTCCATTTATTTTATTTACCGAACTAGCATTGCGTTGACCCGGATAATCAGCTATGACCATACCAAATTTTATCAAAATCCGTCCAGTAGTTTTTCTGTGATGCGGTAACAGACAGACAGACAAAAATTCTAAAAACTATAGATTCAGCCTCTGTATCGATAATAATGTCTATTTCAATAAGATTTTCCAAAAAATATTTAATGTACAGATTTGACTCGGTGAATTTTATTATATGTATAGATAAAGTAGTATAAGAACTAAATTATAGTGAATTACAAGAACCTAGTGTTTCTGTTACATTAGATATTTTCAAGGATGAAGTGTAATAACTTGTAATTTTATAAACATAGAGGTGCCGTAAAATGTAGTTATTCTTATGACATTAGCTGATTGTGAGATTACAGAATTTGTGTTATTTGTTGTTAGATCTTTGAAGTCATTTTGTTTGTTTATTTTGATTTGTTGGTAATTGTTTTGTTAGCAATAGTTTATTTCATTATTCCCTTCACTAGAAGACAAAGATGTAAAATTTTCTATGCTGGTTTTGAAATATATTTGTTTTAAGGTGATTCTTATGGGTTATTTATTACTTATTTAAAAAAAAAAATAACTTAAATTTAAATTAAACAACTTCATATGATATTATAAAAGCGAAAGTTTGTGAGGATGTATAGATGTATGGATGTTTGTTACACTTTCACGTAAAATCTACTGAATAGATTTTAATGAAACTTTACAATAATATAGCTCATATATCAGAATAGCACATAAACTACTTTTGAACCCGGAAAAATGTATGTTTTTCATATTCATATTATAATATAAATATACCTCACTTTTGTGATATTTACTCTAAGTATATTAATTTATTCCAATATTAATTTTTTTCTAAGCTTTCAGATACTGTATAACAGTAAAAATTTGGTTAAAACAAATTGATTTAATAAAATCAAGTTCATAGTATACTTATTATAAGGAAGCTAAAATCGTGTACCAAAATTTTATTAAATTTTTACAAGTGAATTGAACAAAACCGTATTCTAAATACAAGCAGTATACTACACCTCTAGTCTGGTAAGATCTCGCATCTCAGTACTCCACTTGGAGCACCTCGGCGGCATTGAGAAGCACCACTCGTACGTTCTGATGGACATCGGAGCACGGTACTTTACACGTTTTGTTATGTTATACCTGTAACGATAGTGTTTTGAGAATACAATAGATACCATTCTTGACAAATTTCGATATTGTCGCAAGAAATTTAATTAGAAATATCTTACAGTGAAGGTAATATGAAATCTACGATAAAATTGATTTTTCTCATTATCAAGTAAAATTTTAAGTTATAACGAGTTATAACATAATTGGAAGTGATAACTATGTATAATTTTAGATAATACTTTCTTACATTTACGCGAATGAAACGTCGGGAATCAAAAATCTAAATAAATCCGCGAAATAATCCGAGAAGATAGTTTTATTTACAACTTTAGACTTGTTGGTACTTCTTCACTATATCCGTTATTGCATAGTGTTAACGGGATGCAAGCTGTTTTGTAAAATACTTAGAATCACGAGTAATCTGTATATTATTTAACAAATTATTGTCTTAATTCTTCAGCATATTAGCATCAGACATCATCAGACATTCCACACCTGTGTCAAACTTTACACATCGATATATTAAAATATAAAAAATTAAAAAAAAAACCCTGACCATATTGGACCTATTTTTATCAAACAAAGCTAAGAACACTCCCGACTAATTCACCTTTCAAACAAAAAAAAAACAAAATCAAAATCGGTTCATCCGTTCGGGAGCTACGGTGCCACACACAGACACGTCAAACTTATAACACCCCGCCGTTTTTGCGTCGGGGGTTAATTACAAGACATACATAATATAAGAAGCCCATTCGTATATTAGGGGTAAGGATTTTATAACAATCAATTTTAGTAGAAAGTTTCAGTTTATATGAAACTAGCGACTCACCCTCGCTTCGCTCGGGTTCGTCCCTAGCTTGCTTCCCAATACAAACTTTCATGCACATTTTCGTCCCTTAAGGGATGATTTACGGGATAAAAAGTACCCTATATCCTTCCAAGAATCTCAAGCTATATTCTTACCTTTCATTTAAAATCTAAATCGATTCAATAGATCCAGAGATTACTCCCTACATGCAACGTCACAAACTCACAAACTTTACCTCATTATAATATTAGTGTAGACTACACAGGCAGAACCTCGGGCAAATGTTAGTATATATTAAATAAACTTACTTCTGTTGAACCATGCAGACATTAGGCCCACTCAAAGTTAACACTCCTACCGCCATAGTCACTAATAACACAGCACATATTGTCTTTGATGTCCACTGATTTCTTGCAGGCATTTTCACTCAACTTGATCCATTTCGTGTTGGTCCACTATTTTGTTACATGTTGGAACATCTATAAAAAGTTTAAGGTTAGGTAAAAAAATTAAATATTTCTTTCAGTAAGTCATTATCTATACATATAATAAAATTGTTAATAAGCCGAATCTGTACATTAAATATTTTTAGGTGAAATCTTATTGAAATAGACATTATTATCGATATAGAGGCCAAATTTATAGTTTCTGGATTTTTTGTCTGTCTGTGTCTCTGTGACCGCATCACGGAAAAACCACTGGAAGGCTTTTGATGAAATTTTGTATGATGATAGCTGGTTATCCGGATCAACATATAGGATACTTTTTACTGCGGAAAAATATCTCATCTCTGAGAAATCTATACTAAACTTCAAAACGTAAGTAGGGACGAACCTGAGCGGAGCGAGGGTGAGTCGCTAGTAAATAATAAATGTAAAAATTTATAAGCCACTGTGTTTGTTACTTTTTCACGCTAACAGATTTTATGATTAGTGAATCTGTATCGAAAGCCGGCAACAACCAGCCTTTCATATAATCTATACTCATAAAACAAAGTTGAAGGGATGTAAATGAAATATTTTTCGACGTATTAGGACTACAACAGATAGAGATGATTTTTACCAATATACTAGCGGCTCACCCTCGCTTCGCTCGGGTTCGTCGCTAGGTACGTTTTAAATAGATATAAATAGTTATTAGCCAGTGTTATTAGCCATATAAATATTTTTTTTTCGTTAATTTTTCTGACGTTTTAATACTTAGGTATTAACCTATTCCGGAATGAGAGAAATCCAAAAATTCAAATATCATAAAAATTGGTCCAGCCGTTCTTGAGTCTTGTATACGGGAACGCAGTCGAACGGGCTAAAAAGTATCCTATGTCCGTCTCCTGGTTCTAAGCTACCTCCCCACCAAGTTTCAGCCAATTCGGTTCAGCCGTTTTTGAATTATAAATAGTGTAACTAACACGACTTTCTTTTATATATATAGATATATAGTTAAGTACATTTTTCTCCTCTGTTTCTTAAGCAATTTTTAATCTTATTGTTTAGTAGATATAGACGAGATTTAGTAATCATCAATTAAAAAAAACGTTGAATTTCAACCACTGGGTGAGCACTTGCTAACATTAATCCATTAAAAGAACAATAGTACGAGTATAATATTATTAACAAAGCTGTAACTATGTCAGCTATTACGAGGATGTCATATAAACGTTTGGGAACAATTAAGAGCCCTCTCCCTCATCCTGAGTTAGATGACCTTTTATTTATACAAGGATATGAGGGTATATTAGAATAGGTTGGATATTCAATTAGTTATAAGGTCAAAAATAACGTTTAAATGTGTACTAGTGATGTGCTCTTGCTTCGCTTGGACATCCCTAAATAATTTTTTTCCTCATATATTAGGATAAGAAGTAGCTTAGCTCTATAAAAAATCCTACATGAGTTAACTTATGTGGTGCGTGAAATAAGGATAAACAAACAGATATTTGCATTTATAGCGTTTATGGGAAATCTAGACTTGTGGTTTTGTTCATATTTATTTAGAAAGCTTTTGCTAATAAGTTAGTTATGAATATGTTATTAGTTATGTAATTACTCATATATAATATTGCAGACTTAAAAAGAAATTCAAATTATTAAAAATTTATTTATTTTTTCTGACACTTAAAGTTAATTCTTATAATCTCTAAAAATAATAAAATAAAATAATATTTCCGAGTCTACAATTCAGGCAAAACGTAACGCAAATCACTGATTTATATTTGATATAAAACAGCCCTCAGGAAATCACCCCTTACAAGATGGAATAGGGTGCAAAAATGAGATAAAGAATACAATCTGGGTGTACAGAAAGCGGTTTGTTTCAACATCACGCACACTTCATCCCTTGTACATATGTGTTATGATAAAATTGTAGGGCTAAATTGTAAATCGAACCAATTTGTGCCTGCGGTTTCACTCGCATAGTTAATGAATAGGAACTTGGTCCACTAAGGACCGTCCACAATAAATCAATACATATAATAAATCTGTAGAGGTCGAATGTCTGTACATAGAAAAAAAGTGCTAAAAACCGAATCAGGGAGATGTAAGAAGAGAAATAGAACAAATCCAGATTTTTTTCAATTGTTTGTTTTTCTGTCTGTTTGTACGGGCTAATATACTAAACTAATATACGAAGACAGCTAATATACGAAACTGTTGAACCGATTTAAATGAAATTTTGCATTGTGGTACCTTATATCCCCGGTCAACATTTTAGATATTTTGCATCCCGGAAAATTAAACAGTTCCCGTGGTAAAAAACTAAAACGTACTTAGGGACGAACCCGAGCGACGCGAAGGTGAGTCGCTAGTTAAGTACTAGGACAAAACTTCAAATGTCTCAAAATCAACTTTGACGAAGTATATAAGACGAAATTGCGGCCTTCTTTTTTATGACCGCAGTAGGTATACTTCTGCATTCTGATGGCGAATGCAGCTAATTATCTAACGGAAGTCAGATACGTTTGATATTGTTCTATCAGTTATATTAAATGCAACGTCGAGTTTAGTAACTAACGTCTGTTCCCGGCTCTGGTTGACTTTTAATTATATTTAGTCCACAACAGATCCAAACACTTCATGTTTTATTCTTCAAATAAGTTACTTGATAAAAAAATTTCAAAAATATATAAATACGAGAAAATCCACAAAATTTAAATATATATATATATATATATATTTAAATGTTGTCTAATGTGAAGGATTTGTTACCAACTTTATAATATTTCATTTATGTACTTATTAGATGTACCTACTTAGTTTATGAGATACATCAAAGAAGACAGCTTAAAAGAAGATGTCATTCTAATTGTTCTTAAGACTGTTCTTCTAGTCACTAGTTGAAGAAAATTTTAAAATTCTATTGAAATTGAAATTCTATATCTATATTATATCTGTAAGTATTTTATAGATTTTTATTTTTCAACTCCCGTGTCTCTAATCTCTAAGACTCGAACTGTTGCACAAACATTTTATTTTTTTAGTCAAATGCCATAGATTTGACAAATAATTATCATAAATATTAAACGTATTAAAGGCAATAAATAATTAATGACACCCAGCTTTATGTAATTGAAATCCTAAACTCTTCCTATAATTTAATACAGACTAATATTAAGCCCATCAAATCCAAATAAACGAACAAATCTTCCACCGAATGTGCAACCCAAAACCTCGTTTGCTAAGCACCAATTCTTTGTCCTAAGAAGCTAGAACTCGAAAACTCCATATAAAATTAAAAATTTATAAATTTAAATACCTTTATCGTTATAGACCTAAAACTTAAACTTACGGACTGGCTTCTAAAACAGGATTACTCGAATCGAAATCGAATGAAATAAATATATTTATATTATGTTTAAAAATACATTTTCTCTTTGTCACCATATATTCCTGTATGAATATATTCTAAAAATTCTAAAATATGTATATAAAAAAAAATCAAAAACAAGTCACTCTCACAGTCATACACTCGTGAGAGAAAGGTGGTATATATAATATGAGAATAAATTACAATAAAAGATAAGGCTGGAAGTATTTTTCCTGCAAACTATGAATGAGACTTTTTTTAATTATAGTTAAAGTAGTATTAAAGATCCCTCATGTGCGTTTACTGTGTTGTGGTGGGGGGCTCAACAGCATTCGGTTACCCAACCGGGCGGGAAGCTAAGGAACGCACTGAGAGGTGGCCCACTTCGGTACACCATGCGGGTTGCTCCTGGTACCTCTCTGATAGCAGAGTGGACTGTGGGAGCAACCCCATGGTTGTTGTGGTCTGCTTCGGCAGACCTACCATCGGGGCGTCGTGGTTGAGTGCGCACGCGATCCTGCGACGCCCCATTAAGACGGAGGAGGTTCCGTTGGGTTTTAGTGGTAGTACTGGCTTTACCGATAAGTCCCACATATGTGTGTATGTATGCAGGTGGTATGCCTAATTGCATTTCCCAACGTTAAAAAAAAGTATTGAAGATAGTGAGGGTAGATAATCGTTTGCTTTGATGATAGTACACACGAGTGCCTTATAAGGGTTCAGATTTAATATTATTTATATGAAATGCCCTTTCTCTATTTATTTATTATACTACAAAAATACATATAAAAAAAAAAAAACAGATACCTTGCGTACAAAAGATGACTTTTCCTTTTAAGAGATCTCTACCAGAAACCCTCGAGAGTGAGAAAAACACCACACATACATACATACATATATTCACAAACATCAAGAAATATATTACATAATAAATAAGTAAATTACGTATTTATAAACAGTTCTAGCGATGTAATATATAATTAATTTTTATACACAATTTCAGTAAAATTATTATACTTAACTACTTTGAATGAAAATAACAAACCGATACCTAAAATACTCCCTCACAGAGTAATTATATAATGGTTATGTGAAAGGGAGCCGTGGACTAGTAACATTTTCGCATGTATCAATTTGGGTACAGGATGCGTGTGTTATCAATGAAGGCGTCGACCTCTGTCATATTGTGAGTGGTAACAAAATTGTAGAGCTCGAATATCTATACTATTATAAATATGAAAATTGGTCTGTTACGATATAACTCCTAGTACAGTTAGGTTAGTTTTTTGTTTCTACAGGAAGTAATATATTTAGAGCGTCTTTTTCTGACTCTGGGCTTGTCTAGGACTAAAGTACTGCCTGAAAATTCATTAAAATTTGTCTTTTTGCATCATAATTACATCGTGCATAGACATATATTTGATAGTTTTTTTGTTAATTTTTATACTAAAGAAGGTGTTTATGTAGCTATGACTACTTTAATGATTATAAGAAAAATATATTATTATAAAATAAATCAATATTATCATTTTACCAATAGGGAATAGGCATGATTTTTTTTTTAATTTTTTATACAATAGCTTACAATATCGTTATGTAATTGTAAAAAAAATATCCAGCTTCTAAAACTAAGATTTAGTTTTTTTTTAAATATTATACCGTTACGGATACTTTAAACGGTCGCCATTTCGCGCGCTTGGCGTGACGTCATAGTATGATATACACAGAGAAAGATACTAAATTTGTAAGCGACAAAATCGCTAATCGCTCTGTTATGATATTCTATGACTTCATATTTGACGTATATTCCCTAGTATTATCGGATTACAACAAAACATAACTTAAATATTCGGTATTCGGTCGAATAGGATTAAAGTAGCCGAATAGGCCGAATACCGAATAATATCCGAATATTCGTTGCATATTTAATTTATAATATTAATGGCGTGTCAGTTAACAATAGATTTCTTAAAAATTTAATTAATTTCTTAGAATTTTAAATGAAACTATCTTTTCGGATTTTTTCGCGAATTTATTTTGATTTTGAATTAAATTCGCGAAAAAATCCGAAGGGATAGTTTTATTTAAAAAGTCAAATATTCGCGTAAATCTAAGAAAGTATTATAATTTCTTAGAAATTTACCTGGAGGTGTATTGAATTATAATATATTTTTAGGTACATCACTTATACACGAAGGGTGTTCTAAGATGCGCCTTCTCAGTGCCTTTATTTAATTCATTATCTAAGCTCTTAGTTCCCTTTATCATATATTTACTGTAGCCTGTGGGTATATTACGTGAAACTTCAAAGTTTAACAAAGTCATATTAGGGGTATCTTTGAAGGAGAAATGCCTTCTATTAAAAGTAATTGCTAGCTACATATTTATAAGTAAATCACTCCGAATGCGAGTTTCTTCCTTCGAATAATGACTTAAGATTATTTTCATTTTCGAGAGTAAAAAGTATTATAAAATACTATGACCTACTCATAAAAAGAAAGTTGGGCGTAAAAAATACATTGAGTAACTCCTTATTTTTGAAGTCGGTTGAAAAAGGATATTGCACCTTTAATGGCTACTAGTTAGTTCGAGTTTGGGTTCATTTGATTTGAATTATGTCTTATACTTTTTAACTATTTATATAGAATTTTTATCACAATATCAAGGGGTTCTGACAAAGGGATAGGGGGTGGTGAGAGGAGGGTAGGGGGGGGGGGTGAAGACGCGTGTGTACAGAGTATGGGATAAACCTTGTCCTTAGTAATGCTTATTTTTAGTTAAAATTACTTATTATGACTTGTTTGTATTTAAAAATTATAAACATTATCAATCAATGGTTAAACCAATCTGCCTATGTTTTGTCAGTGAACTGTTCCACTAACTATGTAATGGGGGGGTTCCAAGCGCTCTCTTCCGTTCGTCAGATTCAATTCAATTGATTAAAATATAGAACTAGCTGTGTGTCGGTCTTTTATTAACACTTAAAGGGTGAAGTATCGATGGAGTGATTGTTTTATAAAGTTATATGTTGTTCTAGTGGCAAGCTGTATGATTCTAGGGGTCCCGTCTCCGAGGGTCCTGGGTTCGAGATCTGGTTAAACCAAGTATAGTAAATACTCCTCGCCGCGAGTTGGAAAGTCCGCAATGTGTATACCCCGGTGCCTCAGAAATCAGTAAAGTCATCGTTCCTGCGCCTCGTGTTACAAATACGTGATGGCAGCCTTGGCCGAAATCGGTCATTTATATTGTTGTTTTTCAAATTACACGTAAAACTAAGAATGTTCAAAGTTTTTAAGATATTGTTATAGAAAGGTTATATTGTACATTTTGTTTGTAAGTTTTTTTGTCAGCTTTTTTGTTAGTTTTTTCTTAATCAATCTTAAAATTTAGTTTATTATGGCATCGAATTTGCTACTCACTGGTAAGCTAAAACAATAAATTCAGTATTAAATTATGATAATTTTTTTTTGTATTACTTTGTTTTGTGCGTTGCTATTAATTCTAATCCTAAATTGAATTTTCTTGTTTTATTGGGTTGACTATTTAAATATTATTATCTAATTTATTCTTATTATATGTCTGATAATGTAATTTTTTATATTTAAATTGTCATATTTATTAATTTTATAATTTAATTTCAACTTAATTTATTAACTTATTATTATTATTTAATTTTAAATTTGCATCTTGTAATTAAATGTTATTGAGGTGATTTAAAAAAAAGAACATGTTGTGATAACCTATAACTAAAAGAACATTTATGAAATTGTTAGCACATGAATATCATACCGTTTTTAATGTTGGTTGTCCTTTAATAAATAAATAAATAAATAAATAAATAAATAAATCACTCTTACTGTTTTACATGCCCATTGTAGTGGGGTTAAAAATTGAATTAGTACAATTTTCTCAATTTTTGTTTGGATAGGTAAGTTATCATTTTAATCTTATTGAACATATTATGGAAATGGAAATAAATAATGAATTATTTTGATATTTGCAAGAAATAGCCAAGTAGCTATATTGTAGAAATTTTTAATTTGGATTGTGATTATTAAATATTTTTTTTATATTAATGTCCCACTGCTGGGCACGGCCCTCCCTTCAATACGAGGGGGATCAGGCTGTAGTCCACCACGCTGGCCAATTGCTAGTTGGCGGACTTCACATATGTTTCGAAAACTTGCTAGGTTCTCTCAGACATGCAGGTTTCCTAACGTTGTTTTCTTTCACCGTAAGGCAAGTGGTAGTGGTGTTAGAAATGATTCGCAAGTGAAAATATCAGAGGTGCGAGACCCGGGATTTGAACCCGCTTCACTCGATTTCCCAAGCGAGCGCGTTACCACTGCACTACTATAAAGCATAGCTATAATAGACTTTTACTTTTTATATTAACTAATAAAAGCTTACTATTAGATAGACCGCTTATTTGCCTCACTTTGCTCCTATATGACTTGCTATGCTTGCTCACGGTTATAGAATGGATTTCTGCGATAATGGTCACTGGTTCGATTCCGGAACACATTTTTGTATTATTATTATGTGCAAATAAGATTCGGTGTAGTTCTTTTATTAGTGCTTTATTAATATTATATTTAATCATTCAGGGACTTTGTTTTGTGAAGAGCGTCTGTATTTTGTTTGTATTACGTAAAATCGTTACATATCTTTTAAATATATTTATTTTAGTTATACCTCAAAGTTATTTCTTGAAATTTATGAAACCGCGAATATAAATTTTAGGAATAAATCTCAGCGATTACGCTTATAGTAATTTTGAAGTCGGTGTTCTTTTATTTATATCTATTTTTTAAATTAGGTAGGTTAGGTAGGTACCTATAATGAATTCTTGATATCATTTACCACAATTACCGCGCGGTCATGACTTGTACAGTTATAATCAGGTGTAAGTACATTCTTACATACATACATATATATATATATATATATATATATATATATGTAAATAATTAAGTATTTTTATGATTTCATTGTATTTCCTTATTTTTCATTGTAAATAAAAATTTATTATAACATTTGTTAGAAATTTTAAATAATCAATTATTTACTTATCATAGACTCGTTTGATATTGCAAGTGAAGTCATAGAATAAAATTAGTATAACAATAGTGTGAGAATGCTGTAATCGTCATATCATTTCATTTAACTTTTAAAACAGCTGTTCAAAGAGCAAGTCATAACGAAAGATTAATTGGCTTAACGACCGTTCCATGCGTTCGCCGTATATTGAAGTTAATGTTTTTATTTTTACATAGAGTATAAAAATGGAGATAGGACAGCCCTAAAATAATGAAACTCTCACCATTTACCTTCTATATCATGGGTAAAAAATAAAAATATATGATTCTTTCTTAGATTTACACGAATATTTGACATCTATACACATAATAAAATTGTAACTAAGCCGAATCTGTATATTAAATATTTTTTGAAAAATATTATTGAAATAAACATTATTATCGATACAGAAGCTGAATCTATAGATTTTAAAATTTTAGTCTGTCTGTCTGTTACCGCATCACAGAAAAACCATAGGAGGGATTTTGATGAAATTTGGTATGATGATAGCTATTTATCCGGGTCAACATATAGGGTACTTTTTACCGCGGAAAAATAACTCATTTCTGACAGAAAATACAAAAACTGCAATGTAATAAGAGTATACTAATGTATAAAACCTAAGAATTTGGTTTTAGTCATCTGAACGCGGGCGGAGCCGCGGGCAATGCTAGTTTTAAATAAAACTATCTTTTTGGATTTTTTCGCGGATTTATTTTGATTTTTGATTCCCGACGTTTTGAATGCTTTACAGCAATCATGGTCGCGAGAGAGACTTAGGTTTTAGATAGAAAAGATAATTCTCAAAGATATTGTATATTTGTTACAGACAGCTTACCTACAAAATAACAAAATGAATTCAAAAAAATTAAAAATGGCGCCAAAGTACCTTACGATATTTGTTAATTTTAATATTTGATTTAAAAATATGAAATTTGCATATTTTATGGGAAGTTTTAATTATATTATGAATAACAGAATACTATCTTCTTCCAAGTGATAGATTATAATTTATGAACATCATCCAAATTGGTTCAGATTTTTCAGCAACAAACACATTACATACAAACTTTCGCATTTATAATAGAACCCCGATTAGTATAGTGATATTTTAAAAGTTATTTTTTATAGTGCATTAAAGAATTTAGTCGGTCAGTCAGTCAGTTATTTAGTCAATGCAGGTGATGTTTACTTACGCTCATTTGTTTTAGTTTATTTTAATCTTTGTTATCCGTCTGCAAATTACATTTTCAAAGTAACTTTATTTTTGTGATCTAATAAATATTTTTATGTCTTATCATTGGCCAGTCTTATAATATTTTTATTGAGAATATAAAATTATTACACCTAATTGTGAAAGTTACGTAGTTCGGTTAGTTTCTGCTGTCAGTTCGTAAGAACTTCCTAAATCCTGATATTCTTTACATTATAAATACTTTTATTATCATTAACTAGTGAGTGCGCTTCGCTCGAGTGCCTTCCTAGCAGTTTAGAAATAAATAGTCGAATTTAGCGTAATTTTTTAAGGATTTTCGATTTTCGCACTCACCTTAAATATTTCTTGGATAAAACATACCTACTCTATATGAAGCCTTACAAACTTCTTTCCAATCTTTGAATGAAAGTCCAATTACAATCGGTTCAGCCGTTCTAAGGATTACCCCGGACAAACAGAAAGATAGACATACACAAATTAAGTTATTTAGGTACTGGTATCATATATATATATATATATATATATATATATATATATATAACTCTATGTGTGTAATTTTGAAAACATGTTATTTCTTACTTTAAAATCACACACATACAGATATTTGTTTCGATTTTATTTATATGTATATATTTTAGTATGTAAACAACTGTTTGATGGTTGCATAACATCGTCCATATCTGAACATATCAATAGATGGCGCTACCTGTTAACGTCAAAATTAAAAAAAGTAAATAAAAATAAGCACGCAGGTGAAATAGGGTATAATTACTAGTTTTATTCAATGAAAGACATTAAAGAGTTAATTTTAAAATAAAATATATTAAGAGTTGTAATGCTTTCATATAGATACTTTATATGCAATAAATAAAACAAAAATTCTGTCTTATACTTTACCAAATAACTTGAATACCCCTTTCATTTACTACACAATTACTATGATACAATGCCTTCGAGACTTCGTAAAAGGCTTTGAAAAAAGGATTCAGAACAATAGGCTACATTTAGTCACGTTTTCGAAAAGTTCTATTTCAACAGAGAGTATAAAAGCAAGTAAACATGCCGCAGGCTCCTAACACTTTCTTCTATTCATACAGACCAGTGTATATTTCACAGGTTGAATTCACAATTTTTTTGCTAGCTATTTTTAAAGCATAGCTTTCTTCCTTAGAAACATTTCCATATAAAAAAAAAAATTTGTAATACTACTCAAAATCATGGCAAAATACCAAAGCACGTTGACCTGTTAACAACATGAAGTCCAATAAACACATAGGTAATTAAACAAGGTATACAGTGGTATCCTAGTGGTAAAAAGATCGCTTGGGAAACCAAGTGCAGCGGGTTCAAATGCCAGGTCTCGCACCTCTTATACTTTCATGTGCGAATCATTTCTACTATGATTACCACTCGTATTACGGTGAAGGAAAACATCGTGTGTGAAGTCCGCCAACCCGCACTTGGCCAGCGTGGTGGACTATGGCCTGATACTTCTCGTATTGAAGGGAGGCCCCTGCCCAGCTGTGGGACGATAAGAAGGGCTGAATAGTGAATACCTACATACATATTAGGAATAATAATAGGTAAATTTATAATAGAGTAATGCATATCTATCTAATATATAAAATTCTCGTGTCATAGTGTTTGTAACAAAACTCCTCCGAAACGGCTAGACCGATTCTTACAAAATTTTGTGTGTATATTCAGTAGGTCAGGAATAGGACGTAAACTATTTTTCATACCCCTAAATCATAAGGGTGGTCCACACGAAAAAATTATTTTTAGTTTATTAGAAAAAAATTTAATTTAATTTTCTTATGATTCGGCATTAAAAATACACACAAACTTAAATTTTTACTAGGAAAAAATCTGAGCGGAGCGGGGGTGAGTCTCTAGTTAATTAATACAAAATTATCTTGACAAAGACTGATTTTGTTGTGTGTGTGTTGTGATACATCTCCCACTAAAAAGTCCGCCTTTCAAAACTTCAGCTGCTTTAAGGTTTGGTTTAGTTGGATATTTTTAATTATCTATTCGTATTTTTTTAATATTATATGCGTATTTTTTCTGACTTCAAAAAAAAAAGAATGAGTTTAATACTCATATATATTCCGCTGCAATTTTTGTATATGTTATGTATAAAACGTAGGTCTTTGCCAATAGTTAATCAATTTGCACATTTTTTAATCAATATGTTATGTTGAGGACCCATATAAATATAAAAAAAAAACTAATTGGGCAATAAAGTCAGTAAGTCGGTACAGCTTTATTTATTAAAAAGTAATTACAAAAAAAAGAGAAAAAAATTTTCATTTAAAAAGCATTTTAAAATCTATAAATATGAAAATGAAAAATTATTATATATATAGTATTATTAGGTACTAGAATAATATTACTTGTAGTTAATGTAAGTGAAGTGTAACGTCTGCGCTGACAATTAGTCTATGTAATTTCAACATCCTGCCAATTGAACTTTATTTCAACTTCGTTGAATTAAAATTGGTATTTTACTGTTTTTTGTCTTTTGCTATTATTATGAGTTCATAATAATTAATAATAATATTGATAAAATATTTTCTTTAATTATTATTATTAATAATAATAAAATTAATAGTTAATATTAATCAGAAATATAATTTCTAAATTTATATTAATAACAAGCATTGCCCGCTGCTCCGCCCGCGTTCAGATGACCAAAAACCAAATTCTTAGGTTTAACATATTAGTGTACTCTTACATTACAGTTTTTGTATTTTTTCTCAGAAATGAGACATTTTGCCGCGGTAAAAAGTATCCTTTATGTTGACCCGGATAACCAGCTACCATCATATCAAATTTCATCAAAATCCCTCGAGTGGTTTTTGTGTAATGCGGTAACAGACAGACAGACAAAAATTCTAAAAACTATAGATTCGGCCTCTGTATCGATAATAATGTTTATTTCAATACGATTTTCCAAAAAACATTTAATGTACAGATTCGGCTTAGTTACAATTTTATTATATGTATAGATATAATTATATACTTCTGTATATAATTATATTATTAATTTAAATTCACTAAATCTCATGTAACATATACACAAGTAGCAAACATATGGTATCTAAAATACATAACATATAAAACATTTTATATTTTTGAGTACCCCGGTTTTAATATTAGTCGTTTTAGTTTAGTTAATACTAGCAACTCACCCTCGCTTCGCTCGGGTTTGTCCCTAGGTTGATTCCCCATACAAAATTTCATCCCCATTTTCACCCCCTTAAGGGATGATTTCCAGGATAAAAAGTATCCTATGTCCTTCCCAGGGTCTCAAACTATCTTTTTACCAAAGTTCATCTAAATCGGTTCAGTAGATCCAGAGATTACCCCCTACAACGTCACAAACTCACAATTCACAAACTTTACCTCTTTATTATAGTACTAGCGGCTCACCCTCGCTTCGCTCGGGTTCACCTCTAGAAAAGCACAAACAGATCTATCCCACGGGAACCGTTCATTTTTCCGGGATGAAAAGTAACCTGTTGTTTGACCGGCAATATAAGGTATCAGCATGCCAAATTTTACTAAATTAGGTGCGTAAGTTGTTGTGTACTAAACTGTATAAGTTACTATAGTTTTTTGATTATCCCACGGAAACTCTTTAATTTTCCGGGATGAAAAGTAGCTGATTTGTTTTTGTCATGTATGAACTATATTATTGTAAAGTTTCATTAAAATCCAATCAGTAGCGTTTGTGTACTAAGCTGTATAAGTTGTTATAGTTTTTTAACTATCCCACGGGAACTATTTAATTTTCCGGGATGAAAAGCATTTAAGATGTTGCCCTGGGATATAAGGTACCACCATGCAAAATTTCATTTAAATCGGTCCCATAGATTCGGAGATTAACCCGTACAAACAGAAAAACAGACAAACAGCTCGCTCGGGTTCGTCCATACCTACGAATATGTTGTATTATCTCTTTAACCATTTGTCCAAATTATATGCAGTAAAAGGGAAAAGTCTTTTGTTTTAAACATTTTAGACGATGAATTTACTTATTTTGATAAGAATTCATAATTGTTGATAATATGACCAATAAACATGACCTACCGATTTAAATTATTTTTTTAATATAAAAAACTACTTTTTGTGACTTAAATATAAAAGTTAGACATATGCTGTCGCTGACTTTTTTGTAGGCATTATTAAGCTCTACAACTTTCCTCTAGAATATAATCATATATCTCTCATCGTTAAGGCAGCGTTCGTAAGAAACGTTTTCGTTCGACCGTTTTTTCTCCGACTTACTTTGCAAATCCTACTACCACGCAAAATCCTTTTCATTTTTCGGGTTAATGTATAGCCTATGACACTCAGAAAGAACGTGGCTTTCTATTGGTAAAAGAATTTTGAAAATCGGTTCAGTAGATCCAGAGATTACCCCCTACAACGTCACAAACTCACAAACTCACAAACCCACAAACTCACAAACTCACAAGATCACAAACTTTACCTCTTTATAATATTAATATAGATAGTAGTATAGATAAGACATTATTATCCGACATAGAATCTTTAGTAATGAAATAAAAACTAAGCATATAGAATAAATGTTAGTATGTTTGTTTATAATATATGAATAACATCTACTTATAAATAAATATATGTATATTTATAACTACATCTTATTCAGTAAGTTTAAATTTAATTTTTAAACACCCTTAATCATATACTTACATCATTTTTTCTTCATCATTTTTTTACATTCACAAAAAACCCACTCTAAGCACTTCACTATGTAACACAATCAGTAAACAATGTACCAGGACACCAGGAGCACGGCGGAGATGCGACATGTGACCCGAAAAGCGGTCGGGACTCGACTGGGAGATAACTATGGTATGAAAAAATAGTAGCGGTACGATATTGCCTTCTTAGAAATAGGGATGTAATAAAAAAAGGTTAAATCTGCTTTATCTCGGTTAAAGTAAAAAATTTGAACACGCATTACGTGTAACTTAATGAAATTCGACGTTTGTTTAATGAAAAGCTAAAACTTTTTAAAAAATAACGCTGATTTAGTGTTTCAGTCCTTCTATTTAAATGCTTTAATCGAATATAATTGAATAAATTATAAGCACACAGTACTCACAAAATACAAGATGCATTTTGTTCGTCTATCAATTCGTCTGTCCATTTATTATATCTAATTTGTCTTTACTGGAGAACCTAGGATACCTTTTACTCAGGGCTCGGAACCGGTTTAAAAAACAACGGTTTATTTCATAAAGTCGCAAATTTTTGTTTAGTTTTCAATATTTTGTACTTGAAATTACCGCTAGTATGCAAAAACCGTATGTGCGTTGATAAATCAGTCAGTTAGTCACTGTAACTGTGTTTTTACAGTTACATCACTATTTGCTTAAACATAAATGTTAAGTTGTATAAAATTTATTTTAATACTAGCATTACCCGCGGCTCCGCCCGCGTTCAAATGAGAAAAACCTAATTCTTAGGTTTTACATATTAGTATACTCTTACATTGCAGTTTTTTTTTCTCAGAAATGAGATATTTTCCCGCGGTAATAAGTATCCTATATGTTGAACCGGATAACCAGTTATCACCATACCAAATTTCATCAAAATCCCTCCAGTGGTTTTTCCGTGATGCGGTAACAGACAGACAGACAGAAAGACAGACGGCTTAGTTACAATTTTATTATATGTATAGATATAGTTTTAGACTAAGAATCTATGGAATGGCTTCATGTGCGAGCACCTCTTAAAACTTGACTATTTAGTTTGTACTCTATAAAATAAAACGTCGTAACTTGCTTATTGCATTTATATTGTTAAGTTAAGCCATGTTGTAAAAGTATCTTTAAAACAATTACAGTGTTTATGTTTCATGTAGAGAATATTTGTTTGTTTGTTTATTTGTAAGGATGTTAAGGAGAATATGGTTTGAACCTGTGCTGTAATTCTCTTACTTATACTTTATGCCTTTAAGTATGTAAGTTTTTTTTCAATACATAAGTGTTTTGAATGAGACATGAATTAAACACATGTATAATAAAACTCTAACAGAATTATTGTCTGTCTGTCTGTCCGTCCATCCGTCCGTCTGTCTGTCTGTCTATCTGGGAACGAATCACAAGATATCCAATGGGCAGATTTTTATGAAATTTGATATAATGATAGCTGGTTACCCAGGTTAACATATGGGATACTTTTTACTGCGGGAAAATGTCTCATTTCTGAGAAATCACTTTCAATATAATATTATATACAGTTAGCGCCATCTTCTGGCAATTTTTTTTATTAACAATGGTCTATATGTCACCCCAGATTATAGAGAAAATCAGGATTCCGACAACAGCACCACCTACTATACTATATCTAAGAACTATCCATAGAGTACAAAATTTTTATAAAAATCGGTCAAGCTGTTTAGGAGGAGAAGAATTACAAACAGACGCACATGAATTTTATACCTAAAGATAAATATACTTTCATTACACATCGAAATTTCTTATCAAAAAACACAAACTAAAACAAATCTCTATGAAGCAACTAAGTCGAATAAAAATACAATAAAATACTACATCAAAACAAGCTAGAGCTATAACGAGAAAAATATGTAAACATAACAGGAGGCTATGTACTAGGAGACCAGCACTTGTATAGAGCTTTTTTCTTTATCGCTATTTGAATTCAAACCATAATGAAGTGAAAATAAGGTTTATTTTAATTTGTTTTTGTGAACTTTGTTTAAGGGGTGAGATTCAATAACGTGGCGACGTGATGGCGGATCCAATATAAGTGTTTGCAACCACTGCAACCATTTTATAGGGCATTGTAATGAAATTCATATAGCTTTTATGATAAAGCTCTTTACTCATGTTGGTACTTTAATTTAGAAGTGGATGTTGGGTAATAGCATACTGTATTTCTTAAATATTTATTAGATAACATGGTGTTTTTTTATATATGGGATAAGATAATTAGTGTCAGATATACTCGATTTTTTGCTTTTGGGAAACATAATATACTAGCGAATAGCTAACAAAAACAAAGCTATCCCACGGGAACTATATTTCTTCCGGGATAAAAAGTAGAATATGTGTTATCCAGACTGTAATCTATCTCTGTGCCAAGATTAATCCAGATCCGTTTAGCCGTTCTGGCGTGAAAGAGTAACAAACATCCATATTCACAAACCTTCACATTTATAATATTAATACGGATTGACATAATGAGTTTTTATTGTTGTTAGTTAGATTATTATTTCTTAATGAATATTTATTTGTAATGTTCGGTGGTCAGGAGGGGTCTTGAGATACAAACAGCAGCGTGACGTTGATAGATATTTATTTATCACATGACTGTTAACTATAACTTTATTAATTGCTATACTGTAGCTGACTCAGAGGAACTTCAGAACAGAGGACAGAGGAACAGAGGACTTCCGAAGGAACTCAAGGAACTCAAAGAACTAACTAACATTATGGGTGGAGGACATTATAAACCAATACAACTGTAAACACATTTGGGAAAGTGAACAAACAGTCTCTGGACTCTACACTCATTAACAATTACTGGTAATTTAATAATTCTAAATGTTGTTTATATAACATTAAAGAACAATAAGTCTAAATGTTGTTTATCTTTGATATAATATTAAAGTACAATTGATTAAAAATATGTAAACATTACATATTATCTTGAATCAAAAATCAAAATAAATTCGCGAAAAAATCCAAAAAGATAGTTTTATTTAAAATGTCAAATATTCGCGTAAATCTAAGAAAGTATTATTTATTATCTATTGGAAAACACAATAGTAGTAATAGGTGACGTAAGTTTGGAGCTAAATAAATATTTATTAGACTTTATTACTAATATTGTATTCAGCCCTTTTTAACGTCCCACTGCTGGGCTCGGGCCTCCCTTCAGTACGAGGGGGATCAGGCCATAGTCCACCACGCTGGCCAAGTGCGGGTTGGCGGACTTCACAAGTCTTTCGAAAACTTGCTTAGTTCTCTAAGACATGCAGGTTTCCTCACGATGTTTTCCTTCACCGTTAAGACAAGTGGTAATCATCTTGGAAATGATTCGCACATGAAAATATCAGAGGTGCGAGACCCGGGATTTGAACTCGCTTCACTCGGTTTCCCAAGCGAGCGCGTTACCACTGGGCTGCCACTGCCTTACTAATATTATTAAACCAAAATTATATGTTAAATTAGTTCACATTTTTAACTTACGATTATTTAATTATTTTATAGTACCTGAATGACGTAAAATCGTGTCATTTTCGGAAAAGTTGCGTTTTTTCAGAAAACGCACCTACATATATAGATAAGCATAAGAAGCAAAAACTTACCTAAATTCAAAATTTGATCCAAATGGATTGAGCCGTCTCCGACTTACACGATATTTTATATAAATACAAGAATTGCTCATAGAGATTATCCCCTACAACGTCACAAACTTACAAACTTACAATTCACAAACTTTATTACCTTTTTATAATATTAGTATAGATAGATATACTCTGTGGGTTGGATAATTTACATAAAAACATTGGAGAAACTATTTATAAGATTGGTATCCTATTTACTATAAAAAGAAAAATGAATATTGATATTTTGCCGTAGATCTCTTATAAAATTTACACAAAACATATGAATAGCATACCTTTAGTTTTAAAGTCGGTAAAATATACTGAAAGATACTGAGTCGTGAAAATCTAGGTAAAGTAAGGGCGAATCACTAGTGTACAATGATAATGCTTTAAATGCATTCAACTTTGGGTGGTCTTTATAATATGAAATAATTAAAGTATGGGTAGACAAATTGACTGAATAGACTGGTTATCGTTGTAACTCAATCTTCACCCGCATAGCTCGAGGAATTTTATTAAATCTCTTAATTTTTCTTTCAATGGCACAATGGTTAATAGAACCAGTTTTATACTATCGTGGGTTTGATGTCTGTCGTAGTTGTATTTGGTTTTTCTATAATTTATATTTTACCGTTTGATTATGATTTAATAGGCTAAAAGCATGAACGAATTAAAATTCGTTCATGGCTAAAAGGTATCGTATTTTTCCACCCACAAATATTTTTTTTAAAAGATTCCATAATGTCATATAACTTAACACATTTTTTTTTATTTTTGACTAAATTTCAAAAAAGGACTGAATCCAGGTGTATTCTTTTGTAAATTATGAGATTTCTTTAAATTTATAATCTGACTTTATGATTATATACAATTATATACAGGGTGGAACAAATGGATGGGACATGGAAGAAAAGTACCTTAAACATTTCTTTATTTAAAAAAATAGTAATAGGTGCATTTAATTTTTTTACAAAAACTTACCTGAACCGGGAATCGAACCAATTGAAAATGCAAAAAGAAACACAGTCACTATTTTATCGAATTAATGGATAGAGTTTATGGTAAGGGTAAAATGTGCCAAACGAAAATTGTATGTTAAAATTAATGAAAATATTTAACCAGCGTGGTGGACTATGGCACTTTTCGCTTTGAACATGTTGATAAATGAAAGAATATTACATATTCAATATTTTATTGTTATCACAAAATACACAAGTATCATACATTATATTTACAAACATATAGATTAAAAATTATTGGTTATAATATATTATTATATAACCCTGATATAAAAAGTATTCAATAAAAAAAATATTTCTTAACAATATAATTCCTACAATTCTGTCTGTCTATTAATTTTTCTCCAAATGTTCAAGCGTCATCCAAATATAAATCTCTATTCCGCTACAAATATTATTATACATTTAAATATCTTAATACTCTGTGAAGTTCAATATATAATATGGGTAGTGGGTATATGTTACATAAAAAAAACCTTACAGTAGCAAAACTTCATTTCCGCGTCAAAAACTTTGCGTAAAAAAGCTCACCAAAAAGCTTATTATTCAATAGACATTAAAAATATCTCATAAGTTAGGCTTTTTTGTCGTTCAAGATTTTTTTATTTATATACGGGTGCATCTATAAAATTATAACACTTAACTTTAATCTCATAATTCTTATATTCTAAGGATTGCTTTATAATTTTCCAAAAGTTATGTATTATGTATATGATTAAAGACACATGCTATGTTTAAAAAAATATATTTATAATATATTATGTTAAAAATAATAGTCTATAATATAAATATTGTATTGTTAAGTATATATTATTTTAAACGTATTCTGAAAACTTCATCTTCGTAGTCCAATAAACGTCGTAATAGCACTTGAGAGTAGAATGGTAACAAAGCTTGTGAGGCCAAAATTAGTGCTCGCTGCGTTGTAAAAGCCCCCGTATACTTGAAGACCAGCCGTTTCAATACTGAAATGAAAATACATTGTAAATTATATTTTAAAGTGAAACTTTAGAATCGTTGTGATTTGAAACTCGGTGAAACGAAAATGCGACACTAAAAAGAGACAAACACATAAGTATATAGGATTGAGCCGGCGAGAGAATGAGATAGAATATATTTGACAATGTTGCCGTGGTAACCGTTGTTATTCTCTGACAAATATAATATTATATTCTTTCCGTATATGATATTCTATAAATATATGATTGTAATAGGTTTTAATTTAATTTAGATATTTGCCAAAGAAGTTTTACTTCAACCGCGCATAAAGGTTACACGCACCCATTTTTTTTTATTTCACTTATCTACACATGACCGTATACTTTCAGCGAAATAAAATCGAAGCGGTACCGCTTTATGAAATACGAGACCTCGCTACGCTCAGGAGTGCTATGTCTACGTGATTTTCAAATTACTCTTACTATATTCTATATTAAATTTCATCGAAATCTATACAGCCGTTTTAGCGTAAAAGAGGAACAAACAAACACAGACCATAAGAATTATATTATTATTATGGAAGTGGCTTCATAAACTATTCTTTTGGAACGTTGGAAATATTTTGGTGTACAAGTGTGTACAAACACTGGTATACCCTTACTTTCATAGTCTCATTATATGGCAACACGACACGAACCGTAAGGGATCAGCTATACGTGCATTTCGAAGCACAGGGGTGTAATAAAACTAATTTTCTAACTCTATACAAATATTATTATATAAATTTTCTCCAGGACATAAGTATCTTATTATCTGCAACCATATACTAACTTATTATCATTTAAGCTGTTTGAATTAAATTAAATATTACATTACCGTTGAGTAGTATCTAATTGGTAATCCATAATAAATGAGGGTAGGGAGTTCAACAACCCGTTTAGGTAAAAAATTATATTTATCACAGATTTGTTTCTACCAGATTACAATTTTTTTTTGTTCAGTTTAAAAAGGAACTTCACTAGTAACTACCACTTCTTGTATATAAAATTCACATCTTCACACTTTCTTTTATTTTTTACATGAAATATTGATATTTACCTGAATTTGCAATAATCGCCATCATAGCTCCATCCTAAGTACTCCCCTGTCCTAAGATTCTCACTGCGAAGCCACTCTTCCAAGGGTCTAAAGTAGTCACGTAAGGCTTCCCCATTCAACCTGGTCTCCCCAATCGTGTCCTGGAGAAGTTGAGCCCAGGGCAGGGAAGAACCACGCTCCATAATACGTCTGCAAAGTATGAAATAAGTATGATGATGAATAAAATTTTTTTTAAGATGCGAGTACATGTACTTTATGTAGTGTAAAGGAGATCATATATTATAGTTTAAACAATAAAGGCTTTCGTTGTATTTATCGTATTTTATAAAAAAATAGATCTATGTAATATATTTAGAAAATAAGATGATAAATTTAAAAATACAGTGGTAGCCCAGTGGTAATACGCTCGCTTGGGAAACCGAGTGAAGTGGGTTCAAATCCTGGGTCACACATCTATGATATTTTCATGTGCTGTGCATGTGCATTTTCTTGAGGAAAACAGATGTCTGAGGGAACCTAGCAAGTTTTCTAAAGACATCTGAAGTCCACCAACCCGCACTTGGTCAACGTGGTGGACCATGGCCTGATTCCCCTCGTATTGAAGGTATGCCTGTACTCAGGAAGGGGACGCAAAAGGGCTGAATACAAATTTAAAAAGATTTATGTTTATTGTACATATCTCCTAAATTAAATATGTATATGATTAATAAGATGTCGGAGATGGATGAGGAGCCCGGTAGATAAACCAGTGATCCTTCATCCTTGACTCTGACAGGAAAATTGTTTCTGCAGGATTTTTTTGCGATGTATAAAAAGCTTTGTTCTATTTTATTGATTACTGGACATTTTTAACTATCATTGAACCTACATAGAAATCCTCTCGCGAATGTTAGTTTTTTTTAATAAGGGAATACCACAGCCTTTTTTACTGTTTTTTTTTTTGAGTCTTAGTTTTATTTTGTTGTGTTTTTTATTTTAAGCATTTTAACAGTTTAATAGTTTGGGTAGTTCAAGAAGTTGTCATAGTATTTTACAAATAGATACGAAAAACGAGTGAATAAAAAGAAAATGGCATTAAACTAAAACCCTTGGTTAGAAAAAAAATTTAAAAGCTATAATGTAAGTGAAAAACTATTTAAAATAATTTTCATATAATAATCATACATGATTACGTGGAAAGAGTATCATTAAAACTAATAACAAATCATTAATCATAAAAAGAAATCGCAATATATTAAAGCGTGTATCCTTTACTGGTGCGTAAATATGAACATAATTGCTTTCTGAAGTTTGCCTTCAATTTTATAACTATAATAACGGTTTATAAACTGTTATATGTATATATATATACATATAACATATATATAACATATATATATATATATATATATATATATATATATATAAAGCGTTGCATATTTTTTTGTTTAATATGAAATAATAAAACTTTGAACGTTTCAGTGCCGGATTTTTTTGTGTTTTTATTTCTTCCTCGTCCGAATATAACATATTTTTATTGTAATTTTGTTGGCTAATATATGGATAATTAAATCGAAGCTACGCTATTTATCTTCAAGAATAACTCCGCATATTGAAAGAAATTACTAAACGACGACACGTTTGGCTCAGTTTGTAGTGACCCTACTTGCTGTGGCAGCGGTCCCGGGTTCGAGTCCCGCTGGGGGCATTCATTTGTGTGATTAATGCGAATGTTTGTACTCCAGTCATGGATGTTTATATTTATAATATGTATGTATTTAAAGTTATATATGTGTAGTGTATCAACTATCTGGTATCCATAACACAAGCCTCGTAGCTTACCATGGAACTAGATGGTGCTGTGTGTTATGTCCCAACATATTTATTTATTTATTTCAGAGATCGGAGAGTCTTTTCGTGACCATTTTTGCTGTAAAGCGTTTGAGACTGCGACCAAATCCAAAAAGATAGTTTCATATAAATTATCAAATGTTCGCGTAAATCAAAGAAAGTATATCCTCATATTATCTGGCAAATATAATCTGTTAAAGAAATAAATTAAAAATTCTATTACTAAATTTCATTACGGTGATGGAAAATATCACCATTAATATTTAATAAATAAATATGTTGAGAGTCTGAGACATTAAAACACATCATCATCTAGTTCCATGGTAAGTTGCAAGGCTTGTGCTATGGTTAAATACAAACGCCCATGACTGGAGTACAAACATTAGTGCTTATGACACAAATGAATGCCCCCAGCGGGACTCGAACCTGCGATCGCTGGCACAGCAAGTAGGGTCACTACAAACTGAGCCAAACGTGTCGTCAACTTATTTGAGTAATTATTTAAAAATGTAAACTACGAACTCGATAAAAAGTAAATCCGTATACAATAGTAGAGTATAGTAATTAATGTTATAGCAGTATTCTGGTTGATTTAACTGATTAATGTGCAATTTCGAATGATGTTGGTATCCAGGGCGGTGTTATTAAACCTTTGAACGAAACATAGAATAGGAGTTGACAACCTTTTTATTTACATTATGTTTTTTTTTTTCAAATTCAATTCAAATTCTAAATATTTTATTCAGCATTAAATTATTACAATTTTTTACTAAACGTCATGAGTCTATTACCAGTTCGGAAATAAAAAGCCTCAGATCTGAAAAGAACTAGCGAAATAACTTTTTTCATTATTAATTTTTTATTTTCAATATTATACTTTTCATTACTATACATCACTACTAATTATTTGTTTTCAGCCCTTTTTAACGTTCCACTGTTGGGCATAAACTTCTCTTGATCCCCCATCAGGTCATAGTCCACCACGCTGGCCAAGTGCGGGTTCGCGGACTTCACACGTCTTTCGAAACTTGTTGGGTTCTCTCAGATATACAGGTTTTCTCACGATGTGTTCCTTCACCGTAAGACAAGTGGTAATCATTTCCAATGATTCGCACATGAAAATATCAGAGGTGCGAGACCCGGAAATTGAATTTGCTTCACTCGGTTTTCCAAATGAGCGCGTTACCACTGGCTACCAATGCCTATAAATATCATTATTTTATTATATATATCAGTAATTTTAATATTATTATTTGCTGAAGCAATGATATTGATATATAGCAACGTTACAAGAACAACATAATAGGGCTTAATATCTAAACTACGAGTATGAATACTACAGATAATCGACAAACCAACAATCCTATAACAACCAACAACATATTTAGAATATTCAGCACATTGTGGATATTATTATTTAATTCATTTATTTAGTCTCTTACTAAACGAAGCATAGCTTAAACTGATCTAAAACATTTTGCACGAATAACTAAAGTAAGTTTTTTTTTAATTCAACCTCTAAAGAAGTTAAATATGAAATGAAAGTTACAACGAAATATTTGATGTTAATTAATTAAACATTTATTTTAATTACCGATGGAAAATTATATATTATTTAAGCATATTACTTATTTAAAAAAAATACATTCTTAGTTTAAGATGAAAATCTTAATATGTACCATAGGTTCATGATACCTGGCAAAAAAACCCTGACCCGTGCTTATGTAATTTAATACGCGGAGGCATGCTTTTGTCTGTATTTTATTAATGTTATACTTTATAGTGTAGTAAGCTTTGAACTGTGGTTATCTTTGTATGGAATTCGTTAAAGTCGTTATAATGAACTGACAACTCTCACGTTACGTATTAACGTTTAGTATATATTTCTCAGATAAAGATGAGATATTTCCCCGCAGTAAAAAGTATCCTATATGTTCGGATAACCAGCTCAGCCTCTGTGTCGATAGTAATAACTATTTCAATAAGATTTTGCAAAAAAAAAATTAACCTTGTACACCGTGTTCCTTTATAAGACATAGGCTAGGTTATACATATATGTATTAATCTTAAGTTTCATCAAAATCAGTTTAGTCATTTTTGCTTGAAGGAGTACTAAACATCCATCCGTCTATCCATCCTCAAAAACTTTCGCGTTAATAATATCAGTAGATGTGAACAGAAAAGGAATACGTAAAAATTTGTATACACATGGTTTTATCATTTATTTTGTAAAACTAAAAAATAATTCAAGAAACCCATCTGTAACATGTTCAAAGCGACTGGACGGATCCCGATGCCCATTTTAATGGCTTCATTAAAATCTAATAAAAACTGAGTTTCGTTTTATTTATAAAATTATACACAAACTTATATGCATATATTATTGTACATTAATGTTCTTATATGAACTGTACTATTTTCTTTACAAAGACTCTGTAGACGTCAGAATTTTATAAAACATACTTATATGTATGTAACATATTATAATAAATAAATAATATTATACTTGTGATCATTTACTTTTTACAAAAATCCTATAGAGCTTTAATTCAGCTCCAATTTCCCTAATTTTACGAGGAACGCTTTCCATTTTTATGTATATTCAAACCTTATGTAGACAATTACAAATATTTAAAAAAAATCGCCAAATCGATCCAGCCGTTCTCAAGTGATGCACTTACTAAAGAACAACATTTCATTTTTATTTATATGGAAGATACTAATAGCAGTACCCGCAGCTTCGCTTACGATTCAACTTCCGATCGCTACCAAACTATACAGCATCAGCTGCCTTTATTACGTGAAAATTTCGTTAAAATCGCTACAGCCGTTTTGGAGTCCATAGGGAACATACATACACACATCGATTTTTAAAGACATAGATGTATGTAATTAAATATACATGTACCTATATATATATGTACATAATCAAAGCCATTCGCAATAACTAGTTATAAATATGTTGGACACTTATGTAGTTTACACAAACTTTTAGATTTTCTTAAAAGTAATAAATACATTGGCTAATTTATATGTTTAACAAATAAAATTGTTCTAGAATCCTGTAGGCAAAGTGAACTGAATGTAGGGCACTACTAAGCTTTATTACATAACGTAACTGCTATAGTTAATTTCTATATACTATATAGAAGCCGGTGTCGATTAAACGAGAAAGTAGACCGATCAAGGAAGAAGTAGTGTCGGCAACCGACAGACACAATTTGCATAATGCGTATGGATAGTATTGTCTTACAGTAGTTATTTATGTAACAATCATGAAATTATTGCGTATACCTGGTACCTTATTTAATATTTTCAGACGTTTCTACGTAGGGTAGGGAAAGAAAGAGAGAAATGATGAGAGAAAGAGGCAGAAAATAAGTTTTTTTAAAGATTTTTTGAAGTTATACTTCTTTCGTAACGTTTGAAAAAAATGAAACTAAAATTTTTACGCTGCGCGCCCACACCGACAGCCAAAAAGCGACATGATGAAGTTAGCTGCATTCCTTTTACAACCAGAGAGTTGTAACATACGGGATGAAATTTTGAGCTATTAATTGAAATATCTTCTAAATATTGAAAGTTCGAAAGCAATTGTGAAAGAATGTCCTTAATTAATATTATAAATAATGCTAGTGACTGTGAGACCTAGTTATAATTTTAAATTATAGACCAATCCATACCTACGGGAATACTTGATGTATATGATTAATAGTATTATTGACTGATTTTAAATAAAATCTGTATGTACTTTTTTATATTATTTATATCATTCGTAGGAGTATTTTTGACTGAGTTCAAAAAATAAGACTTATAACAAAAAATCAAGACCTTAGGATAAAATTATTACTTTAAAAGGATTTTGGAGTTGTCTTTTTATTCTAGTACAAAAATAATTATTCTTATGTAACAGAATTAAATACATATGTACATAAGTAATACGTATACAATATATTACATAAGTGAGGAATTACATATTATATTATATCGGAATTCCTTTCTAGACTATAACAAGTTAATATGTAATTTTGTAATATACTGAAAAACGTTTGCATTAAGTAACATAATTAATTGGCCCATCGATCCGTAATAAAAATTCGTTATTAATGTCTGTATGTAATTTTTTTAATAAATCAATTACAATCAAGTAACTGGATGGATTACAACATATCAGTTACTAAGTAAAGGCACCGCATTTAAGTGTTAATTAAATAAGCAAATATATTGCAGAGGCAGTGGTAGCCCAATGGTAAGCATCTGGCTTGGAAGACCGAGTGAGCGGGTTCAAATCTTGGCCTCTCATTTCCAATATGATTACCATTTGTCTTACGGTGAAGATAAACATCGTGAGGAAACTTCAGTCTGAGAGAACCTAGCAAGCTTGCGAAACACATGTGAAGTCCGCCCGCACTTGGCCGGCGTGGTAGGCTATGGCCTGATCCCCCTGGTATTGAGGGCAGGCCCGGGCGCAGCAGTTGGAAGTTAAAAAAAGCAAACATAAAGACTTTTTATTTCATTTACTGAGAATATTCATGTAGATTTACATATTTTTGTAGGTGTGTGTCCAATAAAATATATGCCCCGTAAGAACTCGAACCAGCGAAAAATATTTAGCCAATACGTAAGTGATGAAATCTGTAATTTGGGGTCCATACAATTTATTAAGCTTAAAAACAAACATAATACATTATTTTTAAATGTTATTTTTACTATACTTATAATATATTAGACAATTATGTAATACTAGCGGAACCCGCGGCTTTGTTCGTGTTAAAGCTATAAAAAATATCTAAAAAGGTAGTTTCATACAAACTTTCATCCCCTATTTTACCCCTTATATAATGAATTTAGAAAAATACTAAAACACGTATTTATTTAATTTTATTGAAGAGCATTATTACCAAATTTCAAGTAATTCTGATCATAAATATTTTTGGATTGTGTTATAACGCTATTTCCCGTGGGAATTAGATAACCTCCCGCAGTAAAAAGTAGCCTATGTTACTCTCCAGCCCCTCCTATACTAACTATATCCACACAAAAAATCACGCCAATCCGTTTCTCCGATTCGACATAAAAGTAAGACAAACAAACAAACACACTTTCACATTTATAATATTAGTATTTATTAGACAGATAATAACATATATATGTATAGTCTATAATTATTTGGCTTACAATTAAAATAATGTGTATTATGGAGAATACTCCGGTCTATAAATTAACTTGATAATTGCTACGAGTACGTTGCTGTGCGTCAAAGGCAAAAGAAGGACAGCCCTACAAACACATTTTCACAATCATGCTTCTAAGTACTATTGGACTAATTATAGTATCTAATGTTCGCCCAGTGGTTGAAATTGGTTTTTTTTTTAATAAATATGTTGGGACATTAACACACAGCACCATCTAGTTCCATGGTAAGCTAGGAGGCTTGTGTTATGGATACCAGGTAGTTGATACATTTCACATATATAACTTTAAATACATTTTTAAACGTTAAAACGTACCGGACGAACCCGAGCAGAGTGAGGGTGAGTCGCTAGTATTCCTGTAAATTGCTTACATAATTGTTACTACACTAACAAATGAATAACATATCTCAATCGAACGTTATGCAAGCTTCCAGATCAGATAAACGAAATGGTACTAGAATGTAGAATTTTCAATACAAATACAAAACAGACAGTAGGATTAATGATAAAATTATAAAAAAACAAATATTTTCTTAGATTTACGCGAATATTTGACATCTATCAGTTAATTAAAATTGAAGTGTCTGTTTGTAATATCAAAATTACAACTTTTTACTAAATATATATGAAATTATATACGGTACTGAGAAGAAAAACACAATTTGTAATATTTATGTCTGTCTGTTTGTTCCGGCTAATCTCCGAAGCGGCTGGACAGATTTTGACAGGACATTACTGGTAGATAGCAGATGTTATTAGGAGTAACTTCAGCTACTTTTATTTCAAAAAAAGAACTAGGGTTCCACTCAAAAAAAATAAAACGTACCTAGGGACGCACCCAGCTTAGCGAGGGTAAGTCGCTAGTTTAAAAAAAACTATATTTTTGGATTTTTTCGCGGATTTATTTAAATTTTGGTTCCCGACGTTTCGAATGCTTCACAGCAATCATGGTCTCGGGAGAGACATGATTGCTGTAAAGCATTCGAAACGTTGAGAAAAGCAAACAAACTATCAAAAACAACAAAAATCAAAAAAAAATACTCGAAAAGATAGTTTTATTTAAAATAGACAGAAACAAGTTTCATATAAAACGTTTATGTATGGATAAACAAAATATTTAGTTAGACGACTCGTGCAATGCGGCCGTTAATTAATCTGACCTAATTTTTCGCTGGATCGCTTTAAATGGACTTCCTGTATACTTTCTTCATACATTCCCCTCGAGTCATTTTTTGTTAGTTTTTACTTACTCCGTAGAAAATAGAAACAGTATTTTATATCTAGTATCTGAATTTTTAGATGATTTAAAACTAAACTAGCATTGCCCGCGGCTCCGCCCGCGTTCAGGTGACCAAAAACCAAATTCTTAGGTTTTACATTACTCTTAAAATGCAGTTTTTGTATTTTTTCTCAGAAATGAGATATTTTCCCGCGGTAAAAAGTATCCTATATGTTGACCCGGACAACCAGCTATCACCACACCAAATTTCATCAAAATCTATTCAGTGGTTTTTTCGTGATGCTGTAACAGACAGACAGACAGACAAAAATTCTAAAAACTATAGATTCGGACTCTGTATCGATAATAATGTTTATTTCAATTAGATTTTCCAAAAAATATTTAATGTATAGATTCGACTTAGTTACAATTTTATTATATGTATAGATTTTATAGTAGCTTTGCTTAGTTTGTTTTTTTTGCTTAGAAGCAGGTACCATTTTTTTTTACTTCTATACTATGTTGATTTTTTATTATGGTTTAAGTCTTGTTCTTAATAATGAGCCCATCTAACCCAGCGATAGAGTAGGTTTCTATAAATTAAATCATTTTTATAACCAGTTCGGTAGTTCCAGAGATTATTTCTAACAAATTAACATAAAATTTACGAGTCGAAGCCAAAATGAGTATGGTCTAAAACATTTCCATGCGGGAATAGAACCTGCGATCACCTGCACATTAGATAGTCGGTGAGATTCGATTACTACTTCACAATACTCATAATAATATCTCTTAAGACTCTTAAATTATAACAAGCTGGAAAACGTTAGTTATCGCAATCGGGAAGCATATCGCAACTATTTCTACTTTTACATTAATTTGTGTATCTACACTACTATTATAAAGAGGAAATATTTATATTTTTGTATGTTTGTAACGAATAAATTCAAAAACTACTGGACCTTACGATTTAGATGAAATTTGGTAAGAAGATAGATTGAGATCCTGGCCAGGACATAGGATATTTTTTTATTTCGGAAATCATCCCTTAAGGGGGTGAAAATGAGTATGAAGTTTGTATGGGGAATCAACCTAGGCACAAACCCGAGCAAGCGAGCGAGTGAGGATGAGTAGATAGTTTTAAATAAGATACTATATATTAATATCTAACTCGGTGTCCAAATAATAGCTATATTATATTCATCATCATCATTATCTTAAGTTAACTTGTTTTTTCTTCGATTTCGTAAAATATCTGATTTGGTATCTATTGTTAATGAAACTATGCGTTTCGTTTTTTTTACTTTAACTTGGAAGTCGGTTTTTTATGGTATCGATTTTCTTATTTTTATCTTCTTTTTTTATTGTTTAGTTCATACCTAAATCATTTTTTAATAAAGAGTAATAGTAACGCGGTCGCGTGAGAAACCGAGTGAAGCGGGTTCAAATCAAGGGTCTCGCACCTCGGATATTTTAATGTATTCAGCCCTTTTTAACGTCCCACTGCTGGGCACGGACCTCCCTTCAATACGAGGGGGATCAGGCCATAGTCCACCACGCTGGTCAAGTGCGGGTTGGCGGACTTACCATGTCTTTCGAAAACTTGCTAAGTTCTCTAAGAAAATATCAGAGGTGCGAGACCCGGGATTTTAACTCGCTTCACTCGGTTTCCCAAGCGAGCGCGTTACCACTGGGCTACCACTGCCTTATTTTTTTTTATTTGGATATTTCAATGTGCGAATCATTTTCCAATACTGTGTCATTTCCAATACCACTTGTCTTATGGTGAAGAAAAACATCGTGAAGAAACCTGCATGTCTGAGAGAACCTAGCAAATTTTCGAAAGACATGTGCAGCACAACACTACACATTATGCACAAACAGCAAATCTCGCTACTATTGTTGACTTTGACATTTATTTTGGCGGGCTCTGCTGAAATACATAGTTCTTTAGTTGTAGTTTGACAGAAAAAAAAAATTATATAAAAACTTCTTTATAACACCATTAGTTCGATAAATCTGTTACTTGAAAATAATATATAGTAATGCACTGGTAATATAGTTAACAATAAATAACCCGCATGATGCCCTTAAGCAAAGTGGTCGCTTCCCGTCAGACGGACAATTGCTTGCAACGTTTTATTTTCTCCTTTTTATTCACACACTCTTCGCTTGCAAAGAAATTGACTTTTATCATCTAATCTCATGTATTAGCGATTCATTCAGTTCATTCATTCGTCTTTAGGCACGTTGCCCGCCGTGGCTAAAGAAGAAAGTTTAGAAATATAATAAATAGGTAAAACGCCTTATAGGGGATAAAATAATAATTATATATATATATATATATATATATATATATATATATATATCTCAATAAATAATATGATGTTTTGTGTTTAATATTCTAGTAAAATCCAAGTATGAAGTAATAGTTGTTGCACTTGTTTATATTTTTATTATTTTAAATTAATATAAATAAATTACTTATTGATGTAAAAAACAAAGTGGAAAAGCCAGTAATTTTTTTGGGTTGCGTTCTGTCTGGATAAATAACAATCAATAATATACTAGCGACTCACCCTCGCTCCACTCGGGTTCGTCCGTAGCTTGATTACCTATACAACGTTTACGTTTTAAAGTTTAGTATAGATTTCTCAGAGATGAGATATTTTTCCGCATTAAAATGTATCCTATATCCTAAGCTAAGACCGGATACCCTAAGATATCATCATACCAAATTTCATAAAAATCTGTTCAGTGGTTTTCTTGTGATGCGTTTCTAGATAGACAGACAGTCAGACAGAAATTCTAAAAACTAGAAATTTGGCCTCTGTATCGATAATAATGACTATTTCAGTAAGATTTTCCAAAAAATATTTAATGTACAGATTGGACTCAGAATTTTATTATAAGCATAGATTATTATTGTATATTGATAGCGTTATTGATAATTTATAAGCAGTTATTTTATTTTACAGTTTTCACAACGTATGGTACCTACTTGTATATTACAGAAGAGATAAGGGTGAAATACAGCCTTCGAAACAGAAGGGATAATGATATAAAATTGAACTCTGAAGTAAATAGATATATATGTATTATTATTTGTGGAAGTAATCGAACCCACTATCTATCTCGTTTTATTCAGTGTACTCATAAAATTGAATTCTCTATCTTTATTATATAGGTAATAATCGTTTCAAAGAAATCTAAATATTAGTTTTGCATATCAATTTATAATTTTTACGCCAATTTCATCGTTTACGTGTACATTTACGTAATTCGATCAATTATATCTACTACAAGGCCAGAAGTATACACGGTTATAAAATATCGATCATAGCCATTCACATGCCTGCTGACTAGGAAATCCTGTAGCATGGGAATTAAAAGCTTTTTTCAAGGTTAAAGAGGAAAACTGGCCAATTTCCTTAAGTTATATTTCATAGAGTTGGTATAGGTATATTTTAGTAAATTACTTTTGTAAGGTTGGGTTAAGAACCCAGGACCTTCGAATCTGCAGACGTACCTGCTAACCACTGGACCACCGAGGCAGTTATCTATACATAAATAGGCAAAGACAAAATAGTTCATATATATATATATATATATATATATATATATATATATATATATATATATATATATATATATAATATGCAAACCTTTTAAATAAAACTATCTTTTCGGATTTTTTCGCGGGTTTATTTGGATTTTTGGTTCCTGACGTTTCGAAAAGATAAAAATAGTTTGTTTAAAATGTCAAATATTCGCTAAAATTTAAGAAAGTTTAATATGCAAGCCAACAAAAGTAGCACTCCATAACTGTCACTATCTAGATACAGGGTTATTTAAACCAGTTGACATCTGTACAGATATTCTTACACAAATTAGATAATAATTTCAAAACGAACGCCATAATTTCCTGGTTCTCGTTAAGTAATATTAATATTATAGCTTTTGATTTACTTATAGAATAGTTAAGGAATTTGTTTCGAATTTGCGTTAAGAAACTTTAGCGCAATGCTTGGATCAGTTATAGTCTAAGATCCCGATCTATGTGGTGGACCTCTCACTCTTTTTCCAGGCGAAATATATATTTTAAACCATAAAACGTATTAACAAACATGAACCAGGGGAGTTATCACCAAAAATATGCTCCAGGCTATTTTTTATTAAAAAACCTCTAGTCTGGAAAATTTTGGTATAAAAATCATATATTATTTTTATAATAAAATATGATGCGATACGAGCAAATAACTACTTCAATTTACTTATTTATAGGTATTCAGTCAGTATTTGTCAGGTAATGTAGATTAAAAACAAACTCCCAACCGTACGGTGGTATTTTCTAAAAGTCTTTTACTTTCAATTGATACTAAGTTGTCACATAAAAAAAGTTCTTGTACTTTAAAAAAAATCTATAAATTTTTTTTAATTAAAATTGGCCTGAAGAAATTTTTTTTGTGACATCCCCCTGGATCGTGTTTGTTTATATGTTTTATGGTTTAAAAAATATATTTCGCCTGGAAAAAGAACGAGAGATCCACCATATAGATCGGGATCTCCTACTATTAGACAAGTGTAATGTGGATTGGTCAATTCAGAATGATACATTAACATAGATTACTGTTGTTAGAAGAAGTTGATCGTTTGTAATTAATGAAACGTAACGCTAAAGGAAAATGGACCTTTGCATTATACTATAAAGCACAAAATTGTATACAAGCATTTATTTTTTACTACGAGCTTTCATTTAACTTATTCGTTTGTATGTAAATGAATGATAATGTGAGAAAGTGTTTCAAAATATCTATTTTAACACTTAGTATTTGTAAGATTAAATTGATCTCGTTCAAAAAAAACTATAACTTCATATCTAACTTAAAAAAGCTTTTTAAAAGACTTCCTGTCGTGTTAACAAACAAAAAAATGTACTCAAAAGTTCTTATATGACAAAGCTTTAATGAATAACTATATAAAATAATACATACGTTAGTATTCTGCCAGCTTCCGGATTCCGGTAGATGTCGCACTTATGTAAAGGACGAGAGGGATCTCCCGGGATAAATTGGCCTGTTCTCTCGCACAAAGCACGGTGTATTTGGAACTGCAGTATGGTGCTAACGAAGTATCTGTAAATAAAATCTCATATTAATTTATGTTTATTACAACTTATATACTTAATAGAAGAATACGATATATATAATAATAAGTATAAATATATATAATAATAAGAATACTTATATTATAGCTTTCTAAACTAAATTTAGTTGGTACGCTAAGTGATATACGCTAAAATCTATACATATAATAAAATTCTAATTAAGCCGAATCTGTACGTGAAATATTTTTTGGAAAATCTTATTGAAATAGATATTATTATCGATACAGATGCCGAATCTATAGTTCTTAGAATTTTTGTCTGTCTATCTGTCTGTCTGTCTGTTACCGCATCACGGAAAAACCACTGGAGGGATTTTGATGAAATTTGGTATGGTGATAGCCGGTTATCCGGCTCAACATATACGATACTTTTTATCGCGGGAAAATATCTAATGTCTGAGAAAAAATACAAAAACTGCAATGTAAGAGCATACTAATATGTAAAACCTAAGCTAATATGGTTTTTGGTCATCTGAACGCGGGCGACGCCGCGGGCAGTGTTAGTATTTTTTTACTATGACGTTAATTAAACAGTGACTTGTAATGTATTTTCTTTCAATTCTAATATTTATTTTGTATCTAAACTTTTCAAAACTGCAAACAAATTAAAGATCCTTAATATTTTGTTACTTAAAATTAATAATTTCTATTAATAATGAAATAAATATTTAATAATAATTACTATAAATACTAATTTTTGTATATTTTTTCTTTTATATTAATAACCACGGAAGAGAAAATTGTTTCTTATCTTCCGTAAGTTAAAGCTACGTGTACTTGTAGTAGAGTATTACAATGATGTTATTTTTTTTAATTTCACTAACACAAGCATCCTCGCAAGAATCGAACTCTGTTTTCATTAAAAAAGGTTATAACAATCGTATTATTATTTTGTTAATATTATAAATGCGAAAGTTTGGATGAATGTTTGTTACTCAGTTACGCCAGAACAGCTAAACGAATCTGGATCAAAGGCACAGAGATAGATTATAGTAGATAGGTAGGATGAACCCGAGCGAAGTGATGGCGAGTCGCTAGTTATACATAATTCTAAAGTGTCATCCAGAATTTCCAACAACATGAGGATGCAAACAACATTTACAAGTTACACCTTAATAACCCATATATCTATTGATTTAGCAATTTAGCAAATGATATAACGGCAATGCCTGTCCAATAATGCGCTGTGTGAATTTGCAATGGATACGCGATAGGTAATATGACTAGGGTAGGTATAATTTTTAAGCAGCAAGGACCTTTAATAATTATTAGCACAGTGTAATTTCAATATAAAAGTTCGCTTTGAATGAATGAATAACTTTATGGTACACCCAAAAAGAGAAAAGAAAATACACATAAAAACTTTTTAACAAAAAAATAAAAACCGACTTCAAACAAAAGCACTAAAAAGTAAAAAATAACTGATTGGTAGTTTTCATTTACTATACATACCTAATCAAATATTTTCGAAGTCGGTGTGCTTTGCTTTGTATGGGCTGGCACCGATTTCGAAAATATTTGATTAGGTATGTATTTAATAGGTAGGCTTTAATTACTTAGCCAAAGCACACCGACTTCGAAAATATTTGATTAGGTATGTATAGTAAATGAAAACTACCAATCAGTTATTTTTTACTTTTTAGTGCTTTTGTTTGAAGTCGGTTTTTATTTTTTTGTTAAAAAGTTTTTATTTTTCCCTTTTTAGTGTAGACAGTAGTAGCAAAGTAAGGATTCTAATGTGTTAGGCTTGTCAAATCAAACAAAATAAGCCCAAACTCAAAGTATCTACTATTAGCCGTTGAAGAATTCCACCTATTCACCTTCTGGCCTTGCCATCAGATCAGGTCAACAACACCGAATCACTGTACTATCAACGGAAATAGAAATACTTGCAAAGTTTCAAGTCAATATGACAATTAGAAGTAGGTTAAATTCATCATTAGTTGTTTTTCCACCCTTAGGGGTGGTATTTTTTTTTTTGAAATTTAAATGGGACCAATCTGGAAGTATATCCTTTCAAACAAAACAAAAATTGTCCAAATCGGTTCATAAATGACGGAGTTCTGAGGTAACAAACATAAAAAAAAAAAAACATACAGTCGAATTGAGAACCTCCTCCTTTTTGAAGTCGGTTGAAAATATAGAAGAAGGTATAAGAGGCAGCCTTATCGCTAATAGAGCGATTTCTTCCAGACAATCTTTAGGTGTAGGAAATAGTACTAAGATAGAAGGGGCGCGAATAACAAATAAAGAGACAGTAGAAAGAGTATATATTTATACATATACGTATCACACAAATATATAATATATACAAAATAAATACAAGTAAAATATAATTAACCAATACCTAAATACTATAACTACATACATAAATACTATACATATATTATACAAATATAAATATAAAATATAAAAAGGCAAATTTAGCAAGAATTATACCTACTAAAGTTAAGATATATATAGATTCTTTCTAGACCTCGTACAAAAGACGTATAAATCATATATCTCCGTCTTCTATGTAAACGAAAGATCGAGATCTTATTAACTTATTTGTATAAATGCCTTTTTGTCAGAATCCGTTATTTGCTAAAGTTTCCGGATATTAGTAGGTTAGGGGGTACAAAGAAACAGACAGACATACATAATCAGTAATAATTAAATATGTATTCTAATAGTAAATATGTAAGAATAGAACAATAAAATGAAGCAGGTTAAGCTCTAAAGTGGTGTTTTACTATAAATTCTTTATTGACATGAGTGGGAATCAAACCTGCATATATTGACGAAAGAATAAGGCATTTAAAATAATGAACGAATTAGCTTATGTCACTAAGACCATTAAGACTAGATACCAATTTAGATTCATTGGGACAATCCTGAAAAATTGGTTTTTGTGGATACCTTACTTTTGCTGTACAAACTAATCTGTGGGCGACATAAAACGTATTGATAGTTTAATAATATATAGTTTGAGTGTATTGTAAATTTTAGGGACCTATTTGCATATGCTTCTCTATTACTACTGGAATTAACATTTAGTTTGTTTCGTATTAGAAATCTTATTCAAAAAACTCTAACTCTATATTGAAATTTTGTATTTTGTTTTCCAAAGAAAATCGAGTAAATATCAAAATGTGATCAAAAAATATCAGAATATGATTCGTAAAAAAATATATGATTAAAAAGTCATTTCAATATTTCTTTACACTACTCTTGTATATGCAAGAGTTTGTTTCTTTGTTTGCTTGTAACTCCCTCACGTAAACGGATTTTGATGAAATTTAGAAACACAGATAGGCTATGAGCGTGAGTAACGCATAGGCTACTTCGGAGTGAGGATAAATCACTAGTCTATACATATAATAAAATTCTAACTGAGTCGAATCTGTACATTAAATATTCTTTGGAAAATCTTATTTAAATAAACATTATTAATAATAGAGGCCAAATCTATAGTTTTTAGAATTTTTGTCTGTCTGTCTATCATAAAAAAACCACTTAACAGAATTTAATAAAATTTGGTATGATTATAGCTGGGAATCCGGGTCAATACATAGAATACTTTTTACTGCGGGAAAATATCTCATCTCTGAGAAATCTATACCAAACTTTAACACCTACTTTACGGAAATAACATAACCTCATATCATTCACAAATGTAATAAAAATTACTATAATTGTTGACAATTGCGATAACATAAATTATACCAATTAAAGTTGACTGGCCTTGTCTACCTTTCATGGATACTTTGTACTTTTTAAGAGAATGCTTCTTTGTTTATTTTCATTTTTATAGTTTACTAGCATTGCCCGCGGCTCCGCCCGCGTTCAGATGACCAAAAACCAAATTCTTAGGTTTTACATATTAGAATACTCATACATTGCAGTTTTACTTTAATAATAATAATAAATAAATATGTTGGGACATTAACACACAGCACCATCTAGTTCAATGGTAAGCTACGAAACTTGTGTTATAAAAACCAGATAGTCGATACACTACACATACATAACTTTAAATACATACATATTATAAATATAAACACCCATGACTGGAGTACAAACATTCGTGCTCATCACACAAATGAATGCCCCCAGCGGGACTAGAACCCGCAACCGCTGGCACAGCAAGTAGGGTCACTACAAACTGAGTCAAACGTGTCGTCAGAATTAAACCTATGACGATATTACAAAAGCATAGAAATATAAGAAGACGTTTAATACTCCTCTAAGTTAGCAGCAAGTGGATTTTGATATGACAAAGTATTGCCATAAAAACTTTCAAAGATCTCGTTATTACAACCCTAAAGTCATAAAAGCTTATCAGTTAAGTCATAAAAAAAATTACTTAATAACGGTTAAATATAAAGAAAACAAGTTTACAAAACGGTTCCTATTATTATGATTGCTCTGTATATGATCGGAGATATCTCGCCAGCAATAAATGCCCATCTAAAGAAGTATATATAATTTATTGAAGCAAGATTTAATACTGTTTACAATCAAAGTTTTTATTTATTTATTTATGTAGCATAGAAAAATATATTAATATTTTTATATTATTTCTCGTTATGACTTGATATTTATTAACTAGATAGACTAGCTTTGCTCTTTGTGTTGTTGTCACGTTACTATACTATGTAAGGGTTAATTAATTAAAAAAAATATTAAAATAATATGTTATATCTCACGTATAAAAATCTCGTGTCACGTTTGTGGTCGCACTCCTCCGAAACGGCTCGATCGATTTTAATATTTTTTTTGTATATTTGGTAGTTATGAGAATAGGCCGTAAAGCATTTTTCACTCTCCTAACCCCACCCCCATTTTTTAATCGCGATTATAGTATTTTTGTATGAACAATATTATATACATACATACATAGCGACGAACTCGAGCGCAGAAAGGGTGAGTCGCTGTATAACATAAAGCCAAAGAGTTTTTTGTAGATTGAACGCGAGCGTAGCCGCGGATTCTGCTAGTTTTACTACATAAAGTTAAAAAAAGCAATACATAGGTCAATAACATAAAAACGACACATATTAAATCATCTTGAAATATAAAGTTAGTAGTCGTATCGGAAACGTATCGTCGAATATCAATAACACATTCACTTACACACGTCAGGATGGTTTCTTCATAAGAATTTGTTAATATGATAAATTAAACTAAATAGCTTTAAGGTTGAGGCCAGCGAAAATTGAGCAGTGGCCAGATTACGAAATGATGTGCGGCCTCAAGATACTACATATTTTAGTTACAAAATTGTCTCAAACCCATGCAATTAATATTACGTTTGAAAATTGTTTTTTACATGTTGAAATATATGTACTGGTACAGAAACTTTTGATTAAGTACCTGCTTGCTATATACAATATACTCGTACATATAATAATCTCAATTCCCAATACTTCAAATCGTAATTTACAGCATTTAAAGGACTTCTTTTAGAAAGTGACGAAAAGTTCAAGCTTAGTTAGGGTCGTAATATTGTAAGCGCACTTACGGTGAAGAAAAATATGAAAATGCGATAATTTATCAATACATAGTCCGTTTAATACATATTTATATCTCTATTTAAGTGCTTAAGATGCTGTAATATCTGTTAGAGATTAGATAATCGTTTGTCTCTTGAATCATCTATAAATGATGAATTTATTATATTTCATCTTATCAAATGTATAAAATACGTAATCAGGAACTCAAAAGTAGGTTTATTACTACCACTAGTAGGTAGGTCAGGTAGGTCTTGCTTAAAAACCATTTTGAATTATTTTCAGATGCGAATCATTTTCAACATGTTTATCACTTTAAAATAGTGCGGTGTGAAGAAAAGTATAAACTGATTACCCTCCTTGAGGGGTTCAACAGTGGTTTGGTAAAAAGCTGAATTTTTATTTAAAATTATTATTACTATTGAACATTATTTAAAATTTCAACTAAATATACATATATAAATAGAATTTACTTATCTATATAAAAAAATTGTTTCCAAAAATGTTTGTTTTTATTGATAATAAATAACTAATCAATAGCTACTAACAAAAAAAAATGGAAAATCGGTTGACAAACATAGAGAAAAAACTACTGTACTGCAACTACTGTTTTTTCTTTGCCTATTTATATGTAGATAAAATTAAAAAGGTAAGATTAATCTATAATAATCTAAACTAATATTACAAAGATTCAGAGTTTGTTTGTTTGAACACGCTAATCTCAGAAACAGCTAATCTGATTTGAAAATTTATTTTTGCGTTAGATAGCCTGTTTATTGAGGAAGGCTATAGGCTATAAATCATTATGCTACTACCAAAGGGAGCGGAGCAGTAATCATAAATGTCAACAAATCAGGCCGACTTCCATACATTATTGTAAAACTGATGTTTATATTGGAAGTTTGAACGCGGGCGAAACCTCGGGTACCGCTAGTAAATAAAGAATTTATTAGGTTAGAACTTTAGGTTACATAAACTACGTAATGTTTGTTTCATAGTGTCACTAGGTCACTCACACTCATCGTAAATATTTGAAGCAACTCGAGCGCAATTTAAAGCTTAAACGATCCGTAAAGTGCGTGATTCTAAGTCGTTTGCAATAAATTACGCTGAATACCTATAAATTTGCATAACTATGTTATTTTGATTTATTTGGTAATATTTTTGGTAAAATTAATAATATTTCTTTTACTAAATATTACACTTTGATTTTTGTCTTATTTTTTTATTGAATTATCTAGAATCCTAAAGTTAATGTATTAAAAAAAAATAAGAAAAAAAATACAAAGTATTTATATTGCGTGATAAATAAAAAAAATAATACCTTTACACGTTTACCTAACCATACATAATAGGCAAAATTGAGGTTACCAAATATAGATAATGTAATGTAGGTTGAATGTAGAGAGTTATGTTGAGTCTATTTATTACATACGAGATACACCGTACGAGATACAGCGATTTACTCTCGTTTCGCTTCAGGCTCGTCCCTGGACAAAAACTAGTCTATCCCACGGGAACCGTATATTTCTCCGGGATGAAAAGTAACTATGTGCTATTCCAAAGTATAGTCTATCTCTGTGCCAAATTTCATCCAGATCCGTTTAACCGTTCTGGTGTGAAAAAGTAACAAACATCTATACATACTCACAAACATGCACAATTATAATATTAGTATGGATTCGTAGTATTCGACGAAATAAAATGGTATCAGGGTTAAAATTGTAAATTAAACTTTTTTTTTTGAAAAAAAAAAGAACCAACGTGAATTAGAAATATTTGTTGGTGCTTATTTGTTCGAACTACCAACGGTTACTTGTTGTACTTAACAGTAGAAAGTTTTTTTCCTCCATTTTAAAAGCAAGGTTTTATTTCCATGTTTTATATACATAAATAGATAAAATACATCATTTCGGCTTTTTATAAGTAAAATTTGCATTTTATACCAATAGGATTGACATTTAAAAGTCAGTAATCTATACTAATACTATAAAGAGAAAAATACATTTTTTGTGTATATTTATGTGTTTGTTGGTAACGGATAAAATAAAAATCTGCTAAACGGATTTACATGAAATTTGATATAAGGATAGTTTGAGACCTTGGGAAAGACATGGAATAGTTTATATCCCGGAAATTATCCTATGGGGAATCAGTCATTTCTCAAGTAAGGGATGTGAAACTTATCATACCTATGTATGTATAGTATCTATTCCGTATAAGCCGTCAAAACTTAATTAGGGACAAACCCGAGCGAAGCGAGTGTGCCTATAGTTCTATAATAAAATCTTTTCCTATAAATTGCCCGTTTGGACAAATACGCACTGAGGTGATGATACCTTGAGTATAATTATTATTATACAAGCCACATCAATATATATATAATTATATTTATCATTATGTCTACATAATTATTTTAAGCTTAGAACTAATTTAGGCCTAATAAATTTAGATGGGACTTTTTAATGTATAGATAATATTCTGAAATACTCATATATTATAGGGTATTAGGGTTTATATTATAAACTAAACAGAAATAAAATTGCAAGCGAAGTCGCAGGCAATACCTAGTAAAAATATTTCATTAAGCAACAACTTGTTTAATCTTAAACACAAAATATCATAAATTAGAAATAATCATAATAAATAAATGCATATTCATTATTCAATCACTTAAGTCAATATTGCATTACGTATTTAATGTATGTATCTATATCTCTATAATATAAAAATGAATCGCCGAATGTGTTGGTAAGCGCAAATCTCGAGAGCAGCTGTACCGATTTCGCTAATTCTTTTTTTAGAATATTCTTTGACGTACAAGGATGGTTCTTACGGAGAGAAAAATTTAAAAAATTGCCTGAAAAAGTCTAAAAACAACACTTTTCTATACTCCCATACAAAAGATTCGTAATGATACATATAATTAATAAAAAGTCAATTTGAACTTTAATACCATACCATAAAGTTCATGTGATAGTGGAGAGGTTGCGGAAAGGCAAAACAATTGAGTGACGTTAGTATCGTATAAATATTAATGTCAATATTTGTCAATATTTATATGATGGTAACATTACTTAAAAACAAATCTATACAGATAAATTAAATTGAAGCGTCTGTTTGAAATGTCAAAATAACAGTTTTTTACTAAATGCATGTGGATGTATACAGATAATTTTGTCTGTCTGTCTGTTTGTTCCGGCTAATCTCTGAAATGGCTAAACCGATTTTGACGGTACTTTCACTGACAGATAGCTGATGTACTAAGGAGTAACTTAGGCTACTTTTATTTTAGAATAAAAATAGGGTCGCCACGAAAAAAAATCAAAACCAATGAAAAATTTAATAATATCCGATTCAAATAGGGAAGTTGTATACATACCCTTATATAATTAATATATAAATTAAATACCAAATATGCAAAAAAGTCAATATACGAGTTTTTATCATGTTTTGCAATCAATCATTTGAATACTAAATTTCTAGATCGCATTTCACTGTATAAATTGCTTTGTAAAATGGGAACATCTTTTGCGATAACGTTATATAATTAGTTCTTCTATTCAGCCCTTTTAGCCAACCCACTGCTGGGAGGCCCTTCAAAGCGAGGGGGTTCAGGCTATAGTCCACCGACCACCATGCTAGCCAAGTGTAGGTTGGCGGACTTCGCATGTCTTTTGAAAACTTACAAGGTTCTCTCAGACGCGCAGGTTTCCTCACGGCGATTTCCTTCACCGTATGAAAATTTGTAGTAATCATTTTAAATAAAACTATCTTTTCCGATTTTTTCGCGGATTTATTTTGATTTTTGGTTCCCAACGTTTCGAATGCTTTATATAGTTGTTACAGACAACCTATCCACAATATCCACAAAATAACAAAATTAATTCAAAAAGTTTAAAAATGGCACCAAAGTACCTCACAATATTTGTCAATTTAAATTATAAACATTTTGATAATTTTAAAAAGTTTTATAAATGTATATGGAATATTATTTATTTCATTTTAGCTGTTATTAATATAATTATTGCATTTTTTTTTAGAAAACTTCATTAATTAGTAATCTATATTTAGTGTTGCCATTTATTTAACCTGAATTCTTTATTCTTAAAACCAGGTCAATTCTCTGTTATATTACTACGTAAACAAAATGTATCATCAAAAGTGTCCTCACAAAGAAGTGCACAATTCGAAATTGAATTGGTTTTTTCTTCAAATCTCTTTTGTTCATTGCTTTTCAGATGACAAAATTAAGACGCACGTTGTTTCGTTTAAAAAACTGCTTTTATGTGGTGGAAGTCAGTTCGCATTTGTGTATAGAAAATTAGAACTTACGATTTTTAAATTAGATTTTGATTGAATTCGATTTATTATTTAGTTTGATTTAACGTAACAGGTCGATGCCGCTTTATACAGAGATATTTGTTAAGAAATGAGCGCCATAAACTAATTTGACCCGGTGGTCAAAACTGGAACTACATGTCGCCATTTTGAAATATCATTTTGTTGTCCAGTGTTGTCTTGGAATCTAGCCTCTGAATTACCCAGATGATTATCTACATCATCATAATTATAACATTAAAATATAGTTCATTAAAAATATGTTTTGAATAAATTATTAATCCTTTTTATGTTCATGTTTTATAACAATGACTAAAAGTTAAAACAGCAAATTAAAATTTCGCTTAAAACCGCGGTAATAAATACTAAATTCAACTAATTCATTAACAGCGACGCCATTACCGGGTCAATTTGTGGCACTATATCTATGTTTTAACATATCAATGCTTCCAACAAACTTTCGTATTTTTGTATATAAAACAACCTTAACCGTTCAATAGAAATACTTATAGCTTCGTATTTTTTAAAAATATTTCACATTGTAAAACTATAGCGAAAATTATACTTAGAATAATTTATTGACAATTTTATAATTGTAAGGTCCAATTTCTCTTTTCTTCCGAAATCTTATTGCATACGATTTGTTTTTGCTAAACACAGTCTCTAATAAAAGATTTTTTTCTTTTTTTTTGTAAATTAAATCATGAATTACAACAATTCTTACACAGTCAAGTAGCCTGGAAACAATCACATTTCCAAGGCGTGCCGTCTTCTATAAAATCATGAATAGAGAAGTTTCATGATGTTGTTAATATATTATAATTTTATTATAATTTTGGAATTATAATATAGATCAAAGCTAATAAATCAGTGCAAATTTTTGAAATCTATCAGTAAATGAATGACAAATTAATATAAACGGTCGTTCAACTTTAAAGTTCCATAAATTGTTCATTTTTTTGAGATATTTTAATAAATATTTCATATTTTTGTTATATTTTAAAATATTTTTTTATAATTAATACATTAAAATAAATCTCTATTGTATAACCTTCAACAGACAAACGGTATTTAACATTATTTTAAAATTAGCTATATCGATGTTGATGCTAGAGAGCAGATTAGCTAATATGCATTAAAACCTAACTAGAAGGTCAGAATATAGAGCAGGTACTTTATAATGGAAACGGAAACAGAAGCATATAATAGCAATCTTTAATCTGCAAGAGAAATCAACGTTCTCGAGCGCAGTGACAAACCTTTGGCAATCAGATCAACTTGTAAGGGTCACATGTTGATATATTAAAGGGGAGAAAATACATTTTTTCGCCACATTTAATTGTTTTCTGTGCCGCTTTATTATCTAAGTTAATAATTGTGAAAGTAACTCGAATTGTCTGTTTGTTAACTTTTAACGTTTAAAATGCTGAACAGATTTCTATTAAATTTAGATAGTAATTAATTTTTAACTTTTATTACTTTTTAACTATTGTTTACAGTGAACGCTATGTACAGTTGTAATAAGATATACATATCAGATACTTTATTTATACTACTAATAAGATTATCAGAAATGTTTTATGTGTGTATTGTTAGTGTGCTGTATAAATAAAATCAAAAAAAAATATTTCGTAAGGATATAGGTATACGAGAGCATACGATCGTCCACATGATACATCATGGGGACAATCGAATACTACTTTTCATCCTCGTCGCCACTAAATAAGTGAATTGCAAGATAAGGATGGCAGAAAGAGCTAAATTATAATATTTTTCTGTATTAGACCATTATCCCATGAGAATAATCTATATACGCGGATAAAAATTAGCTTATATCACACTCTAGTACATTTTCATTTAATGTAAATAATCTTGCAGCAAACCAAACACTTTCGCATTTGAATTGTAAGTAAGGATAACTTCATTATACATTATTTATACGAAGAACAACTATGAGATTATATGAATAAGTAGTTCAATATTAATTTACTTCTAGAAAATATTTCTTCCTTATTCATATATTACTAGTTTTACAAATACATGAAAAAATAACTTACCTACTCGTTTGTTCGACTTTAAAGACTATTTTAATTTTAAAATATCACAAATAATTTGCCCAAAAACTATACCGAGTATTTGTAGTTTGCCCCTTTGAGAAAAGTCCACTGGCATTTCACGAAGCCATGGCTGAATTCGCTCTTGTTCTGACTATCCTTGAACTATTGTTATTGACTTGAACAGCTATAATATAAAGTCATTTTCTCAAGCGGACGTTTGTTTACTTTTAATTATAAGTTTGTATCTTTTTATCTATACTAATATTATAAAGAGGTAAAGTTTGTGAGTTTGTGACTTTGTAGGGATCTACTGAACCGATTTAGATGAAATTTGGCAAGAAGATAGTGTGAGACCCTGGAAAGGACATAGGATACTTTTTATCCCGGAAATCATCCCTTAAAGGGGTGAAAATGGGGATGAAAGTTTGTATGGGGAATCAACCTAGGGACGAACCCGGCCGACGCGAGGTTGAGTCGCTAGTATGAAATAAGTAAGCTGATATAAATCACATTATAAAAAGATAAGCTAATATAATGGTACAGTCGGCAATAGAATACTTCCTACCGCAGCAATAAAAAAAAAAGAATAATTTTCAGTAATTTTGACAATGTATTTTTTTTTATCTTTAAATATACCTATTTAATATTACTATGTTACATTATTATAAAATTACCTACATTTGTCTTTGATTTATCTATTCATGTCTATTATTCTTCTTCTCAAATACCATCCCTTTCTTTCTGAAATATTGAGAAAGGATGTTTGTTGGTGTGTTTTTTTGTTTTGACAGCAACGGACAAATAGTTCGATGTTCTTCATAAAGATGTGTCTGAGAGTGCTTTATGCCAAATTATGAAAAGAAAATTTCAAAAACTGGAACAATTTTTTTTATTATTATTGTGAGCCAAGGTTATTATTACAGTTATATTATTTTAACTGTTCGATAATAAAGCATTTTTTTAAATCTCTTAACTAAATCACAATCTTAAAAATAATAATTACTTTGCGTAGTATGTGTCATACTTGTTACAATCTGTTTGATAAGAATAAATTGAGGAGGCAATTTATTAATTTTGTAATTAATTAAAACTAGCGACACGCCCTTGCTTCAGACTTCCCTTCTTAGATAGACTATATATTATATTTACATAGGTACAAAAGAAACGGTACTGAGATTTTCGATTCTTAGCTATTTTTTTTTGGTTTTCCCCTATTTTTTTATACTTAAACCACCCCTGACACATTGCTAACAAAACAAAAAATGTATTATTCAAATGGATCCAGCCGTTTTTGAGTTTTAGCGAGATTAACGAACGGCAATTGATTTTTATATATCTATACATATAATAAAATTGTAAGTAAGCCGAATCTGTACATTAAATATTTTTTGGAAAGTCTTACCGCATCACAGAAAAACCACTGGATGGATTTTGATGAAATTTAGTATGGCGATAGCTGGTTATCCGGGTCAATATATAGGATACTTTTTACTGCGGGAAAATATCTCATTTCTGAGAAAAAATACAAAAACTGCAACGTAAGAGTATACTAATATGCAAAACCTAAGAATTTGATTTTTGATCATCTGAACGCGGGCGGAGCCGCGGGAAATGCTAGTGTACATATATAGAAGAAATTCAGTATAACATATTATGTTGAAATATCTCTTTGTATTTTAACTCTTATGAGGAAATGATTTTAAATTAAATAAAAAAAAACTACAATTAATTATTGTTATAGATTTTTTTAGTAAAACATTAGTTTTTTGTAAAAAAAAACGTAAACGCTATCTGTTTTTGTTATAAAATATTAAATTTAATGACTGAATTAGGTTAGTTTTTATTTTGTCTGCATCCGCCATATACTTATAATGCAATGCATTAACTAACATTGAAGATAATAAATTTCGATAAAATACTTTTATAATTATTTTATCTGCTTCCTTCCGACGAGCTCTATAACACAACGTCTAGAAATAATCAAGAGTAACTTTAGATATCTAAAAACTTTAATAATTAATAAATTAAATTTATAATATAAGTTGAGGTACCAAAAACTTAATAATTAAATTATTTAATGTATTTAAAAATTGATTTTTCCTAACATATAACATGCGTACGTTATTAAATGTTTTTAATTTATAAAAAAAATATTTAATTAAAAAACTATAATATTTATAATGAAAATTACAATGACTGTACATAAAATAAATATTCTTCTGCAAATAATATTACTAATATTATAAATGTGAAAGTGTGTTTGTTCGTTTGTTTGTTTGTTTGTTTGTTTGTTTGTTTGTTTGTTTGTTTATTTGTTTGTTTGTTTGTTTGTTTGTTTGTTTGTTTGTTTGTTTGTTTGTTTGTTTGTTTGTTTGTTTGTTTGTTAGTCTTTCTTTAACATCGAAACGGAGTGACGGTCTGGCGTAAACTTTTGTGTGGATATAATTAGAGGGCTAGAGAGTAAAATAGACTACTTTTTACCGCGGAAGATTATCTCATTCCCACGGGGAAACACGTTATTATACAACATAACTTGAAACTTGTTTTTAATGCTCTTCAATACAATTAAATAAATACTTGTTTTAGCATTTTTTCGAAATTCGTCCCATAAGGGGGTGAAATAGAGGAAGAAAGTTTGTATGAAACCTACTATTTAGAGTGTTTTTTGTAGTTTTAGCGCGAGCGAAGCCGCGAGTTCTGCTAGTAAGATTATAATTGTTGAATGACATATCCATTATTTGTAGCTTAGTGTTCGGTACCGGAACCCCGAGCCGGACCCGGGCGAAGGGCGCGCCGCTCTATTTATGCTAAGTCTAGAATTTTTACTTTTGTTTGTTTACATTAAGTTTATTATAGAAAAATCTCTATCCATATTTTCTTCACAAACATTAAACGCGTGCTATTTGTATTGATTTAAATGAATTTGTAATTGATTTGAGTTTATTAATTGGTATAATTTCCAACTTAAGAATATAAAATTGTTTTACTAACTACAATTTTTCTTATTATTTTTTCTCTGTACATACATACGATTGTATATCATAATTATGGCGCTTGTAACATTGCCGAAATATCTCTCGCTTCGCTCGGGTTCGTTTTGATTTTTTTGAACGGAAGCCTAATTATTTTTTCTTAAATAAAAGTAGCCCAAGTTGCTCTTTATAACATCAACTATGTGCCATTAAAAACCCGTCAAAAACAATCCAACCGTTTTGAAGAATAACTAGAACAAACAGATAGATAGACAAACAAAGATTTTAAAAGTTGTGTTTTACTTATAATTACCGTATGTAATTTCATATGCATTTAGTAAAAAGCTATTATTTTGACATTACAAACAGACACTTCAATTTTATTTTTTATATAGATGTATAGATAATATAGTCAGTGACCATGAAAGTTTACAGACTTAAAAGATTTATTACTTATAATTTTATTATAAGTTGTATCTTACAACAGTCACTTTTAATTTTTAATTGGGGTTTCCTTTACAATATGTATATTTTGGGCCAATAAAAAAGCCGAATATACGAATATGTAACTAAATCAATTTAGATATATAATATTTAAATTGTATTCCTTATGAAAATATTTGAAGTAGTATATTTTTATCAGAATTTGAGTATAAAATACTTATATGTTTTTTTGTTAGCACAGAAATGTTCAATGACTGAACTAGCTCGTCTGAGTTTACGCATCACATTAATAAATTATCGTAATTGTGAAAGTATACGTGTATATTTTTTACTGACTTTGGATAAAATTTTATACACAGATAGACAATGAATTGACTGTCATGACGATGACTTGAAGCAGCATAGAGGCTTATGTTACTTAGTAACAAAAATTGCAGAAAAGTAGCGCTGTCTGTATATCCATATCCATACTATCCATACTTAATTTTATAAATGTGAAAGTGTGTTTGTTTGTTTGTTTGTTTGTTTGTTTGTTTGTTTGTTTGTTTGTTTTTTGTTTGTTTGTCCTTCTTTCACGTCGAAACAGACTAATGGACTGGTGTGTTTTTTTACCGCGGGAGATTGTCTCATTCCTACCAGAAAACACGTTACAATACAACCAACAATTTTATTATCAGAATTACTTGAAACTTGGTATTAATGCTCTTCAATACAATTAAATAATAATTAAATATTTTTTGAAATTTATCCCATAAGGGGATAAAATAGGGGATGAAAGTTTGTATGAAATGTACCTTTTTAGATATTTTTTTGTAGTTTTAGCACGTTTTAGCAATCTTATAAATACAATATCGTCATTTTACGAAGTAAACAAATTTCATACTCCGAATGAAGATTTGCCTTTCTAAGAAATAAAATTTATATAAATGAAATTGAATATTCGTGTCTTTGTCCTCTATGTTTTCCTAAATCATTTATCTGATTATTATAATATTTGGGTTATTTTGTAGGTATATATCTGCGAAGGTTTCTGGCGTAAAAATAGATTTTTTTGAACGTCTTAAGAAAACCCCGTACCCGAGCGAAGCGAAAGTAACCGCCAGATTCTAATAATTTCAGATTAGTCTATACTAAAAGTAAGACGAAAATTTCATATCCCATCTTATGTGCGTGCATCTAATAGCTTATGTTGCAAGTAGAAAAGCCGACCGGTGGAAAAACACAATATTACAACACATAAAGCGACATTCTTGCGAACATGTTAAAACATAATATTTATATTATTATGTATTTCATTATTTAACTACTTGCTTGTGAATATTCAGTTACAATACTCGTATGCGAATAATTAAGCTCACATTATACTATGTTATGTAAGATACCAAGTTTTATGCAAACCTTTATTAAGTATCTCCATATGTTGGAGATTTTTGAAATGCAACTCATTTTGTTCCTTTAGACGAATAGACGAATTTTTAGTATGTACATAGAGGGTAGTTTTACTACTGGGATAAGTGATTTCACGAAATAAATTAGAAATGCTACGATTTTTTTTTAATGTTTAAATAAGATAGATTTCTATATGGATTTGAACGATATATCATTCAATATCCTCTACTTAAGCTCTTAATTTTTAGTACTTATTTTCAAAATATTTAATTTTATTGTTAGTTAAAAAATATACATTCATATAATATATGATCTTATGTGATCGATAAAATCATATTAACACATATATTTTTATCAATCATATTATTAGTCATATTAATGTACATTGTGTGCTGTTTGAAGTAAAGTTACAAGTAAATCTTGAAAAAAAATTGTGTTCTATTATATCTAATATATAATATATGACAAAATACCACAATTGCATTCACATAATATATCAAAATAATATACTAATTTGTCAGTCAATGATAATTTAACGAGAAAATTAATCTCCACTCAGATATTTAATGTTACATACAATATATATAACTGCCTCCGTGGTGTAGTGGCTAGCATGTACGGCTGCACACCCGGAGGTCCTGGGTTCGAGTCCCGGGTCGGGCCAAGTTTAGTTATTGAGTCTTTCTGTATAAGTAAGCCTCAGTAACAGCCCGGAGTTGGGAAGTTGGCGGTGTTTCACCCCCGTGCCTCGGAGAGCACGTAAAGCCGTCGGTCCTGCGCCTTAACTCTCACTGGTCGTGTCGAACAGTCGTCCCACCGGAGTCCTTGTGTCTGCGCGTACACTTGTGCACTATAATATCTCCTGCGCAGTTGGCTAGTCTCAATGAGATTGGCCGCCGTGGCCGGAATCGGTCGGGAGAACATCATCATCATCATATATATATATATATATATATATATATATATATATATATATATATATATACCTATGTTTAAGCAATTATTAATTTAGCAATGCTGAAATCTATTTGTTTTTTGTAATAAATATCATAGATAGAAATCTTGATTGTAGTGAATTTGAAGAAATCTGAGCATTTATTCCCAAAAACATATCGGTGGAAATTACACAACTCTTATACTTATATTTTATTTTATAACTTTGTGAATTTAAATATATCCCTATATCTATAGAATAAAATGGAAAATTACTGCTGTATTGTTAAAAGACCTGTCTATTATAAAAAAAAACTAGACTAATTTTGATGGTCCTTTGAGGTAAGTCGATGTCTCTTTAAATTATATAACAGAAAGAGATATGTATGTATAATGAAAGTTTATAATGAGATAATGTATATCTCTATCCTCTGTGTATTTGCTTTGACTAATTTTAAGTTTTATTCGATCGCAATATAAAAAATCGCCTCCGATAGTATCATGACACGAAACAATCATTGAAGAAAATTAATTCAAGATTGAAAAAAGTTGTCCACAATCCCTATGAGCCTAACTATTAAATAAAAAGAGCCCCATCAAAATCGGTCCACCCCTTTTGGAGTTACGACAGCATGTATTGACATCTGTTATTTATTATGACTCATCGTTTTTATATCGATAAACTAGACTTTGGTCTCGATTTTCATCGTGCTTAAAAATCGCCATTTTACGCCATACAAGTATATTTATCGCTTCCGTAGGATGTCATTACAAGACAGGACCTAAGTGAAGCAAGAGTTATGTGAATATAATTATTGTATTATAAATTATTTTATATTTTAGAAGAGCACTGTTAAGTCTTGTTAAGTTTTTGTATACATTGGCTAAAATATAACAATATTTGTTGGAGATGTCGGAAAATATAAGACGTCTGGGAGCTTTCAACGAAAACGCTGCCTAAACCCTTTGAGATATAACAAAATAATGTATAGTGGAATTGTGTATCTTATATAGGTCTACAGAAAAGTCCCCGATGGCATATATCTATCTCTTAAGGATAACATACTATATTCATTTAAATTTAAAACGTACCTAGTTTAATTTAAATTCAAAATGTAAAATTGACGAATCAAAATTGCTTGTAAAAGTTTATTTCAATAAAGTATATTCTGATTGATTGATGAAGAGCTGGTAATAAATATGTTGGTGATAATAATATAATATGTTGGGACATTAACACACAGCACCATCTAGTTCCATGATAAGTTACGAGGCTTGTGTTATGGATACCAGATAGTTGATACACTACACATATATAAACTTTAAATACATACATATTATAAATATAAACACCCATGACTGAAGTACAAACATTCGTGCTCATCACACAAATGAATGCCCCCAGCGGGACTCGAACCCGCGACCGCTGGCACAGCGAGTAGGGTCACACACACTGAGCCAAACGTGTCGTCTAAATAATTTAAAAAAAAATTGCTTGTAATAGTGTATTTTAATAAAGTATATTCTGATTGATTGATGAAGAATAACTGAATTGTTACATAAGTTGTTTATATTAGTCAAGTTTTGAACGCAGTGCACAGTAGTGCATGTAAGCTGGTTCACACGCACTGTTGTAACATCCGCTGATACGACCTTCGCTCCGCTACCGTTCCCCATCGAATTTAGTTCTCATAGCTTATTTCCGTCGACCTAGAAATTATATATTAAATACCTGAAGGTATACTTAGCATACATTTTTTTAGCATGTTTTTGCATCTCAATTGAGACTAGTTTTAGTTGACCGATTTCAAAAAAGAAGTAGATACTCATTTATGATCATATTTTTTTTTAATCGTATGCGATATTTGCCAATAATATTTTTTTCTTATATCTATTTATATCTATATTTTTAACGTACCCAGCGATTCATCCGAGCAAAGTCAGGATAAGCCGTTAGTATTAAATATATGTTAGTTATCACATGTCTCCCCATGTAACGTAATATATTCCCACGGGAAAAAGCAGCTATGTCATACAAATAATCACCCTCCATACAAAAAATCACAACAACCACCGGCCCCGTTTCAGCGTGAAAGAAAGAAACAAACAAAATTTTACATTTATAATATAACCAATGTTAAGCATTACTAAATTTTTAAACAACTTTTCAAAACACGGAAACGAATTCAAATTCAAGATATTTTATTCACCATTGAATTATTACAATTTTATGAGTCTACTACCAGTTTGGAATGAAAAGGTCTTAGTACCGAGAACAACTGGCGAAGACAGACGGATAGACTCTGTATCGTCCTACATGACGACACATTTGGCTCAGTTTATAGTGATCCTACTTGCTCTGCCAGTGGTCGCGTGTTCAAGTCCCCCTGGGAGTATTCATTTGTGTGATAAGCATGAATTTTTGCACTCCAGTCATGGGTGTTTAAAGTTATACATGTGTAGTGTATCAACTATTTGGTATCCGTAACACAAGCCTCGTAGCTTACCATGGAACTAGATGGTGCTGTGTGTTAATGTCCCAACATATTTATTACTTATTTTACCTATATATGGCACATATATCAATATAATTAGAACTACTTGCTATAGAAGGATAAAAATTATTAGGAATATGTATTCTAATCACTTTGATCATAATTATATTAAAGTAATATGTAAATATATAAATATAATTAGTGATTAATGCGGAAATGATTAAAACCTTGAAAAGTTCCCTTTAACATGAAGTCGATAAATGAATGAACAATTTCAATTTTTTGTTGTCACAAAATATGTGGAACTGACAATCTATAAAAAAATGTTGGGAACTTTCAAATTTATTTTTGTAATGTTTTAGATAAAACTTTATTTATTGTTTATGAAATTGCATTATAGTAATTTTTAAAGTAAGATTTATCATCTAATATATAAAGTTCTCATGTCACGGTGTTTGTGGTCGCACCTCCGAAACGCCTCGACCGATTTTAATTTTTTTTGTATATTTGGTAGGTATGAGAAAGGGGTTAGGGTTTTGTATAGATGATATATAGATAATGCATAATTTCATCGAACCTATTAGTTGAATTAAGATATTTGAAACATATGTACATACGTATGTATATAGAGTAGATTACTGTAGGCGGTACGACGTAAACAAATAAATTCTGATTGATTGATTGACTTTAAAGCTTAAATTTTGAGAGAAAGCTTGACAGGTATAACAATGAAATTAGAAAAATTACCAGAAAAATAGAGCTCAGCCACAGTTAATAGGTAAAATATTTCAAAATACTGAATTTTAAAGTTTCAACAAAAATATATCGAGTTATCCTTTATGTTACATGCAGCAGTTCTAGTTAAAAGTTTTATTATTCGCTTTCAATACTAGTGGTTTAACACATCTTACCAAAACATAACTTTAAAACAAAGGGAATATCTATACTAATACTAAAAAGAGGTAAAGTTTGTGAGTTTGTGACATTGTGAGCTTGTGAGGTTATAGGGGTAATCTTTGGATCTACTAAACCGATTTAGATGTAATTTGGTAAGAAGATAGCTTGAGACCCTGGAAAGGACATAGGATAATTTTTATCCAGGAAATCATCACTTAAAGGGGTAAAAATGGGGATGAAAGTTTGTATTGGGAATCATCCTCGGGACGAACCCGAGCGAAGCGAAGGTGAGTCGCTAGTAATTATATATCAGTGGTAAATTAACAATGTTCATAAAATACTAACATTCTGTCAAGTAAGTTCGATTCAAATTAAGTTGTACTGTAGACAGATTTATACGGAAAAAACATAATTATTCTGGGAAAGACAAAGTAGCGTTGCGTGTGTTTATATAAAAACACACGAGACATGCATTATTGAGTATTTTAATTATGATAATTTATACATTAAGGAAGATGTAGGCCAGTGGTAATGCTTTTGAAACCGAGTGAAGCAGGTTCAAATCCCGGGTCTCGCACCTCTGATATTTTCAAGTGCGAATCATTTGTAACATGATTAATACTTGTCTTACGGTGAAGGAAAACATGAAGAAACCTGTATGTCTGAGTGAACCTAGCAAGTTTTTGGAAGACGTCATATGAAGTCCGCCAACCCGCACTTGGCCAGCGTGGTGGACTATGGCCTGATCCCCGTCGTATTGTAGGGAGGCCCGTGCCCAGCAGTGGGACGTGACGTTAAAAAGCTCTGAATTTTATTAACTTACTTTTATTAACTACTACTACTCACGAATATTTTCTTATACAGGCCATGGCTATTGTTTATGATCTTTGCTTCATATGAAAGCTTGTAGAAAGCGAAGATTAAGCTCCATAAAGAAGGAAAATTATAGATATTCGTCCAGTCGTTTACAGACAGGCGGACAGAAATCTGATATTAAAATCTGATATTTAATATTTTTGTTATACTGAATGTACTGTAACTATTATTATTATTTAACATAATAAAAAATTAAACAAATAAAAGAGTCATAATTATTAAGTTTTTCAATATTTTTTGTAAGGCAAATATGATAACAATCGTATTAGATAGACTACTAGTGCTGATTTTCTTGTATATGGATAGATACACAGAAACCTTACAAAATAAATAAACAAATGTGTTGGGATATTAACACACAACACCACCTAGTTCCATAGTAAGCTACGAGGCTTGTGTTATGGATACCAGATAGTTGATACAATACACATATATAACTTTAAATACATACATATTATAAATATCCATGACTAGAGTGCAAACTTTCGTGCTCATCGCACAAATGAATGCCCCCAGCGGGACTAAAACCCGCGACCGCTGGCACAGCAAGTAGGATCACTACAAACTGACCTAAACGTTAAAAAAAGCTCGATTATCAGATCGAGAGATTATTTGGATGAAACCAAATTATCTAGAAATAAGTCTTTTTAAAAATATATTTTTATCTAACTTCAAAATCAAGATAGGTATGGTGAAATACAAATATTAATAAATAACGCCTTAACTATGCAGGGGGATGTTAAGAAATTATGTATTTTAATTCGAGAACAAGGTTAATTGCAGTTAAGTTGTAACGTTAGTATGTAAAATTATTTTAATAATATTATATATATATATATATATATATATATATATATATATATATATATATATATAACACCTACTTATGATAAAAATGATACCATAAAATATATGTATTTTAGAAGTTACAGCAAAAATGTATCTCCTAGAACTATTAGTATTGAAAATGCATAATTTTTGTTTATTCCACCATCGCTTCTCACAACTGGTGTTTTTTCTTCTTTCTAAGTTAACATCTTTATATATATAATTCTTCTGTGAGTGTGTATGTCACTGAACTTCTCTCAAACGACTGGACCGATTTTGATGAATTTTTTTGTGTGTGTTCAAGGGGATCTGAGAATGGTTTAGATTCACAATTTGAATAATAATTTTCATCAAAATGGTCCAGAATGTTTTAGCTTATTAAAAAAAGTTTGAAATTTTCAAATTAAAGACGTGTAGACAGGACAACGTCTGTCGGGTCAGCTAGTTTAATATAATATATAACAATTCTATTCAATGTAGTAATAATTAGTAATGTTATAAATGAAAATGTGCTTGTAAATTAGTTTGTTTGACGTTCATATAAGAAGTGGATTGTCGTGATATTTTACATACATATTTTACATAGCTACGTTTTCTTGAGATATTATTATAGGCTCCATATAAGCTCTATGAGAAGCCGGTATAGGTCATTATTTCAAATACTAAAAAAAAATTTCTCTACATTTTAGTCGTTTGTTGGTGTTGGTTTTTTGTTTCAATAACTTAGTATTTGTTTTGCAAAGTGCCATAAAATATCCTTCTAACATGTGGTATGACTTCTGAATGAATGACAGAACTTTATGAATATTCTCCATTTAATTATAGCCTGTGGCTACATGCTACGTGTATTTAATAAGGAACGTTGAAATGTACTGACTGATATAGCCTTTCGCCAGATATACACGTTAAAATCTGGCGACCTCGGCAGCTGGCAGGTGACAACTGCACAGTACCTACGATATAGACTAGGGGTTATGGTATAAAGAAGTGATGCAAAAACTTTTCCTGTGACAACTTAGTATCAATCGAAATTGAATCCCATTATGCTGTTGGCAGCCTTTTACGAACACATTACATCCAGGTATGAACAGGTAAGTTGAAGAAGTTATTATTTTCCGGATCCAAACAAAGTATCAAAATGTAGATAATTTTATTACAAATTTAATGATAAAGTGTGTTTTTTTTTATATCAAAACACCTCTAGACTTTTTAACTAAAAATAGCCTGAAACAAATTTTTGGTGACAACCCCCCTGGACCGTTTTTGTGAATATGTTTGTTTTTTTTGTTGAAAAAAATACAAGCTACGTATATTTAATAGGAAACCGTTGAAATGTACTGACATAGCCTTTCGTCAGATATACATGTTAAAATCCGGCGACCTCGGCAACTGGCAGGTGACTAATTCACTATACCTACGATATAGACTAGGGGTTATGGTATAAAGTAATGAAAAAAACTTTTTAAGCTACGCTATATTCATACAATAAGTACGATGTAAATTTAAGTTAAATACACTGATTTATTTTACATCTCTTTATTCTTAACTATCGACTCACCCTTGCTTCGCTCGGGTTCTTCCCTTGGTACGTTTTAACGGTTAGTATGGAATAGATAGAATGTATATTATATTACTGCTCCTCTCTCTTGGGTAGTAGCACGACAATATATACCCTATAGCCTTACTCAATAGACGGGCTATTTAATGCAAAAATAATTTTTGAAATCGGATTAGTAGTTTCTGAGATTATCGCGTTCAAACAAACAAACAAACAAACAAACAACCAAACAAACAAACAAACAAACAAACAAACAAACAAACAAACAAACAAACAAACAAACAAACAAACAAACAAACAAACAAACAAACAAACAAACAAACAAACAAACAAACAAACAAACAAACAAACAAACAAACAAACTACTCTTCATAACATTAGTATAGATAAAATTTCATCTCAAGCAAAACATTCTGAGCCAAAACTTTCATCAGTCTAACAATCCCATTAACTACTAGTAATATGATGCGATGCCATAAAAAACCCATATAAATATATGTATGTTTATCCAGTGGCTGTTATCTAATAAAAATCATTGAAAAGTGAAATATTTAGTTAATATTTATCCTTTACATAAAATAATTTTTCATATAAACCAAACTCAATCTAGCACAACTATATCTGCAGTACAAACTATTAATCTAACAAATAATTAGCGTACAAAATATAACAAAGCGATTCATTACACGTCCAGTTTAAATATAGTTAATTAATTTATGTATTTCAATTTATCACAGATTATAGGATATTAGTAGATATTAGTATAGCAAATGCTCTTTTTTTGCTGAGGGTCTTATAATGTCTCAAGAAAACTTATAAAATTTCTATCCCGGCGAATCTCTAAGCTCGTTAGTTAAAGTCCCATTAACTACTAGTATTAGTATTAGTAGTAATAGTATTATAATATATAATCGACGACACGTTTGGCCCAGTTTGTAGTGACCCTACTTGCTGCGCCAGCGGTCCCGGGTTCAAGTCCCGCTGGGGGTATTCATTTATGTGATGAGCACGAATGTTTGTACTCCAGTCATGGGTGTTTATATTTATAATATGTATGTCTTTAAAGTTATATATGTATAATGTATCAACTATCCGGTATCCATAACACAAGCCTCGTAGCTTACCATGGAACTAGATGGTGTTGTGTGTTGACGTCCTGACATATTTATTTTATTTATTTTTATTTTAATCTTTCTACTGTCTATTTGTACTTCGCGCCCCTTCTATCTTAGTACTAGTTCCTACACTTAAAGGTAGCCTGGAAGAAATCGCTCTTTTAGCGATAAGGCCGCCTCTTGTACCTTCTTCTATATAATATTGTATATTTTTCTTTTTCTCTTTTTGGGTGTACAATAAAGAGTAATTCATTCATTCATTCATTATATTATGATCTGTGCATTAACTATTAAGCCATTATTGAACGCGTTATATATTTATATGCCTGGATGAGATAGTTACTTAACAATACTTTTTTAGATTTACGCGAGTATTGGACATTTTAAAATAAAACTATCTTTTCGGTTTTTTTCGCGGATTTATTTAGATTTTTGGTTCCCGATCTTTCGAATACTTTACAGCAATCATGGTCACGGGAGAGACTATGGTTTTAGACGTCTCAACGATCAATATAGTTATTACAGACATGATTTGAACCCAAAACTCAAAATAAATACGCGAAAAAATTCAAAAGGTACTTTTATTTTAGTTGCTCAATTTTCATTATGACAGTCGTGACGTTACATGTTTAGAAGAAGTAAAAATAAATGCATACATACATCTGTCCTGTATAGCTCTTTCTATTATTGTAAGTGCATTCATTAGATATATCATTCATACATATTTTAAATTTCTCTTTAGTACTGCTAAAAAAATTAATCTCTTAAACTTGTGTCTTCCTCACAATACGTAGAACTATATGTTATGAACTAAGTCACCCAGGAACGAAGTCAGACAGAACCTACTAAAAATATTGAAGTATCCGTATATGGACACATATTTGTAATTTTTATAAGATATATTATACTATAAATAGTCATGTTAACATATATGTATATAGTAGAATTATGTTAACGACGAAACCTAACTAACTTCCTGGCTCTAGTTAAATGTTCCAACTTGAAACTAGTTTCTGATTGCATTACTTACACTGTTGTGAATTCACTTTGACTAACTCACAAATCTTTGAACATTTGAGAGCAGTTAAATTTTATATCGCTGACTTCTGCCTGGGGTTATTATTATTTGCGATAAATTATAAATAAAATATATAATACTAGCAGAGCCCGCGGCTTCGCTCGCGCTAAAACGACAGAAAAACACCAAAAAAGTAGGTTTACACAATCTTTCATCCCCTATTTTACCCTCTTATAGGTGAAATTCAAAAAATGCTAAAACACGTATTTATTTAATTGTATTGAAGAGCATTAATACCAAGTTTCAAGTAATTCTGATTATTAATATTTTTTGGGTTGTATTATAACGTGTTTTCCCGTGGGAATGAGATTATCTCACTTGGGAATGAGACTATGTCACTGTCCAGCCTCCAACTATCTCCACACAAAAAATCACGTCAATTTGTCTCTCCGATTCAAGGTGAAACAAAGACAAACAAACAAATAAACAAACAAATAAACAAACAAACACACTTTCACATTTATAATATTAGTATGGATTTTGTAATAAAATTTGAATATTTTTACTAAAAATTTTTTAGTTATGAAATATTTAGTTCGACTAAAAATGCGAATAGCCAATATAACAAAGTGCAATAAAAAATACATATAGATAATCGTAAATCTGAAGTTCTAGGAGATAGGAAGCACATTTTGAACATTGTGTCATATTAGACTCTATCTCGCGTAAAAATGTTTTAACCAATTCTTCAAATTTTTCAATTTTTTTAATGTTTTAATCATTTTAACCAATTTTTGACTGATAGACAAACGTATTCCTTCTTCTTTTCAGATTTGAACCTTGAAATTTCAAATAAGATCACAAAGAAATATAAAAATATATCTTACAAAATGATTGATTTTCTCCTCCCATATTTCGGCGTGAGAACTCTTAATAATACAAACAGCGAAAAATATTTTAATATGCCTATTGTCTTGGAACGACCCAATTTTATCGCATTGTAATAAATTAGTTTTGCGCAAAATAATTAAAATAGTATATTATTACCAAGAAGCGAGTGATAAATTCTTGCTTGTAAAATGATTATGACAGCCTTTGTATCTCGAAATAACTAAGTCTAAATAGAACAGTTGCGATGTCTATAAGGAGTCCGATCTCAAATGTTTGTTTTGACTGTATACTGTACTAGCGACTCGGGTTCGCCCCTAAATATTTTTTAACGGTTAGAATAGGTTTCTCAGTAATAAGATATTTTCCCGCAATAAATAAATAAATGGAAAATCTTATTGAAATAGTCATTATTATCGATACAGAGGCGGAATCTATAGTTTTTAGAATTTTTATCTGTTTGTCTCTGCGAACGCATCATCAGAAAACCACAAATTTTGACGAAATTTGGAATGATGATAGCTGGTTATCCGGGTCAACATATAGAACACTTTTTGTAAAAAAATGTTTCCTTTCAGAGAAAAAATACAAAAAGGTAAGAGTATTCTAATATGTAATAAAAAACCTAAGAATTTGGTTTTTGGTCATCTGAATGCGGGCGGAGCCGCGGGCAATGCTAATACATATATAAAATTTCCCTCATTATTTAAAGAAAGTTAACAATCTGTATGGCAATATCGAGAACAGTAGCTAAGACAGCAAACACGCTACTATTTTTCTCTTTGATGTTTATTTGGGTGGACTCCGTTGATACAATTATTTACTCTGAAGCCACATAGTGGTGATTGCGATGGTCACACGTATTTTTCGAATTATTAAGATCTTTACAGACATGCATGTTTTCCTTCACCGTATGTATGATCTTCACTGTACTTATTACAAAATACAGATGCTTTGTCAGAACTAGGGCACTATAACATCCAACACTAACGAAATTATGGTAACATCTTCAAATGGTCAACAAAACGCAAGGGGTCGTGTGGGTTAAGTTACGTATGTACGTGTTGCGTATGCGCATAGTATGTGACATAAGTTTTGTTTATAAATAAACGCACAGTTAAGGAATTTTAATGCACATTGATAGCATTTTATTAAAAGTATAGGCAGTGGTAGCTCAATGGTAACGCGCTCGCTTGGGAAACCAAAGGAAGCGGGTTCAAATCCCGGGTCTCGTACCTCTGATATTTTCATGAGCGAATCATTTCTAACATGATTACCACTTGTCTTAACGGTGAAGGAAAATATCGTGAGGAAACCTGCAAGTTTAAAATACTTAGAAAGTTCCCGAAAGACATTTAAGTCCGCCAACCCGCACTTAGCTAGCGTGGTGAACTATGGCCTGTTCCTATTGCATTAAAAGGAGGCCTAACTCGTGCCCAACAGTGGGACGTTAAAAAGGGTTGAATACATTAATAATGAAATTTGTATTCAGCCCTTTTTAACGTCCCACTGCTGGGCACGGGCCTCTCTTCAGTACGAGGGGAATCAGGCCATAGTCCACCACGCTGGCCAAGTGCGGGTTGGCGGACTTCACATGACTTTTGAAAACTTACTAGGTTCTCTCAGATATGCAGGTTTCCTCACGATATTTTCCTTCACCGTTAAGACAAGTGGTAATCATGTTAGAAATGATTCGCTCATGAAAATATCAGAGGTACGAGACCCGGGATTTGAACCCGCTTCCTTCGGTTTCCCAAGCGAGCGCGTTACCACTGAGCTACCACTGCCAATAATGAAATTAAATTTCATTCAATCCCTTTTAATTCTGCGTTAAAATCAAACATATTACCACAAAATTTTACAGCAGTACGTAATCATGTCATATATTTTAACAACGTTCATATATCACGTTTATTTACAGACCGTAGAAGCTAGATGTTACATCAAGAAGTAAAGAGAACTGCTTCGTAACAACTTGCATGCCTAAAGATCACACTGGTATGATTTTTTGCACCAAATACCGCATTCAATCATAATGAACGCAATAACTTGTTTGACGTAATTATTTACCAAACTCGTTCTACTTTGTATTACCAGGAAGCTATTTAAATAATATAGGAATAAGTAGCTCGAGTGTCTTAAATAAGTAACTGTTATATATGTATCTATATCTTAATGCTATCTTTTAACCGACTTTAAACAAGTTAGGTATTGCTTTAAGTTTTATGTGCAAAATTGTAAATAAAGTTTTATATAAATAAATCAACATTTTATTAAAAGTGATGATGTTATGGAAAATGAAAATTTTCTTAATCCATACTAATATTATAAATGCGAAAGTAACTCTGTTTGTTTGTATGTTACCTTTTCACGACTAAACGGCTGAACTGATTTGGATGAAAATTGGTATGGAGATAGTTTAATATCCTGGGAAGAATATAGGATAGTTTTTACCTCGGAAATCATCCATTAAAGGCGTGAAAAGGGGGGTGGAAATTTGGATGGAAATCCACCATTTCTCAAGTAAGGGACAAAATCTCATCATATATGATATAAAGTAACATTCAAAAAGTATATAGGAACGAACTCGAGCGAACCGAGGATTTTAAAGATAAAAATGTCTTTAATTCACGCAAAATAACGGATAAATTTTAAAAGTGACGTTGTTAATGAGAATCAAAATTTTGAAGTCGATTAACATCCACCCATGTGTATATTCGATTAAGTAACATCACTCGTTCTAATTTGCTTTTAGAGTGCGTAATATTCTAAATTTATTTGATCGTCTTGATGAAACAATCATGATACGTAAAAGTAATTAAGTCCACACACGCAAACAAATAATAAACTAGTGTAAACGAACATTAATTTTCTGAATCGATCACTATAATTATCTACTTTTTAGAGTTCCGTAAGCCAAGTACTTAGCTACTTTTTAGGGTTCCGTAACTCAACTTAACTTTACCACTATGTTTTTTTATAGTTTATTCTCATTTGTCCGCATGTGAACCTTTTTTGAACCAGACTGAGTAATACCTAGTTGACTTTTTCATAGAATTTATTATTTGTTTTATATAATATCTCTCAAAGGGACTGTAGTAAGTTATTGCCTGCCATTTAAAGTATTGGAATCCTCTCCGCTTGTACTGGACACCCGTCCAAAAGTGTGCCACCGGAAATGGTGCTTTAATACACGTATATGTTTTATGGAAAAAGAATTATAATTAAATATATACATACCTACTTGTTTTATAGTCGGTCAATAAAAAAGGAAAAAACAAGATTGCTTACGTTCTTACTTTAGTCGATTCTGAATTAAATCGTTAAATGACTTGTAATATATAACAAATTATGAATCTTTTTAAAAAGAATAAAACCTTCTTTTTGGATTTTTCCACAGATTTATTTGGATTTTTGGTTCCCGACGTTTCCAATGCTTAGAATGCGATGTCCCAATTTCGCACCAAAAGAATTTAATTTTATTTAAAACTAGCGGCTCACCCTCGCTTCGCTCGGGTTCGTCGCTAGGTACGTTTTAAATAGATATAAAAAGAAAAAATCTTTCTTTCTCACATTTTAATTATATGTTTTAATACTTACCTATTCCGGACTAAGAGAAATCCAAAAATTAAAATATCATAAAAATTGAAACGCGGTCGAACGGGATAAAAAGTATCCTATGTCCTTCTCCTGGCTCTAAACTACCTCCCTGCCAATTTTCAGCTAAATCGGTTCAGCCGTTCTTGAGTTATAAGCGAAGTAACTAACACGACTTTCTTTTATATATATAGATGCCAAATATTCGCGTAAATCTAAGAAAGTATTATTTAGACAAAGATACAATAAATATGAATAATATAAGGAAGTTTTTTAATTAATTAATGATTCGTAAAAAGTATACAAACGATCAATAAGTCAATGTTGCGTAATATGACATGTAGATTACATTGCTTCTAACTTTCGCCATTCGCACCAAATCATGTTTTATTGTTTCGAATATTATATACCTTATAGTGGATGGAAATTAAAATATTTAATTAATATTATAATAATACTTTCTTAGATTTACGCGAATATTTGACATTTAAATAAAACTATCTTTTCGGATTTTGTCGCAGATTTATTTGCATTTTTGTTTCCCGACGTTTCGAATGCTTTACAGCATCCATGGTCACGGGAGAGACTGAGGTGTTACATGTCTTGGAGGTATAGTTGTTACAGACAGCCTACCCACAATTAACAAAATGAAAATTGCACCAATTACATTACAATATTTTTTTACTTTAAACATTTTTATAATTTTAATTATAATTGAATATGGAAAATTATTTATTTAATTTTTGCTATTATTTTTATAATTATTACAATTTTAAAAATATTAATTAGTAATCTATATTTAGTGTTGCCATTATTATATTTATAACCATAAAGAAAAATATAAAATATAGTATTAATTATTTAAGTCATATAATTGTTCTATGTGTAATTTAGAAAGTTAAAATTAATTAAGGATAATAATTTTAATTTAGTTTGCTATTATTTAAAAACAACTTACTAAGCAACACTATTAATATATACTTTTACAAATGAAAAATGAAAAATATTAATATTTATACATTTGCAATCTAAGAAGGAATCGTAAGCCGCAGGAAAACGCTTGTCTAAACTAAAAAATGGAGAGCCGATTTTTTTGTTCGGTTATACTGCGATAACGACTGAACCGATCGGAATAATACTCATACCATAAGATGCACCGTGTTTCAGAGGTTTTAGTATATGATATATGCAGGCGGAGCCGCAGGAAAACGCTAGTCTAAACTAAAAAATGGAGAGCCTGGATTGATTTTGATGAAATTCGGTATGATGATAGCTGGTTATCCAGGTCAACATATAGGATACTTTTTATCGCGAGAACAAATGTCATATATGAGAAAAAAATACAAAAACTGCATTGTAAGAGTATACTAATATGTAAATCCTAAGAATTTGGTTTTTGGTCATCTGAACGCGGGCGGAGCCGCGGGAAATGCTAGTGTATTTATAAAATATCTAATTCAGAAAAGAGTATTTTAGACATTTTATTATTTTTCTAGGGAGCAGGTAGTCGTTAAGCCTCATTTATTTGAATTTTATCATTTAAAATCTAATGAATATAAGTATAATATCAAAATAATAATTAAGACCGAGCCATTTTAATCAGTACAAAAAAAGTGTAGTATTGAAATCGAATAATATGATACAAATACTTAGTACATATTAGCTTACTCATGAATCTTCTATACCTTCATATAAGAAAATTCTAACCGGGTCGGATCTGTACATTAAATATTTTTTGAAAAATCCTATTAAACTAGTCATTATATTTATTATGGAGACAGAGGCCGAATTTATAGTTCTTGCAATTTTTGTCTGGCTGTCCGTCTGCATCGTGAGAAAACCATTGGGCAGATTTTGATGAAATTTGATATAATGATAGCTGATTATCTGGGTCAACATATAGGATACTTTTTACTGCGAGAAAATATCTCATCTCTGAGTAATCTATACTAAACGTTGAAACGTAACTAGGGGAGAACCCGAGCGGAACGAGGGCGAGTCTCTACTCGCTGATATTAAGTAAGAGTATGCCTCTAATATATATAAAATATATGTAAGTATTATATCGTTTTTTAGTAAGAATATACACTTTAAAACACCGTAAGTCTGGAAGAACTCGCCTTAAGAGAAAAAAATTGTGATGATAACCTTAATATTGTATGTTTAAAATTGATTAAACAGACAAAATTATACGTAAAAATATTTTGTACAGAAATAAGCTATTGAATATTTATGTAAGTGTCAAAATATTTATTGTCGGTCAATTTCCATCACAATGATTTCTCGTCATCGCGTCAGTTTAATTCCTTATCTGTCTATCGCTAAATATTGCTTCGATAAACTAACTTAGTTTATGTAGTTTGATTTCATATACTTTTATATCGTGAGATAATGAGATTTTGAATTAAGTGGAATTACTTTTTAAGGACTAACTAACGCTTGTGGCTTTGCACCTATTTTTTTTTTATGGGACTAAGGGGGCAAACGGGCAGGAGGCTCACCTGATGGAAAGTGATCACCGCCGCCCATGGACATCTGCAACACCGCAGGGCTTGCAGATGCGTTGCCAGGTCGTAGCGGTTCGGAAAGACCGCCGGCGATAGCTGGTTCCACAGAGTGGTTGTGCGGGGCAAAAAATGCCTTACAAATCGCATTGTTGTGGAACGCTGGACATCGAGGTGGTGTGGATGGAATTTACTATTTTGGCGCGAAGTCCGATGATGAAACTCAGCAGCCGGGATCAGTCCGAACAATTCCTCGGAACACTCCCCGTGATAAATGCGGTAGAAGATGCAGAGTGATCCAACATCTCTACGCAGAGCTAAAGAATCAAGCCGATCAGAGAGATCTTGATCGTCGATAAGTCGAGCCGCCCTACGTTGAATGCGGTCAAATGGAAATAGCTGGTACTGGGGAGCTCCCGCCCAAAGATGAGAACAGTACTCCATGTAGGGCCGAATTTGCGCCTTATAAAGAATAAGACGCTGACGCGACGTGAAGTACTGTCTCGCCTTCTGAGCACACCAAGCTTCTTTGAGGCCAATTTGGCCTTACCTTCCAATTGACTACGGAACTGGACGTTGCTCGAGATGTCGACGCCAAGTATTCCGATACTGGCTGTGGGAGACAGAGAAGTGTCCTCAAATTGAGGAGCTACGATAAATGGCGACTTTTTAGCGGTTAACGCGCAAACTTGTGTCTTTTTGGGGTTGAATTGGACTAAGTTTAGTCGACCCCAATCCGAGACTTTGGTTAACAGAGATTCGACTTCAGACACAAGTTTGTTCCGGCTCTCGTCGACGTATTCCCGAGAAATATTAGCGCGGCCAGTGTACAGCGCATCCACAGTGCTATCGTCTGCATAGCAATGAATGTTGCTGATTTGCAACATGTCATTGATATGCAGAAGGAACAGAGTAGGAGACAGTACACAGCCTTATGGAACACCAGGTTTAGTATATATTTCTGAGAGATGAGATATTTTCCCGCTGTAAAAAATATCCTATATGTTCACCCGGATAACCAGCTACCATCAAACTAAATTCCATCAAAATCTCTCCATCGGTTTTCTCGTGATGCGTTCCCAGACAGACAGACAAAAAATCTAAGAACTTCGGCCTCTATTGATAATAATGACTATTTCAATAAGATTTTCCAAAAAATATTTAATGCATAGATTAGACTTTGTAAAATTTTTATTATATGTATAAATTTCACATATACAAGATGATTTGCGAGATCTTGACCCAGCTAATCTATTCCGGGTATGAATATTCAATTGAATGTTGCAAAAATTAAGACGTTTTCGAACATATTTCTATGAGAATCGTTAAGTAATGAGATAAATTGGGCAAATGTTACAGACGAGGTCAGAAATATCTATATTGATTCATAATTTGCTGTTACATATTAGTGTCACTGTTTGTAAAAATGATTTCATTTTAAATAAGCAATAATTTCTCGCAATAGTCGCCTTTAACATATTTAGTTTCCAATTTTTTTCCAAACTAAAGTTGTCATCAACAATACTCGAAGTATATAAAAAAATATTTTATTAATTTGGAAACAATAATAATCCATAAAAGTATTACAAATGCAAGAGTAATTTTAAGTAATAAGTGGCAATGGTAGCCCAGTGGTAACACGCTAGCTTGGGAAACCGAGTGAAGCGGGTTCAAATCCCGAGTCTCGTACCTCTGATATTGTCATGTAAGAATCATTTTCATCATGATTACCACTTGTACTACAGTGAAGGAAAATATCGTGAGTTAACCTGCAAGTTGTCGAAAGACATGTGAAGCTTGTCAACTTACACTTGGCTAACGTGGTGGACTATAACCTGAAACCCAAGGCCCAGCAGTGGGATAATAATAAGTATTGAATACAATATGTATACATTATATGCAAAACCTAATAAAATTATTTTTATAACAGCTGTTTCTATGCCTTTTATATCCTTGATAAAGTTATTTTTATTACGAAAGTCTAACTTTGTCCCATATGCGCACCTGGCTTGATATCCATTGAGATATCAAAATTGAATGGAATGGAATTCGATGACTAATAATTATTTATTATTTCATTCAGTCGGTACATAATCGATAATTAAATCGATGTTTGTTATCGTCCTGTCACTATAAGATCGCATAAATATAATATAACTAGCAGAACCCGCGGCTTCGCTCGCGCTAAAACTACAAAAACAAACTAAAACGGTAGGTTTCATACACACTTTCATCCCCTATTTTACCCTCTTATAGGTTAATTTCGAAAAATGCTAAAACTCGCATTTATTTAATTGTATTGAAGAGCATTAATACCAAGTTTCAAGTAATTCTGATCATAAATATTTTTCCGTCACTCTGTTTTGACGTGAAACAAAGAAACAAACAAACACACTTTCACATTTATAATATTAAGTATGAATAGTATGGATGATACCTAATATGTAGAGTAAAAGATAATTTCTAATACTCAATAAATATTACATTGTGTTATCGAACAGATGTGTAATATATATCATCCTTTGGGATATTTCATTGGGTTAGCAAATAGTAATAAAATCACGCATAGGTGTAGCTTACGGCAAGATTTAAAATAGTTACATGTTTCATTCCGCTACACTTAAAATGGATTTGTAAAAGCTCAAAATAATTAATTTAAGTTCATATGAATGTGGTATCTATACTAATATTATAAAGAGTAAATATTTTTTTGTTTGTCTGTTTGTTTGTACCGAATAAGCTCCGAAACTACAGGACCGATTTAGATGGAATTTGGTAAGAAGATAGTTTGAGACCCCGGAAAGTAAATAAGATAATTTTTATCGCGGAAATCATCTCTTAAGAGGGAGAAAATAGGGATAAAAGTTATATGGGGAATCAACCTGGGGATGAACCCCTTATTATTTATTCTAGAAATTATTCTAGAGATAAAACGCTAAGTAACACACTAATCTATATAAGAAAACATCAAATTAAGAATAATAAATTTAATCTTATATGCTTCCTACAGTACCTACCTTAAAACAAAAAATAAATAAAAAAAGCACACAAAACCAAGTGCTAAAGCTAGTTCATTTCGTAAAAGAGAGAATATACTAAAACGGAATGTAGTTAGTTTTATTATAAAATAATCTGGGTTACGTCCATTCACAGTAGTATACTCGCAACATCGGCCTTGAGGATGAAATATTGCAATATTTGCACGAGATGTTACTTGTTATTATACACTTAAAAATATCGTCACTCATAACATGACTTTTATATGGGAATCTATATTTTTTCCAGATTAAAGTGACTTCGTAGTGTATTTCTATTACTTAAATAAAATTATTTTAAATCCATATTTTAAAGCAATAACCAAAAAATAGTTATGGTAATACTTTAATTATTAAAACCCTAATGAGAAGATTAAAATTAATTAATTTGTAGCTTAATAAATATTTTTATATACTGCCCCCCACCCCCTCCTCCCAGAAATTTCGCATTTGTTATAGATCTATATAGCGACTTAGTCCCTTAGAGTATGATCTTTTTTTAACGTTGGGAAATGCATTTACTCATACAATCTGCATATATATAGGTTATGAGGGACTCATCGGCTAAAAAAGGCAGTACTACCTATTAAAACTCAACGGAACCTCCCCCGTCTTAATGGGGCGTCGCAGGGACGTTTACGCATTTCACCAGGCAGGGCTGCCGAGGCAAACCATAAAAACCATGGGGATGCTCCAACAGTATGTGTCATTAGTCAATAACAATTGCCAAAATCTCTTTTAAAAAGAAGCTTTTAAATATTAACACCGATGGATGTTCAGTGGGATTATTAATTAAGTAATTTATGTACATACATATAGCTAGTTTACTCTTGACCTAGCTATCGTTAAAACAATTTCCGCACCGCAATGCATCAGCCGTGAAATTTAATTTTGAGGTTCGCAGACAAAAGTTTGAATTATTTTTATTTTTTTTACTGTGTAATTATAATGCTATTCAGTGAGAAATTATGTAAAATATATGAATTCTACATATAGAGAGGAGGAAACTATGCGGTACAAAATATTTATAATAACTCAAGTTTAAAAAATTTAATCTTGTTTGTTTGTTGGTCTGTTTTTATTGTATGTACTCACTGAGAAATGGATCTACAAGATAGATCGAAAACACGATTTAAGCTTGTGTTTATTTTCTGCATAATGCATAATGAATGATTCAGTCTTCATTTCGGGAAAGTTTATAAAAAAATATGTTTTTGGATAAATCATTGGTACATTACAAAAACATACTTTAGTACGACCTAAATATTTTATACTAGGCATTTTATTACCAAATTGCATCTAAATCGATATGGTAGTTTCGGAATCTAATCGGTACAAACAAACAAACAAAAAATCAAATCTTTCCTATATTTCCTATATATATTAATAATATTAGTATAGATTTCATGTAAGAGAAATAAAACTAATAACAGACTGTGTTGTAGTAGACTGCGCTAATATTGTCGCCAAACGATTATAGTGTCTCAAGACTGCGTTAAGCTGAATTTGATTTCAAAACTTTTCAAAATTAATATTCAAATTAATAAATTTCATTAATGAGGACATCTTTGTGTTTGATTTACGTTGTGACAAGATGTAATAGCACCTTGACCGATTGCGATGTTCGCGCAGGTTGTTGGCCTAAATGATTTTTTTTGTTACTGGTTTTATTTGTAATTTACTAACGTAGGCATAATATAAATATTTTATGTGAAGTAAGATTGTATTTTTTTAGAGAATGATAAAATTAAATATTTAAGCTAATAGCATTGCCCGCGGCTCCGCCCGCGTTCAGACGACCGAAAATCAAATTCTTAGGTTTTACATATTAGTATACTCGTACAATGCAGTTTTTGTATTTTTTCTCAGAAATGAAATATTTTTCCGCGGTAAAAATTATCCTATATGTTGACCCGGATAAGCTGCTACCATCATACCAAATTTCATCAAAATCCCTCCAGGGGTTTTTCTGTGATGCGGTAACAGACAGACAGACACATAGACAGACAGAGAAAAATTTCAAAAAACTATAGATTCAGCCTCTGTATCGATAATAATGTTTGTTTCCATAAGATTTACAAAAAAATATTTAATGTACAGATTCGGCTTGGTTAGAATTTTATTATATGTATAAATAGATAACAAAATAATATATTCAGGAAACGATAACAAGTCTGCTTGTCCTGTGTAATATGCAATCCTAAAGTATAATATAGCTGCCACTGGTTCTTATTTACAATTACTTTTGGATAGATTTTATTTTTATTTAGAACTCATGTGAGTCTGATTTGAATGGTTAAATACGAAATTAGCATCTTTGTTTATTTATGAAGTTATTTTTGATCGATCCTTTTGTGTTCTGCGTGTCTTGAACCTGTGCAAGGGGGTATCGCGACTATAGGGATCCGCTATGAGTTTTACAGTACCCTGCCATATGACCCATAGTAGTCCCATGAAAAAGACGTAAAAAAGATATCCTTAGCGTAAAACATTCTTTAGAAGAATTCAGTGATTTAACCGTAAAAACTATGATATAATAACATTGTACTGTGAAATTGAAATTACAAAGTCATTCAACTACAATAGATCGTTATAAATACTTAAAAGTCTATGATTTCGAAAGGTTTGCCTCAAGTTCAAGACAATTGATCAACCTTGGTGTATTTTGGTTTGGTGTTATTTTTACATTTACTTTTCATTGCTCGTAATATTATGTTACTACGCATTACTGATTAAGTATACGTAGCCAAATTTAAATAGCTGTTTAAATTATATTATATCCTATTCAAGTAATAAAATCTGAGCTTGACTATATAAAATTATGCGAACATGAGAATTGTTATAAGTGTTCCGTAATATTTTATTATTACTGGAAGCACTTAATTATTATATTTATCGAAGCAGCATTAATTTTCACTATTTATTGTCACGCTTCTGATATCGAAGCAGCATTAATTTTCACTATTATTTTCCATTATTTTATCATGATTATACAGTGGGCGTTATATGGGAAGTGTTGGTTTATATAATTATAATATAATCTTTAAATGTATAATTACAAAATCTATACATATAATAATATTCTGAGTCGAATCTGTACATTGAATATTTTTTAGAAAATCTTAATGAAATTGTTATTTGATTTTACAAAAGTACCCTAAATTAAAATGTTTTAATACACCATTTGACATTTAAAATAAAAGGTCTTTCCCGTGACCATGATTGCTGTAAAGCATTTGTAAAGTGGTGTCGGGCACCGAAATGATAATACACCAGCGAAAAAAGGTTTCATACAACCTTTCATCCCCTATTTACCCCCTTATGAGTTGAATTTCGAAAAATACTAAAACATATATAACTTGTTTTCCCGTGGGAATGAGATAATCTCACGCGGTAAAAAGTTGCCTATGTCACTCTCCAGCCCCCTAACTATCTCCACAAAAAAAATCACAAAAAAACAAACAAACACACTTTAATATTTATCATATTAAGTATGGATATTCGCATAAATCTAAGAAAGTACTACACCGTGTGAATCAATCGATAAAGCAAACGTTGCGAAGATGCTGCACAGTACCACGTCTCTGGAAGCGCATGCGGAAATCACGATTAAAATTGATCCTGCGACATTTGACCTAAAAGTCAGCACAAACTCAATGTCCGTTTGATAATAATTTAATAGGAAGTTAAAAGGTAAACTAACGATTGTCGTAATGCATTGTAATTTATACAAATACCATATTCAAATGAATTTCCCAGTAAAGTAAAAAAATCTATTGTAAATATTAACATTTCTTTAAAAGATTATTTAATTTTTATTCAACTACGGTGAAGACCAAAGGATGGTTATGTTTGTTTATTTAATAAAACAAATTGTGCTACTCTTTCTCACACTTTCTTTGCAAAAAAAATATAAACTAACAGCCTTTTGCATTGACAATGTTAAATAACCACGTATATTGATTTTAGGTGTCCATTACATAATACTTTCTTATATTTACGCGAATATTTGACATTTTAAATATAACTATCTTTTCAAATTTTTTCGCGGATTTATTTGGATTTTTGGTTCCCGACGTTTCGAATGCTTTACAGCAATCATGGTCACGGGAGAGACTGAGGTGTTACATGTCTCGAAGGTATAGTTGTTACAGACAGCCTACCCACAAATGACAAAATGAAAATTTCACCAATTTCCTTACAATATTTTTCTAGTTACAAAGTTTTAAGTTATAAAAATATTGTAAGGTGATTGGTGAAATTTTCATTTTGTCATTTAGGTGTCCATTATACTTAAAATCATGTACAATCGACCGATAAACAGAGCATCGTATTTCTTAAATACCAAGTGATTGAGGAAGTGAAGAAGTTAATTAAAAATAAGTTCATATGATAACAGATACACAAAAGAATAGTATTTTTTAAATAAACGACGTTTCAGAGTCAGCGCTGGCATCCCCAGTTTTCCGGCATAGGTTTTTTTAACTGCCTCGTTGGTCTAGTGGCTACCATGTACGGCTTTAGATCCGAAAGTCCTGGATTCGTGTTCCAGTCGGGATAAGTTAATTGAGTTTTCTGTGTAGAAATTTTCATCGACAGTCCGGAGTTGGCAAGTTGGCAGTGTTTCACCTGTGCATAGAAGAACAAGCACAGCCGTCGTATTTACATCTGATCTCATCGTTTGTGTCGACTTGTCGTCCCACCGGAGTATGAAAGTAATAGGATTAGGGAGTATTTAACTGCGCGAACACTTTTGCTCTATAATAAAAATGTCATATGGCTAGTCTCAGTGAGTTTTGGCCATGAAGCCGAAATCGGCCAGAAGGGCATTATTAATGGTTTTTATATTTGATAAACATTAAAAAGACGTGTCAACGCACACCTGTAATATCTTATACATAAATTCAATACTCTCCATGAACCCATGCTCTCCAAATTCAAAGATCTATTGACCTTTAAAAAATGCTTCGAAGTAATATTTTATACTATCAACATAAATTCACTTTCCATTTCGACTGAAAGCGTTCAGTGCCCCTTTAGGGCTGCGAGTTCAAGGACTTTGAACCGGTCTCGTCGTCATCGCTCTGAGATACACCTTTCCAATGCAATGGGAACTCGGTCACATATGTAGTTAAGTGTAATATCAAACATAAGTCTAGTTAAAATGTATGTCAGCGAAAATCGTAGTTTAGTGGCTCGAGGTTAGCTTATTCGCAACTCAGATCGTGGGTTCTTTTTATAAAGAGCATTATGTATTGGCTATGTACATAACATTTATAATAACATTTATATGTAATGCATTGAAAATTAATAATAATTAAATAATTAACTGCCTCGGTGGTGTAGTGGCATGCATATACGGCTGCACATCCGGAGGTCCTGGGTTCGAATCCCGGATCGGTCCAAGTTTAGTTATTGAGTCCTTCTGTATAGTAAGCCTCAGTAACAGCCCGGAGTTGGGAAGTTGGCGGTGTTTCACCCCCCTGCCTCGGAGAGCACGTAAAGCCGTCGGTGCTGCGCCTTAACTCTCACTGGTCGTGACGAGCAGTCGTCCCACCGGAGTATGAGAGTGACAGGAATAGAGAGTGCACGTTGTGTCTGCGCGTACACTTGCACACTATAATATCTCCTACGCAGTTGGCTAGTCTCAATGAGATTGGCCGCCGAGGCCGGGATCGGTCAGAGAGAACATCATTGAAAATTACCATAAATGCGGTGGTCAAAAACGAGCGATATTACGGGTTTTCTGCGTCCTATGAGGCAACATTGTGTATGGGGAGAGCTAAATGAATTATTTTTGTGTAATATATTCACTTATTTTAATGTCAAAACAGTATCAGACTATGAAATAGTCATGTCATGTTAATTCCTAATGTTTCTGCAAAAATACAAGTATTTCATTGTTTTTTGCATAAAAAACATGAAATCAAAAAAAAAAATGATTCGGCTTTATTTTATTTAGGAACAGGTTATCCTTGAGATGACCTGTGTATAAGATAGAAGAGCCTATAGAACATCTAAAAATCAGGCCGATCTTTATGAACCCGTTGCGGTCAAAACAACAAAATATAACACTTTTAACATATTATGTATATAGTATATAATATTATTTGAAGAAAGTAGTATTCGTCGAAGGTAGCATGTTCTATTCCGTACAAATGCAATAATTATAATGTACGGAGATTTTTAGAGCTTTATGATAAACAAGTAGACATACGTAACAGAGCTAGTCTATTAGTTGTATTAAGTACAGAAACTATAAAAAAAATTTAGCAGAATTCCACTCTCCATATTAATATTTTTTCTCTTAAGTACATAAAAAGGCAAAATGAGGAAATAAAAGTTATTTCTTCCGCACAGTATTTTCAAGTCCTTGTAGCGAGATTACAATCGCGGAAACGTGATTGGTCGAAATTGAAAATGGAGTAATATTGTGAAATGATTTTGGAATTTGTTCACTAAACTGACTCATTATTGTAGGTGTTTAGCCTAAATATTGCTATGTGAATACGAGCTCATACTAAAATTTTCTTATACCTATTACTTTACTTAGACCTATGGTTCGATACCGTTCGCATTGAAAGGAGTGTTATTTTTGGATATTCAAAATAATTGTTAGATCTTAAATTAAAATTTGTAAATTAAAACTGTTTATATTTATCTGCTTTTGACATCTATCGGCACTCTGAGTGTTAGCGTTAACAGTCACGTGACCATGTCGATGGCGACTTACATGACTTTACTTCCCATCCAAACCTGCCTATAGAAGTTTTCACTTCAAAAAGGACTGAAGACCCATATTATCAATGGCAACTTAAGCCGTCGATGACAAATTAATCTAGTGTCACCATCAAATTTTATTTAGCAACTGTCTAACTGTTTGAACAACACGAATCAGTTATTCTCTGTAATTAATATTACGGCTCGAAGAAGATGTACTCCAGCATCCACACCCTCTAAAAATCTTAACGATGATTACCAATCTGAGACGTTACTCAGAGATTTGTGCCGATTTTGCCTATGGTTCATTAATATTTCTCTTTCTTGAATGCTTGATAAAATTTTATATTGTAATGCAATGATGTATATTTGAAAATAAATCTATAAGGTACAAGTGGATATGATTTAAAATTTAGAAAACAATGCGAAAGGAAGTTTTAATGATTTATAGATAAAATAAAAAATCAGATTTTTGATGAAAAATAAAAGATCGTACAGCGAAATCCTCCGTTTCGCAATCAATTATTATCTTTTAAATTATTTACGAGTAATAAGTATAGTAATAAGAAGTAATATATTACTATAGTAATAATAAACAAATATTCTATCTCAAAATAGTATCTCCAAAAAGAAATACGAGTATGACAAAATTTAGAAAATAATGTATTTGTTGAAATAACATAATGCTTTGACACTAGAAATAAATAATAGCCTTATTCCTAATTTTAAGTTATTTTGTTCGATTGAAAGCGTTAGCCTCTGGAACTAACAGTCAGATCTAAAATTCAGTCAATCTATATAGAAAAATAATTTTGCTACAACTTTTTCTTTAAGGTATTATATATTTTAGATTAACATCAATTTTAAATCATTTATATTGTAGTTTATATTTTCTACATTAAAGAGTATATTTTGAATAGAAATAAGAAATTTCAAATAAAATTTACAAGGATAAATATTTTTGTACGAAATCGTGTCGAGACCTTATTCAATTTTCAAATCGCTTTTGATGAAATAATATTAATTTATTAATATATACAATTCATTAAAAGCGAAATTTGTTAAGTTTTTTCGTTATTTATTAATATTCATCATTGTAATAATTGTGCAGCCAACGATATTACTGGCACTATAACAAATACGACTCAAAATGGAATAAGTTGTAGAACAATACATACTCGTATTGTACAACTAGCGAGCGTCCTTGCTGCAGTCGGAAGCGTCTGTAAATGATTTTTGTATTTATAATATTACGAGCAGAACCCGCGGCTTCTAAACTATAAAAAACTCTAAAAGGTAGATTTATACTAATTCTTATCCCCTTTTTTTGTCCCTTACGGGATGAATTTCAAAAATGCTAAAACATGTATTTATTTAATTGTATTTAAAAGCATTTATACCAAGTTTCAAGTAATTCTGATCATAAATATTTTTTTGGGTTGCATTATAACGTGTTTTCCTGTGGGAAAGAGATAATCTCCCGCAGTAAAAAGTAACCTATGTCATACTATCTCCACACAAAAAATCACGCCAATACGCCACTCTATTTTGACATGAAAGAAAGACAAACAAGCAAACTAACAAACAAACAAACACACTTTCACATTTATAATATTAGTATGGATGTACAGACATTTGGTAAATTCATCCAAACCATCCAGCCCTTTCAACGTGAAGAAGAAATAATCATATACACATTACATAATTTTTAAGTTCTAATGGAATTAAAGTTTTTGAAAAAAGTATACTGGAAGAACGTTATATTCAATGACGGTAGAGCAGTCCAATGGGATATTTTGTGTATCTTTGCGATAGGTTATAAAATAAAGTCAAAAAGTTACTAACAGTTAAAAATAGAGCCAAAACAGCAGGTAGAATAGGAGTATACTAGTGACACACATACGGTTTTTTGAACACGGCTTTTCGAATTTTTGAACAAAACCTCTACAAGCAATTTGAACTTGATATGTAAATAGATACGAGTTCCGAAAATAGTAGATATTATAATTAATTCAAAATCAGTTAACCTTTGATAAGGTATGCACATACCATTATTTATCTTATAAACAATATTAGATTAACATTTTTCGTAATATTTTACGTATGAATAACAAACTTTCATGTTTTTAAATTTTCTAGAAAACCTCTAAAATATTTATTCCAAATAAAATAAAAATCTTAATGAGTTGGTAAATAACGATAAAAAGATAAGTATGTTCATGGATCATGCATTAGGCAATAACTCTTAGTCTACCTGTAGAAAAATATATAGGTACTTTTTCAAATAAACTTTGCTATGTTCAACTTATTAGTATGCTTAAAATGTCATGAAATGTCATTTTTAGTATAATAACAATATACAGAAAAAACCAATGATCGAATAAATTATATAGTAAGAAAACTATTTCCCAAATAATTACCGATCATAGACCGACAGACAAACCAATAAATTTATGTTATGATTATTTCATGTCGATTCAAGCTACGGTAACGTGTTACTTGTTGTTAAGGAAACTACAGATATCGTTCCTCATATGGCTGATAAACACACGTGAGAAGGTCATATTTTAAACCGACTTCTAAAAAGGAAGAGGTTCTATGTTCGTCTCTCTCTTTATAGTCTAATATAATCATTCACATAATATACAGTATATAATCATGAAACATTACTAGAAGTTTTAAGTGTCCCTAAATATTATATATTTGCAAAATATTAACGGTTAATATGAAACAGAAGATCTATTTATTATATCACTACTTCGCTCTCTTGGGTAGTAGTATGATGATACATAGCCTGTAAGTCTTTCTCAATAAACGGACTATCCAATATAAAAAGAATTTGTCAAATCGTATTAGTAATTTCTGATATTACCGCGTTCCAACAAACAAACAAACAAACAAACAAACTCTGCCTCTTTATAATGTTAGTATAGACGTCAGAAATTGCCCATATATGTAAACTATAATAATATAGCTAAGTAAAAAGGCATATGCATTGAAAATCAACAATACAGCATTACAGTACAGCAAAAAAAACTAAAGGAGTTTTTAAATATTTATATAATTTTTCATACATCTAATAAAATACAAAAAAATCTAATCCAGATATGATATCCTCCAGCACAAAAAAAACTACACAAAATATAAACGCATTACGCACATCGTAATATTAACAATATATTAGCTACAATTTTCTATCTGGAGTTTTATTTCAATCAAATAAAAGTCTTTAATAGATAACAAACATATACACACAGATAATAAACAAAAATCACAGTTTTAAAATTAAAACTTCAACTGTCCACTTTTTATCCCATCATCTTATAATTTATAGGGTTAAAATTGATAATTGAAATAAGCTCTAATATAATTGATAGGGTTATAATTGATAATTGAAATAATTTCTTAAACATCGTATTCAAAACACTGTGTAACTTTTTAAATAAAACTATCTTTTCGGATTTTTTGATCTCCCATGACCATGATTGCTGTAAAATATTCGAAACGTCAAACCGAAAATCAAAATAAATCCGATGAGATAATTTAATTAAAATGTCAAATATTCGGGTAAATCTAAGAAGGTATCACTGTACAGCATCCAAGTTAAAACCACATCACAATATAACAAAATCGAATAATAACATAACGTTTACATAACATAAAAATAAACGCACAACGCGTCTATTCCTCAGCGGGCGTATGTATAACGAAGGACTTGTGAACTCGCTCGACTCCCAACATTTAGAGGGGCTGTGGCGAAAGTTCTACTGATACCAAATAAACAAGTATAAAAACACTGGACACAGTGTGTATTATATCCAGTACCATTTCTGATACCAACCACCGTTCAAGAGGCATTATGAAAACGGTGAGTGCAGTGTGTGCAGTGCAAAATATAAGTTCTTAAAGTATTTACTCATAGGAAGTGTATCCCGTGTGTTACGGGTTTGTGTACGGGATATGACTTGATTTTTCCTTTCAGGGGGAAATACTTTAAAAACGCATTTTGATATATTTTTTTTATAATTTTTACTAAACAATTTAAAGTCAGTATCGTGATTTGGGCTTACTTGCTTTTATATCAAAAAAAATATGGAGTACCATTCGCTTCTTATTTATCAATACACGTTAGAGCTATTAAATAATATCTTTTTCGTTTCAGTTTAAACCTAAGTTTAATTTTAAATATTAATTGAATTATTTATATAATACAATAACTAATCTAAATATCAAAAAAAAATACTTGAAAGCGTATTTTAAGCCACGTAAAAGTGTATCATGTTTGTGTTATATCCTATTTTCATTTAAATGACTTCTAAGTGGAATACAAATTTAAAGTAATTATTTCGTTTAAAGAAAATAAATTTAAACGTATAGCAATCACAGTTAATAATAAGATAAAGAATACTATTAAAATATGTTCTAAAAACTAAAATATAGAACACTAGCAGCTCACCCTCGCTTCGCTCGGGTTTGCCTCTAGAAAAACAAATCTATCCCACGGAAAACGGAAATCTTTCCGGGATAAAAAGTAGCTTATGTGTTATTCTGGAGTATGAGTAAAGTTTCATTAAAATCCATTCAGTAGTTTTTGCGTGAAAGAGTAAAAACATCCATACATTCCGTTTATAATATTAGTAGGATTAAACTACTTAAACTAAAATGAGTTTAATTAAAAAGGTGTAAGTAGCCTTTTTTTTATTTGAAGTCAAAATTAAAATTATTAGGTGAATTAGTCTAAGAAGTTCATAATACTTTAATTTTTATAGTAAATATCATATTAACGACTTCCAATTTCTAACATTTTTACTGTGTTGCTTAATTTTGCGACAAATTAAATTGGATTAGATTTTTTGGTTCTAATATTTCTTTGAATGACCGCTTATGTTTTTCGTAGTCTTCTTAAAACCGTAACAATGCTAATATTATAGCAATTAGTGAATTAATTATGAATAAATCAGTTAGTTTTTTTTAAGTCTAACTAGTATATAGCAATAATATAAAATTATTTGACCGATTTTGATTAACTTTTAATATTTTTTAACAAAAAGTTTAACGTTAAAATAAAAATCTAAAAGCCTATAAATTGTTTAGAGGCGTACCAAAAAGCCTAGCAATAAATAAGTTACGCCACAATACGTTTTCTTGACTGATCAGGACAGGCTTAGGGTGTTCTAGGAAGTATTCGAAGCCTAGGTATCAAATCGCTTCTAGCTATCTTATATAATACAATTATACATATCTTTTACTTAATATGTTACATAAAATCGTCAGAACGCGTGTAATGTTGTAAAAAGTAAAATATGTGATTACGCATAGGTTAGTTTTTTTTTAACAAATTCATATAAATATTGATGAAGTGTAAGTGTTAGTTTGACAAATTAGACAAGTAATTATCGTAAAAATCCATACGTAAATGTATGAATATTTATTATTGAGATTGAGTAATTAGACTTTATATGTATTTGTATCACGGTACGATATCTACATATATAATAAATCTATACATATAATAAAATTGTGACTAAGCCGAATCTGTACATTAAATATTTTTTAGAAAATCTTATTGAAATAGACATTATTATCGATATGGAGGCTGAATCTATAGTTTTTAGATTTTTTGTCTGTCTGTCTATCTGTTACCGCATCACGAAAATAACCACTGGATGGATTTTCATGAAATTTGGTATGGTGATAGCTAGTTATCCGGGTAAACATATAGGATACTTTTTACCGCGGGAAAATATCTTATTTCTGAGAAAATAAATACAAAAACTGCATTGTAAGAGTATACTAATATGTAAAACCTCAGAATTTGGTTTTTAGTAATTTGAACGCGGGCGGAGCCGCGGGCAATGCTAGTATATATATATATCCATATCCAATGCTAGTATCTATATACATATATATATATATATATATATATATATATATATATATAGAATTTTCCTATTTATATAAAAAATCTGATTCCATTTTTTTATTGATAATACTAAAACTCGTCAATAGCTACTAAACAAAAAAAAAGAAAATCGGTTGACAAACAGAGGAGAAAAGGTACTGAAATGTTTTATCTTTGCCTATTTATATAAAGATTATAAATATTTGTTCTACATCAAGCTATATGCCTAGTTTTTCAAGGATATCACCCATTCGCAATAAATTAAAATATTTATTCGCTTAGAATTATTAATTTCTAAACTGATAACTTGTTGTTGCAAATTAAGTATAATTGTCGCTGGTCAAGAAAATTGCACCTTTCGCAATGTCCTGTATAACGACCGGTTCAAATAAAGCGGTACAGCTAAATCCTAGTAACGTTTTAAATTAATATTAGCATTTTCCTTGTGATTATAATGATTTTGTTTGTATTTCGCCATAATTTATATGGTGTATTCAAAATATTACTTTCAAGTAATCCATTTAGTGAAAAATAGAAAAATATACTTTACAAGTTATTTTTAATACCTAAATTTCGATTCTTTAAACGTATATATAAAGCATATCTCAAGGCATAACCTATTAATAAAAAAAATATAAAAATCGATTCACAAAAGTATCGAGTAAAATAAAACTTCTCTAAATCGTTCAAAAAGCTTGAAGACATAAGCTTATTTAAAAAAGCTCAAGTTTATAGTAAGCTCACGTAAACTTTTACTATAGCTAAGTACGTTAAGCGTTAATTATTTCGTCTATTGCACAATTCATTCACGATCGTGAATGTAGAATTGCTATTGCATTACATCCTGTATAACCTGGCTCACCTTAAACGGCCTATATGATTAGTCGGGACCAGTCGGACTTGTTTGGTTGTACGGTTATAAAATCATCAAACTAAATTAGGTAACTATTACGTATGATGCACCTCACTTAGTCTAGTATCACTTGCGATTATTTAATATGTAATGAAATGTTTAGTACAGAACAAGTAGGATGGCACAGGTTCGATTTCTTTTTTTGCATTATCGATGATTGGTTTGGTGTTAGTTACAGAACGTTAATCATACTGCTATTTAAAAACAAAATACAAGATTGAATTTTCTTTCTACCTTTCCCATGCCATGTAACAACATCACTCCTTATACACTTTGTATGTAATAGGTACATGGTGTTAATGCCACTAATTCCCATAACATCATAGTAGCAAAGTTCAAGACACAATGCTTCTATTGTAAGTTGGATAAGTTTCTATTACGAAATAGACCTGTACAAAATTATCGTCCTTAAAAAAATCAATAGTTAAACTTATTTTGGTGATCTTATAAATATAACTAAAACTACTAAATAGAAATGTCGTTGGTATATTTTATAATGACAGCTTTTATAAGCTCTTATTGGCTATATTATTAAAGTAAATTTATTGTATGTAATTATAATCGTAATATAAAACAATCAAGCCTCAATAAACTTAACAAAAGGTATAAAAAATTATACTTAACGCTATACAGTACACAATAAATGAACTTTGATATAATCCATACTAAGATTATAAATGTGAAAGTGTGTTTGTTTATTTGTCTGTTTGTTTGTTTTTCTTTCACGTCGAAACGGAGTGATAGATTGGTGTACTTTTCATCGCGGGAGATCATCTCATTCCCACGTTATAATACAATCTAAAAATTTATTTCTGATCAGAATTACTTGAAACTTGGTATTAATGCTCTTCAAAACAAGTAAATAAATATGTTTTTCTTTTAACTAGCATTTTTCGAAATACATCCTATAAGGGGGTAAAATAGGGGATGAAAGTTTGTATGAAACCTAGGTATCAACCTTTTTAGAATATTTTTTTTGTAGTTTTAACGCGAGCAAAGTCGCGGGTTCTGTTAGCTTACTGTGATTTTGAGAATATTATTGGTAATGCTTTATACGGCTGTTTTAAACTTTATCATGTGACATTCATGATGACACAAATACGCAATCGTTTGCAAGGTGTCAGTCGAAATATTCTCAATATTATAATTTTGGGTATAAATATATAATTTTATGCCGAGTTTCTCATAATTTGATCATAAATCCCCAAATTTTTTCATAAATTTATTTAATTTTATTATTTAAATAGTTTAACTTTAGTTTGGAAGATTTACCTCATTATACAAACAAACAAATTTTACTTTATAATAGATGAGGATTAATGATTATTTTAGTATTTAAAATGAAAATGGTACGACTAGATTTTTCTTCATTATATTTGGTCAAACGTTTTCATAATGTAATTTCTCAACACCGCTTATAAAATCGTTAGATAGCGATTTCAAATACCATGCCAATTACCATAACATTGAGAGATTTACCAAGACTTCTTTATCATATCATTAAACGCCTTTACAGAAACTCTTCTTGTTTGCGTAAGTTCAACAAAAATATATACATAATAGACTCCTAAAACTAAGAATGTTATTTACTATATATTATATTATATATATATATATATATATATATATATATATATATATATATACATATATTAATCAGCTTAAGTATTGAGTAAGGCATTTCTATGTTGTGTGTATGTGTGTTTATGTTCCTAAATATATGTATGAAAAATATTACATTACCTCAAAAAAATAGGTAGTACAACAATTAGTATAGTTATGTTTAAATTTTTTGAAAGTCAATAAAACAGTATTTATTTTTCCAGATCTGTTTAGTTTTTCTGCTGGTAGCAGCTGTAGCTGCCAGCGAGAAGAAATCTACAGAACAAAAGGCTGAAGGCCTCGAGAAAAAGTTGGATAAACGTGGTCTCTTGAACTTGGGATATGGATACGGTATTAGCGGTCTAGACGTCGGCTACATCGGTAGTGGCCACGGATTGGGCGGTGTATACAACTATGATGAAGGATCTTATGCCCATTCTGGATACGGCATTGACCTTGGTGGCCGCACCGACGTCACTAGGACTATAACTCTCGTCAAGGGAGTCCCAGTCGCTGTACCAGTTGACAGACCAGTGCCCTACCCTGTTGAGAAGCACGTCCCCTACCCCGTCAAGGTCCCCGTTCCCCAACCCTACGAGGTCGTCAAACATGTGCCCGTTCACGTTAAGGAATACGTTAAGGTTCCCGTACACGTACCTGCACCATACCCGGTAGAAAAGAAGGTGCCCTACCCAGTCCATGTGCCCGTTGACAGGCCTTACCCTGTCAAAGTACTTGTGCCCCAACCCTACCCAGTTGAGAAACACGTCCCTTACCCCGTAAAGGTGCCAGTTCCTCAACCCTACCCCGTTGAGAAGCACGTGCCTTACCCCGTCGAAGTTAAGGTACACGTACCCCAGCCCTACCCAGTTATTAAACATGTCGGTGTACCCGTAAAAGTTCCCGTTGACAGGCCTTACCCCGTGCATGTGCCAGCTCCTTACCCCGTTGAAAAGCCAGTGCCAGTCGCTGTTCCAGTTGAAAAGCCCGTAGCTTACCCCGTGCACGTCCCTGTGGATAGGCCTTACCCCGTACACGTAGACAGACCTTACCCCGTACCTGTCAAGGTGTCCGTGCCTGAGCCCTACCCAGTATACAAACATGTCCCTGTTGAGGTAGAAAGGCCAGTGCCCGTACCAGTGAAAGTGCCCGTTGACAGGCCTTACCCCGTACACATTGAGAAGCACGTGCCAGTAGCCGTTGAGAAGCCCTACCCAGTGCCTGTCAAGGTGCCAGTACTGGTCAATGAACATGATTACGGCAGCAGCTACGGCTACGGAGGCTCTTACTACGAACATTAGGTTAATTATTTAGTCTCATAGTTATCATCATTGTCACCAATATTTATATCTCGCCATCCACGGCCGGGACACAGCAAAATTTCTTTTGACTATTTATACTGTCCTTCTATGAGGTATCATGTCATATAAGTGTGCAGACGGTACAGGTGCGTGTACGATGTGATGCAAAGGTTACCATTAATAGGTTAAGTCGACTGTAAAATACGAAATAAATAATAATAAGATAAATGAATGTGGTTTTACTTTTGTGATCCAAATACAATGTAATTTTCTGTGGAGGTACTGGTTTAGAACCAAAATTAAAGTTTTTAGGTTTTTAGGTTATAGTCGTCACCCATTAAATCAGACCTTTTATATGCATAGTTATTAATCTAACTATTCAATCTATATACAGATAAATAAAATTGAAGTGTCTGTTTGTAATGTCAAAATAACGGCTTTTTACTAAATGCATATGAAAGTATATGCGGGACTAATAAGAAAAAAAACTATTTTTAAAATTTTTGTCAGTCCATCTGTCTGTTTGTTCTGGCTAATCTCCGAAACGGCTGGACCGATTTTGACGGGCAGATAGTTGATGATATAAGAAGTAACTTAAACTACTTATTAAATGAAGAAAAAACTAATAAAAAATATACACCAAGTTTAATTTAACTTATAAAGCAATTATTTTACGTTTAAGGGTGGGTTTTTTGATAATTATGAGACTACCCTTAATGCATAACGTATTCACTGTATAAAACAAAATAAAAAAAAATCGATTCATAATAATCAGTGATAATTTAGATCTAATTTTAATTTTTATAATTTTCATAGTTAATGAAAGGTTCTATTTCTTTTGGAACAGGAAACTGTTAAAGGTCGAAATAACAGCAATTAAGGTGGAAGTATGAATAAATGTCCACAATCGCCGGCCTTCACGCTGCCCGTTATAAATACTGTGCAGATACAAGGGGTACCTGTTAAGTGTTGTAAAATAGATTAATAGATATATAATTGCTACATCGTGGTACGTTCTACTTGAACTATATACTGTACTGAGACATTTTAAGGTACATATGTATGGATATATATATTCAAATTATATATATATATATATATATATATATATATATATATATATATAATTTGAGTACCTATAAGTTTTTAGTTTGCCCTTTTTCATGGTAAATACACATTTTTGCATACACTGAGTTTATGGTATAAAGGGTTTCATGAGTTTAATTAGTCATTTATTATTGCTTGTATTGTATTGTTATTATTGTCTTATTATGTTATCAATTTAACAACTTTTTTGATATAATAATCTCATTGAATGATGACGCCAGAGGGGATAGTATTCTTCACTGAGTGATAGTAAAAGCTAAAATTATTATATGTATTGACATATCAAGCGGTATTAGTAATATTATACTATATAATTAGAAGTTTCCAAAGGCACATAATTAAGGCTTGGTTCCTAAGAAATAAATACTAAATAACAATTTTAAAATAAGTGGTAAACAAACATTACAGTGCGACATAGTTCGAAATTGCTTAAAATTGATACGGATCTCTAGTTACACGCTGTTTTTAACACACCCGATGAAAGATCAGGCAGGACCTATGGCTCAACGTGGACCAAGGTACGAGGGTGAAACATCACCAACTTCCCAATTCCAGACTAATACTGTATATTTCTTAGAAGAAAAACACAGTAACTAAACTTGGCCCGACCCGGGACACGAACCCCTGGACCGTCAGATCTACAGCCGTATATGCTAGCCACTACACCACCGATACAGTACATGATATAATATTAAAAGCAGATACAAAGTCTGCATCGCTGACACAATCGAGGAATCACACTGTAATTAACGATTACCGTGATAAATGCACTTGCAACGCCTAAGTAGGGCGTAACGCAATGTAGTTTACCTGTGGTTTCATATATATTTTAAGGCTTCCTTCCCAATACAAACTTTCATCCCCATTTTCACCCTCTTAATCGATGATTTCCGGGATAAAAAGTATCCTATGTCCTTTCCAGGGTCTCAAACTAACTTCTTACTAAATTTCATCTAAATTGGTTCAGTAGATCCAGAGATTACCCCCTACCACGTCACAAACTCACAAACTCACAATTCACAAACTTTACCTCTTTATAATATTAGCATAGATTAACAATAAATTAATTCAATTCTCTAGTTAATGGCTTCAAAGTTGGACACAGATTATATACTTCGCCAATTTCACGAGGTTTTTAACTGTTATAGTAAGGATTTAAACTATAGAAAAATCCTATAAAAAGCACATTATCAAAGCTTCTAAATAATCAAAATATAAAAATTTTGACACGATAGAATAACTATGTGTATATTTTTCAACTTTACCTTCCCTTAAGCCCACAATAGTGCTTAGAATAACAATGCTTCATGCTTTCAAATGATGACCTTTATAATGCAGTAGAGACATATTTTTATAATGACATATGTATGTACGTCCACATCACCAGATTGTGGTAAATATTTGAGTGTTTTTGTATATCACGTACTAACAAATATAGTCTAGAAGTTAGAACTATTATATAACTAGCGACTCACCCTCGCTTCGCTCGGGTTCGTCCCTAGGTACGTTTTAAATTAAAATGGATATAGTATGTTATCCTTAAGAGATAAACATATGCCATCGTGGACATTTCTGTAGACTTATATAAGATACACAATTCCACTATACATTATTTTATAATACCTTCTTAGATTTACGCGAATGTTTGACATTATTAAATAAAACTATCTTTTCGGATTATTTCGCGGATTTATTTTGATTTTTGAAACGTCTGGAACCAAAAATCAAAATAAATCCGCGAAATAATCCGAAAAGATAGTTTTATTTAATAATACATTATTTTGTTATATCTCAAAGGGCTTAGGCAGCGTTTTCGTTGAAAGCTCCCAGACGTCTTATATTTTCCGACGCCTCCAACAAAAATCGTTATATTTTAGCCAATGTATACAAAAACTTAACGAATTATATACTAAAACCTTTCTCTTGAATCACTCTATCTATTAAAAAAACCGCATCAAAATCCGATGCGTAGTTTCAAAGATTTAAGCATACATAGATCCCTATATAGGGACAGAGAAAGCGACTTTGTTTTATACTATGTAGTGATAAATTTTGCAATGTATTAGTTGTTTCTAGAAATAGTTCTTTCCTTTCAACATATTAACTTAAAAACGCCCTTCAAGCACGTACTTAACTAAGACAAAGCATATTGTCTCATTGTTAAACAACTCACACGAACGTTATGCGGACAAAAAGTAATTAATTAAAAGATATGTAAAGGTTAAGTAAGAAGTTAAGTTAACTAAGAAAAATAATTAGAATAGCTTATCAATGTTATGTGCAGGTGTATGCGATGTATAACTTAAAGCAAGTATGGTAAGATTTCACAGAGTATTGTAGACACATTTGATTATTTACTTGTATAGTATATAAATAAATAAATATGTTGGGACATTAACACACAGCACCATCTAGTTCCATGGTAATGCTACGAGGCTTGTGTTATGGATACCAGATAGTTGATACAATACACATATATAAACTTTAAATACATACATATTATAAACATAAGCACCCATGACTGGAGTACAACCATTCGTTCTCATTACACAAATGAATGCTCTCAGCGGAACTCGAACCCGCGACAGCTGGCACAGCAAGTAGGGTCACTACCGCATCACAAAAAACTACTGGAGGGATTTTGATGAAATTTGGTATGGTCATAACTGGTTTTCCAGGTCAACATATAGGATACTTTTTACCGCGGGAGAAAAAATACAAAAACTGCAATAATGTAAGAGTATACTAATCTGTAAAACCTAAGAATTTTATCCAGCTATTAGAATTTATAAAGGACAGACGAACGCACAACTTGATTAAGGACGAATGTTACGCTTCAAACCTTATACCACAGATCATAATTATAATACTACTAGCATTGCCCGCGGCTCCGCCCGTTCAGATGATCAAAAACCAAATTCTTAGGCTTTACATATTAGTATACTCTTACAATGAAGTTTTTGTATTTTTTGTCAGAAATGAGATATTTTCCCGCAGTAAAAATTATCCTGTATGTTGACCTGGATAACCAGCTATCATATACCAAATTTCATCAAAATCTGTCCGGTTGTTTTATCGTGATGCGGTAACAGACAGATAGATAGACAGACAGAAAGACAGATAGACAGACAAAAATTCTAAAAACTATAGATTCGGACCTTGTATCGATAATAATGTCTATTTCAATTAGATTTTCCAAAAAATATTTAATGTACAGAGTCGACTTTGTTACAATTTTATTATATGTATAGATACTTTTAAACTGACAAAGTTACGCCATCTATAATACGCGTGTAGAAACTAATTTTGACATACGACCATGTGTGTATTGCTATTGTTTACTTAATGCAGCCGGTCACCGACAGAGGTCTATACATTAATTGTGATAAAAGAATAATAAAATTATCCTTATACTAGTGCCTTCTAGCCCTGCTCGGGTGCACCCCTACAAATACGATTTTTTTTCGACTTAATTCATATTTACTGATAGATTATAATTTTTTTAAAATGTTTATACATATATTATAGATCATAATTGTTGTAGATAATTCCTCTTTCTATTGGTGAAAACAAAATGAAAAACGATGCAGTAGTTTCTGAGATTAGCATGAATGCTGTTGGAATCGTATTTGGGCTTTTTCCCTAGAAAGGATATTATTTCTAGTAAGTATAGTAAGCAATTGTTATGTCAAATTCAATAATAATAAACGTGAAAGTAACTCTGTCTGTTTGTTATCTTTTAACGGTTAAATTACATAAACAATTTTTGATGAAATTTTCATGCAAACATTGATATATTTTATCCCTACCCCGTACCATGCGAGTACCAAAACAAAAAGGTGTCGGACAAAAAGCCGAATCAAAACTAGAAAAAATATATTTTTAGAGCAAATTTTTTACTTATGGCGACATTTATACTTAATTCTAATCTATTAATGTAACTAAGTTACATCCTTTGTGACATTCCATCCCATAACCCATTTCTATGTAAAATTATTATATCTGACCATGATTTTATTTCTAAGTTAAAGTAGTATGAAGTGATAAACTGACATAACCATTTGCATTTATAACACATTTAAAAAGATAGAGTGATTAAGATCTTCCCAAGAGCAATCAAATTAACAAAACAACTCTTTTATATAGATAGTAAATTACATAATATATCAGTTGTTGTGTACAAACATGATCGACGCAGTAAATCGTGCTCCAGTAGCCTTTAAAGGTAATTAAATTTATTGAAGTGAAAACCGATTATCGATCATTTGAACATCACGCACTTTTAATATCAGATTTTAGATAGACGATGCTCTAGAATTCTGTTTTGGCCTATTTTTTTAATTGCATCAACAATTGATAACAGGTAACTTGTGAGCATTTAATACGAAAATTATATATATATATATATATATATATATATATATATATATATATATATATATATATATATATATATATATATATACTAACGACTCACCCTCGCTTCGCTCGTTACGTTTTAATGGTTAGTGTATATTTCTCAGACATGATATATTTTCTCGCAGTAAAATGTATTCTATATGTTGACCCGGGTAACCAACTATCGTCATACCAAATTTCAACAAAATCTGTCCAGTAATTTTGTCTTGATGCGTTCCCAGACAGAAAGACAAAAATTCTAAAAAAATTAGATTCGGCCTCTGTATCGACAACAATGACTATTTCGATAAGATTTTCCAAAAAATATTTAAGGTGCAGATCGACTCAAAATTTTATTATATGTATAGAAGAGCGTATTGGTAGAAGAGCTTGCAAATGTTTAGTAAATGACGATTGGTTTTGTTTTATCCTACTATTATATTAAAAGTTTGTGAGGTTATATGAATGTATGTAGGTATTATTCGTTACTCATTCACAAAAAAATTACTAAACAAATTTTGATAAAACTTTACAGTATATATCAGGTATATACTTATATCCCCCCCAACGTGCGTTCACCTTGTCGTGGTGGGGGGGCTCAGTAGTAGTAGCGAAGCTAAGAAACGCACAGGGAGGTTGCCCACTTTGGTGGGCGGTGGGAGGTGGCCCTCTTCGGGGGGTGGTGTACCTTGCGGGTTGCTCCTGGTACTTCTCTGATAGCAGAGTGGACCTTGGAGCAACCCCATGGTTGTGGTGGTCTGCTTTGGCAGACCTGCCGTCGGAGCGTCGTAGTTGAATGCGTAAGCGATCCTGCGACGCCCCATTAAGACGGGGGAAGGTTTTGTTGGGTTTTAGTGGGTAGTACTGGCTGTATTACGCCGGTGAGTCCCACACGTCGTGCGTAAATGCATTTCCCAACGTTAAAAAAAAAAAAGGTATATACTTTTATATCAGAGCAACATATTGGATATCTATACATATAATAAAATTGTAACAAAGTCGAATCTGTACATTAAATATTTTTTGGAAAATCTAATTGAAATAGACATTATTATCGATACAGAGTCCGAATCTATAGTTTTTAGAATTTTTGTCTATCTGTCTGTCTGTTACCGCATCACGAGAAAACTACTGGACAGATTTTGATGAAATTTGGTATGATGATAACTGGTTATCCGGGTCAACATATAGGATACTTTTTACCGCGGGAAAATATCTAATTTCTCAGAAAAAATGCAAAAACTGCATCGTAAGAGTATACTAACAAGTAAATCCTAAGAATTTGATTTTTGGTCATCTGAACACGGGTGGAGCCGCGGGCAATGCTAGTATTTTATAAAGATATATTTAGTTATACATTATTATACTACGCGGGATGACCTGCTGGAAAACGTTAGTATAATACATAATGCTTTTATACAGCAAAGAAAAAACTGTTCCATGTGATTCGTTGGTTAGTGAGTCAATTGACATTTTAACGACACGTTTGGCTCAGTTTATAGTGACCTTGACTTGCTATGCTAGTGGTCGCGGGTTCGAGACCCACTGGAGGCATTTATTTGTGTGATGAACACGAATGTTTGTACTCCAATCATGGGTGTTTATATTTATAATAAGTATATATTTAAAGTGATATACATATTGTGTGTAGTGTATCAACTATCTGGTATCCATAGCACAAGCCTCGTAGCTTACCATGGACCTAGATGGTGCTGTGTATTATATTCTTTATTACACTTAAAATATGATACAGGAAAAATAACAAAAGTAAACATAGTTCACAAAGGTGGACTTATCTCTAAAAGAGATCTCTTCCAGTCAACCCCTGGATGTGGAAGATGTCAGCGGGCAATATAGTGCAAAAAAATATACTAAATATACACTAGAAATAAAGGTAGTAATAAAAGTATATATATTACTTATAAAAATATATAATACTTTGTATTAATGTTCCAACATATTTATATTTATTATATTTAATGCTTCTAGTAAAATCCAAAATTAAAGCTCGAGCTACTTATGCCATAAGCTCATAATAATTAGCCATGGCTAGTGCTAACTAAAGAGAAACGCACGAAAATGAAGTAAGCAGTAAATAATCTACAAAATAATTTATGGTGAATTGCCTTGAGAATTTGGGAGAGTGTACTTAAAACACTCGTATATTTAGCGTCAAATAGATCTCTAATGTATATATAATTTGATATATTAGTTGCAGCTTTACCAAATAATTGTGTTACCACAGAAGATTAATGGTGGACAGCTTTTATGTTATGAAATTTAATAGATATATGTACGTTAGTTGAATATACATATCTATTATAATATATATGGGAAATAATTTTTCAAAATAAACCAACTTCAAAATTAAGAAAGTACTTAATTCGATTGTATATTGCGTGTTACAGGATATCTTCCGAACTATGAATCTATTTTGTTAATTATTTTTTTTTTAAAACTATAGATACTAATATTATAAAGAGGAAAAATTTTTTTGTTCGTTTGTTTGTACCGAACAAGCTCCGAAACTACTAAGCCAATTTAGATGAAAATTGGTAAGAAGATAGTTTGGGACATTGGGAAGGAAATAAGGTAATTTTTATTCCGGAAATCATCCCTTAGGGGGGGTGAAAATGAGGATGACATTTTTTGTATGGGGAAGCATCTAAGGGACGAACACGAGTGAATCGAGAGTGAGTCGCTAGTAAGTTATACATTGCCTTGTTGAGATTATTTCTAAGGTTGTAACTCAGACTAAGAAATCACATAGAAATGAACATAAAAACATAATATGTAAAATAATATAAACAAATAAAATCAATAATAGTATCTATTTTATTTCATTTTCAAAACATAATAATTAACATATGAGTACTTTTTAAACTTTAAAGCTATTAACAAGAGAATTAAATTGGATATTCTTAATAATTACTGTAGTAACACACTAATAATGAACATAGTTTAAGTAAAAACTATATGAAAAATAAAATTGTGATAGAGAAAATTGATAGTAGCACGAACGACGTTTTGCAATTATAGTCTCTAACTTATGTAAAGTTTCCAAGGCAAATTCTTGTTAGAAACTAATGACGTGCAACTACTCTGCTCGATTTCACCCTAGACGTCAAACGCTTCACCATGTAGCTCACCGACAGTTAAAATGATGGGTTCCCTATACAAAACTTGCATCCTATTTTAAATGTTTTATTTTTCCTACTATAGCCGTACATCTTTCTCCAATGTCCAATCTATCTCTATAAAAAATCTATTTCTATAACAAAATTCATTCAAACTGATTTAACGGTTTAGACGTGAAAACGTAACAAACAATCGGACAGACAGGTTTACTTTTGCATTTATAATATTGGGATAAATAACTCTTAGGCATAAGTATATATAATCCAAGTCAAGGAAAACGTAAAGTAACACATTTCTGTTATTACATAAAATGTATGACTGTAAAGACTTAACAGATTCGATTTCACACGTACCTCCATCTTCGCGGTTGAGCAAGAGAGGAATGTATTTTAGAACATTACATTAAAATATCTTACCTAACGTACGACATAAGAATAAAAATAAGACCAATCTAAGATTATTCTGTTTTATTTTGTTTGGTTGGTATGTGATCATTCACGACTGCCTTTCACAGTCTGTTTCTAATGTACCTATGTCCAAACACATTTCATCAACACATTTTGATACAATTTTTGTTAATGAATAGGTTATATTATAAACTAGCGACTTACACTCGCTTCGCTCGGGTGCGTCCTTCGGTACGTTTTAATTTTTTTGACCGGAATCCTAATGCTATTTGTAAAATAAAAGTAGCCTAAGTTACACCTTATAACATCAGCTATCTACCAGTAAAAGTTCAGTCAAAATCAGTTCAGCCGTTTCGAAGATTAGCTGGAACAAACAGACAGACAGACAACATTTTTAAAAGTTATGTTTTTCTTATAAGTACCGTATAATTTCATATATAAATTTAGTAAAAAGATGTTATTTTATAATTACAAACAGGCACTTCAAATTTATTTATCTATACCTATAGATTATTCATTACTGATTTTGTTCATCGTATATTTCTATCTGTCTGTAAGATTTTAACGCTTAAACAACGGAACTGAAGATTTCAATGAAATTTTACAAGGACATAGATTGTATCATGGGAACGGATATAGCCTACTTTTATCCTCGTTCACTTATCACGTGAGCGAAGTCACGGATAAAGCTTATCCTATATGAAGTTATACTTGCTTGCCAATACAGACGGTATGCATATATTATAATGTACCTACCTACTATTGAAGAATGTGTCAGACCTTAGTAGGTAAAGTTTTCAGATATTACATATCTATAACGAGAACATGTCAAGGACCGCCGAGCCACCAGCGGCTCGGTTAACAAAAAAAATCTTAGAAATTAACCGCGAGGTGTAATCCAAATCGAACAATCTACCTACTATATAAAAGAAATGCATATGAAAGCGAATCCAATAGCAAGAACTAGTTTAATATAAAAGCGTACTAAATTAAATATAAATAAGGAAAACAATCTAAACTATACATACAATTGATTTGAACCACGCAATCATCTCTATGAGTAATGACAAATTACCTGTAAAAGATAAAAGCTGAGATAAAATTAACGATACACAAAAATGATTTGAACAAACACGCAACGAGAACGATTTGTTGATAGAAACAGAAACCTTTCATAATTTCAGTGGAGTAATATTTAAACTGGTTTGACGATCTAGATTGTACACCATCTTACTTGTATATACATTTCACTGTTTGCATAATGACATTACCATGTAATTAAATTTATTTTTATATACATATTATGTTGTAGGATGATTTTTTTATATACATCGTTTTATATATATATATATATATATATATATATATATATATATATATATATATCTATGACGTGTTATCCATATGCTACGAACGTCATCTTTGGTGGTAACTGATCTTGTGGGCGTAATCAGGGCTCAAATAATAAAGTATTCAATGCTAATACATAATTTAATCAGGGAAGCCACGATGTTATAAACTTGAAACGGTAATTCTAATTATTTAGAGATAGCGGGTTAACAGTCACCGATCATCGACTTCCAACTACAATAACAAAACATAACTCTCTATGATCCACCATGATCAACCAACGTTACTAAGCCGCGTATCTGCAAAGAATGTCGTGATGGCGTCTCGACCCCGCTCGAGACTAAATCTCTGCTCTAAATTTAAAATCAATTTAAAAGTAAATTAAAGAACATAGTGACTTTAAACAAACTAAATCCTCCTCCGTCATATATAAATGTATGATGATGTTCTCCTAGCCGATGCCGGCCACGGCGGCCAATCTCATTGAGACTAGCCAACTGCGCAGGAGATATTATAGTGCACAAGTGTACGCGCAGACACAACGTGCACTCTCTATTCCTGTCACTCTCATACTTCGGTGGGACGACCACTCGACACGACCAGTGAGAGTTAAGGCGCAGGACCGACGGCTTTACGTGCTCTCCGAGGCACGGGGGTGAAGCACCGCCAACTTCCCAACTCCGGGCTGTTACTGAGGCTTACTATACAGAAAGACACAATAGCTAAACTTGGCCCGACCCGGGACTCGAACCCAGGACCTCCGGGTGTGCAGCCGTACATGCTAGCCACTACACCACCGAGGCATATATATATATATATATATATATATATATATATATATATATATATATATATATAGTATCGTAGGATGATTTCATAATTCAAATTTTCGCGAAAACCCTAGAAATATTGCGAAAACACGGATAATTAGACAGTGGTCAAAATGTTTCTCAATTTTTCTCTAACAGATCTCTTTACTAGAAGCCTATATATTATAAACGTAGGTTGAGAAGTTAAAGGTGGGAGCCACGTCTTACTCGGTAAAACCATTTCTTTCTTTCTAGATTAGTTAGGTTAGGCTAGTGACCACAATGCAGGAGCTGAGCGAGCATACCGCGACAGCGGCAGGCGTGTGCCATAAACTGTTAGAACTAGAGCGACTCGTGTTTTTGCAAAAACCCTATCTTTTTCCAGTAATGTTGGGACATTAACATACAGCGCCATCTAGTTCCATGGTAAGCTACAAGGCTTGCGTTATGGATACCAGATAGTTGATACACTACACATATATAACTTTAAATACATACATATTATAAATATAAACACCCATGACTGGAGTACAAACATTCGTGCTCATCACACAAACGAATGCCCCCAGCGGGACTCGAACCCGCGACCGCTGGCACAGCAAGTAAGGTCTCTACCAACTGAGCCAAACGTGTCGTCAAATCAGTAAGATTCAGATGTATTAAGAATATTTTATTTTTATAGTAGCGCTAGGTCTAGGTTAGGTTCCCGGGGCAGAGGCTGACTGCTACCGGGCGCGTCCCCCGGGTGGCGGATAGGGGAATGCCACTCGCGACTGTTCCCCCAGACAGGAGCTTGTGGTACCGGAGCAATCCGGCGCGGACCAACAGCCAGGAGGGGCAGGGGGAGCGGTGTCAGGAGGGCGCCGTCTCCTCCTTGGAGGTAGCGCGGTGTCTCCGGCCGTTTTGCGGTAGGAGGCGCTGCGCGGGCCGTGCTGCCGGGGCTAGCCCGTCGGTGCGGCGGCTGGAGCGGGGCCATTTCGGTGGTCCTGCGTCTGGCGTGGTTGTCGGCAGCCATCTTGGTCCGGAGGTGGGCCGACGGTAGGGGGGCCGCGGGGGAAGAGGAGTGTCGGTATGGCGATGCGCCGCTCGTCCCTATCTCCCGCGGCCTAGCGGGGCCACCACCGTTAGATGGTGGACGCGGTGGGGCTGCAGAGGAAGAGGAGTGTCGGTGTGTCGTTGCCGCTCTCCCTGTCCTCTGCAGCCGATTGGAGGTGGCCCACTTCGGTGGGCGGAGGTTGGTTTTGATGGGGCTGCTCCGGGTACCTCTCTGGTGTAGCAGAGTTGACTGTGGAGCAGCCTCATCGGTATGGTGGTCAGCCATGGGCAGACCTGCCGCCGGGGCGCCGTAGTAGTTATGCGCGAGCGATCCTGCGGCGTCCCATTAAGGCGGAGGGGAGGGGAATGTCGGGTTTTAGTGGGTAGTACCGGCTCTTCTAGCCGGTGAGCCCCACATAACCACCTGGGGGGGGAGGGGGGGTTTATCAGGTGGCATGCGTAAATGCATTTCCCGACAAAAAAAAAAAAAAAAAAAAAAAAGGTCTAGGTTAGGTTAATCTTGTTTGTGGATATGTCCACGCTATCACATAATATCAAATAAAGACTTACTCAGCTCACCGTTACAAAATCTATATATTGTTAGAAATTAATTTGATAAAATGGCTCAAAAAATTTCATAACGCATACAATACAATGTCATAACTTTGCATCAAAATTAATTATTGCTCTATCTAATTAACATTTTTTGTCTAAATTTAGGGTTCCGTATCTTAAATATATATAAGATATATATGATCATTCTTGTGTCTGTTTGTCTGTCAATCTTATTTTCTAAAAATGAACTGGATAAAAAAAATGTAATTAGGTACATATAGTTACCCGTTAACCCAATGATTAACCTGTGGTGTATATAAGTTAAAAGTCAAATTAAAAATTATAAAGCTAAAGAAAAGAAGAAGAAGAGCTGAAGTAAAAATATGAGTGCATAATTAAAGTGATATGAAAGAAAATGTACGATATTTTGCATTCATTTAGTTCGCTGAGGTTCAATTTTAATTTTACGTATATAGAATAACCTACCAAAGTTTCATCCTACTCGGATCAATATTGTAGGAACGCATAGAGAACAAATATACAAATATTCATTTTTATATATATAGATGTTAGTTTTGTTATTTTAAACTAGCGGCTGACCCTCGCCTCGCTCGGGTTCACCTCTAGAAAATCAGAAACAAATCTATTCCACGGGAACTGTATATTCTTCCGGGATAAAAAGTAGCTTATGTATTATTCTGATGTGTGAGTTATATATGTAATTGTAGAGTTTCATTAATAGATAATTAATAGTTTTTGTATAAAAGAGTAACAAACATCCATACAAATCCATACATCCTTACAAACTTTGGCATTTATATATGTATAATATTTGTACTTTATGGGGTTTGGTATGTGAAAAAACATACCTATAACAACCACAGTGCCTTATAAGAAAATATCAAGGAACAAAAATAATAGTTAAAAATTTTGAACAAACAGTCATTCAAATTTTATTTTAATAGTTATTACATATTTATCTTATTAGTTATTTTATTTCATCATTTTACAAACGACTATTTTCAAATTATACGACTTTGAATGCAAATTGCATATTAAAAGTTATATTTGCAATCGGAACCAATCCATTATTTTAAATGTTATTACTGTTATAAACACCTCTTAAGGTTGTTTAGAATGTATGGGTTTATAATGTAAAATACGCTCACTATATTGGTGTGCGTTGTCTTTTTTTTTTTAAAAAAACATAATTTGACCACACAAATTTAAAACCAAAAAAGATTTTTCCATCATAATAATACTCTTCAAGTCTGTTATTAAATAAATAAATAAAAATGTAATATTAAAAAAATCCTTTCAGTTTTAGTAAAATCGATTAATAAAGTTTAATATGGATTAAAATACATTTTATTTAATAATAAAAACCCGATAAAATTTATTATCTACTATGTTTCCCTTTCAGTTTTAGTAAAATCGATTAATAAAGTTTAGTATGGATTAAAATACATTTTATTTAATAATAAAAACCCGATAAAATTTATTACCTACTATGTTTCCATGCTACTACACATCTTTTGTATCCTTAACGAAAGAATTATATAAATAATATATATAATAAGTACGAGTGTTCGTCCCTAGATACGTTTTAACGGTTAGTATGGAATAGATGGACTTTATGTTATAAATGTACATATAATTTTCCCGTGGGAATGAGAAAATCTCCCGGGCAAAAAGTAGCCTTTATCACTCTCCAACCCTCCCACTATCTCCACACAATCACGCCAATCCGTCACTCTGTTTCAACGTGAAAGGAGGACAAAAAAACAAACACACTTTCGCATTTATAATACTAAGTACTGAAATAAACTTCAAATGCGTCACCACTATAAGCTTGGTTTGTACAAAAAGTTTGCACAAAAAGGCAGACATTACAATATGTTGTAAGTTATGACAACTATCATAGGTAATATAAACACCTATATTAGAGCAAAAACTCGTTTATATTATTAAATTTATATTATATTAAAATTTGTTCCTCTATTTCTATAATCAACTAGATGAGATATTGTATTATTCTATCTGCTCATAATGATAGCGTATCTAAAGAACAGATGCAGTTTTTGCTATATCTACATCATCTGTCCTTTAGAGATTCTAGGACTATCTTTTGGGTGATAGGTAGCTGGTAGTCTTTATTTATTAAAATGTATGCAAAATTAAATAAAAAAAAATTAATACTTATTAATTTAAACAATACACTGGCTTTAAAATAATTTTAAATGTTATTATTTTATTCTAAAAGAAATATTCATACAAATTATGTACCGCCTCTTTGTAAAAACTGTTATTCTTACTTTTCAGCACGTGATTGTTCTAAAATTTTGTATACGAGTATATGACATTATTGGGCGAACTTAATTTTTTTTAATACCCTTCATCAGTTTACTTTTAATAAGAAAAAACGTGTGTGTGTACACACGTAAGAAGTATGCTTCTTTGACGTAACAGAACAAAAGTAGCTGAAGATTTCATCCCGTATGTCATCACTCTCTGTTTGTAAAAAGAATGTAGCTAACTTCATCATGTCGCTTTCAGCTAACTGTCATGTCGCTTTTTGGCTGTCAGTGTGCGCGTCCATGGTCCAAAATTTTACTCTCATCATTTTTTCCAAACGTGCCAAAAGAACTATTACGTCAATAATAAAAATATTTATGCCGCACCGGATTCAAACTTTTAATTTAATTTAAAGACAAACTAAGACGCAATTGCTTATATATGATAATATAACATATTTCCCAAGGTTTTTAATATATGTATTGCAATCGTCAAGGTTATTAGTACACCCACAAGAAAGAAGGTTGCTTTAAACGAGTTTGCGACATTTAGCCATTACTTTAAATATTTCAGTGTGTCATCATTTTTTTAATAACATCCACTTTTAAAATAAAAGCTCTAAGTGGCACTGGAAATCACAAAAAGCATATTTTTTATTTCCTACACTATACTATAAAGATGTAAGTTTGTTTGTTTACTGGTTACATTGAAAGACCTAATCTCTGAAAGTATTGAACCAATTCTGATAATCCTCTTAGTAACTTATATCGCTGAGTATTAAGCTATATTTATCGACATATCACGTATTTGGAACCGCAGATGACAACTAGTCTATACATATAATAAAATTGTAACTAAGCCGAATCTGTACATTAAACATTTTTTGAAAATGTTTATTATAAAAACTTTTTAACAAAAAAATAAAAACCGACTTCAAACAAAAGCACTAAAAAGTAAAAAATAACTGATTGGTAGTTTTCATTTACTATACATACCTAATCAAATATTTTCGAAGTCGGTGTGCTTTGCTTTGTATGGGCTGGCACCGATTTCGAAAATATTTGATTAGGTATGTATTTAATAGGTAGGCTTTAATTACTTAGCCAAAGCACACCGACTTCGAAAATATTTGATTAGGTATGTATAGTAAATGAAAACTACCAATCAGTTATTTTTTACTTTTTAGTGCTTTTGTTTGAAGTTGGTTTTTATTTTTTTGTTAAAAAGTTTTTATTTTTCCCTTTTTAGTGTAGACAGTAGTAGCAAAGTAAGGATTCTAACGTGTTAGGCTTGTCAAATCAAACAAAATAAGCCCAAACTCAAAGTATCTACTATTAGCCGATGAAGAGTTCCACCTATCCACCTTCTGGCCTTGCCATCAGATCAGGTCAACAACACCGAACCACTGTTCTATCAACGGAAATAGAAATACTTGCAAAGTTTCAAGTCAATATGACAATTAGAAGTAGGTTAAATTCATCATTAGTTGTTTTTCCACCCTTAGGGGTGGTATTTTTTTTTTGAAATTTAAATGGGACCAATCTGGAAGTATACCCTTTCAAACAAAACAAAAATTGTCCAAATCGGTTAATAAATGACGGAGTTCTGAGGTAACAAACATAAAAAAAAAAAAAACATACAGTCGAATTGAGAACCTCCTCCTTTTTGAAGTCGGTTGACCATCTGGAAGTATATCCTTTCAAACAAAACAAAAATTGTCCAAATCGGTTAATAAATGACGGAGTTCTGAGGTAACAAACATAAAAAAAAAAAAAAAAAAAAAAAAAAAAAAAAAAAAAAAAAAAAAAAAAAAAAACATACAGTCGAATTGAGAACCTCCTCCTTTTTGAAGTCGGTTGAAAATAGACAATACTATCTACACAGAGGTCGAATCTATATTTATTTTTAGATTTTTAGAATTTTTGTCTGTCTGTCTATCTGTGACCGCATCACGGAAAAACCATTGGAGGGATTTTGATAAAATTTGGTTCGGTAAGCTGGTTACCCGAGTCAACATATAGGATACTTTTTACTGCGGGAAGATATGTTATCTCTGAGAATCTATTTTAATACATGAAAACTTTTGAATGCGATTTGAACTTGTGAATCATGATAATGTATTTGGCTTATCTCCGTATTAAACTAAAAATTATATTATATGGCCTAGTATTATTAACTATATAATATCTAATAAAAAATTAACTATATTATAATATAGCAAAACTTTTTAGACATTATATATCTATTATATATCTAAGAAAATGATGCTAAAAATTCGGGCAACTTACCATGTTCTTATTTCGTCATTCGAAAAGAAAACGAAAAGACCTCCAGAGACCTAATGTGGTAAAAATATTAAGGTAAGGCCTTGACAATTTGGAATAAGGAAATCAAATGTAATTATTTTAGAGCGCAACACAAAAATTCGAATATACAATTTCACACAATACAATGATTTCATCTCATATAATTACAGTAATCTCCGATTACACTTGTTGATTTGCCAATGTAATGATTTAAGATAAAAGTTGATAGCGACTTTGAAACTCATCAGTCAGTATGTTTGTATGTCACATTAAAACTGTTGTCCGATTGTGATAAAACTTTGGTCAATCATAATCGACACAACTGTGAAGAATTGTTTTCAGCCCTTTTTAACGTCCCACTGCTGGGCACGGGCTTTTCAATACGAGGGGAATCAGACCATAGTCCACCACGGGTTGGCGGACTTCACATCTTTCGAAAACTTGCTAGGTTCTCTCAGACATGCAGGTTGTTGTTGATGTTTTCCTACACCGTAAGATTATTATATTGGAAATGATTCGCACATGAAAATATTAGAGTTGTGAGATCCGGGATTTGAACCGCTTCACTCAGTTTCCCAAGCGAGCGTGTTACCACTATCAACGTACACGATGGCACTCGAAGGGTATCGAATTAAAGATTTATTCATTTTAAAGTAAGTTTAGTACGTATATTTATGTGTTACTATGAACATAGGCAAGGCCGGGTAATCATGCAGTATTTTGTATACATTTTCGAAGATTCAGTATAGAGAAAGAGATTGATTGCTTCTGCCTGTCACTTAAGGCAGAGCTACGGGCGACTGTCCGTTTTGCTCCACATACGCTCTACTTAGTGGCGACATTACAAAATATACGCATTTTTTGCAATACTTATTAAAATTACTCGAAGTCACTTATAAATAATCTTTATATTTTGATAGATTATAGTTAATATTTCTCTACCTTCTATATTTTTATAGTGCTATTTATGTTTAGCAGCAGTGTTGTCCAAATAAAGGTTATATATATATATATATATATATATATATATATATATATATATATATATATATATATATATATTGTGGTTTGAAAATGTTTGATTTGAGAGTATTTGTTTGATCTGCTACGAGTCTATAACGTGCTACTGACTTTCCCTAGCTTCCTCCTACGACCGGCGAGAGCTTTGGCAGCTGTTGATAAGTGCTTTGAAAGCTGTGAATGATCTTACAAACAAAAAGAATCACATTCATACTTAAATATTAACTAATTTGAAAGTAATACTGTTTGTGTTTTGTTACCTTTCACGTTGAAATCGCTGAACAGATTTTTATGCAATTTGGCATCTTCGAGGCGGAAGTATGTAAATTGTCTTTTATTTCCGCTCCGCTTACTAAAGCCTGGACAAGACTAATTTTCAATATTTCCAACTTTAAGAACCACGAACTTCCATACAAGCTTTCATCCACGTTAAGGAATCAATTTTCAAAAACTTTTCTCTATGGCTCATCTGTGTAAAGAACTCTTGTGCAAGACTTTTGCTTCTAAATCCATTAGTTTCGTCACCATCCACTAATATGTTATCTATAAGTGAGTCACTGAAAGAATTTCAGATTTTTATTAAATAGATCTATAGAAAGCTGTAATTGTTAAACATCTCTAAATTGTACAATGTTAATTGATATTTGGCCTTTCTTACTGCAATCGATATTAAGTTGGAAGGTCCACCAGACAGACGGTCATACCGCAACGATTAATTTTCAAATTTAGTTAGATCATATGACCAATTTAAATTTTAAACCACACAAGCTTATTAAGTATAGATAAAACTCAGATATTATTTACATGTATGTTACTATGTAATATTTTCTTACATATTTAAGCCATATATTTCAAATTCTGTAAAAAATGCTTACGAAAGAGAGGCATGTTTTTAAATCATTAAGTTTTTTTTTCAGATTTAAAAGTAAACGTTATTTAGGTACATTGTAATTATAAGTATTGAATTGATTAGCATGATTTTTATAACATTTTGTTTGAAACTAAACTTCCATACAAATATTATAAATGTAAAAGTGTGTTTGTTTGTTTGTTTGTTTGTTTGTTTGTTTGTTTGTCCTTTTTTCACGTCGAAACGGAGTGACGGATTAAAATGATTTTGTGGAGATAGTTGAAGGGCTAGAGAGTGACGTAGGTTACTTTTTACCGGGAGATTATCCCATCCACGGGAAAACATGTTATAATAAAACCCAAAAAATTATTAATGATCAGAATTACTTGACAATTGGTATTGCTCTTCAATACAATTAAATAAATACGTTTTAAATAAAACTATACGAGTATTATAGTCAGTATTATAAATATGAAAGTGTGTGTATTTGTTTGGCTGTGTGTCCGTCTTTCGCGTGGATAATTGAAAGATTGAAATATATATATATATATAGTGTGAGGTGTGTAGATGGGGTGGGATATATATATTCCATACTAATTATTAAAACGTACCTATATACGGATAATTATTATTCTTCGCTACGCGAATGAAAGATTCGCACTTGAGCAATTTGTTTTACGCTTCAAGCAAACGAGTAGAAAGTAATTGTCTACACACAATCTACTAAATGCATCTTATTCTTATTTGGCTTAACGGATTTAATTAATATAGTAAATTATTTTAAGTAAATGTAATTAAATTAACATATAAATTAAAATTGAGTTTGTATAATACTTTCTTATATCTTGGGATAAAATTTTAATTCTTTTTTTAATTTTAACAATTTTTTCTAATTTTTTCGTTAATAACACAATAATGACAATTGTAATATTTAATACCTTAATCTCTCGTTACCATGTTTCTGTGAAGCACCTGAAATATTGGGGTTCAAAAAATGTAAATAATCCGCAAACTGACTTCGTAGTAAGGCAGTGGTAGCCCAGTGGTAACACGCTCGCTTAGGAAACCGAGTGAAGCGAGTTCAAATCCAGGGTCTTGCACCTCTAATATTTTCACGTGTGAATCATTTCCAACATGATTACCACTTGTCTTAACGGTGAGGGAAAAAACCTAGTAAGTTTTCAAAAGACATGTGAAGTCCGCCAACCCGCACTTGGACATCGTGGTTGACTATGACCTGATCCCCCTCGTACTGAAGGGAGGCTCGTGCCCAGCAGTGGGACGTTAAAAAGGGCTAAATACAGATAAGCACTCAAGATATTACATACAATACAGTACATAAAGCAGCAAAAGTTTTTTTAAGCAATATATTTGGATAACGAGTAAAATAAACAAGACTAATCTTAATGCAACATATATATATATATATATTATATATATATATATGTACATATATATATATATATACATTTTTAATACAAAATATCCAAAATATCTTTCATTGTTTCAAATGGATGAAGGATGATCTTACCTCGGATCTTCGACTAATTAATTTATATTACACTACTCTGCACATACATAAAAAGTGAAAAAAATCATTTAACATGGCTATATGTGAATCGTTACCTTCGAAGGTTTCTAGATTTGTATTGGAAAGTAAAAAAATCCATCATGGAGAGATATCGAGTTATATCAAAATGAAGTTTGTTGAACAATGAAGTTTGTTTGTTTTTTTTATATTTTATTTTTTATTTTTATAATTTATTATTATATAAAACCACCCAATTATTTAGCATAGAGTCACTTGAAATCGTAAAGTAATTGATTTTGGTAGATACAAAAACTGCAATGTAAAAGTATACTAATACAAAACCTAAGAATTTAGTTTTTGGTCATCTGAACGCGGGCGGAGCCGCGGACAATGCTAGTGTCTATATATAATATGATAAACAACTATAAAATACACCTAGGGACTTATCTGAGTTAGGTGAAGCTAAGTCGCTAGTACTTGGATAAAACTTAAAGTCCTAGATTACGTGCTTGTATATAAAGTGGAACTTTTTGCTTTGTAAGAATTCTGTAGTTCGATCTTCGAAATCGACTTCAAAATTACTATCAATAAAGTCATTATTGCAGTCTTAACAAAATTTTTTGTTATTTATGTTCCGCTATAGGTACCATGAGTATAACCTATCTATACTAATATTATAAAGAGGCAGAATTAGATATTTTAATTAATTAATTTATTTATTTGTATATATGTATAACCATCCTCAATAAACGGGCTATGTAATGCAAAAAGATTTTTTCAAATCGGATCAGTAGTTCCTGAGATTAGCGCAGTCAAATCAACTCAACTCTACCTCTTTATAATATTAGTATAAATATATAGATAGATCTCTATAATCACCAAGTCTCGAACCTCACTTCGCTCGAGTTCATCTGAACTCGAGTGAAGTGAGGTTCGAGACGCTATTATTTATTAAAAGAAGGAATCATGAAAATGGTCTGCTCTCAATTGACCAAGTTATCGCTTAAACTATACACTAAAAACCCAAAATAATTAGCTTCTATTATTGAAGTCAATTAAAAATGTTACATAATTAATTGTTATTAAATATGAGCTACTGCAAGCAAATCATACAGCGTGTACAATATTACGTAGTCGCCAACCAATATAAAAGGCCTCCGCTTTCTATAAGAGCGCGATGCATCGTTGGTTTAGTAATAAGTTTTTAATTTTACAGATCACGAGGTCCTAGATTTGAATCTCGGGTCAGACCAAAGGTGTTATTGAGTTTAATCTGTCAATAACAGTCCTAGGTAAAGCAGTAGGTTAAGTAAGATGAAGAAACAAAAATATTAAAAAAAATATAAAACCCGACTGCATAAAAGCTAACAAAATGGAGGAATAAAATTTGACGAAGGAATGTATGTAGTATTATGCAGTCACAGACATACACATCTACAACTCATAGAAAGGATAAAACGATGCAGCAAGGATGAAAAAATTTTTTTTACAGCTTTTTAGTTTTTGCCAATTGGACATTTAAAGTAATATTTAGCAATTCCTATCCGAAATTACTTTTGAACATATTATAAGTTGTATATATTTTTGTGATCGCCTTTTAAAAACATTTATTTTGATACCCCACTCGATTGGCATGGAAGATTTTTTTTCAAAGACAGATTGTCGCTTGGAATCCGCCATTTTAATTTTTTACTACTTTCATATTAACATTCGCGTTATCAAGACCATAACAAACAAACATACATACATACATAAACTGATAAACAGATTACCCTCCTTTACGTCGCACAGTCGGATAAAAGTAAGACTGAGCTCCCAAATAAGAGTAAGACGAACAAAATGTTTTATCAAAATAAATTAAAGCGTTTACCACGTCCATGACCGTATGACAGATGAAATGCGACCATAGGCGGCATTAGCATTATGCAGATTAATTATTATTAACTGTTACGATTTCGTAGGTTCACACCTCCATAATAAGTGAAGTAAACTTTAATTACTTTTAGCCGTTGCAAAATATTTAAGATTGTTTGTTAACTTTAATTTTGCATTTTGGGTAATTATAGTTTTATATTAAAACTAGCAGAATCTGCGATTTCGCTCGCGCTAGATCTATAAAAACTAACTTTAAGTAGGTATGTTTCATACAAATTTTCATACCCTACTTTACCCCCTCAAGGAATGAATTTCGAATAATGCTTAAATACGTATTAATTTAATTGTCTTAAAGAGCATTAATACTAAGTGTCAAGTAATTCTGATCATAAATATTTTAACTCCTATTATGTAGTATTGTAACTCCTGCGGTAAAAAGTAGCCTATGCCATTCTCCAGCCCCCCAACTATCCCCAAACAAAAAATCACACCAATCCGTCACTCTGCTTTGACGTGCAAGAAGGACAAACAAACAAAAAACAAACAAACACCCTTATAATATTAGTAAGATTATATTACTGGGAATTAAAATTTGACGATTATCGGAAGATAATGTGGTTTATAGAGCATAATCTTGTTGAATTATAATTTTAAAAACGTTTTTAACAATTTTTCAAGTCCATGACCCAAATTAAGTTTTACCGTCAGATCTCATGTAGATATTTTTATCCGCCAGAGTGATGTATAGAGCTCAGTCTAATAATAAATTACAGTAATACTTACAGCATAGTGTAATAAAAAAACTAATATATACAGTCGTCTAACGAAGGCGTCTGTCTAGACAGGGCATTTGTGCGGGTCGTACTGGGTGACGTGAGCACTTCCGATTGTCATACAAACTTTTATATAAAAGTCGAGAGAGGGCTTTACGGTTGACAATATTTTCATCTTATTAATTTGTTAAAAGAACATATTTGCCGAGCTACAGTAACTATGATTTATTAATAATTAACTAGCGGAAAACTAGAAACACAAGAAGAAATCTATGTCACGGGAACCGTACATTTTTCCGGGATAAAAAGTAGTCTATGTGTTATTCTGATGTATGAGCTATATTAATGTAAAGTTTCATCAAAATCCATTCAGTAGTTATTACGTGAAAGAGTAACAAACATACATCCATACAACCATACTCACAAACTTTTACATTTATAATATTAGTATAGATAATACAAATAATATCTATTTATTTTATGTGAACAATGTTTTTATGTTCTCCATTTTGCTTTAACATATAACAAGATGGCACTATAGCGCTTTAACTTCTAAACCTGTCGCCATGAATATTATTAAACTGGAAGGAACAAATGTAATATATTTTTATATAATCTGGAGATGGGCGTTAATGACTACGACGCATTTTTAACTATAACTCGTGTCATCTAAAAAGAACGCTGGCTGTCAAGCTGCGCAGAAGCGATTTATCGGTCAAATTGGTGGTAAGAGGTGGGGCGCGGGGAGGCGCAGGGCACGCGCCGTATGCTTGCCGGCGTGCTATTGGTTCGTCAGTTTGAAATACCATCGCGCACACAATAGTTTTTAATTACGAAATGGTTTTATATATAGAAAAGAGAGAAAAATTATTTTTGACGCATATTGTTTTATAAAGAGAATGTCTGATAATATTGCAGTTAATAATTTAAAGAATGTATTAAATGTATTAATTTATTTTTTGGTAAGTAGATCAAACATTCTATACTGAATCAAACATATTTTAATAATGAATAGAATTCTATTTAATGATATTCTATCTAATATATTTTTCAATGTCCCTACCAATAACTAATATATGAAGCTGCGAGCGAAATGCTATGAAAAATAAAATAATAGGCTTAGTACTTTAGTGCGCGAGTATACCCATGCGCAAACATACCCCCTCCACTTTCTTCCAGCGTTCTTTTTAGATGACGCGAGTTATAATGTCGTCATTATCGAACATTATTTTATAAATTTAAATATTTAAAACGTGTCAAAAAGATTTTTATTTTATTTTATTTATGTTTGTAACAATTCTTGTATTAGGGTGGATTTCGTTTCCAGTGGATCATCCAGTGAGTCCCACTTACCTACCTGTATGTAAGTAATAAACCTGGATGCAAGTAACACGCCTAAATGCAGTTGCCAGCGATAAAACAAAATACAAAAAATTAGTATGGACTAAATAGATCAACTAATTTTTATGATATTAATCTGTACTATTCCCAAAATTTAATATGAATATTACAAACTAAATAGCATTTGTTTTAAATCAATTAAATTTTGTAGCCAATAAATACCATATAAGATATACATAAGAATATAATGACTTAATAAACATATTCGTTTTATTAATAACTAGCATTACCCGCGATTACCCGCGCCCGCATTCAGGTGACCAAAACCCAAATTCTTAGGTTTTACATATTAGTATACTCTTACATTGCAGTTTTTGTATTTCTTCTCAGAAATGAGACATTTTTCCGTGGTAAAAAGTATCCTATATGTTGACCCGGATAACCAGCTATCACCATACTAAATTTCATCAAAATCCTTCCAGTGGTTTTTTCGTGATGCGGCAACAGACAGACAGACAGACAAAAATTCTAAAAACTATAGATTCGGCCTCTGTATCGATAATAATGTCTATTTCAATAAGATTTTCCAAAAAATATTTAATGTACAGATTCGGCTTAGTTACAATTTTATTATATGTATAGATTACTCTTATTTGAATGAAATGAACGTATTTGAATTAAACAATGAATTTCGTAAACGCTACTGTTCCATTCGATCGTTCAAGGCCTCCTTTGTTCTATTGGATACTTGCTAAATATGGGTACTTCAAGAGGTTGTGTAGTGTATTACAGTATAGGTTTTTTGTATATTAAGACCTTTTATTTGTATTTTACTATTCGTGGTATATATAAAAGAGGTAGGTTAGTCTATCTGTCTAACAAAATTATCTGAAAGCATTGCAATAATAAGATATTTTTAGTTTAACTGCGCGCGTCCTACCACATTACACTCGGTTAAAGTGGTTTTCTAAGTGTGATAAAATTTAATAAAATTTAAAAATGAAATAAATTTAAAAATTACTGCATTTTTAGTAGATATTATTTTATAGTAGAATATTTTTTTCCTTCACTTTGACTGATATATTAAAATATATATAAAAAACATTTTTTTTCACATTAAATGAAAATCAAATTAAGGGCGGTGGTTAAATAGATATTACTACATATTATAAAACAAAGTTCTCCGTCGCGTCTGTCTGTCTGTTCGCGATAAACTCAAAAACTACTGCACCGATTTTCAGCCAGTTTTCACCAATGGATAGAGCGATTCTTGAAGAAGGTTTTAGTACATAACTTTTTAAGTTTTTGAATAAATTAGCCAAAAGTATAACGATATTTGTTGGAGGTGTCGAAAAAAAAATCAGCCGTTTGGGAGCTTTCAACAAAAACGCTGCCTTAAACCCTTTGAGATATAACAAAATAATGTATGGTGGCATATGTCTATCTCTTAAGGATAAAATGCCATATCCATTTTAATTTAAAACCTACCTTTTCTTTAAACGTAATTTACAATAAAATAAAAGTACAGTGTTAAGTTGAAAGAAATAAAGTAGAAAAACATAAGGCTTCAATTCACTATTTTTGCTAAGTTTTCTTGAACACTTGAAATTAATTGCACAAAACAACACGTACAAATATATACACATATACAAGATTTATTCATCATATTTTTGAAACAAACAATACTTAAGAGTTTAATGCATTTTTAACTCTTCTAAAATTTTGATGTTTTGAATTTTTTTATTACATTATTGTAATTACCCATTCACTGCTGCCGTAATTTTTATTAACATAAGATAACTTATACAACGTACACGCTCTATATATTATGCGTGCAATAAAATTTTGTAGTGCTTATTCGTTGCACGTTAAAGAGCTAGATGAGAAAAAATCTAATCTATTTTTGTAATCATCTAGAATTTCTGTTACTGGTAATATTTTAGGAGGATCATGTAGAGAAAATATACATCATGACTACAAGTATATCGGATAATTATTATAAACTAGCGACTCATCCTCGCTTCGCTTCGGATTCGACCATAGACAAAAACGAATCTATCCCACGGGAACCGTACATTTCTCCGGGATGATACATAGGCTATAACCTTCCTTAACAAACGGGTTATCAAATCGGATTAGTAGTTCCTGAGATTAGAGCGTTCAAACAAACAAACAAATAAACAAAACAAACAAAAAAACAAACAAACAAACAAACAAACAAACAAACAAACAAACAAACAAACAAACAAACACTGCCTGCTTATAATGTTAGTATAGATGAGAAAGTTTGGTTGTATGTGTGTTCATTACTCTTTCAAAGTAAATTAAATTACACAGATAGACTATGGCCTGGAGTAGCACATAGACTACTGTTAGGTAATTAAGGATGCACCCGGGCGAGGCGAGGATAATTATCTAATTATTCATATATATGAAACAACATTAATTATGAAACAAATATTTGATTACATTTAAGCAAAAATATTTCTTTAGATGTGTGCATAATATTATATACATAAAAATCGACGTATGTACATGTTTTTGTTCCCTATGGACTCCAAAACGGTTAGAACGATTTTGATGAAATTTTTCGGAAATCTTCAGATTAGCCCAACGCTTGATCCTATGAAGTTTGGTAGCGATCACAGAATTTTAAGCGCGAGCGAAGCCGCGGGTTATGCTCATATTATTATAATAACTGTAAGTTGTCGCCTTTTGAGATTCTATAACAACTTACAATGTATGTATGTAAATACTGGGTTAACCACACAACGCATATATTCTGCTTCCAAGAGCTTTCTTAACTTATTCAGCCACAATTGTACGGTATAGTGGTTTTGTAAATATGTGCGTATTTACAGGTTCGATTCCTGTACATGTATACATACTTACTTTCTACATTCAATATCTCTAATACTTAAACTAATTTACAAAAATAAAAACAAGCGACTGCGCAAAAAGCGAACTAAAAAGATGAGAACAAGTTCACGAAATAACATAGTAATATGCAGTTGGAAACATACATACGAGTATTTCCTTTGCTGCAAGTCTTACTACGTATATTTATGTCTCCGACTGCATAATACTATACGTATAAATCATTAAAATCGGTTAAGCCGTTTAGTAATTACGAGTGAACATAAGATCTGGCATATATTCATACATACTTACGAGTATGTACATACAAACATACATACAAATATACATGTCATATGTAATGATGACACGTTTGGCTCAGTTTGTAGTAAGTAACCCTGCTTGCTGTGCCAGCGGTTGCGGGTTCGAGTCCCGCTGGGGGCATTCATTTGTGTGATGAGCACGAATGTTTGTAATCCAGTCATGGGTGTTTATATTTATAATATGTATGTATTTAAAATTATATATATGTAGTGTATCAACTATCTGGTATCCGTAACACAGGCCTCGTAGCTTACCATGGAACTAGATGGTGGTGTGTGTTAATGTCCCAACATATTTATCATATATATCATATTGGGTAAAAATAAGGGTATACTGATTTAACTTATAACTATATAGCTTGCTTCCCAATACAAAATTTTACCCCCATTTACACCTCCTTAAAGGATGATTTCTGGAATAAAAAGTATTCCATATCCTTCCCAGGGTCTCAAACTATCTTCTTACCAAATTTCATCTAAATCGGTTCAGTAGATCCTGAGATTACCCCCTACAATCTCACAAACTTAAAAACCTTACCTCTTTATAATGTATGTTCACAATAACTGCCTCGGTGGTGTAGTGGCTAGCATGTACGGCTGCACACCCGGAGGTCCTGGGTTCGAGTCCCGGGTCGGGCCAAGTTTAATTATTGAGTCTTCCTGTATAGTAAGCCTCGATAACAGCCCGGAGTTGGGAAGTTGGCGGTGTTTCACCCCCGTGCCTCGGAGAGCACGTAAAGCCGTCGGTCCTGCGCCTTAACTCTCACCGGTCGTGTCGAGTGGTCGTCCCACCGGAGTATGAGAGTGATAGGAATAGAGAGTGCACTTGTGTCTGCGCGTACACTTGAGCACTATAATATCTCCTGCGCTGTTGGCTAATCTCATTGAGATTGGCCGCCGTAGCCGGAATCGGCTAGGAGAACATCATCATCATCATCATGTTCACAATTACTGTTTTCTATAGGACATATAATAAAATTGTAACTAAGCCGAATCTGTACATTAAATATTTTTTGGAAAATCTAATTGAAATGGACATTATTATCGATACAGAGTCCGAATCTATAGTTTTTAGAAGTCTGTCTGTCTGTCTATTACCGCATCACGAGAAAACCACTGGACAGATTTTGATGAAATTTGGTATGATGATAGCTGGTTATCCGGATCAACTTATAGAATACTTTTTACTGCGGAAAAATATCTCATTTCTGAGAAAAAATACAAAAAGTTCATTGTAAGAGTACCTATACTAATATGTAAAACTTAAGAATTTGGTTTTTGGTCACCTCAACGCGGGCGGAGCCGCGGGCAATGCTAGTTCTCTATATAACATTAAAAAACATACCTAGGGACGCATCCGAGCAAAGCGTGGATAAGTCGATAGTATTTGGTATAAAATACTGTTCTACATATTTGAAACGATCATGGACTAAATTGATCAAAATTATGAAATATAATCGACATTTGATATTAATATGGATTGATTAGAAGCATGCGAAAATTAATTAGAGTTATCCGACTGTTAGCTATGAATAAACGCCAATATTGCAATTTAGGATGTGCGAGTACATAGTTTCCGCTGTGTTACGATAACGCAAACGTAATGGGATTGTTCATTCTCAGAGACTCTACATCTTGTCGTTCCATAAAATATATAAAAGTTATCCTCATCATGTCGATCTATATATAATAAAATGTAGAGGCGTACATATGTATATAGCAGAAATGACAATATTTTAAAATTTTATAGAAAACCAAAATCAAAAATATATCCAAATACAATAATTAATAGTGTACTAGCGACTCTTCCTCGCTTCCCTCGGGTTTGTCCCTAGGTAGATTCCGCATTCAAGCTTCCATCCCCATTTTCAACCTCTTAAGGGAAGATGTCCGGGATAAAAACTGTCCTACGAATATGTCCTTCTCAGGATCTCGAACTATCTTCTTACTTTGGTAAGTATATAGTCCAGTATTTCCGGAGCTTATTCAGTACAAACAAACAAAAAAACCTTTCCTCTTTGGTTGTGTGTGTATACTTAAAACTTTCAATGTTCAATCTGGAAGCCTGCATAAGTTTTTGTTCTTGTCCACTATTTGTCAGCTATATGATAAAAATTTAAATTAATGATTAGCGCTTTGTAATATTAGCGTTCGTATAAAAACGGTTGTGTACGTTATTTTTAACTTATTACGTAATTACGTTAATAATAGAGAAAATTAAAAATAATTTTATTGTTGTAATTAATGCACGGACGGAAGAAATAAACTTAAATTATATAATAATTATAATTTATTAAAGGCGTATTATAACATGCTACTATATAAGTTTATTTTATTTCTTAACATTTTTATTCAATTTTAAAAACTTATGTTGGTAGTCCTGTCGTATTTTATATTGCTAATTGATCATGTTTAAGGTACTCTGGTCAAGTTGTTGTCAAAAATTACCGACATCCGAGATTTTTCCGAGTTACATAAGAAATGAAGGACTTCTAACGAGCTTTTATAACTATGATCATAGTCACTACTAATAACCCTCCAAAAAACAAAAAATCAAAAATAAATGAAAACCGATGCTAATTAGCGGAAAATGGCCTTTTTTTCATACAGTTTTACTTTACGAGCATATACACAAAATAAGTGATCAGGACTAAGAATTAAAGAGCTTATATCATATTCTAAAATCGAAATAATTGAAAAAAAAATTATGTATGGAAATGATAATCTATACTAATAGAATATTAAAGTCTAAAAATAAAATCATTATGTTAACAATCTGAGGGCAAGTCACGACCAGATCTACATCTATATGTAATGTAATATATTCATATCTTTTAAAACCTTCCACTTATCATCAGAAATATCCTTGGTATGACATATTTATTAATTGCTATGTAACATCACCTCTCTTCCTATAGAATACTTACATATCTACAAGGTGAAATCGGGTAATTATTATGCAAGCAGAATTTATCAAATACCTCACCCATGTAATCGTCTGCGTTCAATTTAATGTAACTCTAAACAGTTATCAAACGCTTCTTATTAATAGATAGCGATATACCTTGGCTTCACTTGTTTTCATTTAATTTGAATGCTTAGAAAATATTTGTTTATTTAATTTTTTTACGGATTGGATTTTTGAAAAAATCTATAAACGATTATTTTATTAATTATGTGTTGTCATAATTAACACCAATAAAATTAATCAATCATAAATAAAGATTTTTTAATAAAAATATACATTACTCGTATTATAAAAATAATTCAGGTAGGTTTTAAAAGGAAACATAGCTTAAGTAGGCCAATTACATACTCGTACATAGAAAAAAAGTCAGCAAAACCCAAAATAGAGACAATTATTATATTTAATTATTAATACTAAAATTTTCTAAGATTTACGTGAATATTTGGCATCTATACTAATATTATAAAGAGGTAAAGTTTGTGAGTTTGTGACATTGTAGGGGTAATTTCTGGATCTACTGAATTGATTTAGATGAAAGTTAAGAAGATAGTTGGAGACCCTGGGAAAGATATAAGATACTTTTTATCCCGGAAAACATCCCTTAAGGCAGTGAAAATAGGGATGGAAATTTGTATTGTGAAGCAATTTAAATAAAACTGTATTTTTGGATTTTTCCGGTTATATTTTTATTTTTGGTTTTACAGCAATCAGGAGAGACTCTCATTTTATTTAAAATAGTAAAATTATAAAATTGTAATGTCTGTCACAATTTTCATCTCCTTAGGGATTGAATTTTAAAAAAAATATACCATCTCATAATTGTACAGGAATACGCTGTCAAAAAAAAAACATTCATTTTAGCCCACTGATTTGATCTGGCCGTTAAAATATCAGATAGTCATGGCAAGTCATTATAAATTTATAGAGGAGATGAAAGATAAATGATAAATAATTAGGCTCATTATTTACTTGAGTGCTTATGATATTATACAGATGAGATGTAACCAATCTCTTGCAATAATTACACGAATATTTGGTATTCTAAGCAGCACCACAACTGTTTGCATTATCACATATTGCTTTTGATTAATAAATTAGGATCGAAATTGAGCTACGATAACACATAGGCAACTGTCAGTCTCTAGGAGACTGATCTGTGCCAAGCGATGGTTCATCGCTAGTTGAATGACAAAATAAAATAACCATGACTCAGAAGTAATACCCAATGTTATGCAAATTTAACCAAAGATTTAAAGAAAGATATGACTGATTATTTAAATAAACATGATATAAATCCATAGATTGTTTTATTAAAATCCTTTGAATGATAGGGCACGTTTGCTAGGCTTCCTGTATAGAAAATAAATATTATAAGGCAGTGGTAGCCCAGTGGTAACGCGCTCGCTTGGGAAACCGAGTGATGCGGGTTTAAATCCCGGGTCTCGCACCTCTGATATTTTCATGTGTGAATCATTTCTGGCATGATTACCACTTGCCTTACGGTGAAGGAAATATCGTGAGGAAACCTGCATGTCTGAGGGAACTTAGCAAGTTTTAGAAAGATATGTGAAGTGCGCCAACCCGCAGTTGGCCAGCGTGGTGGACTATGGCCTGATCCCTCTCGTATATTGAAGGGAGGCCCGTGCCCAGCAGTGGGACGTTAAAAAGGGCTGATTACATTTACTTATTATTATCTGTTGTAGATATTGTACAACAAAATACAATAATGAAATTTGTATATTTTTTTTAATTTTTAGAATATTGCAGCAGAATGATATTTGCAAAAGTGCATCTATCGAGAATGTGTTGCAAGAAAGCAGTGTTACGATATCCATGTTTCAACTTGTTTGAAAGGTCAGACGAATCAATCGACCCCTTGGCACTTGTCATTTTAGTCATGGGTAGTAAAGGCTAGATAAAATACCAAAGGGAGTACTGTAGGGTTGTTTTATAGCAAAATGAACAATGAAATGTTCTTAGATTCACAGATTTCGATAATTACTGTATTGGAATCTGGTCGTATTTAAGATTTTTTTAAATTGCCTAATCGAAGCTATATACTATAAAATTGAAATTTGTGTATGCTTGAAAGCGTCGATTTTATGTACTGATAGTAAATTTTAGGATTATTTTATATAAAACTATATATTATTAAATATTGTCAAAAAGTAATATATTTTTCAACCGACTACCTCAAAAAGGAGGAGGTTCTCAATCAAATAATTTTGAAGTCGGTGCCAGCCGATACAAAGCAAAGCACACCGACTTCGAAAATATTTGATTTGGTATGTATAATAAATGAAAACTACCAATCAGTTATTTTTTACTTTTTAGTGCTTTTGTTTGAATTCGGTTTTTATTTTTTTGTTATAAAGTTTTTATTTATTTATACTACTAATATAACTAAAATGTCAGTCTGTGATTTTAATACAGTTCTATTTGACTCATTTTTTTAATGCACAATAGAAAAACCACAAATAAGCTTTTTTTTATTTTTTATTTTTTCTTGAGCACTATAATATGGGGGTCTTTATAAGTATTGATTTCTGGCCTCGTGAAGGCCGGCAGCACATCCGCAACTACCCTTATGTTGCCGATGCTATGATATATGATATGAGCTTTTTGCTATAAAAAATAAGTCATAATACACGCCCTAATTTCCATTTTTCATCAGTGAAGCTTATACCAGGATGTAAGATTTTGTAAAGCTTTTAAACTCAAATCTATACATATAATAAAATTGTAACTAAGCCGAATCTGTACATTAAGTATTTTTTTTGGAAAATCTTATTGAAATAGACATTTTTATCGATACAAAGGCCGAATCTATAGTTGTTAGAATTTTTGTCTGTCTGTCCGTTACTGCATCACAGAAAAACCACTGGAGGGATTCTGATGAAATTTGGTATGGTGATAGCTGGTTATTCGGGTCAACATATAGGATACTTTTTCAAATATCTAATTTCTATTTTTTTAAATATCTAATTTCTGTGAAAAAATACAAAAACTGCATTGTAAGAGTATACTAATATGTAAAACCTAAGAATTTGGTTTTTGGTATAATAATAAGCGATAACAAAAACCCATTCACAATATAAGTAAAACATCCATAGTTATAAAGATAATTTAAAAAATACAGCACGTTCTAAAAGACAGAAATGTGCATTCAATTTAGACAAAATGATCAATTTTTTGTGTAAAATCTTTTTACAATTCTTAAATAAACAGTATTCGATGAAATTAACTATTTTACGTGTAAAGTACTTCCTATTTATTTTAACCTACTTTGCTAACAGTTTTTGCATCTACAATTAATTTAAAGGACCAACTTCTATTATTAAAGATACTTATTTACACCCGCTTCGTTCGTTTTTACTATTTACTAGCGACTCACCCTCGCTTCGCTCGGGTTCGTCCTTAGGTTGATTCCTCTTACAAACTTTCATCCCCATTTAAGGGGTTAAAGGATTATTTCCGAGATTAAAACTATTCTAAGTCCTTCCCAGGATCTCAAACTATCTTCTTACCAAATTTCATCTAAATCGGTCAAGTAGTTTCGGAGTTTATCGGTACAAAAAAATCTTTCCTCTTTATAATATTAGTATAGATAGTAGCACTAATTATATTACTTACTATATAAAGTTTAATTTCATTTCATAATTTAAAAGCTATTAGACGAGTACCTTCACAATGCTTTCATTTTAATAAATTCCAATATATTTTTCTTATTAGTATTGTGACATCATTGTTTTTTTATATATTATGTACATATTTTTGTTTAAAAGAAGACGTCCAAGCTTCGATTCAACAAGTCAACACAAGTTTACGTCAACAAGTGTTCCATGGTTGGCTCACAGAAGACTTAACAAAAATACAGCATGTTCAAAAAGACAGATATGTGCACCATTGGAAATATATTCAAACTGCTGTTCGTCCAGTGATCGAAATTCGGCCATAATTAATATTAAAATTTGATAAAAACATATGAACTATCTATATAAAATTGCTTACATTTTTTTTAATAATACTAAAGCTCGTCAATAGCTACCAAACAAACAGTAAATGAAAATCGGTTAACAGAGAAGAAAAATGTATGAACTGTTTTGTCTTTACCTATTTATACATAGACCAGCATTGCCCGCGACTCCGCCCGCGTTCAGATGACCAAAAACCAAATTCTTAGGTTTTACATATTAGTATACTCTTCACTGCAGTTTTTGTATTTTTTCTCAGAAATGAGATATTTTCCCAGAGTAAAAAGTATCCTATATGTTGACCCGGATAAGCAGCTATTACCATATATAATACCTCCAGTGGTTTCTCTGTGATGCGGTAACAGACAGACAGACGAAAATTCTAAAAGCTATAGATTCGGCCTCTATATCGATAATAATGTTTATTTCAATAAGATTTTCCAAAAAATATTTAATGTACATATTCGGATTAGTTACAATTTTATTATATGTATAGATTGTCTAATGCAAATCCGATGAAGATTAGCATAACTAAATTAGCATGATAGGCTTGTATACGTTTGTCTAAGGTACTTTTAGAATCGCTATAATATAAACGCGGTTTTATTTAGAAAGGACGCAAAGTGAACGTTCTACAACAAGTAATAAAATTTATTACATATATAAGTAATGGCTCTTACCAAAATCCACTTAATGCGAAGAGCAAAATTAATACACAATTAAATGTTCCGCTCAGAAAATGATGCAAAAAATGTATGATATGACCTTTATTTTGTTTTTAGGATCACAGGTTTGATTCCTGCATATGACAAAGTCTCTAACTTTGGCGGCGAAAAGGCTGTTTATTTTTGATTGATTCAAGACTCTGTCGATTTTACTATGTTAATTAACATTGTTTAATTAAGAATTTCAGATATAATGTTATTTAAACGATATAAAACATTCAAAAGAGTCATTATGTGTCAAATAATAGTTATATCAATATAATCATACACATATATCAATTATTACAACTTTTAATATATGATTATATTCATTTAAATTATATATATATATATATATATATATATATATATATATATATATATATATATATATATAGTCATTTTATCTGCCTTTAGTGCATACAATTTTAATGATCGAACAAAATAAACAGTTAAAGGTAATCGATTAGAGTAAAATAATAACAATTAAGAGTACTTATTTGCAATTTTAAATATTTGCATGTGCAAAAAAGTTGCATAATACAATTAAATACATTGCAAATGATGACAGCATTTGTAACAACGGTGCCAATCTTATCCCATTGGAAATACTTGAAGTAATGAAATATAACATAGCACATGTCATTCTACAGCACAATACCTATCTCTATGTTTGAAATTAATCAATTTACCTATAAGAAGGTTGGATAAACTAACACACTTTCATTATAATACATACTAGAAGCTCACCCTCGCTTCGGTCGGGTCGTGTCTAGACAATCAAAAAGAGATCTATCTCACGAGAACCGTAGATTTTTCCGGAATAAAAAGTAGTCTATTTCTTATTCTGATTTATTAACTATATTATTGTAAAGTTTCATTAAAATCCAACCAGTAGTTTTTGTGTACTAATCTGTATAAGTTACTATAGTTTTTTTACTATCCTACGGGAACTCTTCAATTTTTCGGGATGAAAAGTATAAAAAAAAATATAATAAACAGACATACAGTCAGAGAAACAAAAAAATTGAAAAAAATCTGGATTTGTTCTATTTCTCTTCTTACATCCCCCTGACTCGGTTTTTAGCATTTTTTTCTAGTATGTACAAACATTCGAACTCAACAGTTTTATTATATGTATAGATTATTGAAGACTCGACCCGCTCGCCATATGACGCTTATATTGGTGTTAGGTTCATTAAATTAAAAAAAAACTTACTATTTTACTAGTCTAATAAAACGTATTATATTATTATTTGTAGTAATATAATATATCACACAATATTATTAGATATAACTATTATTTGACACATAATGACTCATTTGAATGTTTTATATCGTTTAAATAACATTATATCTGAAAGTCTTAATCAAATAATGTTAAATTCACAGATAATGACTCGTTAGTTTATTGGTAAATTATTGAAATTATCAATAAAGTTCAAGTTATTCAAATAACATATACATACGAATTACATATACGTATATCAATCATTACAACTTTAATTATATGATTATATTCATTTAAATTAATATATATATATATATATATATATATATATATATATATATATATATATATATATCCTTATATATTCTGTCATTTTATCTGCCTTTAGTGCATACAATCTTAATGATCGAACAAAATAAACAGTTAAAGGTAATCGATTAGAGTAAAATAATAACAATTAAGAGTACTTATTTGCAATTTTAAATATTTGCATGTGCAAAAAGTTGCATAATACAATTGAATGCATTGCAAATGATAGCAACAGTCACCGTTTCAGGAGCGACCGTTGACTAAACCGGTTCGAATCTTAGTATGGCAATTATGGCCAATATGGAGCATTTTGGTTTACGTCCAACGATACCCCTCGAAAGCGAAAGTGTATCGTAGTCCTACAGCGCGGTTTTTTCTTCGCTCGGCCGCTCAATCCGCATATATATAGCGTGGTAGAACCAAACACGCATCATTCGCATTCAGGACCTCACAGCCTTCAGTGCAACCAACTAAAGCAGCATCATGAAGCTCATGGTGTGTTTCAATTTTGTGATTGTGCAAGTGTTGTGACAGTGCAAATCTGGATTCGAACCCTTGGCCTAATTATGATTACCCAATACGGAAATTACGTTGTGTTCAACTAACGCCCATAGAATAAGCCTTGAGCTTTTACAAGACCACTTTCTTGAATTTAATAATAAAGCTTTAGATATTACCTAACCAAAAGTGATAGATATAAACTAGTTTATTAGCAAGCAATCTTTCATTAAGTTGAACAATGCGCCCTTTGCTAAGATTTAATTATAATATAAACAGTGTGGCTTAATTTTAATTATTTTTTTCAGCTCGTGGCCGCCAGTCTGGTGGCTGTCCTGGCTATCGCTCACGCGGAAGAAGCCAAGGCGGCAGAAAAAGAAGTGGCAGTAACCGATGACAAGGCGGTAACCGAGGACAAGAAACACGAAAAACGTGGACTCCTCGATCTTGGCTACGGCGGACACGGGGGCGGTTTCGGAGGTGGTTACAGTAGCGGTGGTTACGGCGGTGGTTACGGCGGTGGTTATGGCGGTGGATACGGTGGACACGAAGAAGTACACAAAACTATTACTGTCGTCAAAAATGTCGCAGTTCCCTACCCAGTAGAGAAGCACATCCCCTACCCAGTTGAGAAACACGTACCTTATCCCGTTAAAGTGCCAGTTCCTCAACCTTACCCTGTAGTTAAGCACGTCCCATATCCCGTAAAGGAGCTCGTCAAAGTACCCGTTCATGTTCCTCAACCTTACCCCGTTGAGAAAAAGGTTCCCTACCCTGTACATGTTCCAGTCGACAGGCCAGTGCCAGTCAAAGTATACGTACCTGCTCCCTACCCCGTAGAGAAGAAGATCCCTTACCCAGTCAAGGTCCCAGTGCCTGCACCTTACCCAGTTGAAAAGAAGGTCCCTTACCCAGTGAAGGTCCCAGTCCATGTACCTGCTCCTTACCCTGTAGTTAAGGAAGTGCATGTCCCCGTTAAGGTTCCAGTCGACAGACCCTACCCCGTGCACATTGCCAAACCCGTGCCCTACCCAGTAGAGAAACCAGTACCTTACCCAGTAGAAAAACCCGTGCCCTACCCCGTCAAGGTCCATGTTGACCGCCCTGTGCCCGTACATGTTGAGAAGCCCGTGCCCTACCCAGTAAAGGTGCACGTACCAGCACCCTACCCCGTCGAAAAGCACATTCCCTACCCAGTAGAGAAACCCGTACCGTTCCCCGTTAAAGTGCCAGTAGACAGGCCTTACCCCGTCCACATTGAAAAACACGTGCCAGTGCATGTAGAGAAGCCCGTGCCCTACCCCGTTAAGGTGCCAGTCCCGGTTATCGTCGGTCACGGTCACGAGTATGGACATCATGGTAGCTACTAATGGCTGCAGGAAGCAGACGCTGTATTGTGATATATAAATCTAAGATTAGCACAAAATAACGAACGAGGGCCTCGAAACGCTTATCAAAGCGAATAGTGGTAACGAACCAGATCTCTGGATAAATTGCTTCGAGACCCGCGATCGTTTTGCAATAATATAACTCTTTTTTATTTTTATTTGTTACATATTTTTTTTATTTTGTGAATCGGTAAATGTTGCGTTTTAATTTTGAGTTGATGTACCTGTTATGATAGAACGAAATGTGTAGAAAAATTAATATTGTAAGAAATAAATGCATGGCATTGCCAGAAGTAAAAGACTAATTTCATTTTGCCACCCATTGTTTAGGGTATATTGAGTTTTAGAGATCATTACGAAATCCAACATAATATGGCCTAGATTAGTATCGCATCGCAAGCCACTTGAATCGCCGCTACTTTGCAATGTCGAAACATTTGACAATAAACGTGTACACCGTTGTTTTGCGTAAGTATAGCTAATAACAAAATTACAAAGTCTTTAGCCATATTTGACTTTACACACAGATCATATAATACTATATTAGTACATTACAGAAAATAACTACTTTGATTCACTATAATTAATACAGATGCTAACAGAATCTTTAGTATTACTTTACTATGAATAAGTTGTGTTAAGTTTATTAAATTAATAATAACATAATATACTTAAAATCTCATAAATTTAATGTTTATGTATATATAACGTTTTATCATAGACTGTCTGTTTCGTTATCGTCCTCAAGCTTTGCATAACTTATAATTTATACCCGATACAAATTACACATTTACTCAACATAGTATAAGTAATTATAGTGGCTTCTTGATACTAAATTTCAAAATGTTTCGTACATATTACACTCAGTTGGACAGATTTAAAATTACATATTGCTTATTATAATTTGTTTAGACATAAGTGTTAAATTTTAATCCAGTGTTCAGATTTTATGTTTATTTTATTGAAGTTTTCAGATTCATTCTTTAATTTAATTGAAGTTATATTTCCAAAAGATTACGATATGAAATCCTCACTTAGAATGCTGTTCTTCTTATATATATATATATATATATATATATATATATATATATATATATATAATAAAATTTATTTTAAAATATATACGAAAATAACATTAAACTTTAATTAATAGTATAAAAATTGTTTTAAAATCTAAATGTACATCATATTACAAGACATAATCAGAGACATATCATAAGACATATTCCGCGATAAACAATAGCATTCCCAAGGAGGGTTGACGTCAGGCAAGCGGCCGGTCGTAAAACTTTTGCCAAATCCTTTCAGCAGTACAGAGGATGTACTGCGCCGACCCCAAGTAATTGGGAAATGGGCAGGGAGAAGAAGAAGAAGATATATATATATATATATATATATATATATATATATATATATATATATATATATGTTAGAACATTAACACACAGCACCATCGTAAGCTACGAGTACTAGAGTACTGGTTCCATGGTAAGCTACGAGGTTTATGTTACGGATAACAGATAGTTGATATACTACACATATGTAACGTTAAATACATACATAAACACCTGGAGTAAAAACATTAGTTCTTAACACACAAATGAATGCTTCCAGCGGGACTCGAACCCGCGACCGCTGGTACACCAAGTAGGGTCACTACAAACTGAGCCAAACGTGTCGTCAAAATACTATATACATACAATTATACTTTAAATATTAAATTTTAAATTAAATAACTATAAATTTTATATTTCTTCTAAACTTTTCAATGAAATATATACTATAGCGTATCTGACAAAGTGAATTTAGCTTTACTAATATGTTTTTTGTACATTTTCCTGAGTCATGGTATTTCGTAAGAGCCGTTTTCACATATATTTTGTATGAAGGGAATCCGTAATTTTTGTGCAATATACTTTATATTTATATACCAACGTACAGTATAAGTTTAGGTTTTGTAGTAACTACATAGATATTAGTATTCTAAAGCAATCTTTACACTGATCATCTATTGGTAAATATTCCGTGTGTTTTTGCATACCAGAAAGAGAATTGGCCAATGAATATAAGATTGTCTTGTTAGTAAAATAGAAATCAGTTATTTTAATGTACAAATTGCAACATTTTTTGGTAAATTTACATATAAAGAATATCATTTATATTTTACTAGCATTGCCCGCGACTCCGCCCGCGTTCAGATGACCAAAAACCAAATTCTTAGGTTTTACATATTAGTATACTCTTACATTGCAGTTTTTGTATTTTTTCTCAGAAATGAGACATTTTTCCGCGGTAAAAACGGTCCTATATGTTGACCCAGATAACCAGACATCAGCATACAAAATTTCATCAAAATCCCTCTCGCGGTTTTTCTGTGATGCGGTAACAGACAGACAGACATAAATTCTAAAAACTATAGATTCAGCCTCTGTATCGATAATAATGTTTATTTCAATAACATTTTCCAAAAAATATTAAATGTACAGATTCGGCTTACTTACAATTTTATTATATGTATAGATAATACCAGTTACTCGTTCTCACTTCATTTCAATCCTCACCAAGTGCCAAAAATTAAAAACATTTTTAGCCCATATCAAGTGTACTTTTTTTGCAGAATCCTCTAAATCTCCTACCTATCAGTCGAAGTTCTGCTAAAATATACGGGACTTTCTTTCTACCACATATCTTGTGTAGTCTCTTGTCTTTAACAGGATAATAATTCCTTCTCATCCTAATTCTCTATCCATAGATTTTTTAATCAGTTTAATCATTGCAGGAGTCATCAAGAACAAACATACAAACACATTTATTATAATAATGTAAGGGATAATGGATAAAGGTTGAAATTCATGAATGCTTTTTAGTAGATCAAGTTACTTGAAGGATATTGGTATATCCTGGCCCTTTATTTATACATATAATAAAATTCTGAGTTGAATCTGTACATTAAATATTTTTTGGAAAATTTTATTGAAATAGTCATTATTATCGACACAGAGACCGAATCTATAGTTTTTAGAACTTTTGCTGTGTGTCTGTCTGTGACCGCATCACAAGAAAAGTACTGGACAGATTTTGTTGAAATTTGGTATGATGATAGCTGGTTATTCGGGTCAACATAATATAGGATACTTTTTACTGCGGGAAAATATCTCATCTCTGAGTAATCTATACTAAACGTAAGGTTAAAACGTAACTAGGAACGAACCTGAGCGGAGCGAGGATAAGCCGCTAGTATTATAAATTTTTCTTTAATTACAATACAAAAAGTCAAATGTAATTTATATTTTTATATATAGATATAACACTTCGGCACACTTACTAGTATCGAAGTGTGATAAAACAAGGAACTTTATAAGATACCTGCCTATTATGTATTATGATATAACCTAATCTTAGATTTCAAACAAGAAATACATTTCCTGAAAATTCACAGTGTGTGAATATCGACGTTGCGCCAGCGATTTTACTGTACTTTATTTAGCAATTACTTTCGGAAGTACTTAAAAAGATATTTTAACCGCGTTTTTTTCCATTTTTACTTCATTTTATAAAATTTTATCACTTAATATTTAGGACATGGACGACCGACGATCGGAAAACGTATAAAAATAGCCTGTTTTTTTTCAGAAAAGATATTTATATAGATAAACTTAAAAAGCAAAGGCTTATTCATATATATATTTGATCCAAATCGTTAGAGGCGCTTCCGAGATACTTAAAATAAATTTATATACATATTATATACAAGAATTGAAAGAGTACAAATAATATCTTATAGAGATTAATTATAAAAAAGGAATATTTTTATCATCAAAAACATATTTATCTATATTAATCGTGTACAGTGTACTACAGATCTATTACTACCTAATATTTATAAAATTATTCTTGGATTAAATTAGCGTCCACTGACATATTAAAAGTTCAATAATACTAATAATAAAAAGCTCGCACAGAAGCTTATGCAAGCTTTTGGTGATTATCGTTACCAGGGACCTGAGATTTGTAAGAAAACAGCATCTGTACCCTGCCTCGAGCCAAACCTTGCCTTTATTCACCGTCCAGATTTTAAGAGCTAAGTAATGATGAAACTGGAGCACTCTTCTCGACACCTTTTATGGACCAAGCCGTTGTTGTAGCTGAGGCTCTACGCAATTTTGTGGGAATGGGGGACGACTCACCGTTTACACTTAAGGTCTGTCAGGTTCAATGTTATGACTATTGAGAAGGCAGGCTTGCATAATAATCTCATTATCATAATCGTAATGAGATAGTTGTGCAAGCTATATAGAGTCAATATACTTTCCATATATCGCATACTACCTGGGAATTATGTTTAGGAAATTTGTGATAAAACATCTCAATGAACCAAAAATCTCAAAAACAAAATCATACTAAAATCTATCAGTGCATTACATATTGGAGTACTATGTGTCATAGACAGACAGACAGGCAACTAAAACATAATATGACTTATTTTTTGTCGAAGTAGGATTGGTTGAAAAATGTAATATTTATAATAAAGAAAAGTATCAGTAATTATTAAGTTGCAGGCCAAAGTCGTTAATGACTAAGCTAAGTGACGCTTACCCAAGAAAGTTGTAAATATAAGCCACTATTAACAAACACAGTGCAGCGTATTACTTAACGCTCATGTCATTTATTGCTTACGACAAAACCGACTTATATAATTTATAACATTTAAAAAATATTTAACCGTCTCATTTTCATTCATTTTTTTTTGGGAAATTTAATTAGACTCGTACGGAAAGCATGATTCATACAAAATCTATATATTATCATACATATATATTATATATAATATATAATGTTTAACTAGTATAGTATATGTATATATACTACATACATATAATATGTAAATTTTACACTAGTTTATTATTAGGTACCTACTATGCAAATTAATCGTACGTAATACGTAATCTATGGAAGATTAAGTTTGTAGATGAATTTTAGGACGCTGTGAACCCTGTAAGGTAACAGATGTAAGTAATAACGCGCCGTTGAGTACCGTTATATAAAAAAAAAACAAAAATGGTTAATATACAGATCCTCACCTGTTAAAAGGTACATGACTTCATATTTCGCAATTAACAAACCTTGTTATATATTTTATATAGTAATACTAGCAGAACCCGCAACTACGCCCGCGTTCAATCTACAAAAAAAAACTCTTTGGCTTTATGTTATGTAGTAAAATATTGGTCATACTACGCTCTACATATATATTTATATAATATTATTCATACAAAAATACCAAAAAGCGCGATAAAAAATAGGGAATTGGAATAGGAGGGTGAAAAATACTTTACGACCTATTCTCATAACTACCAAATATACCAAAAAAATCATTGAAATCGATCGAGCCGTTTCGAAGGAGTACGAACACAAACACCGTGACACTAGATATTTATATATTAGATATATATACATATATACTAGGGATTCGCTCTGACATCGCCCAGGTGAAAAGAACTCATGCGCATCGTATATCATACGTCGACGATATTGTCAGAAACTATTAAAGCCAGAAGTGTTGTCGTCAATAGAAAAATAATTTAGCAAAATTTCATTCTAATTTGAGAGAAGGTATAAATATATACGTTGCAAGACAACACACTTTTTATATTATTATATGTAAATAAATTGGCTTTTGAAGCAGGCTACATACGTAAGTATGGCATCTATGTGGCAACATATCCGTCACAGTTCTGCGCTGGAGTGTGACTCCTTCCATGAGTAAACCGTTTTACAGAACTGATTAAATATTACATCGGAGCTAAAATTTATTAAATATTTAAAATGGTGCAATGGTGCATGTTCTTCGATTTCTCCCTTCAATACGAGGGGATCAGGTCATAGTCTATCACGCCGGCCAAGTGCGGGTTGGCGGACTTCACATGTCTTTAGAAAACTTGCTAGGCTCTCTCAGACATGCAGGTTTCCTTACGATGTTTTCCTTAACTGTAAGACAAGTGGTAATTATGTTGAAAAATGATTCGTAAATGATAATATCAGAGGTGTGAGATCCGGGATTTGAACTCACTTGACTCGATTTCCCAAGTGAGCTTGTTACCACTGGGCTACCACTGCCTTACTGACAAGGTAAATTAACTTTAAATTCAATTGTCAAAAAGTGGACCTACATATAAAGCGAAAGTTTATATTAGTGTATTATATGTTTGTTACGAATATAACGTGTGGACTGATTTGGATGCAACTTAGTGCACAGATACTCGTAGATCTCGATCTGGACTGCAGCATGCGGGATAAACGAAAGCCGCTAATTGAAAATATATACTTATAAGCTATTCGTCAAAAAGTTACATTGAAATCGGTTAACAATCGATACTTTATATTTTATCAAATGGTATCGGTGCATGCCTATACATAATATCTTATACAAAAATTATAAACAAGAATCTTCTTCTTAAGATCGATTTAAAATGTGCTTTCGACCAACGCTTTAATCACATTCTCTTCAAAATTAATTAAATGAGTCCCAACTTAAAGGATTTTCTAGGGGTCACTATCCACTAACCGTCTTGTAAATTATACGTATATTTTTTGATCGATGTATGTACCTACCATGAGAGAAAAGCCGCGGGCAAAAAGTAATGGTATTTATATTTCATTTGTTACCACATCAACTTAAATTAATTTTATATTTTCATAAATCACAATATATAATTTGATTTATTGTACTTAATTATTAATTTTGCGATATTTTAATAAGAATCAAATATACTACGACGCCCACATCGTTGTTTATCAACAATGTTGAAAGACGTGCCAAATTATTGTACCGGTTAGAATGTTACGATGAACTTTGATTCTTGTCTGGTAATGACAAATGATAAATACATAATGACATTTACATTCTGTTTGTCCATCTATCTTTCTATCTTTTAATATATTTTTTATTTATGTGTAATATCAAATATATGTTATATGTTGGGACATTAACACACAGCACCATCTAGTTTGATGGTAAGCTACGAGGCTTGTGTTATAGATACCAGATAGTTGATACACTACAAATATATAACTTTAAATACATACATATATTATAAACATAAACATGACTGGAGTACAAACATTCGTGTTCATCACACAAATGAATGCCCCCAACGAAACTCAAACCCGCCACTGATGACACAGCAAGTAGGGTCACTACAAACTGAGCCAAAAGTGTAGTCAAAAGTAATTATCTATCTTTATAGAAATGAGTATTTGTAAAAAGAAACACCATGAGACCATGTCTCATATGGTTTTAAAAAACCTTTTAGCTGTAACCCCTATTCATAAATAAAATTGTAAAATTCGATCCACAATTGCCTAAGATATCAAGTTACATACCCACAAACAATACAGACGAATCAGGTAGCTCCTCCTTATTTAAATCGATCAAAATATTTGCGTGTATTCAAATTATAAAGTGAAATGTACTTCCGGCCAAAAAACGACAATATTTGCATTAATATACCTAAATATATGTATATAGTGCCCATATATGAAACTAATTTAGAAAGACTAGCGACTCACCCACGCTTCGCTTGAGTGTGTCCCTAAGTGTCTTACAGTATGTATATGTGCTTTTGCAGTTCTTGTCAATCTGTGTACTAAATATCATCCAAATCTGTTTAGTTAGCTATTACAGCGTCAAAGAGTAACAAACATACAGACAAACATCCCCATCTATAATAGGAGTCCAATTTGCAAATCGTTTGACCTCTATTATTGGATAAATCAAGAATCAAGATGTTACCTACAGGTTAAACTACTACATACAGCAATGACCTCCTTACTGGCATCCAGTTTGATTCACTTTCATCGTAATGCACTCTCGTTTTCATTATATTACGTACTTATTAAGCTTGTAGTCCAGAAAATAAATAGCTATGCTATTTTAAATGAAACTATTTTGTCGAATTTTTTCGCTGTTTTATTAAGACTTTCGATTTTTGACGTTTGGAATGCTTCATAGCAAAAATCGTCAAGAGAGAGAGAGAGAACAAAAAATTAAAATAAAATCGCGCATAGCTTTATTTATTATGTCAAATATTCGCGTTTTTCATTTTTTTTTATTACAATAAGTGATCTATTCGCTTGCATTAAAATGATTGAATTTAGACCAAGTTAAGAAATTGTACGTTGGTAAAGTTCAACTTTAGTCTAACAAAAATATTACAAGAGATAAGTTTATTTGTTCATGTAGAATGTAGGGCCTATCTTGAACTATTAGGACTATTAAAATTTTAGTAATAATAAGCTGCACTCTCGCCAAGTATGATGGGACATTTTTATGTTTATTTTTATATTTATAACAAACAAAAAGAAACTTACAGGAAAATTATATTATATTTTAACAGAAATCTAAACTTATCGCTTTATTAAGCTTTATTTGATGGACGAAGAGCTTTTCATATGTGAAAATCGTAAACATTGTCTATAATGTTTGTAATCTGGCTTGTTAGGTTCGTTTTAATTAATCTTAATCGACCTATTATTGGATATGCGAAAGTTTAATATGTATATGCAAGTATGTATGTTTGCTACTTTATTACGCTGAAATGATTGGATAGATTTGGATTTTAGTACTTAGAGAGATATAACCTGGAGTACTACATACGAGTAGATTACTGTTAGGCACCTAGAGCACCTAATTTTCTAGTTGATTATACATATGTATATTGAATATTGTAATTTATAAGCTATAATATCTCATATTTGGTTTGTTTTGGTTCATATCTTCTCACGTTCAAAGTCCGGTGGGATGACTATCAGACACGACCAGCAAGATATCAGACACAATACTAACGGCTTAACGTGGCCTTCGATGAAAGCTCAACTTGCTACTGTACTTGTACCTTAAAATAAACTCACCATATCATTACATATATGCAAGCTAACGACAGACAAACATAGCAGAATTTTATATTTAGATTTCATTATAAATAAAATATTAAATTTTTCTCAAAAACGAATGATTTCTACAGCATATCCTATACCCATTCACTTATTTGGACGCTAATGACATCCTGTGCTTACTCATAAGAATCTACTGCGCTCTAAAACAAAAATCTTTTATGCTGTATATAACCACGTGTTATAAACCTTCGTACGTATGTAAAAGTATGTTAGTATATGAGATAATATGATGTAAACAAAACAAAGTCCATGTGTTTACTTTCAATTTCATCGTTTCGAGTGCGTACGTCACGCGCGGTAGGAACGAGGTTAGTTGCAATAAATCTGGTTTACTACGAGAATGTAGTGTAATATTCATGCAACTAACGTGAGTTCTATGACCAGGGTACTGTTTTAGAAAAAATAATAAGCTATTTATTTATTATATTTAATTATCGTATATGAAATGCCATTTAATTTGTTCATTTAGCTTAATTACGTCATTAGACTCTTTTGTCATATTTTTTTATGGGAAGTGTTTTTTTTGAAGTCAGATTTTTATATATTTCTTATATTCAACGGTGTTTAAAATAATGTCTATTTTATATTGTTGTGTTACATAGTAATCGACAAATACTTTAAAATATAAACCATTAGTGTCATTTTAAATAAAACTATCTTTTCGGATTACTTCGCGGATTTATTTTGATTTTTGGTTCCCGATATTTCGAATGCTTTACAGCAATCATGGTCACGGGAGAGACTGAGGTGTTACATGTCTTGAAGATATAGTTGTTACAGACAGCCTACCCACAATTAACAAAATGAAAAATGCACCAATTACATTACAATATTTTATAACTTTAAACATTTTTATAATTTTAATTCGTTTTATAAATGAATATGGAATAAAATCAAAATAAATCCGCGAAATAATCCGAAACGCTAGTTTTATTTAAAATGTCAAATATTTGCGTAAATCTAAGAAAATATCATTAGTATCATGTTAATATAAATAACTTATTCACTGGTCATTAAAAATTGCGATACTGTCCCAACTAAATTACCTATGCGAGTACATAATTATTATCCGACTTGGAAAAAGGAGAAGATAATATGATTTATATTAATACATAGTTTAGTTAATGTAATATGGGTGGTGGTTTTAGTGTAACTAGATAGATGTAACTAGTTTTAAATTCTTTTGGATGCCCCATTTTTATACTTATATTTGACGTTAAAATTTGAAATTTTAATGTCAATGTCTTGCAAAAGTCCACTTCAAAGGCTCATTTTAAAGTCGGGTGTAACCATTTATTGATTTAAAAGTATATACGTAAGTTAAATCTTAGTACTATGTTAAATCCTTGCATACAATACGGTAGACAAAGAAAAAAAAAAGGCCTTTTCACTATCAAAAAGTTGGCTAAATAAAATGCAATAGAAAAATAATATTTTAGATAATAATTTTCCTTGAAAAGTTAAACTATAACACCATGAGACACCAAATTTTAGTAAAGATTTTTGTCCTTGTCACTCATCAAGATCGGCTAAATAAAATGTATTAGAAAAATATTTTTTCTCATTATTTTCTTTCAGTCACCAAATTTTAGTAAATATTTTCGCAATATAGCTCAGGTAATGCCATCTATGTAGCATACGTTGAATTTATATGTACATAGAACCATATGTATGTAAGCACGATGTAAGAAAAAGTAAAAGTGGAGAACGTAGTAGTTTACGATTTTACCGTTTTTTGCACCCGCCAGTGGCAGCACTTTCTTACTAGTTCACTGTCTTACACTATTTAAACTGTATATAGGATATAGTTACCTTATATGTGATATATGTAGATGATTTGGTTGACTTACCTGTAACAAAAAAAAAATGAAATAAATTTTTATACATCAAATCATATTTTATGTCTCTATACATTCGTATAGTTAAAATTCATCGCAACTAAAATACTGTACTTTAAGCGAAGAGTTACTAAAACTGGATGGTCGCAATTTTTACTTAAAAACTACAGAAAAATCTTTTATTGTAATATTATCATATCATCATAATAAAATTAAAATTGGTATTTTAAGTAGCTAAAGATCTAAAAAAAATATCTTTATATTTACTCTATATGGATCTCTGGATCTACTAAACCGATTATATAGACCCTGGGAAAGACATAGGATACTTTTTATTCCGGAAATCATCCCTTAAGATGTGAAAATGGGGATGAAAGTTTGTGTTGGGAAGCAAGCTAGGGACGAACCCGAGCGAAGCGAGGATGAGTTGCTAGTATTATATAAATTCAACACAATGTGTAGATAGTTTTTTTGCGATGTTGCCGTTACCGTATTGGTAAGTGATAATCATGTTGAAAATGATTCACACATGAAAATCTCAAGAGTGAGATTATGGGGATAACACATAGAATAGATAGAGATCCTGAATTATTTGATTATTATCAAAGGGAGCCTGTCATCAAGTTACTAATAAATTTTACTATTCATTTTGGGGTACTTTTATGACCAATGGCGTACCCCATGAGGATGTCTTGTAGACCTATGGTTATACCTTGCTATATCTTCTCTACTATACTTAAGTGCTTACTATAGCCAAAATCGATTATCTACACATATAATAAAATTGTAACTAAACCGAATCTGTACATTAAATATTTTTTGGAAAATCTTATTGAAATAAATTTTATTATATCGATAATATCGATAGAGGCCGAATCTATAGTTTTTAGAATTTTTGTCTGGATATCTGTCTGTCTGTCTGTGACCGCATTACGGAAAAACCACTGGAGAGATTTTGATGAAATTTGGTATGGTGACAGCTGGTTATCCCGGTCAACATATAGAATACTTTTTATTGCGGCAAAATATCTCATCTCTGAGAAATCCATACTAGATGCTAAAACATAAATAGCGACAATATTATATTTTAATATTCTTAGGAAGAAAGAACTTCAAATGAACGGTTATAGATGGCGTTGTATATAACAATTTGTTATTTTTTATAAAACTAAATAAAGAAAAAAGATTCCAAAACAGGTATATTATGGTTTTAAAAAGAGTCTTAGTAAAGGAAAAATGCAACGCTAATAAACCAAGTTTGCGTACTACCACCGTTTAATAAAAAATCAGTAATTGGATAATAGCTTTGAAATGCGTATTCATAGATGGCGCTGTTAACTTTTATGATTTTTTTACCTTTGTTAAAACTTATAGTAGTTAGAATTAATTTAATTAAAGGCAGGTAAAGTTTATTATATCTATCATATCTAATCATACATACACATATTTTAAAAACAAAATAAGTCAACAATTTAAGGATAAATACCATCTAGACCGAATTATCGATATGCAATTTCTTTGTGTGGGATGGGACAATCGTACTAGGGTAGCTTATGACGACACGTTTGACTCAGTTTGTAGTGACCCGATCCTACTTGCTGTGTCAGCGGTCGCGGGTTCGAGTCCTGCTAGGGGAATTCATTTATGTGATGAGCACGAATGTTTGTAATCAGTCATGTGTGTATATTTGAAAATATGTATTATTAAAGTTATATATGTGTAGTGTATCAACTATCTGGTATCCATAACACAAATCTCGTAGCTTACCATGGAACTAGATGGTGTTGTGTGTTAACGTCCCAACATATTTATTTATTCATTTATATACATTTTTTACTAGTAGAACCTGAGGCTTCGTTCGCGCTAAAAGTACAAAAACCCTTAAAAAGGTAGGTTTCATACAAATTTTCATCCCCAATTTTACCCCTTTATGGGATGAATTTCGAAAAATGCTAAAATATGTATTTATTTAACTATATTGAAGAGTATTAATAACAAGTTTCAAGTAATTCTGATCATAAATATTTTTTTTGAATTGTTTTATAACGTGTTTTCCCGTAGAGATGAGATAATCTCCCGCGGTAACCTATGTCACTCTCCAGCCCTCCAACTATCTTCACAATAAAAATCACGCGAATCCGTCACTCTGTTTCTACGTAGAAGAAGGACAAACAAACAAACAAACAAAAAAACAAACAAACAAACAAACAAACAAACAAACAAACAAACAAACAAACACACTTTCACATTTAAAATATTAGTATTGATATTGATTTATAGTGTTATGTCATCTGTGTAGATATATATATAAAGGAGATCATTTTATCTATAAAAGTAGTTAGAATTGAAAACAAATAACTGCCTGTCGGTATACATTTCATATACAGAAAGGGTCCAGTGTTGTATTACGAAAGAGAGATTATCCATTACGTCGGAAGGCCATCGCGCTCTGTTTGCTGCAATGGAAGTAAGCCCGATACATTTATCTCGCGCCGGAACGACGAAATCATAAGAAATAAAATTTTATTGGCATTATAATATATAAATTGCTTCAACTTTAAATAGACGTGTTCTAATTTTTTGTATAGTTTTGTTTCATAAACCAGTTGTAAATATGACGATGACAAGGGATAAAGATTTATGTCCTCATGTAGAAGAAGGAGTAAGGGAGAATTTAATATAATTTATGGTTATTTTTTAATAGGAGGGAAGAACTCACTCTCACTCTTACTCAATTCAATTACGATAATACGCAAGATACGTACGGACTTAAACTATTTTTATTGAGTTCAGTAAAGTATACAGCAACATGGGAATAATGAACAAAGCTACAAACTTCATACACAATATAGAATACCTTAGATCTTTTATTTGGGCATTAGAAATATATAAAACTAAGGTAGTTGTAGACCAACGGTAACGGGTTCAAATTCTTGATGCACCTCTGATATTTTCATGTGCCAATCATTTTAAATATAATTACCACTTGTCTCCCGGTGAAGGAAAACATCATGAGGAAATCTGCATGTTTGAGAAAACCTAGAAAGTTTCTGAAAGACATGCAAATATCCACCTAACTCACCCTTCGCCGGCGTTGGAGACTATAGCCTGATCCTCCTCATATTAAAATAATGCCCGCGCACTGCAGTAGGACATTAAAAGGGGCTGAATACAAAAAACTAAGCTACAAACGTGCTTTTTACTCTTTTTTAAAACAAAATGTCACAGAAGTTAAGCTTAGAGCAATATTAATATATCAAATTATAATATATTAAATCATAATTACAAAATACAAACAAGAAATAATCAAGTTTCTAGCAACTTCCATAACAATGATCGACTTAAAGTGTACTATTATATCCGGTTATTATGAGATTTACATTGTTTTACGCTACATTTATAATACCAAAGGTGCTAATTATGTATTGATCGCTATACATAACGTGAGTTACTTATGTCTATATAAGGACGGCGAAAATTTTCTTTTACCTTCTATTGTATCATTATTAAAATATTCTAATTAGGCTAGTAGAGTCAGTTTAAAAACAAGATTTGGCAAAAAAACATAATTTCCTATGTAAATATGAAGTCTGTACACGATTTTTGGTATTTGATCAATGAAGAAAGGAGGGAAAATTTATTTTTGTACTAAAGTAAAAATATACAGGGTTTCATACATTTAAAAAAATTTAAAAACAGTAATAATATTAACAATGTATCATAGATAAAATGTAGGGAAGTCCATAGATACTGCGACCACAGACAGTCTCTTGTTTAGTACAATTGTGTACAAAAGTAAAATATGAAATGCCACACCAGAGACATAACTAATGACATATAATGTTACTTTCTTAGATTTACGTGAAATAGATTTACCTTAAAAAATCGGAAAATAGTTTTTTATCAATATATTACTTAAAATTAAACAATAAAAATAATTTTAAAACGTTAGATTGTATGGAACACTTGTCTTCACAACAGTACTTAGATCGACACAATTAAACTACGGAAGAAAGCGCGTGCGGCCGCGATCACACCGCGCCGTTACATCATGCGTTGTTGTTATTACATTATAAATTGTATATTTGCGAATAAAACCTCATTAGAGTTGTTTTTTTTATAATATCAAGAACTGTCAACAGAAATAAAAAATATATATATGAAATATGTCAAAAATCAATAAACTTAAAAACTTTTGCCAAAACAAGCTTTTACATACAAATTAATTGTTCAGTAAAATTTTCCTATGGTCATTTTTATTCAGCGAATATAAATATCTATCGTATTTCCAACGTAGTACCATAAAACATTTTTGACGACACGTTTGGCTCAGTTTGTAGTGACCCCACTTGCTGTGCCAGCGGTCGCGGGTTCAAGTGCCGCTGGGGGCATTCATTTGTGTGATGAGCACGAATGTATGTATTTAAAGTTATATATGTGTAGTGTATCAACTATCTGGTATTCATAACACAAGCCTTGTAGCTTACCATGGAACTAGATGGTGCTGCGTGCTAATGTCCCAACATATTATTTTTATATTCATTTCAAACATACCACTTGCTGACCACATGATAAAAAATGCAGGCTTCTGGTTGATGAAAATCCAAAGAGTGAAAAGAAAAATAAACAAACACAACAACAACACAAACAACACTATATAATAAAGTATTGAATGAAAATTTGCTTCATCACGGATTTAAGTAGTTTGCAATTTCAAAAGCTATAGATAAATAATAATCTGTCGAATGGGATGTTATCTGTACATCTTAATATATATAATTCTTCTGTACGTGTATTTGTTATCCTACTCCTCCTAGAGGGCTAGACCGATTTGGATAAAATTTTGTGTGTATATTTCAATGGGCTCCTGGATGGTTTGAAAACTCAACTGAACCCGGTAGGTGGCGCTGCAGTCGTTGTGCCACTAATCATCTCCTAAACGGCAGGGACGATTTTCATGATGTTTTTTGTGTATGTTCGAGTGGGTCCCTGCAAGGTTTGAACTCACAAATGGATCCGGTAGATGGCGCTGCAGTCAGTGTGTCACTAAATTTTCATAAACAATCCATTTTCCGAGCAATAAATAAATTTAAATTGTTGATTAAATAAAATAAAAATCGATATGTGTAATGTATGTTTCCTATGGACTCCAAAACAACTGGAGCGATTTTGATGATCGTCTGAATTTTATTAGCGATCGGAAGTTTGGACACGGGAGAAGCCGCGGGTACTGCTAGTATGTATAATAAAATTTAAGTCGAATCTGTACATTGAACATTTTTTTTAAATCTTATTGAAATAGTCATTATTATCGATACAGAGGCCGAATCTATGCTTTTTAGAATTTTTGTATGTCTGTCTATCTATATGGGAACATATCACTAGAAAACCACTTGACAGATTTTGATAAAATTTTATATAATGATAGCTGGTTACCCGGGTCAACATATAGAGTACTTTTTACTGCGGAAAAATATCTCATCTCTGAGAAATCTATACTAAATGTTAAAACGTACCCAGGGACCCAACCGGACGAAACGAGAGTAAATCGCTAGTACATTCTATTATTGTTAGTTAAGTGAATCAAAAGATTTTTAAATACAAATCCAAAAATTTGTATTCCATATTATTTTGATGGGATCAGAAGAAAATGTACCAAATCTCAAAAACAACAGAAACATTTTCATGGAATTTTAGTATCACACGTTTTCAAAAATGGACCTAATTATGCAAAAAACAGCCATTACACATTTTTTCCAAAAATGAGTTATAAATACAGCGATGCTAATTTAGACATGGCGATTTTTTTACAAAGAGAGCCATGTCGATATCTTTATTAATTTCGGAGATAATAAGCCATCAAATTCAGCCATTTCAACAAACACATTTCGTAAAAAACATAAATATTGTTCAATTTAAAAAAAACAACAGAAAAACAAAACAACCCAAGTGCAACTATCGACAGAAAAGTGCTTATAACTCTGTTGGTACTTTTACGCACATGGCTGTTTTCTGCATAACTAGGTCCAAACATCAAAAAGGAAGCTCCATCCTGAGGCGAACTAACAAAATAAACTCTGCTGCGTGTTCATATTAATTGCCGGCATCGGCATACCTTTTACTTTGGAAGGGATGACGTGATAACTTGTTTATTATTTAAAACTGCATGATGCTAAGATTTGATGTGAAATGCATAACACACCACGTAATTGGGTTATCTAAGCACGATTGTTAGTTCAATATTTTACGAGTTGCTATAATTATAGTTAATTACAATACAACTTTAATTCTCTGAGTAATAATCATATTGCAATAAATTTTTGCGTGCTTTATATATTTTTTAAATAACATTACTAATATTCTTGATTAATCTAATTATTATGTTAAAAAAAACTAATTCTAATAACCTGAATAGTCTTTTAGATCTAATTGTTATTCTTTAAGTATCAAATACCCACATTTAGACTTTAATTTAAATACCGTATGATCGTGTTCTTATGAAATTCAAGAGCAGCGAAGAGAATGAAACGTATATGGACGTATGACCGTCAAGGTAAAAAATGTAAATTTAATGATTAATAAATACTTTTTAATGAAAGGTACTTCGATTTTAAAATTAAGTGATTATTCCCTTAGAGTTAAAACTTTTCGTTAAAATAGGTACCATAAGAGCTAAGATAATATCCCATGCACATACACGCACAGACATACCCATACGCACAATCAAATGCCTGTCAACCAAATTGAATATTTGCTTCTTTTTGAAGTCGGTTAAAAAAGATTCTTTATCACCAAAAATCTCTACATATTACATATAATAAAATTATAACAAAGTCAAATCTGTACATTAAATATTTTTTGTAAAATCTTATTGAAATATTCATTATATCGATACGGAGACAAACTCTATAATTTTTAGATTTTTTGTCTGTCTGTCTGGGAATGCATCAAGAGAAAACCGCTGAACGGATTTTGATGCAATTTAGTATGATGATAACTGGTCATCTGGGTCAACATATAGGCTACTTTTTACTGCGGGAAAATATATCATCTCTGAGAAATCTATACTAAACCTTAAAACGTAGTAGGGACGAACCCGAGCGGAGCAAGGGTGAATCGCTAGTACTTCATAACAACCAGTTTTATACCAATTTTATAAATTAACATAAAATTAAATTCCATTTATATATGAAATTATAATATATAAAATTAAAACAGGTTTTAATACAAAGACAAAAATTAAGTTAAACTTGAATCACGAATGAACGTGTTCTTAAAACGAATTGACCATATTTGAACTTAGTAAATTCAAGGGCAGCGAAAGTATATATTTTTATTTAGCAATATATTAATAGTCGATTAATATCAATTGTTCCACGCAATTTATAGAGTATAAACGTTAAGGCAATCGTTATTGGGAAATACTGAGATAGTTTGAGAATGTCGCAACATATCCATTATGGTCAGGAAGGGAACTGCATACACACATATTTTATTAAGCAATACTCATGGAAGTTAGAAACTGTTGAAATCGTCCGTATAAGCTGTTAAACTTAGCATCTAAAGTCATATAAGCTAGTAAGATTTTGTATGTTTGTTGGTATTCAAAGTTGGCCGCGTACCCTAAAGCGAAACGTGAGCACTGGACAAGCCCTGTTTTTTTACGTTAAAAAACGCATTTACGCATACCATCGGCATACTAAAATATGGTGGTTATGTGGGACTCACCGGCTTGAAAAGCCAGTACTACCCATTTAAACCCAACGGAACCATTTTAATGGGCGTTGCAAGGGCAAACCATATGAACCAAGGGGTTACTCCCACAGTCCACTCTGCTATCAGAGAAGTATCAGGAGAAACCCGCATGGTACATCAAGTACTATCAAGGTGAGCCACCTTCCAAGTGCGTTTCTTGGTTTTACACCAAAACCAGTTAGGTTCTCTCATACAAGTTTACACAATTTATTCCTTGAAACTCATGTTAAAAATGATTGACACATGATATCAATTGACTGACACATGCTTTTCCAAAGTAGCGTACTACCACCAGGTTTGTATTCGTCACTCACGTTTTCAAATTGCATAAAATATAAAGACAAATGAAGCGATAATCGCTGTTAAAACTCGCTATAAATTGTAATCCATACTAATAGGTATTATAAATGTGTTAATGTTATGGTTTGTGGATGGATGAAGGTTTGTTACTCTTTCGCACCAGAACGGCTGATCGGATTTGGATGAAATTTGGTACAGTGATAGATTAGAGTCTGGAATAGCACATAAGTTACTTTTTATCCCGGAAAAATGTACAGTTCCCTTGGTATAGATTTGTTTTTGTCTAGGGACGAATCCGAAGTGAAGTGAGGGCGTGTGTGTGACATTATACATCATACAATGGAATTAGAACTATAAATAGAAAAACAGATTTAGCAATAACTATAAAATGGGAAATGAAAATCGCTAACATCGAAACACGGCATAAGACCGGTTGTCATATTAATTTCTACAAAGACAACAAAGTTCCCTAAAAGAACTTCCAATAAAAAAAAACTGTGCAAAAGTTTCACAAAAGAGTCATAAGTCAAATAGAATCACTATTTAAAAAAAAATATTAAGGTTTTTCTAAAATACATATTAAAATTTAAGCTTATCCGCCATTGAACAAAACACTTTCGATTACTAACCTTAACACCGATAGTTTTTTTCATCGTTTTATATATAACTAGCTTTTCCCGTGGATCCTCTTGCGTATTCTGTTAATGTATAACTTATCGATCCTAAAACTCGTAGCGTGACGTTAGTCGTCTTTCCTCGAAAATTGGACTATTAATAATATTAAAAAGATTTTTCATAACCGTTTGTTATTTTCAGAGATTAAAAAACAAATTATTCATTTATTATATTGGTATAGACTTAATATTCATCAATAGTCCAAAATAAATTTCAAACATTTGTAAAGTTGAAGTCAAAAACTTAAAAAAAAACGACTTCCAGGCACTAAAATGTAAAAAATACTAAACGGGGGTTTTCATTTAGAATAGATACTTAATCAGATATATTCGAAGTCGGTGCCAGCCGATGCAAAGCAAATTATATTTCGATAAGTAAAATACATCACAAGTTGATGTATAATATTTTAACTATAATTAGAGTTCATACCTAATCATATTTACCTATTAGATACTCATATCTTAAAATATTGCCAGGTAAATAAAAGAGTTTGTTTTTTAAATCAAAATACCATATTTAGTTATGTATATTTAAAAAAAAACCGTAACTTTATATAAATATTTAATTCAATTCTTGTTAATAGCTTGGGCACAGATTTTTTCGCCAATGCCACATAGATTGGATATAAACTTTTGGATAACTAATTATTTTTTGATAGCTTATTAAAAATTGATAATTCAGAAACTTTAAATTATATATAAAGTCGAATTAAACGACACTATAATCGATTTTCTTAAGTACTAATATAAGATAACTGTTAGACGTGATTTGACTTGGTTTAGTTACAAAGTGAAACTGTATCTTTAAGGATTACTTCCCACTTCATAATACAATATCTAGAATAAACAGTACTAACTTTATAGTAACAAAATAAAAGCTACGCCCGTTATTTGGTTTGGCTCTAACAAAATTTGCTGATTATTTCATAATATCTCCGTCACAATCAATCAAAATAAAATTAAAATATACTTTGATCAAATAAACTTTTACAAGAACTTTTGCAAAGGTATTTCTAGCAAAACAAGTACTTACTAACATATAATCGATATTTTATGTAATAAACCGACTCCCAAAAAGGAGGAGGTTCTCAATTCGTCGGAATCTTTTTTTTATCTATGTTAACCAATTACTCGAAGACGCCTGAACCGATTTATTACGTTTTCACTAAAAATAAAAAAAATAAAAACTTTAAAAAACGACTTCCAGGTACTAAAATGTAAAAAATAACTAAACGGAGGTTTTCATTTAGAATAGATACCTAATCAGATATTTTCGAAGTCGGTGCCAGCCGACAATATTTTAAGATATGAATATCTTATAGGTAAATATGTGTTTTACGTATAGAAATAATATATATGTTAGATTTGCTTTGCATCGGCTGGCACCGACTTCGAAGTTTCGAAGTTTTAAGATGTTTTTTTCTTATAACTATTAGCATTATATATAATATATATTATTAAAATATTTACGATTGATTTCTTATGAAATGTTATAAATTTACAACACAAATTGACTAATCAATATAAACTCATAATAGTTATAACTAAATAACATAGCATTTTACTGTCAAATACGCAATTACTCTTGAGAAAATTACATAGCGCTAATTAATGTATTTATTACTAAATACTTGTCAATATCACACACTACGGTTAGTAAAGTGAAAGATCATGCTCCCATTGGATACTCATTTTTATTATAGATATAAAAGACTAGCATTGCGCGCGGCGCCGCCCACGTTCAGATGACCAAAAAGCAAATTCTTAGGTTTTACATATTAGTATACTCTTACAATATTTTCTCACGGTAAAAAGTATCCTATATGTTGACCCGGTTAACCAGCTATCACTATACCAAATTTCATCAAAATCCCTCCAGTGGTTTTCTGTGATGCGGTAACAGACAGGCAGACAGACAGACAAAAATTCTAAAAACTATAGATTCGACCTCTGTACCGATAATGATATTTATTTCAATAAGATTTTCCAACAAATATTTAATGTACAGATTCGGCTTCGTTACAATTTTATTATATGTATAGATTAAGAATTTAATACTTTATTTTGTGCATTTATCGAGTCCTGATACAACGCCCCACAAGATTCATAACCACTAAAGATGATGTCGCCTAATTATAGATACCCATTTACGTATATAAGATAAAGTTGAAAATGAAAGATATTGAATAAAAAATTGTATATAATAAATAATAAATTCGTATATATTAGATTACATAAGTTATACATTTAAAAAAACCGATTGTAATGCAAATAGCCGTTGGCGACTGTATTTAAATAAAATATGGAACAGTGAAATTATTCTTGAATGCGGAAAGAAGGGTTGTGCAAGATACTTTATTGCTATGTTAGGATCTAACTCCACTCGACGAATGCGCATGCGCAGCATTATACAAAAACGTACTGAAATATACAGTTTATTATTTTATGCTATTTAATAGAATGGGTTAGTTGTTCTAATATCATATTTATTCATATTTTCTTACATATACGAGAAAAAATATATATTTCATATCAATTTTTTTGCCTCACTTTTTTCAATTTTCATACTTTTTCAGTTTCTTTTTCATGATAGAAATATTGGGAATGTGCTCACTAACTCTCAAGCAGAGTCATTCGTCCTAAACGAAAACAACTCATAAGTATGATTCATTAAGTCTTACTCTCCGTTAACCATATTCGCTTAAATAAAGATATATACATAAGTCTTTTGTGTTTAGATTTCATATCAATTTATGAACCGACTTCCAAAATATCTGATGAGGTATCTATTCTAAACGAAATTTAGTTTTTTTACATTTTAGTGCCTGGAAGTCGGTTTTATTTTAAGTTTTTATTTCGCTTTACGTTAAAACACTGTTAGTGTCGTTTTGACGGCCCCATTTGATAATAATCTTTTTCTTTACAATTATAACATGGCAGCAGTACTTTAATTTCCAGGCATAGAAAATATAGTGACACTTTTTTATTAGTAAAAGAATCATATTTGTAATCAAAATCTATACTAATATTATGAAGAGGAAAGATTTGATTTTTTGTTTGTTTCTTTGTAGTGAATAGGCTACGAATTAACTGGGCCGATTCAGATAAAATTTGGCAAGAAGATAGTTTGAGACCCTGGAAATAATATAGAATAGGTTTTATCCCGGAAATCATTTTTTAATAAGGAGGTGAAAATGGGGATGAAAGTTTGTATGGCGAAGTAACCTATGTCGTGTATGTATCGATAGTTTTTAAATAAACACAATTTATATTATAAAACTACTGAAACATGCTACAAACAACTGAAAATATTTATTTATATTAGTTAATTTATATTAATTATCTACCTTCAATAGACATAAAATTTTAAATAAAACTATCTTTTCGGATTTTGTCGCGGATTTATTTGGATTTTTGTTTCCCGACGTTTCGAATGCTTTACAGCATCCATGGTCACGGGAGAGACTGAGGTGTTACATGTCTTGAATGTATAGTTGTTACAGACAGCCTACCCACAATTAACAAAATGAAAATTGCACTAATTACATTACAATATTTTTGAAACGTCGGGAAACAAAAATCCAAATAAATCCGCGACAAAATCCGAAAAGATAGTTTTATTTAAAATGTCAAATATTCGCGTAAATCTAAGAAAGTATTATTAGACATAAAATTATTAAGAAATAGTAAAAATTCTTGGAGATTTATTTAACGAGTTTTATAAATCAAGATTCATGGACCAAAAAAGTTTATTTTATAACGTGAAATTATTCACTCATATTCGTCCTAATAGTTGAAAAGAATACTAAATATGTATTTCATTCATTTACGGCGCAAATTCACAAGTGTAATTTGTTATTGAAAAGATGTTAAATTACACAAAACTAACAATGATTCTTGTGTGCATCACTTGAAAATTGATTGCATATGACAACAACCTTTTGCTTTAGAACCGCCATAATTAAATTAAAAGAGCAACATTTTTTTTTAATTTTTTTTTTTAAATAAGTTTAACAAACGTGAGATCTGTTTGATATTTTCTTAATATATTAAAAAAAAGAAAAAAAAACAATAAAAAGTCAGTAGTAAAACATAGTATTTCTTGAATTTATCTGAATACGAAACTAAATTGAGATTGCTTTAGCATTTTTGTATGTTAAATTGGCATCGAAGTGTAACGAAAACGTTTTAATTATTGCGAGATTTGAATCTTAGATGAGGCGCTAAAATTTTTATGTCTTTTTCTACCTCTATATCATGTGTTTGTTTATTGTCTAACCACAAAGATTGTAACTCTATTTTAAAACTTCTATATATATATATATATATATATATATATATATATATATATATATATATTCATTCAGTCATTATTATCGATACAGAGGCCGAATCTGTAGTTTTTAGAATTTTTGTCTGTCTGTCTTACTATGACCGCATCAGGAGAAAACCACTGAACAGATTTTGATGAAATTTAGTATGATGATAGCTGGTAATCCGGGTCAACATAAAGAATACTTTTTACTGCGAGAAAATATCTCATCTCTGAGATATCAATACTAACCGTTAAAACGTTCGCAGGGACGAACCTGAGCGGAGAGAGGATGAGTTTCTAATATATTATAAAATCTTCCAAATTGGACTAACTTTCAACAGCAGAATAAGGTGACTACGATTAAGATAATGTAACATCTAGTTATGGTCTAGTTAGCTAGATTATATTATAATTAAAATGTAAAATCGCTACTATTATACAATTTCGTAAATATACCTACTAAAGATAATAAAAAGAATTTAAAAAACAAATAAAGAATATATTATAAAATATTAAACTAAACCGTATCAAAAAATATATACTTGCTTTAACTGGACTTGTCTTATCTCGATCGGTATGAGAGCTGTAATTTTAAATTTATGAAATCGCTAAACCAATCGTGATTCATCTGTTTACCAACTTCTATTATCTTGCCATTAATCAGATTTACTTTGAGTGTTTTTATGAATATCAAAACACGAGTGTGTTAACTAGTGGCATAGCCCAGCTTTATCCAGATGTGAAATGATATATTATACAAGAATACTGTCGCTGTAAGAATATGGTCGCTGACAATATTTTTATGATGTAAAACGGATATTTCTCATGTTTTTACTTACTTTAGAGAGTTTCCGATATTTCGGCACTCTCACTGTTACAACCGCCACTCTCACGGTTACATATTAATATATGTATATTGTATATGGTAGATATCCCGCTTTACATCATAAATATATTGTAATGAGATAATTGCTTGAATTATTACATGATACTAGCAGAACCCGCGACTAAGCCCGAGTTCAATCTACAAAAAAAAAATCTTTGGCTTTATGTTATACAGTGACACACTCTCGCTTCGCTCGGGTTCGTCCCCATGTATTTACATAATATTGTTCATACAAAAATACTAAAATCGCGATTTCAAAATAAGAGGTGGGGGTAGGAGGGTAAAAAATACTTTACGAACTGTTCTCATACCAACCAGACAAATAAAGAAAAAAAAACATTAAAATTGGTTTTTGGCCATCTGAACGCGGGCGGAGCCGCGGGCAATACTAGTTCTCATATATTTCTAACGATACTTCAATGGTTATAGAATGACGTCTAAGCGTTATTTCCTTAGGGATCGATTACAATAAGATTTTTAAACAGTCTATTAAAGCTTAAAAGTATAATTATTTAAGTAGAACGGCTGTGATTAAATTTTTATATGTTATTGTACACTCGTAAAGCTTACTGACATAGTGCGTGTGATACTTAAGTAGCAGTGAAGCAGTGAAGTGAATCGGATAATTTGAGATTTATTACTTCATATATAACTAGCAAGCAGTGGTAGCCCAGTGGTAACGCGCTCGCTTGGGAAACCAAGTCAAGTGGGTTCAAATGCCGGGTCTCGTACCTCTGATATTTTCATGTGCGAATCATTCCTAACACGATTACCACTTGCCTTACGGTGAAGGAAAACATCGTGAGGAAACCTGCATGTCTGAGAGAACCTTGCAAGTTTTCGAAAGACATGTGAAGTCCGCCAACCCGCACTTGGCCAACACCGTGGACTACGGCCTGATCCCCCTCGTGTTGAAGGGAGGCCCGTGCCCAGCAGTGGGACGTTAAAAAGAGCTTAATACATTTCGTTTTTATATATAGATAATATTATTATCTGTACTAACACTTAATATCATAGAATTAAAAACGTAAGATCCACACTAAGAAGCCAGAAAATGACAACATTCATCTTATCTCAACCAATTAATCTGTAAAAAGTATATTTTAGAAAAAAACGAAATATCGGTAACAAAAAGTAAATTAAACCGTTAGAAATTATTTTTATTTAATTTAATAATTTACATAAAGCTAAGAGTGTTAAAGTTTATTTTATATAGTAGCCTCGATATATTATTTTTGTCAAATTAAAAAAAAAACTGAAGGATACTTTCGAATGAAAAGGTACTAAATATACACAGTCACATTAAAAACCGGTTTTAAAAAGTAAGTTACAAACAGCACCGGTAATTTAACACTAGTAATTTCATGACGCTGTGTCTGTAATAAATATAATTTTTTTTGGTTGTATTAAAAGTTTTTTAGGGTTCTGTACCTTAGAAGGTAAAAAGGAACCCATATAGGGTCACTTCATTGTCCGTGTCTGTCTGTTTGTTTTTTAAGAATCTTTTTCTGAGGAACGTGTAGAGATATCGAGTTGATATTAATACTAAATACAATCCCTTGAAGCTGTAGAAATGCAATTGTTAATCAGAGAATCAAAACCTATATAGTAATTCTCGTTGACCTAGAGTCATGAAGTTTGGCAAGAAGCAGTGTTTTATATAGCACAAGTAAAGGAAAAAACCGTAAACCGTAAATTTAAGTTACGTCACAAAAAAAAACTACGATTATAAACTTTTTTAATGTTGTATACTACGGAACCCTTATTGTCGGGTCATACTTATTATTATAACGTAACTATATTAAGCATATCAATCATGTGAAGTCTTTGAAATGAAAAGTAGATTTTGTATGTAATACATTTCGACCTTAGTAACTGGTATCGTTGACTGCACTCTGCATATGTATATCTTATAATATTAAATGAGTAATTCTTGTATATACATACATAAATTTATTTCGTATATCTCGGAAACGGCTCTAACGATTTGGATCAAATTTTGTATTTAGATAAGGGTTTGCTTATAAAATTTATCTATATAGATTGTCTATAGAGGTATTTTCTGAAAAAAAAAACACAATTTACTTACATTTCAAATACTATATTAATATCTTTTCCCAAAGAAAATGCCTTAGAACTTAATAAATACAACAAGCTTTTTTTACTTAAACGCATTACTTCCGGAGCCGGGAAAAAAACTTTTTTGTTCTTTTCAAAACATATATCAGAACTAGCAGCGTATCTGCCCGCGCTTAGATAACAAAAAAACCAAATTCTTAGATTTTACATATTAGTATACTCTTACATTGCAGTTTTTGTATTTTTTCTCAGAAAAAAAAGGTGAAAAGTATCCTATATGCTGACCCGGATAACCAGCTATCACCATACCAAATTTCGTTAAAATCCCTCCAGTGGTTTTTCTGTGATGCGGTAACAGACAGACAGACAAAAATTCTAAAAACTATAGATTCGGCCTCTGTATCGATAATAATGTCTTTTTCAATAAGATTTTCGGAAAAACATTTAATGTACAGATTCGGCTTAGTTACAATTTTATTATATGTATAGATATACGAGTATATCATAAGCTTATCAGAATAGCCTATACCCTAATGTTAGGGCAGAAGTTTAATTATGTGTCGTTATCTTCTTATTCCTCATGCAAATGCATGAAACTTAGAAAATCACTGTAAAGTCTGTCTTGACTAATCGAGTCTTCATTATAGAGCTTCGAAGGCAATAAAAAATTTAAAATATAATTAGCTAAATATGTTTGTAATGGAATTACATATGTGTATCCATTCAGTATATTTGACCTGCCATATACCAATATTCATTATGATTTCCACTATATACATACAGCACTCATCAAATGATTTTCCACAAAAACGAAAATATATTTTATGTATTTAAATGTATGTTTTTGTATTTATTCATGTTACACAATATCTTCGCTAATTTTTATGATTATTTTTAAATAGCGTAGGTACGTTTTAACGGTTAGTAATTAGTATGAAATACAAATCTTTGAATTTCGGCTTTTCTGTTCTATAATATGTATATATTATACATATAAACCTTCCTCTTGAATCACTCTATCTATTACTGAAAACTGCATTAACATCCGTTGAGTAGTTTAAAAGATCTAAGCGAACAGACAGCGGAAGTGACTTCATTTTATACTAAGTAAAGATGAATACGTAGTATATATACCATACCAAGGTTTATTTAACACATCAAATTTAAATAATTTCGTTTAAATGATTTTGAAGTCGATTTAAGTTTCATTAAAAGGGAAATTCAATAAAAATCAATATCTATTAAAAATGTAAGACAATTCTTAAATTCTCTTTTGAATATATAGATTGTTTTACTCAAAGTGGTTTTTTCCTTACAATTGGGTTACGCTACATATCACAAGATCTACGATCGGTTCATTAACTTAACTCCAGTTTGATTACTTCATAACGTATAGTTGTTCGACAAAATTATTACTATAGTTATTTTGATGGATATTACTAATTACCGGCCTTTTTAATAATTACCGTTGTTTTGTGCAAAAAGTAGTTCAAATCACGTAATATACTTCGAAGTAGAACAATTTCCTAGTATAAGATTGTATTTTTTTAAATATTTTATAAAAGCTAAATTAATTTATAAATTATATAAAAACAAACTTTCAATTATTTGATACTAGCGACTCACCACCGCTTCGCTCAGGTTCACTTCGAAAAAAACAAAAACAAATCTATCCCATGGGATCTGAACATTTTCCGGGATAAAAATTAGCCTGTGTTATTTTGATGCATGAACTATATTTTTTAAAGTTCCATTAAATCCATTCAGTAGTTTTTGTGCAAAAGAGTAACAAACATCCAAACATCCATACATCCTCATAAACTTTCGTATATACAATACTAGTACGAACTAGGATGATGCATCCGTTTTAGAATAACTAAATTTTAAATAATCTGTTAAAATTATTGTAAGAAAACTTCAAATAAAAAACTATTCGCATGAACTTCTTTTTACTCATAACATCACAAAAAAAAACTGTACTAATAACTTTTAATCTATAAAATTATTTGCTATTCAAATAAGGAGATAAAATCAACTACTTCTTTATTAATTTTGAATATTAAATATCAAAATTAAAAACAAATATATAAACAAATATATAAGCATCACAAAATAAAAACAATAAAAAAAGCTTTCAAAAATCTATAAAAATTTTCAATTAAATTAACATTAATTTTCTATAATTAAAACTTAATTAAATTACTAATTCATATATTACCTAAGTAATATATTGACAAACAAAATTTTCTTATAAATAAATCGTGATCTTCGTTAAAAATATAACATTATACACACACATGTTGAGCTGTAAGAGCGAAAGTGTTTGCTACATTGATCGACGAAACTACTTACTCTCGGTATAAAACCACCGGCCAATTCTCACACAGCACACTCCTGTGCAGCCTTCGCTGAACATTATACAAAGCGACAATGAGGCTATTGGTTAGTTTAAATATATTCATTAAAATAATTATTAAATCTTAATTGATTCAATTAAAATTAAAATTTTAATTTCCACTCATTTGTAAAGATTTGTATTATTTTTTTATGATTGGACTAATTAATATTATATAGAATAATCTGGATTAAGCTAATTTTTCTTATTTTTTATACTCGCATTTGTTAATTTTTTATGTATTTTCAGAGATCTTCCTTCATCCTGGCCGTGGCTATAAGCCTGGCCACGGCAGAGGAAAAGGCAGAAAAAGATTCAAAGGCTGAACCTAAGCAGGTCGAAGAAAACAAGAAACAGGACAAGAGAGGTCTTTCAGATTACTATGGTGACCATGGTTTCGGAGACAGTGGCAGTTTCGGTGGCCAGGGAGGCTATGGTGGAAGTTTAGGAGGATATGGTGGTGGATATGGTGGAGGATATGGTGGTCATGAAGAACATGAGAAGACAATCACAATTATCAAGAAGGTGCCAGTACCTTACCCAGTGGAAAAACAAATCCCTTACCCAGTGGAGAAACAAATACCAGTAGCAGTCAAAGTACCAGTACCACAGCCGTACCCCGTAGTGAAGACTGTACACTTCCCAGTCAAGGAAACAATCAAAGTTCCTGAATACATCCCGAAGCCTTACCCAGTGACCAAACATGTGCCAGTACCAGTCAAAGTACATGTTGACAGGCCAGTACCAGTAAAGGTATACGAAAAAGTGCCATACCCAGTGGAGAAGCACATCCCAGTTCCCGTGAAAGTACCAGTGCCTCATCCCTACCCAGTGGAGAAGGAGGTTCATTTCCCAGTTAAGGTTCCAGTGAAAGTACATGTGCCGTATCCAGTCGAAAAGATCATTCACTACCCTGTCCATGTGCACGTCGACAACCCTGTGCCAGTTCATGTCGATAAACCAGTCCCAGTTCACGTTGAGAAACCAGTGCCTTATCCAGTGGAGAAGCCCGTACCCTACCCAGTGAAGGTTCATGTTGACAACCCAGTGCCAGTACATGTGGAAAAACCTGTACCCTACCCAGTGAAGGTACACGTACCTGCACCTTACCCCGTAGAGAAGGTTATCCCGTACCCAGTAGAAAAGAAAGTGCCTATCCCCGTACATATCCCAGTGGACAGGCCCGTCGCTGTCCCAATTGAGAAGCACGTGGCGTACCCAGTAGAAAAGCACGTACCTTACCACGTGAAGGTGCCAGTTCCTATCGTCCATCATGAAGAACACCATGGCTACGAGCAGAGCAATGGATACGAAAACTCTGGCAGCCTAGAAGGAGGTTTTGAAGGCCACTATGGAGGCTCCGAGGGTGATTACCACCACTAAGTGAACTGATCTCTTTTTTTTTGTTTTTGTAGCTTTAAATGTTGATTTGTGTTTAGACTTCGAATAAGTATTTTAATTTACTGGAATGCATATGTAAATACGCTGAAAGTATTACAATATACATTTATAATTTTTTTAAATAATCTTTCATTTGATTTTATCGATTTTTTTAATTATAGTGAAAAATAGCAATTTTCAATGCGGTTTAGAAGTTATGAAATCGTGTAATTGCGTATATTAACTACTAATAATTCATACGTAAATTCTCTTTCACTGAATGATGTGGCACAAAACATATTATTCAAACTAGCGACTCATCTCGCTTTGCTCAGGCTCGTTTCTAGATGATTCTCTAAATGGACATAACTTTTTTATTTATGAACCGATTGGAATAAAACAAATACTAAATGTTAAGTGAAGCTTACCACAATACGTTAGTGGAAACCCTATCCAAATAGGTTTAGCCATTTCTGAGATTAGCGCACACAAACGCACAAACAAACAGACAAACTCTTTGTTTTTTCCGGTTATACCCAATAATAGTTTTTCGCAAATATCTTCCATGTAGACAGCGATCAGTAAATTTTATCATATATAGAGAATATATATAGTTGAAACTGTCACACATTGATGATAGAAAATCAAGCGGCAAATAAACTTAAGTTCGTCATACATTTGTAAGCAAGTCAGTACAATTAATCTCATATTGCGAAGTTATTCTAATTCCGCATACCCAATAACATTACATAAAGCTTTCGCAATACGCTATAAAGATCATGGCTAAAACACATAATAGACAGTGAATTTTAACTATATTTCATCTAAATTTTGCTTTATTTGGTTAGAAATTTAATGTTTTTATTAAACTGTCTAATGAAATATAATTGCTGAGAAGTTATTTATGTAACAAAGATTGATTGCATGGAACAACGAACGATGCGCAGTTTCCTCGTTATAATTATACCTGAACACACATATACCGGAACATTGGCTAATTTAATTTTATCAGTATGTTTGTTTGTTTGGAAAATCTTGTAAAATACCAAAAATATGAAAAATTCTTATAAATACAAAGTAGATGCTCTTCATCTTTATTATAATAATACGCATGGGTTTTTTATTATACGAGAAAACTATGACTTAACGGATTATTGTTACGAAATTTTGCAGTGTGTGAGTCGGAAAACAAAAGAATAGTACAAAGTGAATGTGATCTACATACATAACTGACGCGTTATACGAAATTTGTAAGCGCTTTAAATAACGAAATATCTTGCAACATATACAATATTACTAACTTCCTTAAAATTAAATGTTTATTTATTATAAGTATTTGTTGTGTCATAATATAAAACACTAGCAAAACCTGCGACTTTGCCCGCGTTCATTATTTGGATATTGTTCATACAAAAATATTAAAATCGCGATTAAAAAAGGGGGGAGGGTGAAAAATACTTTGCGACCAATTCTCATACCCACCAAATATACAAAAAAAATCATTTAAATCGGTCGAGCCGTTTCGGAGCACGACCACAAACTCCGAGATATTTATATATTAGATAAATCAAACTGGTTTGATATTTGTTAGTATACCACTAAAGTTGTTAGAGCTTTAGGTCTAATATTTAGGTTATCGAAGATTTTAGGAGACTAATAGTGACCTAATGTAAATTTTATTTAGATTAAATCAAATTTTGTTGAGTTGTATTTGTTTTACTTCCTGTACCGATGTATATCTGTATAAATATTATAAATGTGAAAGTTTGTGTGTATGAATGGGTGTTTCTTACTCTTTCACGCCAGAACAGCAGAACGGATCTGGATAAAATTTGGCACAGAGATAGATTATAGTCTGGAATAATACATAGGCATAGCATTTTATCCCAGAAAAATGTACGGTTCCTGAGGGATAGATTTGTTTTTTGTTTTAACTAATAAAGTAATGCGAGTAACTAATAAAGTGACTAAATAATAAATATTTATTTTATCTAGACTAAATAAGTGCTACTTCACATATCATTTATTTAAATTGAATAAAAATCTATTTGTGTTTACCAATTTCTTGTTCGGTAGACATGCTCGTGTGTCCTTCAAATTAGCAATCATGCTATTACAACATATGTTCGTTTCGTATATTTTATATCACATTATACTTTCACTAAAAATGATTGAAGTCTATAAAATACTAGCAATCTGCTCCGGATTTGTCGGTCGAGTTTTTGGAAAATATTATTTGTAATACAAATTTTTTCACTCATTTTCATCTTTTCAACCGACTTCAAAAAGGAGGAGGTTCTCAATTCGACTGTGTTTTTTTTTTTATGTTTGTTACCTCAGAACTCCGTCATTTATTAACCGATTTAGACTATTTTTGTTTTGTTTGAAACGGTATACTTCCAGATTGGTCCCATTTAAATTTCAAAAAAAAAATACCACCCCTAAGGGTGGAAAAACAACTAATGATGAATTTAACCTACTTCTAATTGTCATATTGACTTGAAACTTTGCAAGTATTTCTATTTCCGTTGATAGTAGAGTGGTTCGGTGTTGTTGACCTGATCTGATGGCAAGGCCAGAAGGTGGATAGGTGGAACTCTTCAACGGCTAATAGTAGATACTTTGAGTTTGGGCTTATTTTGTTTGATTTGACAAGCCTAACACGTTAGAATCCTTACTTTGCTACTACTGTCTACACTAAAAAGGGAAAAATAAAAACCTTTTAACAAAAAAATAAAAACCAACTTCAAACAAAAGCACTAAAAAGTAAAAAATAACTGATTGGTAGTTTTCATTTACTATACATACCTAATCAAATATTTTCGAAGTCGGTGTGCTTTGGCTAAGTAATTAAAGCCTACCTATTATATACATACCTAATCAAATATTTTCGAAATCGGTGCCAGCTCATACAAAGCAAAGCACACCGACTTCGAAAATATTTGATTAGGTATGTATAGTAAATGAAAACTACCAATCAGTTATTTTTTACTTTTTAGTTCTTTTGTTTGAAATCGGTTTTTATTTTTTTGTTAAAAAGTTTTTTTCATTTTATTGTAAAAAAAAACAATTTTTTGTGGTTACCTATATATTTATAAGGGAATAATACATTGTCGAAGTATCAGCATGTTTCATGTAGAATTAGACATCACTAATAATGGGACGAGCAGTTTTACATTATATAGTATTAATTAACTAACCTTATGTAGGGTATGTTGGCAGGAATGTGGTACTTGGAACCAGGATCGAAGTCCAGCTCGGATCTCAGCACTGGAGGTTTGATACCTTCATACTGCTCCCTGAAACAAATATAAATAACTATAACTATAATAAAAAAATAATAATAATAAATATGTTGGGACATTAACACAGCACCATCTGGTTCCATGGTAAGCTACGAGGCTTGTGTTATGGATACCAGATAGTTGATACACTATACATATATAACTTGAAATACATACATATTATAAATATAAACACCCATGACTGGAGTACAAGCAATCGTGGTCATCACACAAATGAATGCCCCCAGCGGGACTCGAACCCGCGACCGCTGGCATAGCAAGTAGGGTCACTACAAACTGAGCCAAACGTGAAAAAAAGCATTATAAGTTACTATACGAGTATGTATTTATGCAAATTTTATTTCTTTAAGTTCTATATTCGAATGTGTGTATAAGTACAAGTGAGCAACTTTTTTTTTTTAATTTTTATTTTTGGCGATTATCGGAACACGCATATAGATTAATTTTTATTTTTGTACCTACATACAAAACGTATCACTTAGATGTAGTATTTAATACATATTTTAATACAAGTTGTTTTCTTTAAAAAATAATAAAAAAAAAATTTCATAAATTATAAATTGCATAATTATAACATTAATTAATGGTTCAAATTCTGTGTTCTTTAAAATAAATGAAGAACAATTTTGTTATAAGAAATAAGGTCACTTAGTCGATGATTCTCACTTACATAACATGTACAAATAAACTAACATATACACATATATGTATATGTTAAGATACATAAGCTGTTTTATTATTCGTGGTCTAAGTAATAAATTATGAAAGATTTAAATTTTTATTATTGAAGTTACATAATAGATGTATACTTATATTTTTTTCTTTAATAAGTGGAAAAATATTATCTTTATGTAAAAAAAAGATTAAAGATGATAATAAAATTATAAATATATATTTGAATTTACTTTGCAAACTCTATAGTGTGATCTAACTGCCTCAGTGGTCTAGTAAGTAAGCGGAGGTTCTGGGTTCGAGTCTCAGGACTCAAGTCAGTCCAAGTATAGTTATTGAGTTCTCTTTCAAGAAATTGTCTTATCAAGAAATTTTTAACACAAATACTACAGAAGATGTTTAAATTGTGTAGGTATTTTAAATAAAACTAACTTATCGGAGTATTACACTGTTTTTTTTTTGGTTTGATTATTGGTTTGGTTTTTTGGTTGGTTGGAATGGAATGGTCTAAAACCTTAGTCTCTTCCGTGATCATGATTGCTGTAAAGCATTCGAAACGTCGGGAACCAAAAATCAAAATGAATCAGCGAAATAATCCAAAAAGATAGTTTTATTTAAAATGTCAAATATTCGCGTAAATCTAAAAAAAGTATTAATTGTAACTATTTAATTGCATAATATATATAGGAATCGCTTTATCTTATAACATAACCCATTGTAAAATCCTTTCAACGGTTTTCGTAAGTCAAGGCCGAGCCTCGACCGTATCTGCCCCAGCAGATACAAACTAGATCAAATATTTAGAGATTGAAAGTTAAAAATAGCATCGAATGTTTCAAAACACGATATATGTTTTATTGCCCCATTTTTACTTATGTTAAAAATTAAATACAAGTGCGAGTCTGATTTCAGTCGTTTCGTGGTTTCCATACATTTTATTTGTTCTACATAAATACTGATAAAGGGCTTATTTTATATGATACTAGCATTGCCCGCGGCTCCGCCCGCGTTCAGATGACCAATAACCAAATTCTTAGGTTTTACATAGTATACTCTTACATTGCAGTTTTTGTATTTTTTCTCAGAAATTAGATATTTTCCCGCAGTAAAAAGTATCCTATATGTTGACCCGGATAACCAGCTATTACCATACCAAGTTTCATCAAAATCCCTCCAGTGGTTTTTCCGTGATGCGGTAATAGACAGACAGACAGACAAAAATTCTAAAAACTATAGATTCGGCCTCTGTATCGATAATAATGTGTATTTCAATAGGATTTTTCAAAAAATATTTAATGTACAGATTCGGCTTAGTTAGAATTTTATTATATGTATAGATTTGAGCTTTGTCTTTGCTGTTTTTGTTATACTTCGGAATTTACACTAGAAATAATCGTACTTCCTATACAAGTATACATACATATATGCAGAAAACCCAAGCGGAATGACAGACAGACATTGTTAGTGCTAAGTTAAAGTGCAAAGTTTAGTATCGTATCAAAAATCATTGATACTGCAATACACCCAAATTATGAACTGAATGCAAAACTGAATTTTCCATATTTTACGGAATATATTTTTACTCGTGATTGGTACTTGATCAAATTAGGTAGTGCCTACGTTTCTAAGCAACCATTTAAGATACTTTCGACTCGTAACTAAATAACACTATCCTTTCTTTTAGCTTTCCCTTTCTAAGATATAATTTAAATTCACTCGAGTCGTAATAAGAGAATATATAATTCAATAATTATGTAAACAGTTTTTAATATAGTAATTATAATAATAAATAATATTTTGTTTGCTTAATGCATGTATATATTCGGTAAAATGGTGCGTACATGTTGTAGTATTATCAACATACGATAGATGGTTCGGTTAGTGTGTTGAGACATTAACACACAGCACCATCTAGTTCCATGGTAAACTACGAGGGTTGTGTTATAGATACCAGATAGTTGATACACTACACATATATAACTTTAAATACATACATATTGTAAATATAAACATCCATGACTGGAGTACAAGCTTTCATGCTCATCACACAAATGGATGCCCCCAACGGGATTGGAACCCGCGACCGCTGGCACAGCAAGTAGAGTCACTACAAACTGAGCCAAGCGTGTCCTCATAATACATGATTTTCTAGATTACTTCCCCTCTTTTCGCATTATTCTGAGAATTTTTTTCTACACTGTGTACAGTGTTCGTAATCTACTTGTGTATTAAATTTCATCCAAATCCATACAACCGTTTTAGCGAGATGGAGTAACAAACATACACATACAAACTGTCGCATTTATATAGATGCCTGTCACATGACATCTGGGTAAAGGTAACAAAAGTAATTATCTATCAATATATAAAGCTGAAGAATTTGTTCGTTGAACGCGCTAATTTCTGTATCTACTGGTCTGAATTGAAAAACTCTTTATGCTTTTCATATCTATATATAGAGATAGGCTATATAGTGTTATTATATAAAATATAATGTTTATAAATGTTATAAAATTATGGCAAAGAAACGAATTAAAAATAATGACAACAAGAGTAAAGTTAGTTTAGTTTTCGATGAAGCTAAAAGAAAAGATTTTCTCTATGGATTCCGAAAAAGAAAACTACAAAGAAAAAAGAAAGCTCAAGAGGAACAAACTAGAGAATAAAGTTATCTAACATCACACTAAGACCTACGAAACTGAAGCAATTCTACAAGATTGAAATATGCGAGTAGATCCACGAGAAAAGCATAGTATAGTAATAAAAGCCACAATAGCTATCTCAATGAAATATTGTATGAAACAACATAATACGGTCGTTAAATATAGCCAATACATTTTTAAGTCTAAAATCTTCCTTCAATGAAGCAACATGATCACTCGTGACCTAGTCAAAGCTATTTCCCCGAGCACCAGAGCGTATGTAACCGCGTTACGTTATAAGAACATCATAAGTAATTATCATTATCTAATATAATCGTCCATCTTGTCTTTTTGTACGTGTCCGTTGATATTAACCGGTTAAATAGAGGAAGAAAATCAGTATGTGAACCTGTTTCACGCATTACTACATGTTAAGGATTTCCAAATAAGACGAGATTGTATGTTATGCTTAGTCGTTATCACAAGATAACTTGTTAAGGCCAGATAATGTTAATATTTCAATCGATGCCCTTACACAATATGCACATAGTAAAAAATATTATTAGAAAGTGCAACTGTTGTGTTTCTCTCCGGCTTTTCTCAGCGGAACTGCCTTTCGAGCCGGTGGTAGATTCCTCAAGGACTTACTGCCACTTAATAAAAATTTAAAATTGAAGATTCAAAAGTGCCTTTAAAGTTCATTTGAATAAAGTATACTTTGAGATACTACATACATAGAGTAAAAGTCATATTAATAAAAATTTTGTGTACGATGATACGGAACCCTTCGTGTGCGAATTCGCACTTGACCGATTTTGTTTTTCTTGTACAAAGCGACGAAATCATAGGGATATTAACATACACCTTCTTTTAATTTGATAATGTATACAATAATTCCTTTGTAGTCAACTGCCTCGGTGGTGTAGTGGCTAGCATGTATAGCTGCACACCCGGAAGTCCTGTGTTCGAGTCCCGGGTCGGGCCAAGTTTAGTTATTGAGTCTTTCTGTATAGTAAGCCTCAGTAACAGCCCAGAGTTGGGAAGTTGGCGAAGTTGGCGGTGTTTCACCCCCGTGCCACGGAGAGCACGTATAGCCGTCGGTCCTGCGCCTTAACTTCTCACTGGTCGTGTCGAACAGTCATCCCACCGGAGTATGAGAGTGACAGGAATAAAGAGTGAACGTTGTGCACTATAATATCTCCTGCGCAGTTGGCTAGTCTCAATGAGATTGGCCGCCGAGGCCGGAATCGGTCAGGAGAACATCATCATTCCTGTGTGATATTATTGTACTAGCGACTCACCCTCGCTTCGCTCAAGTTCGTCCCTAGGTACATTTTGACGCTTAGTATGGAATAGATTTTTCTTTTTCGTGAATTTTTCCGATGTTTTAATAGTTATTCTGTTATTCGGGGCGAAGACAAATCCAAAAAAACAAAGATCATAAAAATCGGTCCAGCAGTTCTCGAGTTATAAGTGTTTTAACAAACCCGACTTTGTTATATATATATATATATATATATATATATATATGTATATATATATATATGTATATATATATATGTATATATATATGTATATATATACATATTGTGTAGAAATTTAAAAAAGTTATTAAATCAACAGGTCAAGTGCATATTATTTATTATCAAATAAGATATAAATTATCTTTAAGTATAAATTAGTAAGAAAAATAATAATATTTAATGCCAATAACTATTCCTATGGCAGTGTATGTATATATTTATTAATCAATATTGTCAAAATTAAATAACACTGTATTTATTTCCGATTTCAATAAAAAAAATTGTGTGTACGAGTATGTTTGACTTTTTTCAGAAAATAGCTTAAAGGTGCATATATGTCAAGGGTAAGTCCGTATACTGTATTGGAAAAAATCCACCTCTAACCGTGGAATATTTACTTTTAAAGTATCATTATAATTTTATATTTACCTAAGTCTCCACCAATGACAATTGTACTGCTCCTTCCTAATATCTCCATTAAAGACATCCCATCGCCATTTATCCATGACTAAGGCAAATGGCAGAAATGCCAGCTTATCCATAGCCTGAGTGAACAGATAGTTGATGTCATGAGCTGTATCGTCAACTGAGCGCTGAATCAAACCCAGGGTTTGGAGGTGGCGAGGAGATGAAACTGATAACGCTATGGTCTCCCCTACAGCTTCATGGAAACCTGTGGCATAAAAAATATATGATATTAATAGGATTATTTTTTATGCTTGGAATAGACATAGGCATATCATATATATTTTGCCTAAACATTTTTATATATAAAATTACTAGTATGTGTATTTGCGAATTTTTTTTATTCAAAATAGTAGAACAAAATAATAACAGCAAGTTTAAGCGCTAAAGTAAAAACTATAAAAACTCCTTACTAATATAAAAAAAGTAATATAAAGTAATATCTTCTGAAAATATAATCAACTATATATATATATATATATATATATATATATATATATATATATATATATATATATATAATGTCCTACTAATTACATAAATTGAATGTTTTTTACACTTTCACGCCAGAACGACTAAACGGATCTGGATGAAATTTCGCACAGACATAAATTATAGTCTGGAATAACACAGGCTACTTTTTATCCCAGAAAATGTACGTTTCCCGTGGGATAGGTTTGTTTTTGTTTCCCTAAAGACGAACCCGAGCGAAAAGAGGATGAGACGCTTGTTTGTTATATTTCAAGAATTTAACTATTACTTATGAAAAAATTGTGGTTTTTAAAATAAATGCCATTTAACTGTTCATTAAACAGTTTTAGAGTAACAGCAAAAAAGAGAGCTGGGAACAAAATATTTGTGTTATGGCCTACAATGTACATATTAGGTCAGTGGGAAAAAAACCAAGAACATACTAATAACCTTATAATCTTTTCAAGTATTATTCGCACGCTGCTCTACTTGTGCAGTACTTATAAAAAAACAAATAAAATGTTACTTGGCGTAGTATAATTTTTTATAAGTAAAATAATATTTAGAATCATATGAGTAATTCTAGATTCACAGACAAACAAACAAATTATATATTTTTATATTAATTAAAATTTACTTAATTGTAATAGTTAGTACTAATTCTCGTAGTTAAATACAAAATACTAAAGTATAGAAGGTACAAAGAGAAAGCGAATGCGGAACCGTCCCGATTGATAGACTCGCACGGAAACTTATCGGAAAAATAAACTGGTACACGATATAAATCTAGATTTATACTTTAGATTTTAAAGTTGTACATGTTAGTAAGATTTTTACTATCTAGTTGAATCATTGAAGTCATATAGTCATTACTTATGTCATCTATACATATAATAAAATTGTAACTAAGCCGAATCTGTACATTAAATATTTTTTTTAAAAACCTTATTGAAATAAACATTATTATCGATTCAGAGGCCGATCTATAGTTTTTAGATTTTTGTCTGTCTGTCTGTTACCGCATCACAGAAAAACCACTGGATGAATTTTGATGAAATTTGGTATGGTGATAGTTGGTTATCCGAACATATAGAATACTTTTAACCGCGGGAAAATATCTCATTTTTGAGAAAAATACAAAAACTACAATGTAAGAGTATACTAATATGTAAAGCCTAAGAATTTGGTTTTTGTTTATCTGAACGCGGGCGGAGCCATGAGCAATGCTAGTGAGATATATTATTAGTTTTTATACATAACATTATTGTGTAAGCGTAATAAAGTGTCACTATTGCAAATTATTACATAGTGCAGTTTATATAGTTTGTTTTTAGATTGCTTTATTAATCAATATTATTTATATAAAATTTCGATATACTATGTTATGTATGTCAAATATCATATTATAAAGTGTCATTATATAAATTATATACACTATATACGTATAATATATATACATACATAGTATATGTACTATATACATATATACAAAAAATGTTAATTGCACTTATTTTTAAATAACATTAATTGGTTCATTACCTAAAGCAATCTTCTATAGAAAGTGAAAATAAAAACAAGATTATACATTCAACGCGCAATTTCTACTAAACCTTAATAAAGTTAACGATGCTAAACTTGACCCCGTTGTGAGCTCAAACATTTACAAAAAAGTTAGTGCTTGATATAGCTCTATCTAGATATGGCATGTCAAAACGCTTTAATATATATATATATATATATATATATATATATATATATATATATATATATATATAAGTTATTAAATCAATAGGTCAAGTGCATATCATCAATATAGATCTATACTAACTTTAAGAATTTGCCTTGTTTCATGATACTTATTATTAAATAAAAAAAAATTAATAATAAAATTAAAAGGATTTATTTTGAATTTTGGTTTTCGACATATCGAATGTTTTACAGCAACAAAAACACTTATATTTAAAATGTCAAATATTTGCCTAAATCAAAGAAAGTATTCAAAAATTTTTCTTCAGCATTAACTTATTTTTACATTTTTTTACTGAACGTCCTAATTCTCACAGAAAAAGTGGTAATATAAACTCAGCTACTGTTTACCCCATGCATAAGTTAACTATAAGATATCTGTTTTAGATAATAATCTTTTATATGGTTTACAAGAACAATAAAGAATATATTATAAGAGAATTTGGTCAGCGCAGGCAGATAAAGCGGCTATTTAGCGCATTTTACTCTAACTTGATTTACAAATATTAAAATTCAAAACTGAAAACTTTTTCAAATCAAAATAAAATAAGCCTATATCGGTTAAGGATAGTGTAGTGTACCTTTCTATTAGTGAAAGAATTTTTGTAAAAAATTCTACATACAAACAAAGTTTACCTCTTTATAATATTAGTATAGATAAATGCCACATCTATTAAACTATTTACAGATGTCTAATGGAATCGAGATGCGTCCGTTACGTAACAATACCGTAATCGCTAGTTTTAATTTCCGTAAATTTGCTATTACGTGTACGACAAAATAAGGTGCACTTTTGTTCCTTGAAAATGGAGATGGTGAAAACTTGGTAATTTTTATATTTAGACTAAAATTAAGATACATTTTTCATACATTTTCTGTTTGTAATTGTTTATTATATTGTATATTGGTTTACCTACAAGAATATATTAATACTATTATAAGAATTTATTAGTCTGTTTATCAATTATTATATTATTAATAACATATATATATATATATATATATATATATATATATATATATATATATATATATGTACTATTCAACGAAATATGATTAAATAAATTTTATTATTAGGTTTATACATGCAAACAAATAAACATAACAGAATATTACTCGTATAATAACTTGTACTAAGGGTCCAGAGAAAAAAAATTTACACCTTCGACCCTTATATTTTTTTTAATATTAATATGTGATAATCTAAAATGACCTGTCATATACAGGCTTCACTCTCGTCTATCGAACGTTCTCGTAATGAAAAGTGATACCTCAGTTTCTCGACACGCAGCTTGCGGCTAAGTGTCGTAATATGGGGAACTATTCTGTTAAATTATGTAAATTAACATTAGACGTTGTTGCGAATGTTAATATTTCCAAAACTTCCTACGGTACGTGCTCTTGAATACGTGTTTGGAGTAAACGATAGAAGAAACGACGAATTTATAAAGCATCTAATTATTGCAAAACCTAAGTATGTCACTTTATATATCTATACATACACTTTATAATAAAATGCTAACTGTGTCGAATCTGCATATTAAATATTTTTTGGAAAATCTTACTGAAACAGTCATTATTATAAATACGGAGGCCGAATCTATAGTTTTTAGAATTTTTGTCCGTCTGTCTGTGACTGCATCACGGAAAAACTACTGGAGGGATATTGATGAAATTTGGTATGATGATAGCTGGCTATCTAGGTCAATATATAGGATACTCTTTACTATGGGAAAATATCTCATCTCTGAGAAATCTATACTAAACCTTAAAACTTACCTAGGGACGAATATAAGCAGAGCGAGGGTGTGTCGCTAGTATTATATATAAATATAAAATAGTTTAGAAAGATGTTGTATTTTTTTTAATTAATTAATTATTAATGAAATCTTAATTGGAAGATGGAAAGTCATATACATATGTATGGTACATTATAAAATTGTGTAAAATTTAAGAAAAATATTCAAGAATTTAAATTATCTATTTTAAATAAATAATTTAACATGATTAAATTTTGCTTTTATTATAGTTAATTTACAATTTTTATATGTTTTTTTTTTAAATATTTTTACAATTTTAAGCTTTAACAATATTTAATTTAGATTAACAATTATCAGGATCTACTTTAACTGGCAGACAGCTCAGGCAGTAATGGCTCTCTCGTAACGCGCTCGCTTGAAAGTTCAACTGAAGCAAATTTAAAACTGGGACCTCTGGATTTATTACGCGCAAATTATTTCTATAACGATTACTTACTAATATGATAATAGAAAACATCATTAGGAAACCTCTACGTGTCAGTATATAATAATAACTAACTAAAAATATCTTAATGATGTGTAATACACAAACTCGCCTTTAACCAATGTGGTGGACTATGACCTGCTCCTCGCATTGAAAAAAGGCCCTTATCCAGCAATGGGACGTAAAAAGAGCGACTTATTATTATATTATCACACGATTAATATAAATGGATTAAAGTAATCTTGCACTAGAGTAGCTATACCAAGATATAAATATTTTAAATAATCTCAATATTTTTCTACATTTTATTCAGCCCTTTTTTAACGTTCCACTGCTGGGCACGGGCATCCCTTCAATATTAGGGGGTTCAGGCCGTAGTCCACCACGCTGGCCAAGTGCGGGTTGACGGACTCCACATGTCTGTTGTAAAATCGCTAGGTTCTCTCAGACATACAAGTTTCCTCACGATGTTTTCCTTATATTTAGTATTTTCTTTATAACAGACTTTAAAAAGGCCTGAATACATGTATGTATGTATGTATGTATGTATGTATGTATGTATGTATGTATGTATGTATGTATGTATGTATGTATGTATGTATGTGTGTATGTATGAATGTATGTATAATAACGTCATATCATTGTACGTCTAAAGAATATATTAGTAATAAATAGTATAATATATTATTATGAAGCTATGCGATAAAACAAATATCGCACACATTAATCAGTGGACAAGAAGCATTTTCTAATTAAATTATACAATATGCCATCAACTTAATTCAGTCACATTTACACTCTCCAAAGTGTTGTCAGTTGGAAAATAATAAAATGGTATCGATATCAAGTATTGTGGGTATAGTACTACCTTTTGTGTTGTGTTTCAAATATGGTAAGACTAGATTTTTTTTCTATTTTAGCTAATTCCAGCTATTTTGTCCATATTGTCCTAATAAATTATTGTTTTATTCTATACATATAATAAAATTCTGCGTCAAATCAAGTATAAATATACAGAGGCCGAATCTATAGTTTTTAGAATGTTTGGTCTGTCTGGGAACACATCACGAGAAAACTACTGGACAGATTTTGATCAAATTTGATGTGATGATAGCTGGTTATCTGGGTCAACATATAGAATACTTTTAACTGCAGGAAATTATCTCATTTCTGAGAAATCCTAAACCTTAAAACGTAGGGACAAACCCGAGCGAAGCAAGGGTGAGTCGCTAGTAACAAATAAAGCCATAATATAATGTTATACTAGTTATTTTACATATAATTCAACCATCCACCTTTTTTTGGCTTCATTATCAAATCAGCTCGATGGAATTAGAATATCAAGTCATCGACAAGAAATGGCAATAAAAAGTATGTTAAACTAATATCTAACATTTTATTCTATACTGACATCTTTATTAAATAAGTTCAAATAGTTTAAGAGGCCATTCAACAGATAGGTACTTAATTTACATTTAAATATCTCCCATATAAAGGGCCTTAAACTATATATTTCAAAAAAAAAATTAAAATCATGTTTCTAATTTTCATTATAATCCATTTAATTTATCAAACACATTGCAAATTATTAACTTTTAATTTTAATACAACTCTTGACATCTCTATAGAATGTATTTAACTGTCACTTTTGTAATAGAATACTTTAGTTGGTGGCGACTTATTAGTAGTCGCGTTAAAAACTACCACACCAGGGTTATCGAACGTTTACACTGGTAAATGTTCATATTAAATTACACGTTTACTCATTTATATTAGGTTTACCATTGGTTTTTTATGGTAGGTTTTAATTAACACAATGTAAACTTTTTTATATATGCTAGCGGACCAGATAGGTTCAAACGGGTAAATAACTTTTTTTTTGGGAACGATGGTACTGACATTAGCTCTGTTGCTAAGAAGTCTATAAATATATATATATATATATATATATATATATATATATATATATATATATAAATATATTTTAATTTTAATAATTTATCATATCAATAACGTAGTTAATGTACCACAAACTCAAATAAAAAAGAAAGATATGTATAAAAATCTATTTTATATGAAATATTAAAGTCAAATCAAAACCTCCTATATAGTTTGTTTCAGACCTCGTTTGATCAGAAAATTAAAAAAAAACTGAATCTAGACAACAGCCATTTACGACCATCGAAGTAACCATATTAAAAGTTTTATCAAAATGAGACAAACAGTTTTATGAGAAGTTAGAATGTGAACAATGTATAATTATGTATACAGAAGGCAACATATAAGAACAAATTATAGGCTATGTTTATGTCACAGATAGTTAATTTTATCTATACTAATATTATGAAAGTGTTTCTTTGTTTGTTTGTGTGTTTGTTTGTTTGTTTGTTTGAACGTGCTAATATCAGGAACTACTAATACAATTTGATTTTTTTTTCATTAGATAGCCCGTTTATTGAGGAAAGCTATGGGCTATATGTATAGGTCTATCTTTTTTATACCAACCCTTAAAATGTTTGTGTCGCTAGTTTATAATAACATTGAACTAAAAACATACACATACAATGTAATGTAAATACATCATCTTTAGGGGTGAAATTATATTTTATCTTTATGGATTATTCATAGAAAGTGACACAATATGCTCTAAAATTGTATATTCATACTGATATTATAAATGTGAAAGTGTGTTTGTTTGTTTGTTTTTTGTTTGTCCTTCTTTCACGTCGAAACGGAGTGGCGGATTGACGTGATGTAAGGAGATAGTTGGAGGGCTGGAGAGTGACATAGGCTTTTTACCGCGGAAAATTATCTAATTCCCACGGGAAAACACGCTATAATTCAATACAAAAAAAAATTGTGATCAGAATTACTTGAAACTTGGTATAAATGTTCTTCAATAAAATTGAATAAATACGTGTTTTAGCATTTTCCGAAATTCATCCTATAGGGGGGTAAAATAGAGGATGAAAGTTTGTATGAAATTACCTTTTTAGAGATTTTTTTGTAGTTTTAGCGCAAGCGAAGCCGCGGATTCTGCTAGTAGTAAATAAATTAAATATTAAATTTATTAAGGACCATCCTTAGCCAATACATTCACAAATGGCTAAATTATCTTCAGATACACAAAAAGACACACGGTACACCCGAATCAAGTACCTCCTTTCAAAGTTGGTTAATAAGCACAGATTAAAAATATCTAAATATACATGGCCGTGTACTATTTTTTATAAGTAAATAAAATATGATTACGTTCCAATGTCAGGTATTATGGTCACTCTCGTGTCAATTTAGCCCAAGTTCAACATGACACAACGCTTAATCCAATTCCAAAGTGAGCGTAAGGTTTCCCTTCAACATGACTAATATCATATTTCCTTACTGGCCGAATGTTACAAAAACTTTAATTAATTCTACTAATTGCGAGAAATTCAGTGAAAAAACTTTTTCTTTATGGACAATTTAGTATAATTTAATTTTTATAAATTTTTGCTTGGTTTGTGTTTTTCTTTTCCATTTTTTGTTATCTATACAGATACATATAATTGAAGTGTCTGTTTATGTTAAAATAACAGCTTTTTAACCAACTTCTAAAATGGAGGAGATTCTCAATTCGTCGGAATCTTTTTTTTTACTTAATCCATATGAAAATTTTTGAAACGGCTGGACTGATTTAGACGTTACTTTCACTGGCTGATAGCTGATGTTATAGCGAGTAATTAACGCTACTTTCATTTTGGAAAAAGAATTAGGGTTTCGCTCAAAAGATATGTACATAGGGACGCACCTGAGCGAAGCGATAGTAAGTCCTAGCGACTTAGTCTCGCTTCGCTCAGGTTTTGTAAGAAACGTCACGTGTCAGATAATTACAGCATAACATAATATTATTTACATTTAAATAGGCAAAGAGAAATCTATCTACTTTTACTACCTTTTCCCCCTGTTTGTCAACTGATTTCCTTTTTTTTTGTTTAGTAAGTATTCACGAGCTTTAGTGTCGTCAATAAATTAGTAACAATATAATATTTTAAATTCAAGTGCGTGTTTGTTAGTTTGTCTATCTTACGCCACAACGGAAAATAGTTTGATGGATTTTTGATTATAGTATAGTTTTTGGACCAGAGAGTTCTACAACCTTTTTCCACGGAAACTGTACATTTCATCGGGGTAAAAAGTTACCTATGTACTATTCTAGGCTATAATCTATCTCTGTGCCAAATTTGATCCAGATACGTTCAACCGTTCTGACCTGAAAGAGTAACAAATATCTATCCATCCATCCTCAAAAACTAGCAGAACCCGAGGCTTAGCTCGTGCGAAAACTACAAAAAAGTCTTAAAATATAGGTTTCACACAAACTTTCATCTCCTATTTTACCCCGTTATGGGATGAATTTCGAAAAGACGTAAATTAATTGTATTGAAGAGTTACGCGAATATTTGACATTTTAAATAAAACTATCTTTTCTGATTATATTATCGGGAGATGTGTATCGGATGCTGTAAAGCATTCGAAACGTCGGGAACCAAAAATCCAAATAAATCCGCGAAATAATTCGAAAAGATAGTTTTACGAGTATTTAAAATGTAATGAAAAGCTAATAATACCTATTTTCAAGAAATTCTTATCATAAATATTTTTTGAATTGTATTAAGTATAACGTGTTTTCCCGTTGGAATGAGATAATCTCCCGCGGTAAAAAGTAGCCTGTGTCACTCTCCAGCCTTCCAACTATCTCCACTTAAAAAAACCACGCCCATACGCCATTCCGTCTCGACGTGAGTAAAGGACAAACAAACAAACACACTTACACATTTATAATATTAGTATGGACGATGTAGCGTAATTTTTTTTAAATAAGCTTTTCACATAAAAATTCTATATTTCCAGCCTCTTCAATATTCTGTTACGACTGTAACAGCGCTTATGATCCGCGATGCGGGGAAGAGTTCGATTCGTTCAGTCTCGGCATCGTCAACTGCTCGCTGAGGGACCCCCCCGAACATATAACCCCTGTCGAATCTACCTTTTGCCGAGTTATTAAAATGGAAAGTAAGTGTGTATATAATCTTACAATGAATTTTTTCATATTATATATTACCTACTTATTTATTACTGCCATTATATGAAGTTTTTATATAGCGTTATCTATTTCTTCTTAATATATATAATTCTTCTGTACGTGTGTTACTGTGTTAGTCCTAACTCCTCTTAAACGGCTGAACTGATTTGGATGAAATTTTGTGTGCGTATTTCAATGGGTTCCTGGATGGTTAGAAAACACAATTGGACACCGATACGCCACAGGTCACTGCTATAACATAAAGTAAACGTTAGCCTTATGCTAAAGATTTTTTTAGTAGTTTGAACGCGGGCGAAGCGGCGGGTCCTGCTAGTATTAATATAAGAAGTTCAGTGATATGATGTCATATCGTCCGAATATAAATTATCATTTTTCTAGTTAGCTCCAACTGCAAATATTTTAAACTTACTTTTTTATTAAAAAAAAACGTTTTTTTATATTTATTACACTAAACTATGTAAAACTAGACCATATAAAATACTAGCAGTGCCCACGGCTCCACCCGCGTTCAGATGACCAAAAACCAAATTCTTAGGTTTTACATATTAGTATTTAGACTCTTACATTGCAGTTCTTGTATTTTTTTCTCAAAAGTGAGATATTTTCCCGCGGTAAAAAATATCCTATATGTTACCCGGATAACCAGCTATCATCATACCAAATTTCATCAAAATCCCTCCAGTGGTTTTTCTGTGATGCTGTAACAGACAGACAGGCAGAAAAACAAAAACTCTAAAAAACTATAGATTCGGCCTCTGTATCGACAATAATGTCTATTTCAAAAAGATTTTCCAAAAAATATCTAATGTACAGATTCGGCTTAGTTACAATTTTCTTATATTATTTATAGATTTCATTTCTATGGCTTCTGAAAGTAGAACTCAAAAGTATATTTATTTTATCTACGTAGATATTTATTATTTATTCAAGTATTTAAAAATATAATATTATAAAAAAATAATATAAATAAAAAAAATATCTTTATAATAATTTTCTTTCCCACAGTCTACGGTAAAGTACGTATCGTGCGTCAATGTGGCTTTATAGAGGAAGAGAAGGGAGAACACATGTGTCGAAGGCAAACGGGAAACGGGGAGGTTTACATCACATACTGTACTTGTGACACCGACTTATGTAACGCAGCATCAGAAATTAATCATAAAATGGCGCTAATCATCGCAATTACGACTATTTTATTGTATGTATTATAATTTTAACGTGTTCATAAACTATTTTTATAAACATTCATTAATTTATTGTTAAAATTGTAACTGCCAGTGAAACATAATAGCCAATATATATTCTTGAAAAACTCTCTACATCCGGTTTTTTATTTATACGAGTATGAATGTATCTACGCCATCATAACTGTATTCAATAAACACTTAGAATATAACCTTATTTTTCTAGATTTGTCTCTTTTCACTAAGACACGATCACAGATTAGGTATAGGTACTAGTTATACTCGTACTAAGTATGATATAAGGTAATGTATTATTTATGGTAGAGACAAAAGCTTGATTCGCTTTAATTGAACCGGGGCTAACATTAACTAGAAACTATATGAAAGAAGAAAATAACAGAATTTCACTTTAAGAAGGAACCAACGTATCGAAATTCAGCAGAGTAGCATACACTTACTGTTGTTTCAAAAGAGTCCAGAATGATAGTTATAAAACGTAAACTTTAAAAAAAATGCTCCAAAATTATCTTATTATTTTAATATATACCTAATCATATATACTTACTCATTTATATATATACACTCAATCAACTCAAAAAAATGTTATAACTGTTACCACGACCGCGGACACGCCGGCGCGGCGTGTCAGTTAAGAATAGATTTATTAGAATTTTAATTAATTTCTTAGAAATTTACCTGGAGGTGTTAATAGATCTCAACGGTCTGATTTACAGATAGACTACTCTTAACTAAAAATACATACCACTCACCAGCGACAGATAAAAAGTAGGTAGTATGTAATATAACTACTGTGTATTGTAAATTAATAACTGACCTGGATTGGCGCCGTCACGGAACACCTTAGGTTGGTTTCTGTAAGCCAGGAAGTATTCTATATGCGCCATCTCATGATGAGCTGTGATCAAGTCCTTCATGTCGGGGTGCGTGCACATTTTGATGCTGAAGAGATAAAAAACATATATATAGATATTTTTTGTCTACACCTATATAAGAAACTAATTTTTAGGGTTCCGTAGCCAAAAAAAAAGGATCTCTCATAATTTTGTCAATACGAAAATAAGTATCTTAAAAATGAATAAATAAGTAAGTTAGACTAAGAATAAAATAAGTGACTTAGTAGTGAAAAATACTAATTAAAATTTTTCTAAATAAAACTATCTTTTCGGATTATTTCGCGGATTTATTTTGATTTTTGGTTCCCGACGTTTCGAATGCTTTACAGCATCCATGGTAACAGGAGAGACTGCGGTGTTACATGTCTTGAATGTATAGTTGTTACAGACAGCCTACCCACAATTAACAAAATGAAAATTGCACCAATTACATTACAATATTTTTTAACTTTAAACATTTTTATAATTTTAATTAGTTTTATAATTGAATATGAAATATTATTTATTTAATTTTCATCGTAACCAAAAATTAAAATAAATCCGCGAAATAATCCGAAAAGATAGTTTTATTTAAAATGTCAAATATTCGCGTAAATCTAAGAAAATATTAAAATTTTTCTCAAGAATGATTGATATAAATTGTAAAAACAATTTTCTCCTAAAAGTCATTGCTTATATACATTGTTAGTACGTAAAAAAATGAGAAATTTTTGAATTAAATTGATTTAAAATTGAATAATTGAACTGATTGAGATTGGTGAAATTGTAACATTCTTACCGGAAGTCATGTCCATTGCAAAAGTCCCAAGCGGATGGTTGACAATGTATGTGTCTATCCGCGGGCTGCTCAAACACACTGAGGGCCCAGAAGTCTGGAGGCATCGCCGACATATTCATAGATACAAAGAACTCTTCTGCTAATTGGAAAATTGTCAATGGTGTGTAACCCTGGAAGAAAACAATTATAATCATAAATATCTATTTTTTTGTTTTATTCGATTACCTACAACTATTGTACCCGACATTTACTCAACAATTAGTTAATTACTCAAATATATTTTCTTTTAAGTATATTTCTTAAGTTCTCGAAATGAATAATTATTTTGATTTTAGTAATCAGCCCTTTTTTAACGTCACACTGCTGGGCACGGGTCCCCCTTCAATGCGAGAGAGATCAGGCCATAGTAGGTACACCACGCTGGCCAAGTGCGGGTTGGCGGACTTCACATGTCTTTCAGAAACTTGCATCGTTCTCTCAGACATTTAGATTTAGTCACGATATTTTCCTTCACCGTAAGACAAGTGGTAAACATGTTGGAAATGATTCGTACATGAAAATTTCAAAGATGCGACATCCGGGATTTGAAACCGTTTCACTTGGATTCCCAAGCAAGCACGTTACCACTGGGCTACCACGACTACGATTTTAGTGCTTTTGAATTAATGTTGGCCAAGTCGATTGTTCTTTAAGCTTAATCTAATGGATTTATCCATTAGTTTCATCTAGAGGCACTGCTATTGAAATGTATGAAAAAGAAAAGGTAAAAACTCAATGCTCTGAAAATTATTTTCAAAACTCAAACTATAAATTTTGTTTTAAATAACATACTTGTTGAATCATCTCTGGTGTAACATCAACGAGTTTCTTCCCAGGATATGGCAGGGTGAAGGGCGCGATGCCCGACCAGCTCTGTCCCCACATATCACCAAGAACGTGTGCAGGAAGGGGTGCGGAGCGGGAGATACGCTCTGGGCCGTACGATTCACGCAGACGACGACGTACGTACGCGTGGAGTAAGTCGTACAACGGTTTCACCTGTAAATTAGAAGTATATATTGATTTTTTAACGTATTAAAATAATCTAATATCTATATATTATAAAATGTATATAATTATAAATTTATGTGAAGAAAATCTATGTATTACTTTATAAGAATATTTCATATAAAAGTGTGTAAACTTTGGCGTATTTAAACCTTATATAATTATTTTTACACTTATATATTAATCTTACTTTTTAAATATTTTTTGACCACCGACACCGAATTTAACGTGTGCGTCTATCTGTCTATGACATCATAGCGTCCAAACGGAAGTACCGATTTTAATTTGTTTTTTTTTGAAAGGTAACTTAATTGTGAGTGTTCTTAGCTATAAATCAAGAAAATCCGTTCAGTTATTTGCAGGCCATCAGCTCTTTTCTAGATGGTAAAAGGATAAATGAACAACTTCCACAGATCTAATCGATTCAAAACTTGGCATCCCGTTACTTTAATGACATTGCAATGATTTGGTAACCTAGGCCTTATATAGGCGTCATCTGGAATCTGCAAGATACTCAGTTCTACCAAAATACTGAAGAGATATCGTGTTTAGGCTCATTGAAATAGCCTCAATTAATAAGTTATTGTGTTGGGGGTTTGAATTTTTTTAAATTAAAAGTTATAGTAATTCATTGTTCTATTACAAATTATTATTATTATACTATATTTTTGATATAAACTTAAAAAATATTTTATTTCATACAATAACAAAAATTGTTTACCTGTTGCCAAACATCATCAACTTCTTGTCTCATATTCTGATTTTCATATGGAAACATCCAATATGCTGAGGCGTCAGTAAAATCTGAAAGAATAATGTGTAATATAAGACAATAATAATAAATTCTATAATAAATATATTTTCTAAACATCTTCATAAAATTATAGCAAATTCAATTTACAAATATATTGCTAAGCAAAAGTGAACAGGCGACTTAAAGTATTAAAGTAGCGTTAGGCCAAAAGTGAAAGATTAGATTATCTTTAAGGTATAACATATAGGTTATGTAATATGTTGTTCGGTGAGCATAACAATCAGAACTGATGGAAAGAACGAAACTAAGTAACATAATAATATGTAGGTACCTTTAGACCAAGTATTATATTTAATCGCCAAAATTTTCTCTTAAAACACAATTTCTTAACGATTCCGAAAAGACGAGGATTTATCACTTAGAAACTTATTTTAAAAATATAATGCATGTAAAAATAATATCTAAAACATCTATACTATACTTGTATATAAAATTCGATTACTGCTTTTGTCAGCTACAAACAAAGCATATTCTAAACCATTGTAACAAAATTAACAAAGACATTGTCGATCTTCAAATTATTTATATTATTTTGAAATTGGTAAGGAATTTTTCAAAATTCATAAAAAAAAGTAAAATAATCTGTGTGGAATTTCGTTATTTTTGAAGTTAAAAATGAAAATTGATGTTTACATAACCGATGGGAAATCTCATCAGCAACTTAATTGTTTCTAATATATTACACTTACTGTTAAGCCTGGCAGCTTGATTAGTTAAATCCACTAGTTGTTCATACAGGTCTCTGATTCTCCTGCCTGTGTTCCTCCTCCACTCAGTCCAAGCGTGCTGAAGCTCATCCCAGTCCCGCGAGTGTGACATGATATACTGAAGCTCTGGTTGAAGATGCAAACCACATTTAAATGGTTCATTGTACGCACAAATCTCCGCAGAATTGTATACTGCTAGCATGTCATTGATTATACGGTTGTACTGAAAGGAAATGCACGTTTTTCGTAAGTATTACTAAAAAAAATTAGTAGTTTAAGGCGTACGTGTAACTTGCTGCGTGATGACTATAATAATTAGCTAAAACGATACTTTACGTTTGTAAACATATAGAAAAAAATATTTATTGCGGCCGAATTAAAATATTATTTTATTTTTGTTACCTACATTTTTGATAGCAACTTAATGAAATTGATATAATAAGAGCATGTAAATGCTTAAACTGAAATCCGCATTAATATATCCTACTGTAACCATTTGACACGTAATATTAATAGAATCTCTAACTATCTATACATATAATAAAATTGTAACTTAGCCGAATATGTACATTAAATATTTTTTTGAAAATCTTATTGAAATAAACATTATTATCGATACAGAGGCCGAATCTATAGTTCTTAGAATTTTTGTCTGTCTGTCTATTACCGCATCACAGAAAAAAAACTTCAGGGATTTTGATGAAATTTGGTATGGTGATAGCTGGTTATCTGGGTCAACATATAGGATACTTGAATTGATTTATGTTCATATTATTTATATTATATACCCATTTCAAATTGTGTGTCTGTGCTTACAATTTTTTTTTATAAATAATATACTCACTCTATCTAACTGGTCTGGAGGGAGCGCGGAGGCTCCAATAGTGGATAGCATACGTAACTGCCTAAACGTACTGAAGTCTCTAATACCACCTCGAGGGATGTGTTGAGCTGCTTCCCAAAGCCCGCGCTGGAATAACGTGTATCGCTGTTGTGCCTCTAACTGCAAGTAAAAAGAAATAGTTTCAATATGATTTATATTTAGATATACATGTATAAAAAATATATTTTTACGTACATAGATTATTAAAATCTTATGGTATTTTCATAATATTTAATAACTCATTTTTTATTACTAATATATAAAATATTATAAAGAAATATATATTTTAAAACAAGCTTTTATATCATATAAATGTAATGAAATGAGTTTGATTTATTATAAACTTTATTTTTTATTTTTTAGATATGTATTCGTTCTTTTTTCTTTATTTTATTATATTATATTTATTTATTTCTTTCATTGGATATCATGGGGGTGCATAAAAAACATAATCCGTAGATTTTGAATGACGTCACTTATCTAACCATACATTGTCATCCCAACTAAACGTGTATGCAAAACTTCAGCTCAATCGGTCGAATAAAACTGCTTTAAAATCCAGTTGCAAGATTTGACACGAACGAACAATCTTATAAACATTGCAAGTTAAATAAAAGCTTGTAAAAGGGGTATCTACAACGATATAGGAAAACACTTAAAAATATTTTCTTTCTTTTATGTAAAACCCTTAGTAGGTATAATCAAATCATTAAATATATATATATATATATATATATATATATATATATATATATATATTGTATAACGTACATAAAAAAAACTTTTTAACAAAAAAATAAAAACCGACTTCAAACAAAAACACTAAAAAGTAAAAAATAACTGATTGGTAGTTTTCATTTACTATACATACCTAATCAAATATTTTCGAAGTCGGTGTGCTTTGCTTTGTATGGGCTGGCACCGATTTCGAAAATATTTGATTAGGTATGTATTTAATAGGTAGGCTTTAATTACTTAGCCAAAGCACACCGACTTCGAAAATATTTGATTAGGTATGTATAGTAAATGAAAACTACCAATCAGTTATTTTTTACTTTTTAGTGCTTTTGTTTGAAGTCGATTTTTATTTTTTTGTTAAAAAGTTTTTATTTTTCCCTTTTTAGTGTAGACAGTAGTAGCAAAGTAAGAATTCTAACGTGTTAGGCTTGTCAAATCAAACAAAATAAGCCCAAACTCAAAGTATCTTCTATTAGCCGTTGAAGAGTTCCACCTATCAACCTTCTGGCTTTGCCATCAGATCAGGTTAACAACACCAAACCACTGTACTATCAACGGAAATAGAAATACTTGCAAAGTTTCAAGTCAATATGACAATGAGAAGTAGGTTAAATTCATCATTCGTTGTTTTTCCACCCTTAGGGGTGGTATTTTTTTTTTGAAATTTAAATGGGACCAATCTGGAAGTATACCCTTTCAAACAAAACAAAAATTGTCCAAATCGGTTAATAAATGACGGAGTTCTGAGGTAACAAACATAAAAAAAAAAAAAAAAAACATACAGTCGAATTGAGAACCTCCTCCTTTTTGAAGTCGGTTGAAAATACAGTTGATTAAATATCTCCTCTTATTTGAAGTCAGTCAAAAATGATATTAAGCGGTGTTGTATAAATAAGTTTTTGCTAATATTCTCAGTGTAATATAAGATTATCATCAAATTTTCTCACAAATTAAAATTATAACCTCCTTGTGTAGAACATTTCAAACAAGTAATTTTTACACATTCGAACATGACGTATAGGTATGTAAATATAATTAAAAGTCTCAAAGGTAAATGAACTTACAATTAATCTAATTTGAAGGCGTACTACGTAATATGAATATTTTATTATTATTATATTGTATAGAGATATATGTATGTATGTTTGTTACACCTTAACGAGAAAACGGCTGGACGGATTTGGATGGAATTTAGTACACAAATAGATTTTCTTTGGAATAACACTTAAGCTACTATTAGTATCTAATAAAATTTGCCACAAAACAGCACTGATCGTTGATCAAAAGACGAATTACATTCGTTTTTCTATCAAATCGCAAAAGACACCTGAGACAGCACCTGAGTCAGCATAAATTACCTACTTTTTAAGTATTCAATATATGTATAACAAACGAAAAATAAATAAACAACATTAAATCAGTAAAGACATAGTTTACTTCATTTAGTTCAATACATTTCGTAAAAAATATATACAATACGAATACTAATTCCATTTTCCTCCCATTCATCTGTCCTAAGGTCGCCATGACAGGGCTCTATTTCGAACAACATAATGCGTTATAAAACCATGGTCATGCCTATACATGTGACAAATGGGATGACGGACGTGTCAAATAGACCATTTCAAAGCCACATTTATGGTAATGCGTAGATTTTTTTGCACAAAGCTTTATAGAATGGTTTTTTTAAGGCCAGAGTTTTATCAGTTTCCAAACACTTTAAGATTAAGTGCTAGTTATTAGTTAGTAATAAAACTGGAGGGTTTGGTTGCTCTATACGTATAGTTGAACTGTGCGACCATAAAATGGTCACTTTTTTTTTTCATCGTGAAACAAAAAATGGATGTCAATTTACTTATTCTTTCTAAATTCAAAGGAAAATGGTATTTTTATAATTGTCTGCATTTAAATATGAGCTAACCAAAACAATCGCTCTAATATTACATATAAATTGGAATTAAGTTATGTCTTCGATGACTTAGCGGGTTTGATTGAAATTCAAGTGGAGATGTTTCAGGAATACAATTTGTAAGCTTATTTATCAAATAACAATAACAATTATATAAATATTATTACAATCTAAGTCGGACAGTTTACTATATATCGAAGATACATGCGAAGATTTGGATGGATGGACGGATGTTTGTTACTCAATCACCTAAAATGGCTGAACGATCTGGATAAAATTTGGCACAAAGATAGATTAAAGTCTGGAATAGCACATACTTTCTATCCCGGAAAAATGTACGGTTCCCGTGGGATAGAGATGTTTTTGTTATTCACTATGGGCGAACCCTGAGTGAAGCAAGGATGAGCCGCTAATTAGATATTAAATTAACCGTCGTAAAATTACAGCTGTAATATTAAATTACAGCAGTAATTATATAAAAAAATGCCTTAGACCTGAGATAGACTGGCGGAAAAACCTAAGAATGGAAACTACGAATTGATTAAGTGATTTTTAATAATAAGTCGAGTTAATTTCGATGACAATACTAAATTAAACGGCATACAAGAAGGACACCTTAGACAATGGAATTATATGTTGTTTTTATAACAGTGCAGTGGTCAATAATTACGTGAGTCATATATAGCGTGATATTGTTGATGATGGCGATTTGTCACGTCAAATGAGTCATTTGATTTGCGTATTAAAATCTCTGTTTTTCTTAAAGACAGAAAATGTATTTAAAATAAACTAAGAATATATATATATATATATATATATGAATATATATATATATATGTATATATATATATCAGACATTCATAATTATGCTGTCTCTTTTAACGTCTAACTGTTGGGTACGGGCTTCCCTTCAATGCGAGGGGGAACAGACCATGATATACAATGGACTATGTCTGTGATGCTAGCAAAAAAGAAGAAATATGGGTTGGCGAACTTCACATGTCTTTCAAAAACTTCCAAGTTCTCGCAGGCATGCAGGTTTCCTTACGATGTTTTCCTTCATCGTAAGAAAAGGGGTAATCATATTAGAAATGATTTGCTCATGAAAATATAGGAGGTGCGAGACCCGGGATTTAAACCCGCTTCACTCTATCTTCCAAGCGAGCGCGCTACCACTGGGCTACCACTGCCATAAAAGTTTGAAATTCATAAAGATACATAAAATTGAAAAAATGATTAAACTTTTAAACACAATCTCAAATTAACATCCTTCTAATAGATATCGGCCACAGCGTATAATCACATTGAGAGTACTCATGCGCACAGAACGTATTGCTTCTCTAATTTGTTATTTCTTAAGTGATCAAATTTTAACGATTTAGTTGAAATTTAGCATTTAAGTTTAGAAATATACATAATATATACATAATATCAATCCCTGAAAAACAGGATTATTTATATTAAATTCGAGATGATTGTACTAATTTCTTAATTTAATATAAATATATTTAGCATTCATTAAATAGTAGTTCTTTAACATATTGAAGACAAAAAACAACATATTTATAGTTTTGATAATCTTTGCCTGCTGGTTAAATTGTATAACTTAAGAAAAATTGATAAAACTTATTTTCTGTATATATTTATTCACATATACTCGTACGTATCGCGTCATCCACACTAATATTATAAATGTGAAAGCGTGTTCGTTCGTTTGTTTGTTTATTTATTTGTCTTCCTTTCACGTTAAAATGGAGTTACGAATTGACATTATTATTTGCGTGGAGGTAGTTGGAAGATTGGAGAATGACATAGGCTACTTTTTGCCGCGGGAGATTATCGCATTCCCACGGGAAAACACGTTATAATACAACCCAAACATTAATTATGATTAGAATTACTTCAAACTTGATATTAATGCTCTTCAAAACAATTAAATAAATATGTCTTTTAGCATTTTTCGAAATTCATCCCATAAAGGGGTAAAATAGGGGATGAAAGTTTGTATGAAACCTACTTTTTAAGAGTTTCTTTGTAGTTTTAGCGCGAGCGAAGCCGCGGGTTCTACTAGTATTATATACTACATAGTGTATCGCTACATTATATATGTATTCTGGTTGCACATAACCACCATTTTGCATGGACAGCAGGTGATATGCGTAAACTTTTTTCTTTGTCGTTCTTATTGTGGAAAAAAAGGAAAAAAGATTTAAAACCATAGACCTAATACTATACCTAGCATAGAATGTGATTGAAGAAAACTCACGTAAAAACGACGTTGTAAGCATTTTCTAGTAGTTACATAAAAGTTCTTTCTATTGTTGATCTCGAACCAACCTTGCGACGACACCACAGCTAAATATACGTAGGTAATTCATTAACAACGACCTTTGAGATAATCGCGGAAAATCACAATTGTTCTCATTTAATCCGGCCAAGTTCAGAGTTTTAATCTGTTAATTTAACTTTTTCATTATTTTAATGATGCTACTTAATCTTTTTACGAATTTAAAATGCAAAAAATTAAGTATAAATTTCCTAGATTAAACCGGTTTTTGTTAACTAGGCAATGTATTTACGTATAACCACCTGCATACTAAGATACGGATGGTTATGTGGGATTGCCTGGTTAGAGAAATTGGCACTACTCACTTAAACCCAATGGAACCATCTCCCATCAGACGTCCCATTAACACGGGGATGACTTAATTGGGCGTCGCAGGATGACTTATGCACTCAACACATACATACATATAATTATATATATATATATTTATATATGTAGTGTATCAACTATTTGGTATACATAAGACAGGCCTCGTAGCTTACCATGGAACTAGATGGCGGTGTGTTAATGTCCCAACATTTTTTTTAACACAACGCCCCGACAGCTGCCCGCCCAGGCAGATCACAACAGCGACTTATGTAATTACAATATACCAACTTTACTTTCTATGTACAATATGTATGCATGTATTATACTTATAGATCTTCTGAAAATTCACAAAATTATTAAAAACATACCAAAATCCATAGCACACTTTAAAAGAATTAAATGCACAAACATACAGACAACGGTATACTTTGTTTAATACAATATTCTTAGAGATTAAATCCGTATTAATATTATAAATGTAAAAGTTTGCGAGTTTGGATGTTTGTTACTCTTTCACGCCAGAACGGCTGAACGAATCTAAATGAAATTTGGCACATAGATAGATTATAGTCTAAAATAACACGTAGTTTTCTAGGTTTTTCTACTGGAAAAATACACGGTTCCAGTGGGATAGGTTTGTTTTTCTTTTATTTTTATTATTAACTATTTAAAGACGGATTTAAAACTATGTATGTATCTTTTTAACGTCCCACTGCTTTACACAGGCCTCCCGTCAATACAAGGGGGATCAGGCCAAGGGTACTAAAACAATATTGTATAGATAATTATACATCCAGCCTTCCAGCCTTTTGAACATAAAGGAGTAAAAACATACATACACATACAAATTTTCATCTTTATGAAATGAAATAAACTTCATTCAATTAGACTTATTATAAGCACTTTTGAATCGTCAATATTTAAAGCGTCAGTGTAGTCAGTCCGTGTGGAAGCTACCACCGGCGCGGAAAACAGTTCTGCTGAGAAGAGTCGGCGAGAAACTCAACAATTGCTCTTTTAACACCTTTAGGTAAATTTCTAAGAAATTGATTAAAATTCTAAGAAATCTATTGTTAACCGACACACCAGTGTGTCCGCGGTCGTGGAGGGATTAAATATGGAAGTTGCATTTATTTATTTTATTAACATGACAATATATAGTTAATATTTCTCAATTCCACACATTTCCATCAATAAGAAACTCTTGAACAGAGTAATACGCTTTACTCAACAAAATATTTTTAATTTTATCTTTAAATTGTTAAAGAGGTAAATCTAGGATTGTTTGTGGAATCCTATTATATAAACATACATATGTGTATAATACACATATCTATATATGTAATATAATTGTAATATATTATAATTATATAATTGTATATAATTATTATAAACAATTATATAATAGGCTAAAAGGAAAGCAGACAGGTAAGGCAGGCAAACTAAAACTCTGCTTTTTTAAGTTAGGCAATGTAAATTTGACACATTTGTTAACATTTTATAATAGTACGTAGTTTGTTTTATAATGTTCTCATTACGGAGACTAATAGGTGAAGGAAATAAGAATTCCCACGATAATAAACGACTTTGCACTTGAAAAGTAACTTAAGTGTCAAATTATTATTATAGCTATACTTAAAAATCTATTTAAACTACAGTAATGTTTTAGTTTGCCTTAAATATTCTTGTTATGATGCATCATATCTCTATTATATTTAATAGTTTTAAAGACTAAATAAAAGTTATTTTGAACAACAAAACGTCATAACAATGTCCCATACATTGTAATGACGTCTTGCCATAATAAATCAAATCCATCCAAACACGAAGATTTTACTAATAGCTATTGAAGAGTTCCGCCATTGTATTTAGAACTAGCGACTCACCCTCGCTTCGCTCGGGTTCGTCCCTAGCATGATTCCCCATACAAACTTTCATCCCCATTTTCATTCCCTTAAGGGATGATTTCCGGGATAAAAAGATCAATCAAAAGAAAAAGAAAAATCCTATGTCCTTCCCAGGGTCTCAAACTATCTTAGCAAATTTCATCTAAATCGGTTCAGTAAATCCAGAGATTACCCCCTACAACTCACAACCTCACAAACTCACAAACTTTACCTCTTTATAATATTAGTATAGATTGCTTGTCTGTCTGTCAGATTTTGTTAAGTAATTGATTACAAGTAACTAAGGTTATTAACATAACCTTTCGAACTTACATTGGAAGTAATACTCGTATTACATATGAATTAAAATAGCTTATTTTTTAAATATAAACTATAAATATATGAAAAACATAAAAATATACTAGCGAATCACCCTCGCTTTGCTCGGATTCGTCCCTAATTACGTTTTAACATTTAGTATAGATTTCTCAGAGATAACATACTTTACCGTAGTAAAAAGTATCCTATATGTTGACCCGGGTAACCAGCTATCATCATACCAAACATCAAAATCTATCCAGTGGTTTTCTCGTGATGCATTCCCAGACAGATAGATAGACAGACATACAGACAAAAAATCTAAAAACTGTAGATTCAGCCTCTATCGATAATAATGACTATTTCAATAAGATTTTCCAAAAAAATATTTAATGTACAGATTCGACTCAGAATTTTATTATATGTATAGATAAATATTCTCATATACATACATAAATCTTAAAGATAACATCAAAAACTTCTTTATTTTTCTTTAATTGGCTATAAGACACGAATTTTCCTTAACGTTTTCCATCCACGCGGCGACGGTACGATTGTGTAACACCATGTAGTGTGCGAACGTCCTCACAATAGAACAGTGAATATGTATTGTATGACGGCATTGACGCTTCTGTTAGATAATGGCTAGGGTTTTGTTTATTGCAAAAATAAAAAGCAATAAACAAACATACATTTGTATACTATTATAAGATTACTATCATATTAGTTAATTAACTCTCTTGGTAGTCTAGTGGCTAGCATGTACGGTTGCAGATCTCGAGGTTCGAGTTCCGAGTCGGACTAAGTATAATTTGTTAACTAAGGACTAAGTAAAATTGAGGTTTTTTGTTAAGTTATTATCAGTAGTAGCCTGGAGTTGGAAAGTTGGCGGTGTTTCACCTCCGTATCTCGGAGAGCACGTAAAGCTCACTGGTCGTGTCGAAGTATCGTCCCATTGGAGTTTGAGAGGAAAAAGGAATAGGGACTGCAAATGTGTATGTGTGTTCATATAATATCTCCTGCGCATCTGGCTTGTCTCAGTGAGATTGGCCGCCGTTGCCGAAATCTGTTAGAAGGACATTATTTATTTTTACGTTCATCCCTTAAACTTAAAACCATCCCTAACTCAGTTAATTTTAACCGGAGGAAAAAAAGTCATGAAACCTTTTCCATGTAAAATTTTAAGCTCTGCACATTTTTAATAAAACTTTTATGTCTAATTTGTACCGTTTTCGAGCTATTGCGAAAAAACACATTTAACGTTTTTTTAACACTTGCCGGGGGTCGCAGACACGAAAACCTTCACACATTGTTTTTGTATCCTTAAAACTACATTAAATATCAAAAATGCAGAGTTGAGTGCCAAAATTTTGATGTCAGACCTTATTTGACTGGACTAATAATAATTATTAATGAGATAGTTTTAAAAATACAATTAGTTAGCTATATCCTCTTGCTTCGCTTGTGTGTCCATAGTAGCCTTTTGTATTTGTAATATTATATACAGTCAGAGTTACCTTTTACATATTTTATTAGTAAAAGTTTATCCAAGTCATAGTCTGTGTGTAGAAAATCGGTTCAACCGTTTCTGCGTGAAGGAGTAACAAACATACAGACGCACGACAAAACATTCGCATTTATAATAGTAATTAGATTTTCCATATAATATGTATTTAAATTAAAAATTTAAATTTAAATAAAAAACAAAGGTAAATTATGGGTGAAGAGTAACATAGAGTATAGATTGTTTTCGTGTTCGAGAGACCAGCTGATGTATATTCCACCATGTTATAGTCAACTGATAGTTTACTTTCCTCAAGATATTGGGTTAGCAACAATTTAACAAATTTTCAGGTAAGAGAATATGATTGAATTTATTTATTTCTTTTTTGTGCGTGGGAAGCTACCGCCGCTCATCCAACTCACGGAGCCGCAGCTGACGCTTACGAAGCTTTATGATACAACTCTCTGAGCCATTCCACTAATTATCGCTTGAGAGGAAATAATCGACCAAATTTGTACCTGGCTCCCGGACTTCTTCTTCTTCTTCTCCCTGCCCATTTCCCAAACGGAAATTAAAATTCCTGGCTCCCGGACCATAACTAGTATTTATTCAAGGAAACGAAGTGACTGTAATTTACAGATATGAAATGGGACGTTATTCAGATGCAAAAGTTATATAACTGAATTATTGTAAATGCGTAAAAAATGTTAAGATGGATGAGTGCTTATTACTCTATCACGTACTGAACAGATGTTGATGAAACTTTACAGTAAATATAGCTTATACATCAGAGGAACATATAGGCTATAATTTATAAAGATATATAGACGCATAACTGAAATACGCAGGTGAAGTCGCGGAAAAAGCTAGTAGACCATAAACGATTCACATTAAGTGAGGCTTATGAGATATTTCCATTCCGTTTACAAGAATTAATACCAATCGTTACTAATATGATAAAGAGATTAAGTTTGTGAGTTTGTGAATTGTGAGTTCGTGAGGTTGTAGGGGGTAATCTCTAGATCTACTAAACCGATTTAGATGAAATTTAGTAAGAAGATAGTTTGAGACCCTGGGAAGGACATAAAATATTTTTTATTCAGGTAATCATCCCTTAAGGGGGTGAAAATAGGGATGAAAGTTTGTATGAGGAATCAAGCTAGGGACAAGCCCGAGCGGAGCGAGGGTGAGTTGCTAGTATCATAATATCATTTTTTAACAAAAAGGTATATCGTTTTTATATTATATTTTAATTCACATTTTTTTATGTAGAGAAATATTTAAAGAAAATTGTGTGAGTCCACCCTTGATAACCTACTCATTAAAAAAATTATATGTAACCGTAACACTCACTTAAACAACACTCACTTTCCTTCTCTTTGAAGTCGGTCAATAATGTACTTAAATTTTAAAAGCTTTTTAATGTCAAAAAATAAACAATAAAAAGAAAATATTTGTCCCACAATAACTGAACCAAACCTCATTCATTCATACAAAATGAGTTCAAGTTTACAAACAAAAGTACAACCGAGCACAAAAGTTAGCACTATTAATTCTAACCTATCAAATGGCACAATTGTTCTTTATGTTACCTCTTTGCAATTAAATTAAAGAAATTTAAACCTTGATTGGTTGTAATAAGAATGTGCCATTTCATAGTAATTCAAGGCAAGGTAAGGTCATACGTCTTTGAACGGTCGTCAATTAGCGTCTGAAACAACGTGGGCTGTTTGAAATACTGTACTGTTAATGATAAATCGCTTTCAGTATATTTGTATTTCCAGTCCGATTGGTGAATTCGTCATATTGTTATTTGCCTAGGCTTTTTGTGAAATATTGCCATTTGGTGATTTGGCTTTATGCTATATGCTTAGTAGTAATTCAACTGATAAATGAGAATAACATATTTATCGATTTCCCAATTTAACAATTCATCACATCGTGCTCTGGCTGTGTAGTTATATTATAAAATATTAGCATTTTATAACATACATATATTATATTCAAGCGTGGTTGTAAATTAATTAAGTTTTTACTTGAACCTAGAATTTCTCAGACCTAAACAATTTATATACCTGAACAGCAACTGAAGAGCAAAACACCAAACAATTTATGCTAAGCGATCTCCCAGGTGTTAGATGGACCCCATTGAACTTCTCTGATATCAGAATGGACTGTTTGAGCAACCCCATGGTCGCCGTGGCCTGCTTCGACAGACATGCCTAAGGGTGTCGTGGTAGAATGCGGTAGCGATCCTGCCACGCCCCATTAAGATAGGAAAGGTAACGGTAACGGTTGGGTTTTAGTGGGTAGTACTGGCTTTGCTGGTGAATTAAAAAAAGTGGCAATGTATCACGAAAATCGCTAAAGGTTTAGAAAATCTAAAGGTTTACCGACTGAATATAAATCTTAATAATCTTTCTGAAGTGAATGACTCACTTAATAGATTATATTAAAATCATATTCATAGCTCTAATATTTTATGTATTTGATATAATTCGAAGAAATATTAAATTTCTTTAGTGTCCTCAACGACATTTAATTTCAGCAATTTTAGATAAATATTTGATGCATACAAAGTATATGAACACCTACATTTTTTTATTAAAATACAGTTACACAATAAACAAAGTATGAAAAAAGCATCAGTGTCACGACCGTGAGAACACCTCAAGGTTTGGTACGATCGTACAGTTATCGCCATCCTACGATTATTGTGGAGTACAAAAAATATGCAATCTTGTTACAATTTTGTTTTTTATTTATAATACTTATGTGTAGCCTCGAACCAAATACCAAATAATTGACGTGACAAAGTATATATATATATGTATATTAAGTTAAAGTCAAGCCGGAATCGAACTGCAGCGGTCTCGGACAAGATGATATTCTACTATTGCTTACAAACAGAAATTGTAGAAACTGTATTGAAATAACTTTAATCGTTATGCCAGAGTTTTATATTCTAGCATTGCCCGTGACTCCACCCGCGTTCAGATGACCAAAAACCAAATTCTTAGGTTTTACATATTGTTATACTCTTACATTGCAGTTTTTGTATTTTTTCTAAGGGAGATACTTTTCCGCGGTAAAAAGTATCCTATATGTTGACCCGGATAGCCAGCTAACATTATACCAAATTTTATCAAAATCCCTCCAGTGGTTTTTCTGTGATGCGGTAACAGACGACAGACAGACAGACAAAAATTCTAAAAACTATAGATTCAATAAGATTTTCCAAAAAATATTTAATGTACAGATTCGCCTTAGTTACAATTTTATGATATGTATAGATTATATGTATAGATATAATCTTTTTGACATGAAATGTCTTTAAAATCACACCGAAACCTACCGGAACCCAGGTCAGAAAAGTGGATCATAACGAAGTAGGCTGCATTAGGTTGCCATAGTAACCGTTGTCATTGTGTGAAAAATGTTTTATATTATGACTAGCTGACCCGACAGACGTTGTCCTGTCTACACGTCTTTAATTTAAAAATTTCAAACTTTTTTTAATAAGCTAAAATATTCTGGACCATTTTGATGAAAATTATTATTCAAATTGTGAATCTAAACCATTCTCAGATTCCCTTGAACACACACAAAAAATTTCATCAAAATCGGTCCAGTCGTTTGAGAGAAGTTCAGTGACATACACACTCACAGAAGAATTATATATATAAAGATATTGTTTCCTTTGTTGTCCTTAAAGAGTACTATTTCAACTAATTTATTTTCAAATATGCAATCACTACATAATATAAAACAAAGACGCTTCCTGCTGTCTGTCTGTCCATATGTATGCTTAGATCTTTAAAACTACACAACGGATTTTGATGCGGTTTTTTTTAATAGATAGAGTGATTCAAGAAAAAGGTTCATATATATAATACATGCATATTATAGTATAGGATAATCACGAAATTCACACATTTCTATTTCATACTAACCGTTAAAACGTACCTAGGGACGAACCCGAGCGGGGCGAGAGTGAGTCGCTTGTTTCTTAAATAAAATTATTTTTTTTAAGTATAAAAATAACTGAGAGTACTCAATATTTCATCAATCATTCAAAGTTTTCTATTAGTAACGATATGTTGTTTATCAGTGTATGTATATTTTGTCCAATGAAATATGAATTATAGTATTATTATGTCAACTATATTTTTTCAATGATCATCTAATTACAAGTACTCTAAAGGTGTCCTTTTCACGCATCGACAATATTACGTGACCATATAAAAAAGCAAGTCACGTAACGCCTTTGTTCAGATTATTTATTATATTTTCAGTCCGAAATATCTCATTTACAGAAAATGCATATCTCTTTGTTATAAACTTCAATTTTTTATAACACGTTTCAGTTATTCAATGGAAAGTTTTTTAGGTCTACAACAAATTAGAGTATGAAATTCAGATATTTTGAAACAAAAAATAAACATTGTTTATATGTACATGTTTACTTTTGCCCGTTGGTTTTTCTTGACAAAAAATAAAAAATAGTTTTTTTTAATTGAATTAAAAGCCAATTGTTTGAATTCTTTAAAAATAATTATTTGATTTTTTTTATTTGAATAACTTTTTTTAATCAGGACGCTTTTGAGGACATTAAAAAGGGCTTAATGCAGTCCTCACTAAGCCCAACGATACCTTCCCCATCTTAATTTACAGCACAAGATCACGTTATGAAAAACAAACTATCTGTAAATTGTTGCGTGAAGGAAGCATAACACGCTACACACCAAAAAGCTATTTCATTTGCTTTATTTTCTTTAAATTAGTAAGAACCATAAAAATTAAAGCAACGTACAAAAGATTAAGGTAACATAATATAAATAGTCTTCTGAAAATTACACGGACACAATGAGTTGCCTTGAAATAATAAATTATCTCATTGTGTGTATGTCCCAGGCCTTATAGGTCAAAACCTTTATTTATGTTTGCTTAGTTCCGCCATTTTAGTTAATAGGGTGAAATATCTCAGTTATGTGTATACTAATATTACTATATTGCACAAAAAATTAAGTAAAATACGTGTGTACATATATGACACTAGAATCTAAGGTATTTTTGTGTATAAATTGCAATAATTTGCAAAAAAATGAAGCGTAATTGTTGTATCTGCACAAATATTAAATTAATATAAACATAAAAACTACTAGACCAATGTAAATGAAATTTGGTAAGAAGATAGTTTATAAATCCTAGGAAGGACATAGGAAGAGTACATACTAATGACTTTACTATACCATCTTAAATACGCGAGCTTTAAAGCTGCTAAACTAGTTCGTTCATACTTTGGATGCGGGTAGCTATCAAAATAGGGTTTTCCACTATTTATTTAAGAAATGAGTCGAATCTGTACATTAAATATTTTTTGGAAAATCTTATTGAAATAGTCTTTATATATTATCGATACAGAGGCCGAATATTTTTTAGAATTCTTGTCTGTCTGTCTGTCTGCCTGGGAACACGTCACGAGAAAATCATTGGAGAGATTTTGATGAAATTTGATACGATGATAGCTGGTTATCCGGGTCAATAAATAGGATACTTTTTACTGCGGGAAAATATCTCATCTCTGAGAAATCTGTTCTAAACGTTAAAGCGTAACTAGTGACGAAGCCGAGCGGAGCGAGGCTGAGTCGCTAGTGCTCTATATAACATAATATGCGTAAAAGATAACCTAAACACGAAGATAATATGACTCAAAATGCAACCATTTTTTCTATTAAGATAATTAACAAACAATATCCTGACAACCTTATTCAAAACAAACAATTGACTGTAAGTGTGACATTGATAAAACAATAAGACATTTGAAAACAGGAAGGTACCTACATATTTAACTTTATTAACTTTAGGCTCTTAAACTAATGATCTACTGTATCTATATTATATACTATAATTCTTTATAGTTTTGGGTACACAACTTGTTTTAAATATCGCAAATATACATATTTGTACCTAGAAAACGTCGAATCGTGCTGTTTTAACGTTTGCTAAAAATATTTATTGTATTTTAATTAAACTAAGAATTTTTATGCAAGTGGCCGTTATTTATGATATACTAGTGACTCACCTTCGCTTCTAGTATTCGCTTATAGTATGGACTAGATAGACTATCTTTATATATATAATTCTTCTGTGAGTGTGTATGTCACAGAACTTCTCTCAAACGACTGGACCGATTTTGATGAAATTTTTTGTGTGTGTTCAAGGGGATCTGGGAATGGTTTAGATTCACAATTTTTTTAATAGAAAATAATATATTAAAAAAAGTTTGAAATTTTCAAATTAAAGACGTGTAGACAGAACAACGTCTGTCGGGTCCGCTAGTATAATATAATACTGCTCCGCTCTCTTGGGTAGTAACCTAGCCTTCCTCAATAAACGGGCAGTCTAATGCAAAAAGAATTTTTCAAATCGTATTAGTAGTTCCTGAGCTTTGCCTCTTTATAATATTAGTATAGATAATATTTTTATCAAAGAAGAGGAAATTAAGCCAAATAGGGGTGTTTGATATAATATTTTTTTAGATAAAACAATTTTTGAAGTGAAAACTTCTATAGGCAGGTTTGCATGGGGATTAAGTTCATGTAAGTCGTCATCGACATGGTCACGTGACGTGTTAACGCTAACACTCAGAGTGCCGATAGATGTCAAAACCAGATAAATGTAAACAGTTTTAATTTACAAATTTTAATTTAAGACCAAAAAATTAATTCGAATATCCAAAAATAGCAACTGTTTGTTTATAGTTATAAGTGTTCACTTTTTTTGCAATTTTTTTAGCTCCCGATAACAAAATATTCGCCTCAAATGAATGACGTGGCAAATAATATTATGCAATATTGTTATTAAAAAAAATCAAGACATTTTTTTTATTCGATAATTCTACGTCGTTTAAATTCCTCGAGCGAATTTGAATATGTGTTTCGCCTTCGTGATCACAAACATTTTTTTTGGGACTATTGTGATTATTTTTTGTTTATTTTATTTCAATAACAATACTCAGATATCGATCAGTTATAGGTAGTTTTTATTTAATTATTTTATTTTTTATTTGAACCACTCATAGTAGGAAGTAATTTACATAAATGTGTTTATCTAGATATAAGTTATAATTCTCACGGTCTATTAATCATTGCTTGAATATATACTTAAACTATAGGTAACACCATAAATGATAGGAAATTAAAATATTGAAAAGAAAAATGTAACTAAAAATTCTTTATCAAACTCTGCTGGCACTACTATTACAAAGGCAAAATTTTAAAAGTGTGTGTAAGTTTGTGCGTGTGTGTGTATGTATGTGTGTCTATGTGGATGTTACTTCTTTACTCTAATATGGTTAGACGAATTAGAATGAAATGTAGTATACTGATAGACTATGACCTAAACTAGCATACTACTGTTGTACGTTAGTATTGACGACAGGTTTGGCTGAGTTTGTAGCGACCCTACATGCTGTGCCAGCGGTCGCGGGTTCGAGTGCCGCTGGCGGCATTCATTTGTGTGATGAGCACGAATGTTTATACTCCAGTCATGGGTGTTTACATTTATAATATGTATGTATTTAAAGTTATATATGTGTAGTGTATCAACTATCTGGTATCCATAATCCTGGCCTCATAGCTTACCCTGGAATTAGATGGTGCTGTGTGTCAAGGTCCCAATATATTTATTTATTCAATAAATTAAATAATCATATATAATTTCGTGAAACTACTTAATTTTCATCTTAACTAGACCATTCAGCTAAACTTACGGTATCAGATACTTATAAAAGACTTAATATAATAGAGACTTTAAAAATTAAATATAGATATCATATCAATGGATAACATTTATTTTATTATATGTATTATACTAAGAACAATACTGAGTATGTAGAGATGCGTAATATTGTTCCATATATATAATGACCGGTTTGGAAAGTTTCCGGGTGTGCGTTCCCACATTAAGAACAAAGACATACATTCAATAGCTTAGTTTCTTCATCGCCCTTTTTTGCCTATACCTTCCTATGACAGTGTATAATTAATAAGGTTTTGTAAAATAAATAATAGTAGTTGTTGCGAATTCTAACAAGAATAAGTTAGTAGGGCACTAACGACACGTTTGGCTCAGTTTGTAGTGACCCTACTTATTGTGCCAGCGGTCGCGGGTTCGAGTGCCACTGGGGGCATTCATTTGTGTGATGAGCACGAATGTTTGTACTCCAGTCATGGGTGTTTATATTTATAATATGTATGTATTTAAAGTTATATATGTGTAGTGTATCCATAACACAAGCCTCGTAGCTTACCATAGAACTAGATCGTGCTGTGTGTTAATGTCCCAACATATTTATTTATTTATAATAGGACTCATTTGTATATATTCATTTAATAACGGTGCTATGTCATATATTGAATTATGCTTTATTTTCCAAGGCATTGGTAACCCTGTGGTAACGCGCTCACTTGGAAAACCAAGGGACCCGGGTTCAAATCACAGGTCTCGCACCTCTTATATTTTCATGCGCGAATAACTTTACAATATGATTACTATTAGCTTAACCTCGTAAGGAAACCTGCATGTCTAAGAAAAACTAGATATTGAAAGACATGTGAAGTCCGACAACCCGCACTTGGCCAGAGTGGTGGACTATTTCCTGATCCCCCTTATAATCTTCAATACGAGAGAGGCTCGTGCCTAGCAGTGGGACGCCAAAAAGGGGTTGGATGATTAATGCTTTATCTACAACATCTTATTTGTAATTTTACACTGAGAAAACACCTTTTGGAACTTTTCACATATATTTAGACACTTTCTTTTACTAAACACGGTCTTTAGTAATTATTAGGAATTGGTATTAAACAAATTAAATATTATAATAAATTATTTTGTATTGCATAATCATATGAAAAATTGGATGTTATTAATATTTCCTTTGATTAATAGCAATATTTTATGTTTTTAATAAACTTATTGTAGTTTTTAAAGTACTTCTACTCATTTTGAACTGATAAAAATCGACTCTAAAAACTCGAGTTGACTTATACCTTGTATTTATTTCAATTACAACCAACTATTGTTTTTACGCTGTGGCATGTTTTATAGAGTGCGTTCAAAGTAAATGAAATTGAATATTATGAATAGTTTATTCTTTACTACATCAAAATATTCTATAATAGACTAGCATTGCCCGCAGCTCCGCCCGCATTCAGATGATCAAAAACTAAATTCTTAGGTTATACATATTAGTATACTCTTACAATGCAGTTTTTGTATTTTTTGTACGTTGACCCGGATAACCAGCTATCACCATACCAAATTTCATCAAAATCCCTCCAGTGGTTTTCTGTGATGCGGTAACAGACAGACAGACAAAAATTCTAAAAACTATAGATTCGGCCTCTGTATCGATAATAATGTCTATTACAATAAGATTTCCCAAAAAATATTAAATGTATAGATTCGGCTCAGTTACAATTTTATTATATGTATAGATTTAAACTTCACTAGTATAATTAAGTCAAAGTGCAGACTATGTATTCATCCAGGATATATCTCTATTTCAAATTTTATTTAAACTTGTTAAGACTTCATCGGTAAAGAAGTAAAAAACATAATAATATTAAATATAATAAATATGTACTATAAAGGGCTAAATCTATACAAATAGACAAAAAATTCTCCTGTGTTTTTCAATCGATTTTCTTTTAGTTTTTGTTTAATAGCATTTTTGTTTAGTAGCAGTAGTATTGACAAGCTTCAGTATTATGAATAAGGAAAAGTACATTCTATTCATACTTATATGTTTTTCACAAATTTTTATTAATGGATTTCGACCATTAAGCCAAATATATTGGTAAAAATGAATACTCATCACCTTTGAAATAAGAACGTCATCCAATTTGTATCGTCCTTAAAACTATTGCATCTCAGAGTAAAGAATAATATAGACAGAGTATTATAGAAATAAACACAACGCGAAATAAAAATGTTTTAAAATAGTATAAGTGATGTAAGATGAAAAAAGACTGTTTTTTATCACTATGTTGAAAAAAAAAACATTAAAAAAAGTTTTTTGTCTAATTTTCATTATTGTTCAGAAAAAAATCTATAGAAAATTAAATCTTTTATTAAAGTATGTTTTCTAATTTCTTACATTTTACTAAAATTAAAAATTGAATTAAGTATAATGAATCAATTAAATAAAATTGTGTTATTCCTCTGTGTCAATGTCAGTACTACTTTCAGTATGAATGCCACCTACACGAATCTTGTCCTTATCAGTGTCGGAATTTTCACATGTAAGCTTGGCACTATTCAACCAAAAAAGTATGGTAGGTTTAAAAATAAACAGAAAACTCTAATATGAACTCTTAAGTATTAATTTAAAATTTTACGCAATCTACCTTAATGATTTTGAATTCTGTACTCTTGAAAAAAACATGCTTCAGAAAAAAACGCGTTATTTTCACGTTTTTTTTAAGTTGTTTCACGGTAAAAAAAACAGTATTTTGCAACTCTAAATAGTATACAAATAACAATTTCTATACAGAGTGATACTTGAAAAAATATTAATATTAACAAATAAAAATAGTTAACAGATTTTATTAAAATACAGAAAAAAAACTTAAATAAGCTAATATTATATTTTCTCTTTCAAAGGGAGGAGAACTGATGCTTAAAAAATAACTTACTATATTATTTTAAATGAGTAATGTCATTTTTTATTTCCGAAAAGTCTAAATGATCTCTGTATCGCAAAACCGAGTATAGTAGCATAAAGAGCAAATCACGCTACCATTTTTGACTTTAACATTCATTTTGGCAGGCTCCGCCTATATATATAATATATAATAGTCACTATGTATAATAGTCTAAGTACTGCGTATATAACAAGTATTATCTTTTTAATTACTATATAATATCTATCCATTTCACAAAGGATATAAAATTTTATCATCGACATTGTCTTTAACAAAGTAAATGTAAATATAATAATTATATTTAAATGTTTCTCGAGATGAGTAAATGCATTTAAATTTTCTATACAATTAAGTACATACAAAACCATTATTTTTGTTTCTCACGGATGATGGCACTTTGCAATTTATAAGGAAGAATTAAAAGAGAATAATAATTCATAAAATTAATGGTCACTCACAATATAATTTAAATAACTTATCTTAATGATATATTTTAAATAATATATTATATTAATAATATAAAATATTAAAAAATATAATGTATTAATACCTAGCTCCTTCCTATACTATCTAAAGCTAATTGTCAAAATTGTCATTAAGTAAAACTTTTTAAATCTTTCGTTTTTTCAACCGACTTCAAAAAGGAGGAGGTTCTCAATTCGACTGTATGTTTTTTTTTTTTTTTTTTATGTTTGTTACCTCAGAACTCCGTCATTTATTAACCGATTTGGACAATTTTTGTTTTGTTTGAAAGGGTATAGTTCCAGATTGGTCCCATTTTTATTTCCAAAAAAAATACCACCCCTAAGGGTGGAAAAACAACAAATGATGAATTTAACCTACTTCTAATTGTCATATTGACTTGAAAGTTTGCAAGTATTTCTATTTCCGTTGATAGTATAGTGGTTCTGTGTTGTTGACCTGATCTGATGGCAAGGCCAGAAAGTGGATAGGTGGAACTCTTCAACGGCTAATAGTAGATACTTTGAGTTTGGGCTTATTTTGTTTGATTTGACAAGCCTAATACGTTAGAATTCTTACTTTGCTACTACTGTCTACACTAAAAAGGGAAAAATAAAAACTTTTTAACAAAAAAATAAAAACCGACTTTAAACAAAAGCGCTAAAAAGTAAAAAATAACTGATTGGTAGTTTTCATTTACTATACATACCTAATCAAATATTTTCGAAGTCGGTGTGCTTTGGCTAAGTAATTAAAGCCTACCTTTTAAATACATACCTAATCAAATATTTTCGAAATCGGTGCCAGCCCATACAAAGCAAAGCACACCGACTTCGAAAATATTTGATTAGGTATGTATAGTAAATGAAAACTACCAATCAGTTATTTTTTACTTTTTAGCGCTTTTGTTTAAAGTCGGTTTTTATTTTTTTGTTAAAAAGTTTTTATTCTACTATTGAAAGAAGTTCATAATATTACAGATTACATAATACCATACTAGTATAGATGCCTTATACCATACAAAGTATTAGACAGCGCTAATTCGGGCTATTTTTTGGCTTGAATAGATAATAAATGTTGTTGATCGTTGAAATAGTTAAACTGTTATATTTTATAAATATATATAAACTAACGTATGATAAATAATATAAAATTTATCTTGCATTCGAATAAAAAAAACAGTGATCATTCATAAAAAGTGAAAGCGCCATCTGTGAATATACATTACAAACCCATCATCTTATTGCTGATACGTTTGGCTCAGTTTGTAGTGACCCTACTTGCTGTGCCAGCGGTCGCGGGTTCGAGTCCCGCTGGGGGCATTCATTTGTGTGATGAGCACGAACGTTTGTATTCCAGTATGGGTGTTTATATTTATGATATGTATGTATTTAAAGTTATATGTGAGTAGTGTATCAACTATCTGGTATCCATAGCACAGTCCTCGTAGCTTACCATGGAACTAGATGGTGCTGTGTGTTAATGTCCGAATATATTTATTTATTCCATACTAATCTAAAACGCACCAATATATTTATCTATAAGAACAGCTTATTTATACTAAAAGCTTCAAAACAGACTAGTAAATTCAGTCTTTATACTTACATTGCGGATAAACCAGTCTATATTAAAAATTCTATCACTCTGATGGAAACAATTTTTCCTAATGGATTGACTTTACGTTCCGTTCCAACGTGGGCATAATACATATTAATGTAAATATGCAATAAAATTACGCCAATTTGATTTTCAAGCGCAATATTCCGTTTCCTTTCAATAAGATTTTTTTTTGAAAACAGTAGTACACCGTTTTGGAATCTATTTTTTATCTTTTGTGAATTTAACACAACTTTAATAATAAATCGATAGATGTAGCCTCATCTGTTGACATTTATTTGAAGTAATTTTTCTTTGTTCGTGATGAGACCCCGTGATAATATTAAAACAAAAAGCGCGTGTCGAATTAGTAGTAGCAACTTTTATTCTAAAATATAGCCACTGCTAGAAGGTATTTAGAGTGTAAGTTGAGTTTTGTGAGTGTAGAATTATTACAATACTTATTTAGAAGTTAGATATAGATCATTATAATACTTATTTAGAATGATCATACTAATAATTTTTATATAAATCATAAAATGTACATGTTCATAAGTCTTATCAAAGCTTAAAAAATATTTTCAAACGGTCCATGTAAAAAAACCTAAGTTCGTTGAAGTCTTTTATTTGAAAAACATACAACTCTCATCATACTAAATCAAAGTATGAAAATATAATTTTCTAAAAAAATAATGAAAAAATGTATACTTACAGCAGCGTGTTGGGTTGCATCATTAACATCTGTTTCGAAATTCCATTGGGCAGCCACGTTATTTGTACACTCCTTAGATGCTTGATCATCAGCTCTAAGTAGAAAATCCCTCACTTGCTGTATATTGACATAATTTAACCTATCATCTATAGAATTAGTGTTCCCATCTCTATTAAAGGAATATGGATTAGTCCCAACATAATTGGGATCGCTTCTAACAAAATTGGGATCATTTCTTCTAAAATTGGCATCACTATTTATGTCTATTCGATCATCACGGTTTCTATCATCATATGGACGAAGGGTTGAGCTTGGAGTCCTCACAATCCCAGTTCCATAATCAATGCTAGGATAGCCATTACTACTTATGTCTGGGTTTATCCTGGGAGGATTCGAAGACACTGGATAGACACCTGGTGTCACCGAGCTTTGAGGCCTCCCAGTACTAAATTGAAAGTTTCTGTTTAAATCATATTGATTTCCTTGATTATTTGTGGATTGAGTGCTGGATATTCCAAAGCCATAAGCGTTTCGTTGCGTAGAAACTTGTGGTAAAGGTGGTAGATCTAACTGTGGATCCCCGCAAGATAGAGTGACCAGTGTAAGAAATAAACAGATTTGAACATATCCTTTGAGATCACAGGCCATGTTTGACTGGCCAGATCAATTGTTTGTACAGCTACCAATGGTGCGTGGTGCTAGATTGCGCTCGCGTCGACAACTGTTCAGCCGATTGTCAGGGGCCGTGTGAATCAGCTTTGTTTCTTCGCTAAGTACTAAGTAAAGAAGACCTTGCGGTGCGTCACAGGGTAAGACGTAGGCCCAAAAGGTTACATAAATACTATTCTGTTCTTGCAGGAGATAAGCAACACCGTATTTAATTCTTATAAGTAAAATTAACGATGTTTTTAATATTTTAATTTATATACATAAATAGTAAAAAAATACTGGTATCTTTAGAAGGGTACAATAGTCAAGTAATTAATAGAATAAAGTACCTTTAATAAGAAATTAGCCACAAGTCATGATATAGCAGTTTTTAAAGTAGCTCTACTTAATATAAATGAGAAATCCTTGATAAGAATTATTCGCAACAATGAATAGAACATAAGCCTCCATAAAGGTTATCAGATTGCTATGTTATATTACATTTCAGTTTAAATAAAACTATCGTCTCTTTTCTCTCCCGTGACCATGATTACTGCAAAGCATTCGAAATGTCGAGAACTAAAAATCAAAATAAATCCGCGAAAAAAGCCGAAAACATAGTTATTTAAAATATCAAATATTTGGGTAAAACAAATAGTTTTTTAGTTTAGTTAATAATAATCGATGTTCTGTTTTCTTTTCGAAAACTCTACATCAGTTACTGTGTCGTATTACATATATAATAATAATAATGTTCGTGAATAAAAAAAATAGTATCTATTTCTCACTTTTTCTATACAAAAATAACATCGGATACTCGACCACTTTACCATTGCTACTTGAATAAATAATACAACAACAAACACTTAAAAATTAGGTATAAGAAAAAGTGGGAGATTTTATAACTTTTTACAACTTTCCAAAACTTCTGTTTTCCATTTCCTGAAAAAAAAATTATATATTTGGTCTTCCCATACCCTATTCTAAAGTATAACCTACTCCAAGGGGCTGCCGTTAAAAATAAAACTACTATTTGGTATGGGGTGCTGACCTATATGGTATCTTGGGCAGCCTTATTTTTTTGTCAATATCTATTTGTTAATATTTTGTGACATTAAAGTTATAGTAGACCGTGTGCTCTCTAAGAATATATATTTTTTTAATTTAAACATTGTTTATTTGGAGTTTGAGACGTATTTTCCAACTTTGAAGAAAACGTAATAATGATTATGCAAAGAACAAGTACTTAACAGTTGCGGGTTTCATCATTACATCGTTTTACAATTAGTGTTAGGCTTTATGGTTTAAAATATATTATGAATAGGGTCAAGAGCCATTGCTGCACCGGTTTTCTACTATTGTTTAACCTAATTTTAATTTATTTTAAATAGCCCTAAATTATTAGACTAAAGCTATGGATATATAATTTGACCGATATTTCAGCTTATATGTGACGATACGACAAAAGTTAATTAAAATTGCTTTATATACAACGTAACTATGTATATTTATATGTTAAACAGGAACTGTGAAAATAATGATGGCAAAATATATTTTATTACTGCCATTTCCACAATTCTCTGCTCTTTTAAAAATATATTTATGACATTCTATACGTAGTAAGTCAACATAACTATTTATGACAATTACTAGCGTTTTCCTGCGGCTCCGCCCGCATAGTACCATAGTCCGATCGGTTCAGTAGTTATCGCAGTATAACCGAACAAAAAAATTGGCTCTACATTTATTAGTATATCTATTATTAAATAAAAATTCGTAATTTTTTCAAGAAGTAATATTTTTAAGAAAAAAATAGTTTTGAACTGATCATAAACAATGGTTTCATAATTTTAAAGTACGCAGTTTTAGTCTACTATTTCCTTTAGTACAGTTCACGCCCTATTTCGTCACGTTATCGCTTTACTTTCGCTTCGTTATCGCTTTCTTTGCCAAGCCCCATCTATGACGAGACCTGTTAGTTAAGTATACCTAAACTCTTATGGTCATTGCAGCTATATAGAATTAATCTATTCTATTTATTTATTTTTGTTTTTTTTTTAATTATATCAAAAATATAAAAAAAGGTGTATCAAAGGAGTTCTTATTTACAAATAAAAAAATATAAAAAGTAAACATATTTGTACCTATATCTTATAATATTAAATGAGCAATTTATGCATATTAAATTATTTCGTGTACCTCAAAAACGCTTTAGATAAAATTTTGTATTTAGATATAATTTTACTTTTTAAGTTAATCTACATAGATTTTTGTAAAAAAAAAAATTTTAGAAAAAAAATCTCTATGTTAAATATATCAAAGCTAACATTATATATTAATACGTGAAGTCACATAAACAAAAACAAAATATTCTTCAATTTTCAGATAGATTGAACGCGGACGATTTAGATTAAGTTTTGTATATAAGATTTTGCTTATTAAGTTAACCTATATAGGTTTTTCTAAAAAAACGCAATTTTTTACAAAATTAAACTATATAGCGCCATCTCGTAAATGATTGAGGTAGATGCATTGTCGCCGAGGGATGATAATCCAGTTAATTAGAGCGAATCTCGGTCGTCCAGATATGTACATATATTTATCTGTCTTAGCAAACTTCAAAATAAACTACTTTGTACAATGTACATATGTATAATATACAAACATTAAGTTAGAGTTATATACTATAGTTTTAACTATGTAAATAACATTACATATACTAGTAACTCACTCTACCCTCACTTCACTCGGGTGCGTCCTTAGGTAGCCAAGGTGTAACTTCAGTACTAAAATTTAATGCTATCCAGCCGTTTTAGTACAAAGGATTTATAGATCGACACCTTAATTCGCAAGTCGACTAAGTCGAAGGCTACCATAAACGGAAAATAAGTATTCCTACATAGATATTTTTATAATCTAAAATTTTATGTTTTCCGAATTCGTCTTAATATTGACAAAAAAACGTGTGTGTGTACTTATGTATGCACGTAAGAAGTTATACTTCTTTGGAGTAATGGAACAAAAATAGCTAAAGACTTCATCCCGTATGTCACAACTCTGTGTTTGTAAAAGAAATGCAGCAAACTTCATCATGTCGCATTCAGCCAACTTCATCATGTCCCTTTTTGGCTATCGGTGTGCGCGCGCATCATAAAAATTTTTCTCTCAGTTTTTTTCCAAACGTGCCAAAAGAAGTATAACTTCAATAATAATGTTTTTAGTATGACCTGAAAAGTGCACTGAAACGGAGTTAGCTAATTTTGCTAATTAATATATAGATATTCAAATGAAATATTTCAGATTTTGTCTTGTATATTTTTCGTTTCAATATAAGTATTAGTTTATGTGAAAGGAAAATTACATTTTATTATTAGAAATAAAAATAAAACAACGCGTTTTGCATATTTTACAAAATTGTATTTAAATTGTGAATGTAATTTATTTAGTTTGATATAGTCATTATTATCGATAAATAGGCCGAATACTTAAGCTTTAATTTTTTTTCTGTCTGTCTGTCTCTCTAGGAACGCATCACGAGAAAACCACTTGACAGCTTTTGATGAAATTTAGTATGGTGATAGCTGGTTATCCGGGTCAACATATAGGATACTTTTTACTGCGGAAAAATGTCTATATCTATACTAAACGTTAAAACGTTAGTAGGGACGAACCCCAGCCGAGCGAGGGTAAATCGCTAGTATATTATAACACTACATTTTGTTTTATTATGTTCAATACATATAAATTTGCCATTTTAATTGTAATTTATTTCAAGAACGTGTTTTATATATTGCAACCATTTATTTCAAAAATTGTGATAATTTATAATTGTAATTTATTTAAAAAATTATATATATTTTTGTTAAAAATAAATAAAATATTGAGATATAATATTATATAATTGTGAACAATCCTCCACATTTGTATTTAGTACTTAAAAGGTAATGGGTTCAGATAAAAAGACATGACACAATATTTACGTATTAGTACAGATATACAATAGGTATACATATTATATTAAACATTTATTTCTTACAAAACACACAGATGACGCTTAACCAAATACCTTTTTTTAACTAAATACTAGCGGTATATATATATATATATATATATATATATATATATATATATATATATATATATATATATATAGATTTTATAAAAAAGTGTGCGCTAAATTGTGTGTCAGTAATTAAACTGTTTGTACATGGATAAGCAACTCATACAAATCTAATAACGTCTAATACTCATGTGTCTAGTGGCTAGCATATACCGCTGTAAATACGGAGGTTTTGGGTTCACGTCCCGGATTGAGCCGAATATAGTTATGAAGTTTTTCTGTTGTTGTAATATTTATATTATAGTTATTATAGTTGTAAAATTGGTAGATGTATTTTGTTTTTTGGTTCCCCACATTTCAAATGCTTTACAGCAATCATAGTCATTATGGTAGGTTATATTCATATGGTCATTATATGATTCAGATCCGTGAAGAAAACCGAAAAGATAGATTTATTTAAAATGTCAAATCCAGCAAAATGTTAATGTCCAACCAATTTAAATATATATTACTTATATATCTTCGCTAATGCAATAAGAATTCTTCGAGATCACGCGTAACGTCTTGTCTTATGATAAATACATAATTTACCTATTGTGCTAGTTCGCTGTGGGAACGCTTGAGATAATTGCAAGGTGTTCATTATGTAACAGAACTTGCGTATTAAATGCAGAATTAAGGAAATAAAACTAGATAATGTTGGATAGCTCATCTAAAAGGTATTAAAAATTGTTTTAAACAACGACTTCAAAGCTTCAAATTCTTTAAAATTAGATTATTACACACTTTGGATGAATTTGTTTAAGCATAATCATTTCTAACCATATGTATGAACGAAATATGACAAAAAATATTTATTATATCAATTCAATAGTGTTTTTTTAAGATACATGACACGAGCGCAAAAAGATAAACGTTGTGATTTTTAAACCATAAGTTTTAAAGCGAGGATGGATAAGTAGCAAGATAAATAAGCATTTTGCCTTTTTTACTGTTTTATTTATTGTTTTTATCTTTCTTTTAAATAGACTATATTCTATCTCTGTGCCAAATTTTATCTAGATCCGTTCTGCCGTTGTGGCGTGATTGAATAACAAACATCCATCCATTCAAACTTTCGCATTTATATAGTGGTAAGATAAAATTAGTATGGATTTATAGTAATACATTTTTTTGTTATTATTAATATTCCACATGTGTCTTCAATTTATAACTTTATATTATGGCTATAATCACGACCTTAAACACAGTTTACTCCGCACTAGCATTGCCCGCGGCTCCGCCCGCGTTCAGATGACCAAAAACCAAATTCTTAGGTTTTACATATTAGTATACTCACATGGCAGTTTTTGTATTTTATCTCAGATATGAGACATTTTCCCGTGGTAAAAAGTATCCTATTTATTGACCCGGATAACCAGCTATCGCCATACCAAATTTCATCAAAATTCCTCCAGTGGTTTTTCTGTGGTGCGGTAACAGACAGACAGACAAAAATTTTAAAAACTATAGATTTGGCATCTGTATAGATATAAATGTCTATTTCAATAAGATTTTCCAAAAAATATTTAATATACAGATTCGGCTTAGTTACAATTTTATTATATTGTCCTAAAATCAAAACAAATAACTCAGTGAGACAGATTCCCAAGACTTTCCTTGAGCCTGCGTGTAATAAACATAAATAATGGTGGATATTGTGACGTATTATAAAGATTAGTATTAACATAGCATTCGGCCTTGAGTCATTACCCATGAGAGTCGTGCGCATAATGCATAGATATCATGTCATTATACAAGCTAGGAACAATTTGGTTGCAATTTTAAGATCTACAAACCTATAAATCAAAACCTTTAAAGGAGTGGAGGAAATTATATATAACCTCTGTTTATCTTTTAGTCTATCTATAAATAGACTAAAGTAGACGATAGACTAAAATATATTCTATACATATTACATAGTTATGATATTAAAATCGTATCGTAATCGAGGGGTTGTGTCGATACATTAAGTATTTTTTGAGAATTCTTTTTTAAATAATGTTTATCGATATAAATTATAAACCACAAGACAGATATTTAAAAAAGAATTTCGATGTGTGTTAATACGTTTGCGTTTCACGCAAAAGCTATTGAGCGGAGTTTGGACAAAAGTAGGTTGACTATATTACACCTCTATGCCTCGAGAGGCTCGTAAGGTCGATCCTACGTCTTAATTCCAACAAAGTATTATCCCATCGGGCTTTAAGTAAATAAATAAATAAATATGTTGGGACATTAACACACAGTACCATCTAGTTCCGTAGTAAGCTACGAGGCTTGTGTTATGGATACCAGATAGTTGATACACTACACATATGTAACTTTAAATACATACATGTAATAAATATAAACACCTATGACTGGAGTGCAAACATTCGTGCTCATCACACGAATGAATCGGGAAAGTATACTTGTGCACTGTAATATCTCCTGCGCACGGCTAGGCCCAATGAAGCGCTAGACCGGCCGCCGTTGACGAAATCAATCAAGAAAATAATAAATTCATGATACCTATGATGATGATTACCATACCTTATTAAAATACAGATTAAGGTACAAGGTTCATTTTCGAGAAATCGGTAAAAATACATAAAAAATACAGGGGAAAATTATTTTGAATATGGTTAAGTACAACATTATTGCAACACATTAGTTAATTTTAAACTAATTATCATCACTGTCTGAATTCATAAAATTCAATAAAATGAATCATTTAATTACCACCGGTTTTTAACTCACAAGTTTTTCTCTCACGGATTTTCAATTATTTAAGAGAATTCAAGTTTGTTTGTTCTTTTGTCTATTTTCCCAGAACTTTTTAGCATATGACCAAAAGGCGGAACGGCTTTGGGTAAGTATAAAAATATTTTATAAATAATATAAGATAAAGCGATTGAATTATTGAATTTATTTAACATACATAGTTAATTTATTATATATATATATATATATATATATATATATATATATATATATATATATTAAATTATATTATTAATTATTTCTTTCTTACTAGGGACTTACACTTCTTTCGCTTACATAGTTTCCAGGTCTCTTTAATATTTATAAAACTAGCGACTTACCGTCGCTCCGCTCGGGTTCGTCCCTACTTTCATTTTAACGTTTAGTATAGATTTCTCAGAGATGAGATATTTTCCCGCAGTAAAAAGTAAGTAATCAGCTACCATCGTACTAAATTTTATCAAAATCTCTTCAGTGGTTTTCTCGTGATGCGGTCTCTGTATCGATTTTAATAAGATTTTCCAAATAATATTAAATATACAGATTCGACTGAGGCGACTCTGACTGAGGGTCTAGGTGAAATAGTCAAGTAACTTAATAATTATTATCGTAAGACTGCTCAAAAATATGTTTTAAATAAACCTACTCAAAGAAAATCAATAGTTACGGGTGCAAACTCATTTTGAAATATATTAACAAGTACAAATCATTCCTACTGGTATAAAGAACATAATAAGGGAATATGCGTGATTTTTTTTTATACAATAGCTAACATCGTTATCTAATTAAGCTCAAAAAAACTAAAATTTCGTATAAAAAAAATATCATACCGATACGGATGTTGGATACTTTAAACACCCGCCATTTCTCGCGCTTGGCGTGACGTCACAGTATGATACACAGAAAAATGATGACTCAATTTGTAACGACAAAATCGCTAATCCATCTTTTATGAAAATACTCTGACGTCATATTCGTCCTGACCAACGGCATGCGTTTTAACTACTTTAAATTACCCACCTACATATATTTGCACTTTCATATAATTATATTCTCAATCAAAAAGATATTACATTAAAAAATATTAATATGGGCTTAATTCAAAAGCAATTAAAATTTAAAAAAAAATCACCTTTATTTAAATCACACGCATATTCTCAGGTATATATATATATATATATATATATATATATATATATATATATAATAGTGCTAAAACATTACTGGCTAGCGCTATGTGACCGTCACAGACTAAATAATTTCAATGGGAGGAAGTCTCACAATAGCTACCCTGACCCAATCGACAAATTGTTTGAAATCAGTAAAGAATTACGTGTTTTATGATATTATTCCACTCAGCCATGTAATATTTTATATTATAATACTAATATAATAAAGAAGTGAATGCAACTTAGAATATTGTATGTGTGTTAGTCCTTCACGCTTGGACGGCTGGACAGATATGGATGAGATTTAGCACACCGATAGGCCTTGATTTGGACATAGGACATAGGTTATTGTTATAAATATAAATAAAAAAGCTATAAAGATAATAAATATTTTATTTACAATATATTCAAACAAAAGTAGTTAGGTACGAGTATATCCTATTGACCGACACGTTTATTTAAACTTTTGAGAAACTCTGAATCCGCCATAGCACTCTTTTGCTCAGATGTGCAGTATTCTGAAAAAAAAACAGTGTACAATTCAAGTTGTACCTATGCGTCGAATATGTGATATTTCTAAACTTAAGTAACAGTTCCATTAGAAAAACATAATATGTAAAATCGTTCTAATATTAATTTAATAAAAAAATTTAACTCATTATCTCTATATAAAAAATATTATTAATCTGTCACTCCGTTGCTGTGTAAAAGTAGGACAAGCTAACTAAGATTCATTTTTATAATTTCTCATACTAATATAAAGTTAAAAAATTCTATGCAAATAAATAAGCTACGGGAACAAAGCCGCAGTAAAAAACTAATACTAAATAAAAATCTTTTGTAATCCATTTTGAATACTTACGAACTGTACTGGGCTCCCAACCGATATACTCTCCGGTACGTTCATTCTCTGCCTTCAACCACTCGTGCAGCGGCTCGAAGTACTCCAACACTCCGCTAGCGTCCATACGACGCTGACCCGTTAACACTTCCATCGCATCTGGCCAGGGCTTAGACGAACCGAGTTGTAACATTTTACTATAACACAACAATTTTCATATTATGTTTAACGTTTAGTATAAATTTTTCAAAGATCAGATATTTTCCTGCAGTAAAAAGTAACCCATTGACCAGGATAACCAGCTATCATCATACCAAATTTCACCGAAATCTGTCCAGTGGTTTTTTCGTGATACGTTCAGACAGACAAAAATTCTAAAAACTATAGATTAGGCCCCTGTATCGATAATAATGTCTATTTCAATAAGATTTTTCCAAAATAATATACAGATATATATATTTATACATATTGTACAGATATACATATTGTACAAATTTGACTCAGCTACATTATTTTTTATAATTATTGTTATACTTCTATAACTTATATATGAAAATTGTATGTAATAAAATATATGTACTTTTTGCTAAAAAGTGCGACATTAACTTAAAAATATTTTTCAATTCACCATTTTATTATCTAGGCCTGGTCTACGGTCTCTTGAAAAAAACTATTTGACAAAAAAAATTGTCATTCATTATATAATTGACAAAGGTCATGTATCTTTTTTGACATACACAAAAAACATAATATCTGTACGCAATTTTAGTACCTTCTTTTTAAAAGTAGGCCAGTAAAAATAAACAAACAAATATTTTTTTGTTTTTTTTTATAATAATCTAGATGTAGAGAAAATATGTATATTTATAAAGAAAGTATAATATCTCACCCAAAAGCATTGCCAGCAGCCGTGCTCCTGTAAATATCGCAGTTAGAGAGCAACTTGTTAGAGTCCCCGGGAGAATATTCGCCTGCTATTTGACACAAAGATCGTTGGAACTGGAACTGGATAATATAGGAGATGTAATATCTGAAAAAAAAAATAATTTGAAAACATATCAAATATGCTATAAAATACATCTAGATATTATTACAATTTAAAAAAAAATGTACCAGCGTAAGCTTAGCAAAATGCTCATTGACTCTAACTTCATTTCCTATTGAAGTTAACTTTCTTTTTGCCAAAATGAAAATTCTAGACCATATATAATTAAAGTCCGCAAGTCCTGGCTTCGAGTCCTGGGCCGATTCAAGTATAGCTATCGATTTTTCTAATAAAAATTCTCAATATGACCCCGCTAGTGGGGAAATTGGTCTTATTACACAACCGCCTTGCTCTTGAACTCGTAATTGTGGGGTCGTCTCATCAAACAATGAGAGTGAAAGCAACAGAGTCAGTATATAGGTTCGTCACATACACTGCACTGCACCCATAAAGACTACCGTACAGAAATCGATCGGGCCAACATTAATTTTGTAGCAAATTCCTAAATTGGTACACTCAATTGTTTTCTTACCTCATATATTCTACATCAGCTGATACATGATATTTAGCTGCAGGATCAAAATCAGCTTCACTCCGAGGTGCAGGAGGCTCTACTCCTTGAAAAGCTTCTCTTAATTTCCAGAAATGACAATTATAGTCACTTTCAGTGGTAGTACCACGAAACACACCGTATCGGTAAAGGTCTAATAGATATGCGAATGGTAAGAACACTATTTTGTCTAAAATCTGAAAGGAAAGTTGAAAGAAAAAAATATAAATGTTAAGTAATTGATTAATTAGATCGAATCGATTTATGATTAAAGCATCGTTTCAAAAGCTGTATTTACATAATTCACATTGTTATATGGTAGATTAACTGATTAACCAAACAGACACTAACGTTGTGTCAGACAATTAACGAACAGAAATTGAGACGTATTTTGTATATATTATTGATGAGTATTGCAAACATAAATAAATGTTACCATCTTATATAATTGGTTAATATTTGATTCTAAATCATCTGGTCCATCTTCAAGCAAACCCAAAACTCTTAAATGCTTAGGGGTGGATACTGATAGAGCCATCACATCACCGACCGCTTCATGGAACCCTGAAAGCATTTTCAGTTTTAATCACTCATAAAGAAAAATTTACAGTTATTTAATATTTATTTCCTAAAATCAAGTTATGCTTCCTGTAACGCTATAGATACTGTAATAATAGTTTAGTTTTCTATATACTGAAGATATGTTGATTTTGGTGAATGTGAACAAAAATTTGTCATAGTTTGCTTAGGAAATAGTGCGAGAATGCGTGAAAAATTAGCTTTTTTCTAAGGATTCTTAGTATAAAGATTATACTAGTATTTTATTGCCATTTTCGTATCGTCACCTCCATTTAAGAAAAGAAGATTTAGTTTCCACATGAGGAACTTAGATTTTTATTAACATAAGTAAAATATTTCCATACTAACCTGGGTTTGCTCCTGCTCTATAAATGACAGGCAAATCTTTATATTGCAAGTAATATTGGATATGACCCATCTCGTGGTGAGTGGTTTTAAAGAATGCATTCGTGATAGTTGTACATTGCTTAATTCTAAAATAAAAACAATTATAAACACCATATTAATAAAAATTACATTCCAAAAATATAATATTAAGCAACCCGACTGCGTAAAAACTGAAAAGTGAACTTAAAAAAAATGGGAACAAGTTGGAAAAGAAATTTAGTATTTATGCTGTCGAAGACATACATAATATGTACATTGTACGTACTTTAAACTTGCTGTAAGTCTTGCTACGTGTATATACATACATAATACATATGTATTCGTAAATTTTAAGTTTTTTGTAGTTATGGGTAATATAGTAGAACCCTTCTGTACATCTAAAAAATTTTTGCACTAAAAAGTATCACGTAAATAAATATTTTTTTCAAACCTGAAATCCTCTCCATCAAAGAAATCCCACGCAGACGCGTGACACACCATGTCTCTACCATCATTGGGTTTTTCAATAATCGAGTTTTCCCAAAACGTATCAGGCATTCCACTTAAATTTAATGACTTGAAAAACTCTTCAGCTGTCTTAAAAATCTTTAATGGTGTGTAGTTCTGAAAAAATATAACTATAAGTACATTTATATTTTACTGTATAAATAAACTAAAATAGCAAAAGTTTGAATAAGCAGTAATAAATACACAGATTCACTTAAACACACAAACCTTCCCATTCATAACATTGAGTGATTTATAAACAAACTATTGTTCATCATCACATATTTTCTCTTGCAATGGAAACTCGGACTTGTTGTATTGTATATTGCGAAAATTTGTATGTGTGTATAAACATACTTCTTCTCATTTTTTTTAATTCTTTTTTTTATTTTTATTTTACTTTAAATTTGGAACACAGACTGTGACCTAGAGTAATACATAGGCTACTGCCAATTACCTAGGAATACACCTGACAGAAGCAGAGGTCGAGTATCATGATAAAAATTGACATGGTCCAAAAATTCACTATGTCAAAATCGAATTCGCGATCTCTAAATATACTTAGTTAAACGGATACCTGGGCTATGAGTGCAGCTGTAACGTCAACTTCAAGTTTTTCAGGGTATGGTCTGGTGAACTTCTCCACATTATTCCAAGTTTGTGCCCAAATATTACCTGTATTAAAATTTTAAATTTTATTTTTAACTTCTAACTAATTTTATATCATTTATTCGTCTTTAAGCCTGAGCCTTCAATACAGAAGCAAAGAAAAGAGAAGCCAAATATTTTTTTTTCTTTTATAACTAAATTGACACACAAAGTTTAAAATCACTATAAAATTCTAACGCCTTTAAGGATTCTCTCAGGTCTGATTTAATAAATTACTATGGTACCTTGACTTAATATCTACAAAATTCTATTATGTGTGTTCAAATTCACAAGAAAATTCATATAAAATACTACTTGCCCAATAAGTGAGCTGGTATAGGCCCTTTAGCGGATACGACATCATCTCCATATTTCAACCTCAAGTGTCGTCTTACGTATGCATGTATCTGTTGATACAAAGGCTTGATCTGAGCCCACAGTGCAGCAAACTGGTCCTCACTGTCTTCTTCTTCGTATTCACTTATCCACCACTCTGCTACATTGTCGTATCCTGAATTAAATAATTAATTTTTAAATGATATTCATTTTTTATATAAGACATAATGGTTTTGATGGGTTGTATGAAAGTAATTACCATTACCACGGAAATTACAAATTTTATTGTTCAAATATATGGAATCTCATCGTTTTCACTTTATTAATACTAATATTATAAAGAAGTAAATTTTGTCAGTTTGTGTGGTTTTAGGGGGTAATCGCTGGATCTACTGAACGGATGAAATTTGATTAGAAAATCGTTTGTGACTCTGGGAAAGACATAAGATAGTTTTTATCCCGATAATTATCCCATAACGGGTTGAAAATGAGGGTGAAGGTTTGTATGGGGAATCAACCTAGAACGGAGACGAAATTCGCTAGTAAAAAGTTATAAAAATATTAAATTTGTTATTATAACTCGTTTTTTTAATAGAAAATTATTAATGTTTGGTTATATTTTATTAATTTATGCATAGATTATTTTAAAAGAGGGCAGCATTATAAGTAAGGCCTTACGGAAGCTAAGAATCACTTACTCGTGTTATTTATAATTTTATTTTCTGCTTCTATAAACATTACTAATAGCCATTAAGGAGTTCTATTACCATACTTGCCCCATCAGATCGGCTCCATAATATCAAATTATCATATTATCATTCGAATTTCAAAGTTTAAAAACAATACGACATTTAGGAACAATTTAAAATGGACATCGAAGATTTGATAACATGCTCTTGTATTGAGAACCTAATAAAACATATTAAAGTATTTCATTGTTAAAAAGACGCAGTATGTATGCAGTCCTTTTAGACGTCCCACTGCGAGCCACTGGCCTCCCTTCAATATGATGGGGATCGAGTCATAGTCCACCACGCTGGCCCAGTATGGGTTGCCGGATATAATTACCATTTAATTTAGCAGCTTCGTTGTTCATATTGACATACTCGGTAAAGTTCCCTTTGGACGCTGCACCAGCTACTTTGTGCCACTCTAACCACGTATATTTAAGCTCTTCGGGATCATCGCTTGTAGAAAAAACGTTGGTTACATCTGAAATATAAAATTTTACTTCTTTTAGTAATCAAATGAACTGTCGTAATTTAGTTTACGAAGCTGTATTTTCATTATTTAAATTAAATCATTGAGGTGGTTTTACATTACACCAAACCTTTTTTGAAAGTTTAACCAACAAAATATCTTGTATTTAAGCAACCAATCCGTGGAGTAATAATGAAACCAGTGAATTCTGGAGGTTTGCAAATATAGCGGACAACAATAGTCACAAAGTACTTATAATATCACATATTCTTAAAAAATAAAATAGAATTATGTATATACCTGGTTCGACATATAAGTCACATTTTGATCGATCTTTATAATCACAGATAGTTGCTTTGGCGTAAGTTGTTTTCATGTTATTGATCGCTTGAATTAATCTCTGGTTTAAATCCTCTGGTAAAGCAGAAGTTCCCAATCGCGAATACTTCTCAAACATTCTCCTAAGATCAGGATCTTCGAATTCGTGCCAGAGGTAAGTCATTGTTTCTTTCCAATTTTCTTTTTCTTCTTCAGCTACTTCGAGCGCAACTTGTAACTAAAAATAAAAATAAATACAAATAATCATAATAAAAAACGCTTAAATTAAATGTAGTTATTTAATATAATAATGTGTTTTTGTCTAAATAAATGTATATATATATATATATATATATTATATATATATATATATATATATATATATATAACTTTCATGACCCACCGGGATCTAAAATATCACAATGGTTTATCAATTTGTTTTACATTTACAGCCAATTTTAAGACATTCCTTTTATTCAGTATCGTCAAATAAAAAATTGTACTATTAAGAATTTCTAGTGCTTCTAACTTAAATATTTTACGTATGTATATAGAAAATACCTGTTTCTCCTCATTGTAAGCTGTTATATTAGACTCATAGTTCCAAGACGCTATAGTCCTTTTATTTTTAGCCTTAGATGTGATTTCGTCAAGAGTCCGCATGTATTCTCGACCAGCTGCTTCTTCAGCAGCTCTTTCGGCTGCACGTCCTTGAGCTGCCACTATGAAGACTGAGGCAATAGCCCCGACTAGGGCTAACTCAACGAAAATCTTCAGCATTATCTAGAATAATTTATTATTATTAGACTACGTGATAGCGTGGTAAGACGCTTGTTTAGGAAATCGAGTGGGTTCAAATCCCGGGTCGTGCATCTCTGATATTTTCATGTACGAATCCATCATGATTACTACTTGTGTTACCACAGTGAAGGAAAAAATCTTGAGGAAACTAGCATAACCAAAGTACTCAGTTATAATGGCTGACTATTCAATTATTCTAAAATGGTTATTTCAAAAAGAACATATAATCGTATGATTCTATCCAATAAAATAAAATTGAAGTATCTGTTTGTAATGTCAAAATAACAGCTTTTTACTAAATGCATGTGGAAGTATACACGGCACTTATAAGAAAAAACTATTTTTGTAATATTTGTCGTTCTATTTGTTCCGGCTAATCTTCGAAATGGCTGAACCGGTTTGATGAGATTTTCACTGGCAGATAGCTGATGAGTAACTTAGGCTACTTTTATTTTAGAAAAAGAATTAGGAGTCCGCGCAAAAAAATTAAACCCCATAAAATTGTGAACAAAGTCCGTGTACCTGTAGATGCAACCGATTTAAGCGAGTGTAAGGCGCTCATAAATATATATATATATATATATATATATATATATATATATATATATATATATATATATATATATATATATATATATATATATATATATATATATATATATAATTATAAGATAATTTATTTGATGGTACACAAAAAAATGTGAAAAATGAAGATTACTTTTTCTAATATTTTTTCCTATTTCTAAACACAATCCACTGAACTTAACTAAATGAGATCCATGAATAAAATCCATGACCATAAATAGTCAGTAAACAAATAAAAACTTACGCCCAAGCAGGTCAAGGTATTCGAACAAAAAGATTACAAGGATGTCAGCAGGTCAGGACAAGTGTATTATTTAGCATATTAGAAAATTAAGTTAGGTTACATTCGTGAGATACTTTTATCTTTCCCTTTTAAATTAATTGTATTTTTTATTTTTATTAGGGATTAGCGTTGCCCGCGGCTCCGCCCGCGTTCAGATGACCAAAAACCAAATTCTTAGGTTTTACATATTAGTATACTCTTACAATGCAGTTTTTGTATTTTTTTTTCTCAGAAATGAGATATTTTCCCGCGGTAAAAAGTAACCTAAATGTTGACCCGGATAACCAGCTTTCATCATACAAATTTCATCAAAATCTGTCCAGTGGTATTCTCGTGATGCGGTAACAGACAGACAGATAGATAGACAAAAATTCTAAAAACTATAGATTCGAACTCTTTATCGATAATAATGTCTAGTTCAATTAGATTTTCCAAAAAATATTTAATGAACAGATTCGACTTACAATTTTATTATATGTATAGACTAGTGACTCACCCTCGCTCCGTTCAGTTTTCATGACTATTGTTCCAATAAATACATTATAAGTTAATTAATTATATGGATGAATTTAGTTTCTTTCTTTTTATCTATTGTAAAATAAATTCTATTACATTGTTTTTTGCTACTTTATTTATTAATAATAATAATACGTTTATTGGTGTTTATTTCAATGCTTTTTATTACTCTGAAAGGAATTGAATATTACAAAGAAAAAATTAAAACATTCTATACCTAAGTATGAATTATTCTTTTAAGAGATATTGAAATTGGTATAATTCTATAACCAAAAACTAATAAATTAATATAAATTAAAAAAAAAAACAAGCTTTTATATCATACAAATTTTGTATATATTGTCTGCTTCTTAAAGAAGAACAGAAAAAATGGGTTTGATTTACCTTAAAGTTTATTTCTGATTTTTTTAATTATTAATTCGTATTCTTTTTAGCAAACTCTTTCATCATTAATATCCACATCTTGGGGGCACATAAAAAAAAACATAGTCCACCATCATTGGGAGTCCGCCATGTTGGATTTAGAATGACGTCACTTGTCAAACCATGCATTGTCATATAAACTAAACGTGTATGCAAAAAAGCAAAATCGGTTGAGGATAACTGCTTTAAAATTCAATTGCAAAATTTGACCCGAACAAACATACAGACAAACATTGCCAGTTAAATAAAAGATTGTAAGAAGTAATCATATAATATGTAAAAGGTGTTAAATATTGCTTTTAAGGACTAATTTAGCTAGAACTTCTACAAGTAGGGAATAGAGACATAGTTATGACGCTCAAAACAGCAGAATAGAAACAGTATTACTGTACCAGTATGAAGATTAATAAATAAATATGTTGGGATATTAACACACAGCACCATCTAGTTTCATGGTAAGATACGAGGTTTGTGTTATGTATACCAGATAATTGATACACTACACATATATAACTTTAAAAACATACATATTATAAATATAAACTCCCATGACTGGAGTACAAACATTCGTGCTTATCACACAAATGTATGCCCCCAGCGGGACTCGAACCCGCGACAGCTGGCGCAGCAAGTAGAGTCACTACAAACTGGACCAAATACGTTTTGATTATCTCAAGTTACTATACAATTTACTATTTATTTGTTAATATCATTATGAGTGACATATCTGATAAGTTCAAAAGACTGCACTCAGGTAAAATGTTTGATATATGAACCTAAAAACATTTTGATAGCAACGATAAAGATTAAGCAACCTGTCAATAAACAATTTGGTAGATCTTACCAATATAAAGAGAATTTGTTTGTTTATTTATATATAGGCGATAATCTAAAGAACTGGTTTTAAAAATTATTTTACTAAAAGAAAATTAAGCTATATACCTAGTATAAATTGCAGTAGTATAGACTATGTTTTGCTTATAATTATACCTCTAACTAGTATTATTAAAAAACTTGTGAAAATTATGATTTAAGTACTGAATATTAGAATGTGGATTAAGAATCTTTAATTTCTGCTTCATATTTTTTAGACAGATGATATCACATACTATAATTTTATTTTTTTTGACATTAACACACAGCACCATCTAATTCCATGGTAAGCTACGAGGCTTGTGTTATGGATACCAGATAGTTGATACACTCACTACATACATATAACTTTAAATACATACATATTATAAATATAAACACCCATGAGTGGAGTACAAACATTCGTGCTCATTACACAAATGAATGCCCCTAGCGGGACTTGAACCCGCGACCGCTGTCACAGCAAGTAGGGTCACTACATACTGAGCCAAACGTGTCGTCTAAACTAAAAATAAATAAATATATAAAAATGGAATATTTTGCAAAACTTTTGCCTTCTTAACACATCCTAATACTAATTGGAACAAACCTTATATAAAAGCATTAGCGACTCACCCTCACTCTGTTCGAGTTTTCCCTAGTTACGCTTTAACTGTTAGTATGGAATAGAAAGAATATATGTTATATGATAAATATAGCTCAATAAATGGGCTATCTAATGCAAAAAGATTTTTTTAAATCGGGTTAAAACAGATTTTTTTTTAAATCGGGTTAGTAGTTCCTGAGATCAGCGCGTACAAACAAACAAACTCTGCCTCTTCGTTAGACACATTTTCAAATCAATAATCTTTTTCCGATAGAGAAAATTCAAATTTACTTACAAATAAAATCTTTCTAGCTGTCTCCGAGCAATATCCACAAGGCATTTTACATAACACTAAATACTTTAAACTCTTGAAATATACTAAAATTATTTTCTAACTACGAACCATTTGTTTATATGCAAATGAATTAGTACGTTAGCCTGTTTTTCATGGTTGTAACAATTAGCCTTTGTCGACTTAAGCTGAAGCTAATGTTAACCATATCAAATTTGAGTCAAATTGCTGTCACTTTAAAGCTAAATGAATAAAAATTATGACTTATTTGACTTAGGCCCTACATATTTAGACCATTCAACGCGTATTCTTTACAAACGTTTAGGCAGTGGTAGCCCAGTGGTTACGTACTCGCTAGAAAAAAAAGTGAAGCGGGTTCAAATCCCGAGTTTCGCACCTCTGATATTCTCATGTGCGAATTACTTGATTACTATTTGCCTTACGATGAAGGAAACCTTCATATCTGAAACAACTTAGCAAGTTTTGGAAGGACATGTAAAATCAACCAACCTGCATTTGGCCAGTGTAGTAAACTATGGCCTGAATTATAATTATTATAGGAATATAACAGCTCTTTAATTTGTCTATGAATTACAAGCACAAAACAAACCACATCGAATCGGGTCAGCTGATTTACTACAGCAAGTATATCTGAACGGTTATTGAAATGAAATGAATTTGCACCCTTCAAAGGCCTTTTGAATTTCATTCATTGGTTGGAATGACTTTTAGACGAGCACACATTTGAATTGGGGCTTGAATGAGTTTTAAACGAGCGCAATTTTATTCCATTGTCAAGAACAGATAGATTTAGACAGATGATAGAGTAATTTTATTTTCTCTATACATATAAAAAAATTGTAACTGAGCTGAATCTGTTCATAAAATATTTTTTGGAAAATATTATTGAAATAGATATTATTATCGATACTCTGAGGCCGAATCTATAGTTTTTACAATTTTTTTTCTGACTGTCTGTCTGTTCCCCTAAAAAGTGTCCCTAAAAAGAACATTACAATTTAAATAAAACTATCTTTTCGGAATTTTTCGTGGATTTATTTTGATTTTTGATTCCCGACCTTCGAATGCTTTACAGCAATCATGGTCTCTCCCGTGACGTGAAATAATTCGAAACGATAGTTTTATTTAAAATGTCAAATATTCGCGTAAATCTAAGAAAGTATTATTAAAGGGCATTACAATGTTATAAATACATCAAACTCGAGGCAGAACGCGTCTTAACACACTTTAAGCATAACTTATATTACATATAATCACCCAATTGAATAATTTCATAGCATATCGACTTTACATTTGTATAAAAGTACTTACCAAAGTAGTCCTATGCACTGCACCAGCCGAGATAGACACTCGACTATACAAGATAACTACGTGATACTTGTTTTATACGATAATCTGTTCAATGATAAAAACGTCCGGCCAATACTTTTATCTGTCTTGAGTTGATCTTCTAAGCTGTATATATTGTCATCCGTAGTAACACAGCATCTTACTAATATACTAAAAAGTCTAGAAAAATGCATTCATTTCTCTTCGCTCCTCACTATGCTTCGTGCAAAAAAACTTATAAAATCTCGATTTTAATAGCCATATTTATGATATTGTAACTTGATTTTGCTGTTTATACGAAAAACTTGTTTTCGCTACAACTACATCTTATACTCTAGCTTATGTTAATAAATATTTTATGCATGTAAGTAAATTACTAATACTGCCATAGTATTATGCCATTTATATGTTCTATAATATAATCCAAAAAAAATGCGCTAATCTAATCCTTTTATCCCAATCCCACAAATTTCAAGCGATCAAAATAAAGGTTCTGTAAAATTAATCCCAAAAATAATTAACATTTCGACTTCTATATTAAATGGTGCATGTATAACAATAACTTTCTTTTTGTTGCAGCTATAGATACTATATACGAAAAATAGTTATTACAAAAGTTATTTGATATTAAATTTCTTACAATTTTGATTCTTATCATTTTTTTCCTAGGATCGATATTTTTCGATTTATACCCGAAAAGAGGGGGTTAATTTTTATTTATTGATCAACTCGTTTATTTTCAATTTTACGCGAAAAATTGTAATAAACAAAGTTGTTTAAAATCAAATTTCCTACAATTTTTTTTTTCGTAGGATCGATATATTCCGATTTCGAGCAAAGGAGGGGGTAAATCTTATCATTGTATTATCGCTTTTATTATTGATTTTTGCGTAAAATGGAAAATAAACGAGTTGTTCAATAAACAAAAACCTACCCTTAAATTCAAGATGCCGGATGACGCCACGGGTCTTTCACCCCGAAAATCTAAATTTAGATTTCCGGTGACCCCCCTCAAAGAATCCCGAAGGAAAATTGCTGTTAAAAATGTTTGCAATGTTTGCCACTTTTTAAGCTAATTCGACTGGGCTATAGGGAACGTGCATGAACTAAATCAATCAAAAAACAAAAGAGATACTATGCGGACAGTAAGGGAAACTTATCAAACCATTTACCTTTTTTTTCGTGCTTTCAATTATGTAAACAAAATTATCTCTTCAATTATATTATTTTTGAATATGATAAAAGTTATAAAATATGGGTTCCGGTCTGCGATTAACCGATGACATAGTCCTCATGGCAGAGACTCGGTTTTGGAAGAAATGCTAAACATCCTAAATGATTCTTCAAGACGGATGGGTCTCTGGTTGAATCTCGACAAGACCAAAATCATGTCGAATTGTCATATATCCCCGAGACTAGTGGTCGAGAATGGGTCTGCTCTTCATGTTGTGCAGGGATATTATGGCCGTTGCAGCAATATTAGATTATTTCAATGTATTTTATTGAAATAGCAATAAAATTCGTGCACATCATTGTATTTTTAATGTCACTACTTTCTCACTTTTACAAATATCTATCAAAAACGTAATTTATAAAAAGGTCTTAATCATAAATAGAAAAGTATAAAAAGGATGTGTGTGTATATATATTTGTGTGCCTACAACGTATATTTTGGCCAAGCTATACGATTCATCCGGCACAACTTTGAGGCTTTTGGGAAGCTACGTTCTATGCTAGTCATCAATCCCACAATTCCTTAAAAGTAGGGTATCTAACCATTACAGGTAGGACGCATCCTACCCGTAATGACCCGTAAAATAAAACACACATTATAAAACAAATTTTATTGAATACTGTTTACTATTAAACTAATAAGTACTGTCACGAGTCGCGCACGCCTTCCGCCTCAAGCGCTGCTCTTTGTTCCGCACTGCAGTATTCTGAAATAAAAATATTGTATATATATTTACATATATTTTGCATAAAAATCTCATGATCATAGAAATATATCATATTTAGAATAATGCGTGGTAGTGAGTGCCCTCCTGACAGATGCCATACCAATCGCGGCTAATCTCATTTGGACCATCTGCGCAGAATTAATTATAGGGATCTAAAGTGTGCGCAGACACAAGTACAGTATCTATTCTTTTCACTTTCAATATCCAGTGAGACAACAAATGGACACGGCCGGAGAGAATAGGTAAAAGACCGACAATAGTTATCAGAAACTCCAAATCGCTTTGGTTAACTGTTATACAAAGAACTCGTTAAAGTCCAATGGTCATTGAAGAGTTTCACAATCCATATCTTGGCTTCATCATCAAATTAAAGCAGTGAATTTAAATTACTGTAATATTATCCAGATTCTATTAACTAGCTACTTATCAACGCTCGGATGCCTAATAACCTAAGTATTGCAACGGTGTATATATAGTCTATCTATGAATGTTGCATGCAATCAGTCCAGGTGTTTCTGCATAACCCCCCCAACGTGCGTTCACCTTGTCGTGGTGGGGGGGGCTCAGTAGTGCCCGGCAATCCAACCGGGCGCGAAGCAAAGAAACGCACACGGAGGTTGCCCACTTCGGTGGGCGGTGGGAGGTGGCCCTCTTCGGGGGGCGGTGTACCATGCGGGTTGCTCCTGGTACTTCTCTGATAGCAGAGTGGACTGTGGAGCAACCCCATGGTTGTGGTGGTCTGCTTCGGCAGACCTGCCGTCGGGGCGTCATAGCTGAATGCGTAAGCGATCCTGCGACGCCCCATTAACACGGGGGAAGGTTTTCTTGGGTTTTAGTGGGTAGTACTGGCTGTATTACGCCGATGAGTACCACACGTCGTGCGTAAATGCATTTCCCAACGTTAAAAAAAAAAGGTATTTCTGCATAAAGAATCCTTGGAGATCATTCATATGTCTTAATTGTATAAATATCTTGGGACATTAGAACACTGCAACATCTATTTCCCTGGTAAGCTACGAGGCTTGTTTATGGATACTAGATAGTTGATACACTACATATATATATATATATATATATATATATATATATATATATATATATATATATATATATAACTTTAAATACATACATGGGTATTTCTATAATATTTGGCGTGTCTTTAATCATAAGAGTATGTTGAATAGAGCCAAAAATGAAAATTATTTTGGCCAGATTAATTAGATGAAGGACGCAATCTCGGAGAAATACCCACATATTATAAATATAAACACCCATGACTAGAGTACAAACATTTCTACTCATCACACAAATGGATGCCCCCAGTGGGACTCGAACCTGCGACCGCTGGCACAGCAAGTAAAGCCACTACAAACTGAGCCAAACGTGTCGTCTAAGAAGTAATAATATACGTATATACATGAACATAAACTTTGACATATATATAAGCACTAGCGACTCACTCGCGCTTCGCTCTGGTTCGTCCCTAGGTTGATTTCCCATACAAACTTTAAACCCCATTTTCGGCCCCTTAAGGGGTGATTTTTCGAGATAAAAAGGTATCCTATGTCCTTCCCAGGGTCTCAAACTATGTTCTTGCCAAATTTCATCTAAGTCGGTTCAGTAGACCAAGAAATTACCCTCTACAACATCACAAACTCACAAACTTATAAACTTTACATTTTTATAATATAATATAGATGAAAAATAAAACAACTCACGTATCTTGCTAGGCTCCCATCCGATAAACTCTCCGGTCCGTTGATTCTCCGCCTCGAGCCACTCGTGCAGCGGCCGGAAGTACTCGAGCAGGCCGTCGGCGCGCATCGCCCGCTGCCCCGTCAGGGCCTCCATCGCGTCCGGCCACGGCTTGGAAGAACCCATTTTGAGCATGTTCCTGGGTATTGATAGGGAATGTTCGTTAATAAATGTTAATCAAGAACGTTTACGTTGTCATCGCCTTATCTCAAGCAATGAATATAACTTCCCTGTAAAGAATGGTCTGAAAAATATTTATCTGACTGACTCCTATATGTAAAAGGACTGTATGTAAAAGGTAATGAAGGTTGATAAACGTATAAGAATAATGCAAAAATGTACAAGGTACAACCTCAGATAAGGTTTCGCTTAACGCTCGCTAACATTAGGCTATTTTTTATTTTCTAATTTATTAGAAAATAAAAAATAGCCTAATGTTAATCCAAAACAAAAAATCACTGGTCCCGTTACAGCATAGAGAAATACTCACTAATTCACTCAAAAACGATCATCTTTATGACATTAGCGATTTACTCTCTTTTCGCTTGGATCGCATGTGCCTTAGCTAACAAGCGTTTGTGCTACTCCAGATCATATTCTATTTGAATACTTAACATCCAAATCCATCTAGCCGATTCAGTGTAAAGGAGTATCTAACAAACATACACACAATCATTCGCATTTATATACATAGTCTGATGATATATGTAACTAACGCAAGTGCATTCCCCGCGTGCACGCTCTGGTATATGTCACAGTCGACGAGCTTGCGCGTGACGTCGCCGGGCGCGTACTCGCCCGCCAGCTGGCACAGCGCGCGGTGGAACTGGAACTGGATTATGAACGACACGTAGTATCTGAAATGATAGAATATTGTATCGGTTATATTATGCCAAAACAAAATTTATTGCGTGTTTATTAAATTTATTACAAAATATATCAGAAAATTACATTAAAACTTTGTGTATAAGTATACAAAAATGTTTTAAAACAAAACAATATAGAATGGTAGATGTCAGGCAGGCGTAAGGCGGCCGGTCGGTTATTTTTGCTAGTTCTAAGAAGCTATTCTCCTGATGTATCATTTTTGAAACTGATAGAAGAGTTTAGTCTGATCCTTTCTAATTTCATTTTTAACAATTAAAACATGTAAGTTTTACATAACATGAACAGTTTTATAACCATGCAACGTTCAATCACACTAACTTGATATGGCATATTTGTGTTTGCTTATCCCAAAAATATGTAAATCTTTCAAAAGAGGCATGACTATGCAGATGTTTGTCCCAATATGATAAGGACAATGCACGACGTTACGCTTTAGACATTTTGGTTCACGCATGAACCATTAAAAAAAATCATTACATGATACAGTATGGAAGGCTACAGCCACTTTACGTGGACATTTTATTATAATGTACTTCACCGGTCTGATTAGTGCGTAGTGTAAACAGACTATTCATAATACGCATCCACCATTTTCAAGTGTTCCTAAAGCCTAACAACTTCAAAGCCTACAACCTTCAAAAAAATTCTCACCTTGCGTATTCAACATCAGCAGATACATGGTATTTAGCAGCCGCATCAAAGTCTTCTTCACTCCTCGGTACGGGAGGTTCCACTCCTTGTAAAGTATCGCGGAGCCTCCAATAGTGGCAGTTGTAGTCGTCAGGCGTGGTATTACCTCGGAACACGCCGTAGCGGAACAGATCCAGCGTGTAGGCGAATGGCAGGAATACTATCTTATCTATACCCTGAAAGTATTATAATTTAGATTTCTAATTTGTCTATGCAATAGAAATTTGCCAGACTTATAAAATGGAGCTACTCAATTTGTTTATTTGCTTATGTTGCGTACTCAATTTTTTATAATGTGTAGGTATGTCACGTGATGTACAAGCCAATTACGAGTATGAACTGATTCTCGTGATATTATGTTAGCATTGTTAGATGTATACGTAATAATGACCTCTTGACCGATAACGACCTCGGTGACAAATCTCACTGGGAAGCCATGTAGCAGGAGATATAATAGTGCACAAAGGTGCGCCCAAGCAAAAAATGCCCTCTCTTTTCCTTTAAATTCGGATGGAATGATACTGGCACCCAACCGGTGAGAAATTATGCGCAGAACCGACTGCCAACTTCCCAACTTCGGGCTTCTATTGAGAATTTCTTAACAGAAAAACTCAATAACTACATACACTGGACCCGTCCCAAGATTCGAACCCATGGATCAGCAGCCGTAGGTACATGTTAACCAATAAACTTTAGATGAAAACAACAATGATTATAATTAGTATATACAAAAAAAACCGAATTCGCCAAAACAATTTACCAACCATTTTATAAAGCTGATTTATCTCAGTCTGTTCGTCTTCCGCATCGCCGCTAATAAGCCCCACTCTGCGCAAATGTTTAGGAGATGACACCGACAAAGCTATCGTATCTCCCACGGCCTCGTGGAAACCTTAAACAGTATAGACAAAATTTATTATAGTTATTATAATACAGGGTATGTTTTTTTAACATGACAATGATTAAACACAATGTTAGTGATACTTTCTTAGATTTACGGGAATATTTGACATTTTAAATAAAACTATCTTTTTGGATTATTCCGCTGATTTATTTTGATTTTTGGTTCCCGACGTTTCGAATGCTTTACAGCAATCATGGATACGGGAGAGACTAAGGTTTTAAACATCTCAAAGGCGTTATATACTTGTTACAGACAATGCACTGTCTGTGATAAGAAATAATCCGAAAAGATGTATTATTTTTATTTACAATGTTAGTGATGTAAAAAGATTTAATTTTTCTAAATTATGGTTCTTGATAGCAATACCAGTGAATGAGAACGATACTGGGAGTACTTTCATTTGAAAATCTTGTTGTAAAACAAAAATAATTATAGTTTCTCAATGAGTTTCACCGTATGTTTAAATAATTAAATTAAAATATTATATAGAAAAATAAAAAAATATATTATAAATAAAAAAGGTACTACAAAGTATAATATTTTGATGTTAGATCGCGCTTGTATAAAATCAAATAAAAATGGAATCCTACAAAAACAATCGGCCAAACGTTTATAACCTTTTTTTTGTAAGTCGATAAATAATTCGCCTTATAGATTAGTAAAAATACGGAAATAAAAAAACTATTTATCACGAAAAATAATACGAATTCCTTACATTTTCTACGAGCAATGCGCATCAAATGGTAAGAATTCTAATTAAATAAAATACAAGAATGTTAATTTTAATTTAAAAAATATATAATAAATAGTTAAAATATGCCAGTTATATGAACGGTGAATTGAAACGTTCTACCGTGTTAATTAGTGTATTATTTTTAAGTATTATAAATGTTACGGTTTCGGATTTTTATGTATGTACAAATAAATATAAATAGAATAATAATGACATGCCACAAGTTATGTATATCCGTATTTTGTATTATTTCATTATTGTGCCAAATTAATAACAAAAGTACCCACAATATTTTTATGAGACAATGGATACCTAAATGTGATATTAATTAAAAAACATCGATATCTTGTGTTAGTGGCCTATATCTATTTAGCCCAATTACAGGTTCGATTTTCATACAAACTAATTTCTCCACAATTTTTTTTGCATCATTACATTTTTTAATTTAATTGACAAGCTCTTAACAATAACTTCGGTTAGTCATAAGACAAAAGTCACCTGGATTCGCTCCCTCCCGAAAAACGAAAGGCAAATGTCTATACTGCAAATAATATTGTATATGACCCATCTCATGATGTATGACTTTTAAGTTCACAGCGTCCACTGTTGTACACATTTTGATTCTGTAAACTTATACATATTTCATTACCTGGATTCGCTCCATCTCTGAATACAACGGGCTGATCTTTGTATTGCAAGAAGTATTGAACATGCCCCATTTCGTGGTGCGTTGTTTGAAAATACTCGTAATCAACTGTCGAACACTGTTTGATCCTTCAAATTAAGCCAGACATGTAAGATAAAGGAATTTGGAAAATACCGTCACCAATTTTCTTTGTGCACTACTTAAAAAGGCAAGCTTCAATACCACGTAGCCATTTGAAATAAGGCAAAAGTAACAAAAAGCGAAAAAATACTTACATAATTACATTTAATTATTATGTATTGAAAAAAAAAACTTAACATCATCAGTAAATGGCATATCTGCTAGTATTAGTAGCTATATTATCAAAATTTCAGCGCAAAAACAGATAATTGACAAGATCTAAAAAATAATAAAAAAAATCTCCACAGTAACATAAACATTGTTACTCTTGACTGATAGTTTTTTCATATTAAATTATCAATTAGGCCACTTTTGCGCTGAAATTCTGAAACAAATGCAGAACTTCCTTAAATATTAAAAGGATACAATGCTCACCTAAAATCTTCTCCATCATAAAAGTCCCAAGCAGACGCGTGACAAACAATTTCCCTATCCGTAGGCTTCTCAATGATGGAATTCTTCCAGAACTTTTCCGGCATTGCCGTCAAATTGAGAGATCTGAAGAATTCGTCTGACATTTGGAACATTTTCAATGGCGTGTAGTTTTGATCCTTCATTGTTTTCGTTATATCTATCTCCTTCTTATCAGGATATGGTCGGGTGAATGATTCTATGTTGGTCCACGTTTGGGCCCACATGTTACCTGAAATTATAAGTTATAGCTACTTTTACAGTTTAATTCTTATAGCTTTTTTATTACTTATTAATTTATTATGTTAAATAATGTTTGTTTAAGATATTCGAAGTATTATTACAATATAAAAAATATTAAATCGAACAACAATAAGAAATATATTGTCTCGTAAAATATCCAAAAAATCCAAAAAAAATGAAGTTCGTTAAATTTCTTTTCTTTCGTTCGTCATAAATCAGTCAAAATTATTAAACATAAAATTACCCAACAAATGCGCAGGAATAGGTCCTCTCGCAGAGACTATGCCTTCACCGTACTTGTCTCGCAAACGTTTTCTCACATACGCGTGTAACTGTTGGTAAAGCGGCTTAACATCCTCCCATAACTTTGCTAATTGTTGCTCAAAATCTGGTACTTCATATTCTGACTGCCACCATTCGGCTACATCTTTGAAACCTGAAAAAATAATATTTAAAATAGATAAGAATAAGAAACCTATTGTAGATCCTCATACCTTCAGCACTAATATACATAATGTTCTCGTGACCGATTTGGGTCACTATGGCCAATCTCACTGAGACTAGCCAGATGCACAGGACATATATAGCGCACAAGTGCACTCTCTTTTCCTTTTACGGACTCCGGGCTATTACTAATAATATCTTAACAGAAAAACTCCGTAATTAAACTTGAACCAATCTGGGACTCGAACCCAGGGCCAACAACCAGACCACCGAGGCAGTTTAATAATATCCATAGAAGAATATCGAATGTTCTGATTACGTTTCAATAGTTGAAATTGTATCTTCTGTAAAAATCTTATATTTAGTAAAACCAATCTATTATTATTTTTAAAGGATAAATTATATAGTATTAATCTTATTTACGCAACCGTAAATAAGTGCTATAAATTCTTTTATTTCCATAAATATTATTAATAATAATTAATTAACATTAATATTATATAACATAGTCCTGCAGGTTATACTTTTACTTCATTATTATCGTACTATCAATTTACTAATAAATAATTTTAAAATATTTATTCAACTTATTTAATTATTATCATTGTTTAAAAAATGTTATAAATCATTTCTTTTTAAGCTATACGAAAATATATTTTATGTTTTGAAACCTATAGGTATACTAACAATAAGTATCGTTTAGTCGAAGTTTTCTTGGAACTATCTGTTCGGAAATTCACCGATGCTATGACATCATTTCAAAATATAAGAATTTTGTGGTGTAATTATCACACATACACAAACGAAATAAGCAATAGATACAGAACAATACTAGGAATTTGGAGTTTTTAAATCTTAACTAAAATTCTTATCTGAAAAATTGCCTAAGTCTAGATGATATCTAATTTAAAAAAACCTTATTTTTTTCTGACTCACTAACATACTCGTAAGTAACTACACCCCAGTAGCTTGTACAATACATTAACGTGTCTCGTATAAGAGACTGGGTCTACAAGTATTAATTGTTTTTTTGCTAGTTTTAAGACATTATGTATTTAATATTATGCATGAACGAAGATGATTTCCTTTATATATCCCTTTTATAAGGGATTAAATAAGAGATGAATATTTTATGGAAGTTGACATTTTTCAGGTAGAAATATGAAAATTGCTTTTTACATTACTGACAGGAAATCCCATCAGACTTACTCCTTCCGTTATAAAAATAATTTGTTTATTTAATTATTTTAAAATTTTGTCAATCATAATTTCACAAAAACCCAGACAAATTGAATTAACACATAATTTTTATTCATCGTCATTCCTTATTAGATTTGAAAGCTATAACATAAATAAGGGCTTTTGTCAATTTAAAAGTCTTAGTGATAAAATGGTACTTTATAATAATATATATATGTATATTAATTTAAAATGATATATATATAATATTGCCTGAAATTAATGATTAAATTAAAATTAAATTATTACCATATAATACCATAATCTTACCATTTAACTTAGCCGCTTCATTGTCTAGTTGTACATACTGCGTGAAGTTCTGTCGTGCTTTTGCGCCAGCCGCTTTGTGCCACTCCACCCACGTGTGCTTCAGTTCATCTGGGTCTTGACTCTTGGTAAATATTTCTGTTATATCTAGAAAAAAATACAATAATATACTTAGCAAGTTTCTTTATAAAACACTTGATCAATTCGGCGAATTTTAAAAAAAATAAAATATCTAAATAATGCTAATGGAAAAAATTACCGTTTTTTTTGAAAAAAACTGGATATTATGTTTTTTTATAGGATTTTTATATAATCATATCAGACACGTAAAAAATAAACGTTACGAGTTACGAGATATAGTTCGTTAGTTGGTAGTAAATACCACTACGAAATTTTATTACGTAACTTTATAAAACATTAAAGCTTTAATAAAAAACTTTACAGCTTTTAAAACTTTTACAAAACTCTTTTATCAAAACTTCTAATATTTTTTTCAACTACCGGTGTATCAACACAAAAAATATCTTATTGAATCCCATCTAGCCGAGTCTTTCCATTTTAGTAATAAAGTAATGTTTTGCTTATTACTTACCCAAAATTGATTTTATCGCTTCAGGCACATTTACAAGGCATAAAATCAATGTTATCGATATGTAAATCGGGAAAATTGCAAAACGGATAGGTATTTATCAAAGCGAATTCTGCTGACATTTTATTGGATAGGCAATTCAATTTATAGGTATTTAAATAAATTTACAGAATATTAAAAAACAGACGTTTGGACTGAAAGATAAACGTTTTTGGTGGACCTTTGATAACTCAAATGTTAAACTTTTTTTGTGAATTCGATCCCATTACTAGCTTATTTTACCGGACTACTATTATAAATACGAGAGTTTTTAAGTCTGTTTGTATGTTTGTTACTCCTTCAAGATTTACTGAAACGGATTTAGAACTAGACAGATCTAGATTTTAGTACAGACTATGTATTCCGCCCAAAAGGGCTTTAAAAATAACGTCCCACTGCTGAGCACGGGCACGGTACGAGAGGGATCAGGCCATAGTCCACCACGCCAAGTGCGAGTTGGCGGACTTCACATGTCTTTCGAAATCTTGTTAGGTTTTCTCAAACATGCAGGTTTCCTCACGATGTTTTACTTCACCGTAAGGCAAGTGGTAATCAGGTTAGAAATGATTCGTACATGAAAATATCAGAGGAGCGAGACCCGGGACTTGAACCCGCTTCAATGGGTTTCCACTATATTACAAACTATAACTTGTACTAATACATAGGCGTGCCTAACAGACACCTTGAAGCGCACTCGAGCAAAGTAAGGGCAAGGCGCTAGTTTTACGTACATATAAACTATTGTCTTTTATCCATAAATCTTATGTGGGGAAATACGCAGCGATTACATCTACAATTTATTATCTTCGTGTGTATAATTGCATAATTTACTTAGGATATATGTTATTTACATGTTATAATGTAAATTTATATACGTTACATCAAATTAAAATAAATGTTTACGTATTTTGCTTGAAAATAAAAAAAAATCTCTAGAAAAGCGCCACCGACACTCAACTTCAATTATAGCTCATCTAGGTGACCCCACAGGTATATAAAAAATAATCAAAATCGGTCAAAACAAAATTGAATGGAGAAGAATTATGAACAGACGTACACGAGAATTTTATATACAAATACTATGCGGCAATACATTTTCTTTAACTTTCTTTCTTTATTATATATATATATATATATATATATATATAATAAAGAAAATAAATATTATTAATCGTTTGCTATACCAGGTTCCAACGCTAGATCACATTTGGTTGCATTCTTATAGTCGCAGATCTTCGATGTAGCGTAGTTAGACTCCATTCCAGAAACACATTGCATTAATAACTTATATTTATCATCAGGTAAGGCCGAAACGCCCAGTTGAGTATACTTCTTAAACATTCTACGGAGGGAAAAGTCTTGAAAGTCTTGCCATTTGTACATCTTCGTTTCCTCCCAAGCTTGCTTTTCTTGCTTTGATAGTTCCAGTTGGACTTGTATCTGCAATAATAGATATATTTAGAATGCCTTTAATATTATTATATATCCTATGCTTGCAAATAAGTAAATGGATAATGCTGTACTGTTTTGTATTACATACAATAAAAAAATCACATATTATTTTGTACTAGCGACTCACCCTCGCTCTACTCGGGTTCGTCATTAGTTACGTTTTAATGTTTAGTATAGATTTCTCAGAGATAAGATACTTACCCGCAGTAAAAGGTATATAATATAAGTAATTATATATTGACACGGATGACCAGCTATCATCATACCAAATTTTATCAAAATCTGTCCAATATTTTTCTTGTGATGTGATCATAGATGGACAGACAAAAATTCTGAAAACTATAGATTCGGCTTCTGTATCGATAATAACGTCTATTTCAATAAGATTTCCCAAAAAATATTTAATGTACAGATTTCGGCTTAGTTACAATTTTATCATAATTCGTTGGCTCACTATTACAAAGTTCTATGTTACAATTTTAGTACTTATTTAGTTATTAATGCTACAAGGTTCTATGTGTCATTAGCTACAGTTTTGCAAAAACAAACCACTTAAACTATAAAATATTCAATTTTACATAGTTCTATGTTGTTTTTTTTACGATAACAAAATAACGAAGTTCTGTGTAAAAATTACTAAACTTTATTAAAATTAACATAGAACCTTGTAATAGTGAACCAACGAATTATGTATAAATTATATTTCTTTATTTATTCTTGCCTATACTTAATAGCCTAAAATATACGAATTTAATGTTAAACAAAATGCTCTTAGTATTCAAAACGTTGAAGCGATCGTTTAAATAATCAAAATTATTTAGCCACATTGCTTCTCCGGTCTCTCATATTACCCTGATTACGCGCTACAATTGCGTGTAATCGAATTAGAGTAACAATATGATTACTGGCTATTTTATATGAAAAAAAAAGCAGCTTAGGAATTATTGGACTGCTGTTATTATTAATGCGAGTTTGTATGTGTGTATGTTTGTTTCTCCTGTCTGAAACGACTGGGCATATTTGTATATATAATTAGTACACAAATAGTCTATGACCTGGAGTAATACATAGGCTACTGTTAGGCATCTAGAAACAGACCCGAAGCTAAGAAACGTAAAGTGATTTTGTTATGCAAATCGCTTAAAGCTCTGATGAGTCTATCAACTTTTATCAACTTGTGTGATATTGAAGAAAATACTATATAATATATATATATATATATATATATATATATATATATATATATATATATATATATATATATATAAAATGCTTACTGCTTACAGTAAATTTTCTTTCTTTCTTTCAAAACATCGCCCTTTTTGATGTTCTTTAAGTTATTTCGGCTTTCGTTAAATTATAAGAATTCTAAAACATTTGGTTTTCATGATATGTAACAAAGATTAAAATATTCCAGAACGGGTCTCAAATATGTTTACATCTAAAATACGTATTTTTATATCATTATTTATTATGTTTGTCATTTATCAATTAAGTGGTCTCATATCATGTCTGACCTACTATCTAGAGACGACAACCAACATTAACTACTACTTTTCTTACATATATCGCACATATCTTACTAAGACATGAGAATCTATATTGCATTTTGTTTGTTTGTTTGTCCTTCTTTCACGTTGAAATAGAGAGACAGATTGGCGTGTTTTTTTGTGTGGAGATAGCTGGAGGACTGGAAAATGATATAGGCTACTTTTTACCCCGGGAGCTTATCTCATTCTCACGGAAAAATACGTTATAAATACAACCCAAAAAAATATTTATGACCAGAATTACTTGAAACTTGGTATTAAAGCTCTTTAATACAATTAAATAATAACGTGTTTTAGCATTTTTCGAATTTTGATCCGTAAATTGGGGCAAAATAGGGGATGAATGTTTGTATGAAACCTACCTTTTTAGAGTTTTTTTTCATAGTTTTAGCGCGAGCGAAGCCGCGGGTTCTGCTAGTAAAATTATAACTGAGTCGAATCTGTACATGAAATATTTTTTTGAAAATCTTATTATCTTATCTTATTGAAATAGTAATTATTATCGATACAGAGACCGAATCTATAGTTTTTAGAATTTTCATCTATCTGTCTGTATATCTGTCCGTCTGGGAACGTATCACAAGAAAACCACTAGACAGATTTTGATGAAATTTGGTATGATGATTGTTGATTATCCAGGTCAACATATGGGATACTTTTTACTGCGTGAAAATGTCTCATCTCTGAGAAATCTATACTAAATATTAAAACGTATAAAGTTTAACTAAATGTTTAGGTATAAATAAGACATACCCTTTTCTCTTCATTTTCTTCAGTTATATTGGATGTATATGCCCATTCAGCGAGGCTAGCTCTATTTTTTCTAACGCCAGCCATTTTATCCAAGTGCATGATGTACTCCCGACCTTCTTGTTCCAAAGCCTCAAGATCTGGATCTCTGCCTTGGGTGGCCACTACGAAGACGGCTACAATGGCCGCGAGCAACGCCGCGCCACCGCCTATCTTTAACATCGTCTGGAAAAATAAATATATAACATGAGAAACAAAACAATAACATTAGACGATATAGTTATTTGTCCTAAAAATAAAATAAAATAAATAAACATGTAAAACCTAAGAACTTGCTTTTAAGTCGTCTGAACGCGGGCGGAGCCGCGGGCAATTCTAGTATACATATAAAATTCTCGTGTCATGGTGTTTGTGGTCGCAGTTCGCACTCCTCCGAAACAGCTCGACAGATTTTACTGATTTTTTTTGTATATTTGGTAGGTATGAGAATAGTTCGTGAAGTATTTTTCATCTTCCTATCTCCACTCTCCATTTTAGTATTTTTGTATGAACAATATTATATAAATATATAGCGATGAACGCGAGCGTAGCCGCGGGTTCGGCTAGTATTAGTATATTAAATGGGCTAGAGAGATAATGGCTACGTTATATCTCACCCCTAAATTTTCCATATTCTTTGTATTTTAGAAACCAAAAAAAATTCGTGTACTTACGAAAAAAAAATATTTCAATTAAGTTTCAATAAATAAATAAAATGTTCACATCGTACAAAGTCAAATTAATTCATAATAATTTTAATTATTGTAAACAAGTACCTGTTATGTAAATATTTTTTTGTAGTTTAACACAAAATAATATCAAAATGTATCAAATAATTTGAATGAAAAAACTTAAATGTCACTGAGACTTGACTTGGAAAAGAAGTCTATATATGTACGTAGTATATGTATTTTTAATTAATCTATTTAACATAAATGTAAATCGTGAGTTTGTACATAATATATATATATATATATATATATATATATATATATATATACATGATTCTTTATGCCACTTAATCATTTATCAGACTCCATTCAACAGCCAGGTAAGAAATAAAGTGGGATATGATAACATAACCTTTATATACAATATAAATTATGTACATCTATGTATATAATATATACATACTTCCATACTTAATATTATAAACGTGAAGAGAGAGACGGATTGGCGTAAGTTTTTGTGTGGACATAGTTGGAGGGCTGGAGAGTGACATAGGCTACTTTTTACTGCGGGAGATTATCGAATTCCTACGGAAAAACACGTTATAATACAATTCAAAAAAATATTTATGATCAGAATTACTTGAAACTTGGTATTAATGCTTTTCAATAAAATAAAATAAATACGGGTTTTAGCTTTATTCGAAATTCATTCTATAAGGGGGCAAAATAGGGGATGAAAGTTTGTATGAAACTACCTTATTTTTTAAGCCGAAGCCGCGGGTCCTGCTGGTATAGATATAAATAATTTTGCCTATTTATATAGGAAAAGGCAAAACAGTACCTGTTCCTCCTCTACTTATCAACTGATTTTCTTCTTTTTTTTTGAATAGTAGCTTTTGACGAGTTTTAGTGTTATCATTAAAAAAAAAATGGAAAAAGATATTTTTTTTCTATATAGAAGGTAAATTCTATTCATATAATTTGTCTCAAATTTTCAAAAAACAATCATGGTTGAAATTCGACAACAGAGCGATAAGGCAGTAACAGCTCAGTGGTAAAGGCAGTGTCAGCTTGCTTGGAAATTAAGTGAAAAGGATTCAAACTCACAGTATCGCTTCTCTGATATTTCCTTGTACGAATCATTTTCAACATTATTACCACATGCCTTACGGTAAACTAACGGTGAACGTTAAAAAGACTGATTTGATATTATTCTCAGAACTAATTTATGGGGTAGGTACTAAGGTATTTATGAAAATTAGTGTCAAATTAATCTCATTACACGACTATAATCTATACTTACGAGTATATTATAAAGAGGTAAAGTTTGTGAGTTTGTAAAATTGTAGGGGGTAATCTCTGGATCTACTGAACCGATTTAGATGAAATTTGGTAAGAAGGTAGTTTGAGACCCTGGGAAGGACATAAGATACTTATTATCCCGAAAACCATCCCTTAAGGTGGTGAAAATAGAGATGAAAGTTAGCTTCTTTTATAAAAAATATTTATTTCGACTAAATAACAAATAGATGTGTAGAAGTTCAATATATGTTAACTTGTAGGCGGATAAACTTAAAGTTTTTATATTAGTTGAACAGTGTGTAATAATTTGTCCCATACGAATCCGCCGATGTGCGTCGAGCCGAAACGGCATTACAAGGTCTATGTCAACTGTAAACATTTATGAACAAACTAAAACGCACTATATTACTGTATATATTTACATATATATGTAAATATATACAGTGAATGGCAATACGCGTTAAATAAAGAAAATTATTGATACCCGTTCAAAATGTATAAGTTCGGCAGCGAGCATAATCAATTATTTTCACACAATGTTCATTACGAACCTTTAACGATAACATAGTAGTATGGTCATTTTTATCGATACAGAGGCCAATTCTATAGTTTTTAGATATTTTTTTTGTCTGCCTGTTTAGGGATGCATCATAAGAAAACTATTGGACAGATTGTGATGAAATTTAGTATGATGATACCTGGTTATCCGGGTCAACATATAGGATATTTTTTACTGCGGGTAAATATCTCCTCTCTGAGAAAATTTACTAAACGTTAAAAACGAACGAAACGAACGAATGAAACGACGAACCAGAGCGGAGTGAGGGTGATTCGCTAGGACATCAATAAATACAGACGAATAAATACAAAAGAACCTCCTCCTTTTTGGAAGTCGGTTAGAAATAGCTACGTTATTTAGATATAGAACAACTTTTCATAAGTGATAAAAATTTGACATCTCAGTAATTAGGTTTGATTTCGGTCATTTAAAAAACTCAATTCGATAGAACTTATAAGATTTTTTGTAGATATCGATGATAAAAAACAACATCAGGTGGTTGCTAGCTAAAAAGGCCACATTCGACACCTAAATTATACACATAGGTATAAATCGACCCCGTACGGCTTTTAAACAAATACTATAAAAATAATAATAAAATCTATGGAAATTCGGGTATTTTTAAATTCCAATAGCCATATATCATATTTGCTTTATAATTCAATTATCTAAGGAGATTTTTAGGAGTATTCAATTGAGTTGACTTATTGATAACATTTTGATCAAGTTATAAATATGTTATAAATAACTTTACAATAAAACATATGGAAACACTTTGAAAACATTCAAAAATTTCAATTTGCAATCTCACTAAAATTCACACAACTACAGCTAGATTTTGATGAAAGCATAGTTGTCCTACTAATATTAAAATGCGAAAGTTTGTGCGGATCGACGTATGGATGATCGTTTGTAACTATTTCATGTGGAAAGTGCTGAACGGATTTTGATCAAACTGTACAGTGGGTTATACATAAGAATAACACCATAGGTTATGATTTAAAAAGATAGAGCAATACCTAATGAACTACGCTGGTCGAGATAAAACCGTCGCCATAAACTAAAGTACAAACCGCATTAAACAAGGGTAAGAAGGCAAACTAATAATAGTAACTAGACTTGTACTAAGAAAAATATTCTATAGCAGAACCGGTCTCGGGGTGGATGGTATGCCGTGTCGTTGTCCGATGACGGTACTTCAGCCATTTTATTTTTATAAATGCAAACTTGTCATAAAAATAGCGGTTGGCTTTACACGAGAAGTTGTAATATAAAAGTTTATTATGCATTAAGTTTTGATGCGATAAAATTTAACATTTTATAATAATTTACGAATATATTGTAACTAGCGATTCACACATGTTCCGTGTCTCATATTGTCCTCTATTTTATACACTCTTAGGACCTATTACGTAAAACTTTAATTAGAATAGTCATTTTTATAATTAATTATTATCTGCAAGTTTTCTTTCTTTCAAAATAAAGGGTTTTCATACGAATTTTCATTTTTTACTCCTTTAGAGGCTGAATAATAAAAAAAACATTTTTAGAGGACGTCTATTCCTATCTTTCAAGTTTACAGCATTTATACTCTCTGAAGTTTCGTATTTAATCATTAAGAGATTGGTATTTTGCTTAGATATGCATGTATAATTAAAATGTTCTAATGAATTCTATATATCACCGTAAAGTAATTCATAAAAATAACATCTATAAATAACAATGAATGAAATTCATTTTGTTGTTCATGATTTTAGGTTGTTAATTAATATTCAGCTACCCACCTTGCTTATCACTTACGGCAGATTTTAATTTTAATAGCCAAGTAACGCCTGAGGTACTAATTTCTAAGTTACCCCAACTCCTATGATGGCCCACCTTCAAAAAATTGCACTTTGGTATAAAGCTGTTAAGCTTTGTAAAACTGAGATTTATAAGGCACCAATTTTTAAGTTTCATTATATGTTGGGATATTAGCACACGGCACTATCTAGTTCCATATAGGTAAGCTACGAAACTTTTATTATCGATTCCAGAGAGTTGTTACACTACACATATTATAACTTTAAATATATGCATATTATAAATATAAACACTCATGACTGGAATACAAACATTCATGTTTATCACACAAATAAATGCCCTTAGCGGGACTCGAACCTGCGACTTCTGGCACAGCAAATAGGGTCACTACAAACTAAGCCAAACGTGTCGTCAAGTCTACCGGTAGCGAGTGTACATTAGGTACACAATCGGACTACTATCCTAAACACAAAAGTTTGTGTGTGTATATTTGTTACTCCTTCAATCTGAAACCGCTAAACAGATTTTGATGAAATTGAGTACACAGATAGACTACGACCTGGAGTAACAGATAAGTAACTGTTAGGTGTTGTTACTTAGAGACGCACAGTAAGAGCCCACGTCAAAGGTAAGTCGTTAGTTAGTGTTCCATACAAAATAACATCGCTTTCGCTCATCCTTACATACTCGTAAACCTTAGATGGACGGCGCCGCACTTTCGTCAATGAAACCCGTTCGTCTAGTTGATGTTGGAACATATTATGCATTTGAGTCATCAGACTATGATGAAATCCGTTAAGAATTTTATTAACTCTGTTTTTAAATAATTTCATTTAAATTCTATAATTTGAATAAAAATGAAATTTGCTAATCAAAAATATTTACATCTAAAAGCACTTTATAGGCAGTGGTAGCCCAGTTGTAACACGCTCGCTTGGGAAACCGAGTGAAGTGGGTTCAAATCCCGGCTTTCGCAGCTCTGAAATTTTCATGAGCGAATTATTTCTAACATGATTACCACTTGCCTTACGATGAAGGAAAACATCGCGAGGAAACCTGCATGTCTTAGAAAACCTAACAAGTTTTCAAAAGACATGTGAAGTCCGCCCACTCGCACTTGGGCAGCGTGATGGACTGTGGCCTGAACCCCCTCGTATGAAGTGAGGCCCATGCCCAGCAGTGGGACGTTAAAACGGGCTGAATACAATACGATACAAAATGACTTTGTCTCTTCTCAAAAGCAATCGATGTTTCTTATAATTCACTATCATTCGATTCAACGACAGTGATAATATAACACAATGCGAAGCTTAACGCTTTTAGACCTCCGCTAAAAACTAAAATCCTACAGTCTGTGTCAAACTGTCTATATTTTCAATAAGAGCAATAATAGTTAAAAACTTAATACTTTCCTAGGTATACGTGATTTTTTGACATTTTAAATGTCATGGTCACGGGAAAAACCATGATTGTTGTAAAACATTCGAAACATCGGGAGCCAAAAACCTAAATAAATCCGCAAAAAAATCCAAAAAAAGTTTTTTTTCATTTTTTTTTAATTTCGCTTTTTGAAGTTCAAGACAACCATAAGACAAACCATTACCCATACTTAATGTAGCTTTAAATATAATTTATAATTTAGCTTTTTTTTTAAATAAGAGTTTATTTAAAAAAAATCACACTCTAGTTATCTAGCGAAAACAAACATTATTTTCTATTGTAGTATGAAAAAAATAATATATTTAAATACGGAAACAATAAATTTAGCGAGCTATTAAGTGACAATTCTAAAAATCTTATCTTTTTCCTGTAAACATTTAACTTTTTATCTACATACTTGTAGTGTTTTAAGTGCATATTGCAGTAATACACTGTAATTAATATAATATTAATTTTATTTAAATTAATATTTATTCATATTATATCATATAATACTTTCCGAGAAAATCACGTCATCACATTCACAACAAAATCTGTACTAAAGCAACAAAGACGAACAGAACGAAAGCAGCTTTAATCTCTAAGTCTATGGTAAAACCATACACAGAACATTAAAATGTCTAACGACATGGTATCAACCTTCACTCCTTCCTAAAATATTATAAATGCGGAAAGTATTTCACGACACATTTGGCTCAGTTTGTAGTGACCCTACTTGCTGTGCCAGCGGTCGCGGGTTTGAGTCCCGCTGGGGGCATTCATTTGTGTGATGAGCACGAATGGGTGTATTTAAAGTTATACCTATATATGTAGTGTATCAACTATCTGGTATCGATAACACAAGCCTCGTAGTTTACCATGGAACTAGACGGTGCTGTGCGTTAATGTCCCAAAAAATTTATTTATTTATTATTTATAAAAAAGAGTGTGATAGAGGCTATTTTATATTAGGTAAAGATACTAAAGAAAGCTTACTGGTCTCTTATAAAAAAAAAAGTCGCCGAGCTTTTAAAATTTTAACTATGTATAAAGCTGTAGGTACACACAGTACTATTTATAAGTGTATGCTGTACAACATTGACATAATCCTGGAGCCTTGACTTTAAAGTACAGCAAGTGCTCTAACCTAGACATTCTTACTAGATTTTATACCACAGAGCTAATTATTGTCAATAATTTTAAAAACTTAATTTATTTATTATTAAAATAATTTTATTTGAGTTTTTATATTTGAAATTTTATTAATAATTTATTTAGAGAGGGTCTAGATTCGATTCTTACTCTAGCAAAACCTTTATAATGAATTTACACAACCACTTATCGTATTAGACAGCTACTTTTTCAGCAGACATAACTAAGGTATAGTCGAAATATAGTATTTTTTACAGAATAATAATAATAATACAAAATAATAATAAGAAAGTATTATAATAATTTATTTTAATAACTAACTGAATAAATTAAAAAAGTCTCTTATCTAAAGAAACATTTTTTTAAATATGAGCATTCTGATTAGAATTATTGTGTTGGTATCACTTGATGAACGAACTTATAAGTCAAAGGTGAAGTTTTCATAATACGTGTGGTGTATATAATATATATTCAACACATCTCAAAGTATATACAAAAGAAGATTTTAATCACTCAACTACTTTAGATTACATAAGGTATAAGTTTTTAAATTTAATTTAAACGAGTACTTTTATAGTAATTAAATTATTATTTTCTCTAATTTCACATTTTTGGTCTTCGTTAAATTTGTATTACGTATATTATATTGACTCCATATTAATGATAATATGCAAAAGAACACAAATTTCAAGAACAAACAACAAAATAAATTCATAATCAATGCTCTATCAATTACATTTTTTATATTAACACGAATCTACAATTGTAAGTGCGATACATTCTTGCATTTTAATATGTGGGGATGTAGGGCGTCACATATTACATGGATTTTTACTTGTTTCCGCAAGTTTTAAACTAGATACAAGAGAAAGTTCCACAAAAATAGAGACTTAAGTTTTTTTTAATCAAATATCAATGATAGTTTTACTAAAAAGCTTTAAGTATCATGCAAAAAATATGAGAACTTACCGTTACTTTTCACTAAGTAACAAAATAAAACTAATAAAATCGTAATCGTGTGAATATTATCTAAATTGTTACAGTCGGTCGCCGCCGTCTTCGGCCGGCCGATGACTGAACGCGAGCGCAGCCTCGACCACTCACGTTTAGGGTTACCATTTTGCTGTCGTTACATCAAACAAAGATTAACATTTTTAATAATACTTTATATATTCAAAAAAATAAATAAAAAAATCTCAATTAATGTTTTTAGAACAATTGACAATTTCTATTTTTGGATATTTTTTTTGTGAAATCAAGGAATACTTTTTTTTACTAAAATCCAGGTATTTTAAAAAATATTCTGGTGTTTTAAAGAGTATTTTCAATTGCCCGCGAGACCCATTCCACTTAATGAAAATTTTTATATGCATTACTTTTGGCTAGTATAATATTATATGATCTGTGCTTTTGGTGTGCAATTAGTATCATATTTAATACATTGATATTTAAAAGTTTTAACTAAAAGCTTAACGATATTAATTCTGTTAACATATTTCATTTTTAATTTATACATTTTGTGCGAAATATAAAAAAAATCAAATTAAACACAGAGTTTATTGTAAAATATAATTTATTTATTACTTATTAAAGGAGTATTTAACATTATTTAAAAATATCAAATAATAAGTTGTCCTCTTAAAAAAATTATGGTCACCCTATTTACACATGTTCAAGTATAGTAAACGAACAAACAAACAACTTTGAAATGCGCACACGCAATTTTAGACTGTACTTCTCATTGAAATAAGAAATAATTTAAAAGTTTCTATTTTTTTATTACGATTAGATTAGGCAGATATGAATTGGATAAAGCCTTAATTGTAATATTCAATTTATTTTTTAATTAAGCTTCATACATATTTTTTGTTTGATAAATATGAGTAGCGAAGGAGCTTTTTTTTATACTAAACTTTACAACAAGGTCTTAAAAAGCTTCCTGATATCTCATCAAAATTCGTATTTGCATGTTATCTAGGTTTATGAGTTACTAGCACGGTAATGTAATGCATATATTACCGTGTTACTAGCGTCTCACCCTCGTTTCGCTCAGATTCGTCCCTAAGTACGATTTGAGCTTTTGACGCTTAGTATGGAATAGATTTTTTGTCGTAAATTTTTCTGATGTTTTAATAATCATTCTGCTATCGGGATGAAGACAAATCCAACAAAACAAAGATCATAAAAATCGGTCCATCAGTTCTCGAGTTATAAGTCCTGTAACAAACCCGACTTTGTTATAAATACGAGAAATGACACAATTTTTATTATTTGCTAATAAAAATAATTCGCCTTATTCAATTCAATAATAATATGTAAAATATATATATATAGAGATATGTAAGATATATATATATATATATATATATATATATATATATATATATATAGAGAGAGAGAGAGAGAGAGAGAGAGAGAAATCCGATTATAGTTTAAACTGTTTTTTTTTCAAAGAACGACACGTCTCCAAAAGGATTAAAGTTGCATGCAGTCGCTATATAATTTAATCCGTGAGGACTGTTTTATAATTAGCTTTCTATAATGGCATGCTGTTAATGCAGAAACCCTTTATTCATTATATTTATACACGTGTACTTGTTCATACGTCGATTTACTCGACGGTACAATCGAGAAAATAATGAAAATGAAAAAATAATATTTTCGAAGATTTACGTGAATATTTGACGTTTTGAAACTGTCTTTTCGGATTTTGTCGCGGATTTATTATGATTTTTAGTGCCTGACGTTTCGAATGCTTTACAGCAATCATGGTCATGGGAGAGGCTAAGGTTTTAGACGTGTACATCTTCAATCAAATCTCATAAGAATGAAATATTTGCATTGTCTTTTAAGATTTGTCCTGGACTAATTAAGCATTAAGCACATCGGATAATGCCTGAATGGCGGAAAATGCGGAAAGTGCAAAGCAAAATGTAAAAACAGTGTGTACGTCTAAAGAAAATGTGTCGTGGTGCAAAAGAAAAAAATACGTATACGAGACACAGTATAAAACATATTGTACACGTGTCTAACAGAAGTCTTGACTTAGGATTATTTTAAATAATGTAGTTGAATAGGTTGATAAGAAAATAAACTAATGTTTATATATCACAATAGTATTATATGATCTGTGATATCCAATATAATAAAACTGTAGAGATCGAATGTCATAAAAACATAGAAAAAAATGCTAAAAACTGAGTCAGGGGAATGTAAGAACAGAAATAGAACAAATCCAGTTTTTGTCAAATTCTTTTGTTTCTCTGTCCATTTGTTTGTTTGTACGGGCCAATCTCCGAAACTGTTAGACCGATTTAAATAAAATTTTGCATGATGGTAATTTATATGTCTGATCAACATTTTAGATAATTTTTATTGCGGAAAATTAAAGAGTTCCCGTGGGATAGTTAAAAAACTATAGTAACTTATACAGCTTAGTACACAACAACTATGCACCTAATTTAGTAAAATTTGGCATGCTGATACCTTATACTGCCGGTCAAATAATAGGTTATTTTTTATCCCAGAAAAATGAACGGTTCCCGTGGGATAGATCTGTTTGTCCTTTTCTAGAGTCGAACCCGAGCGAAGCGAGGGTGAGCCGCTAGTATATCAAATATAGAGATTCCGGTATAAAATTGTTTTTCTGAGTTATTTTCCAGAAAAAATTATACCACAATTTTAATAAGTTTAACCTTAGGTACGTGAACTTTGCGTGTATTCTTATCATATATTTATATTTTTACTTGATATATTGTAAAAATACGAATATTATAACACCTATAATATATATTAACTATACTTTTAACATTTATAGTTATTAATAATATCAATATTGATATATTTTCTTTATAACACTATTAAAAATAGTAAAAATATAGTGTTTAAAGTATAATGCCACTTGTCACTTTCACAATTCGAACATCCTTATAGTCTATCGAACCAAAGAGCGTGACTTCAAAATGTACATAATATATGTATGTATACATATATACATTCGTATAACTATACTCTCCTTCTTGGACAGTAGGGTAAAACCGCCTACATGACATAAAAAAATTTGTATGTTTTTTTATTTATGAAAAAATATGAATAATTCTTATAATTTATGTACGCCACTGTACCGGCAAAGCACGTCCGTGGGCGTCGTCGCTGACTCACTCGCAGATAGGCAACGGTATCGGACGGTAAACGACATAGCTTGAATGGTATACAAACACTAAAGGACGTATAAATCCTAACTAAACAGGTTATGTTTATGTAGCGTTCGTTGATTTCACACAATTCTCATATTTTGTTTATTTGAGATTATTCTTAATGTGATTCTAAAGCATTTCATACTTATAGTAATACAAGTTCGACGACACGCTTAGCTCAGTTTGTAGTGACCCTACTTTCTGTGCCAGCGGTCGCGGGTTCGAGTCCCGCTGGGGGCTCATTTGTGTGATGAGCACGAATGTTTATACTTCAGTCATGGGTGTTTATATTAATAATATGTATGTATTTAACGTTATATATGTGTAGTGTATCAACTATCTGGTATCCATAACACATGCCTCGTAGCTTACCATGGAACTAGATGGTGCTGTGTGCTAATGTCCCAATAACATATTTATTTATAGTAATCATGCTACCGACCTACCCTTGCTTATCGCCCACAGTATCCTTGTTTTTAATGTTTGGAAATGCATTTACACATACCACCTGTATATAAACAAGTGGTATGTGTAAATGCATTTCCCAACTACCCACTAAAACCTCTCCGTCCTGATGAGGCGTCACAGGATCACTTACGCTCTCAACCACGACACCCCCCCGACAGCAGGTCTGCCGAAACAGAGCACAAAAGCCATGGGGTTGCTCCATATGTCCACTCAGCTATCACAGAAGTACCAGGAGCAACCCGCATAAGCGCTTACATTAGCCTACATTTTACTCCAGTTTATAGTTTATCTGTGAACTAAACTTCATTCAAATCCAGTCCAGCGTTTGGGAGTAGACAAACATAAAAGTTTCCCATTTATAATAGTAGTAATATTCTTTTTCTCAACGACCGCGGACACGCCGGCATTACAGTTAACAATAGATTTCTTAGAAAATTAATTAATTTCTTAGAAATTTACCTGGAAGTGATATAATATGAGGACGAAATAAAAATAGTTTGCAAAATACCTAGTAAAATCTAAATTTTATAAATTAATGCCTAAAATAATTAAGCCAGTCAATCATATTTTTAGTTAATAGCATAAGTTTAGAACCCATACAAAACTATCTAAAATGGATGTACAAAATTAACAAAATATAACAAATATTTTATTATTTTTGTTCATCCATTTTTGTTTTCCTTATATTACTTTTTCTAATAGAATACAATTATTTTTAAGCATCTATAACAAGTTTCTCGCGAACTGTACTCTGGCAATGACATACATTAACAAAACAATAACAAATAAACAAAACACGTACATATGCATTCGAACTTTTGCGTAATACGCAAAAAAAAAGGTAACAATAGAAATCTGAGTCAAATAGAAAACTCGGCCAAGTGCGAGTCGGGCGCCAATGAGGGTTCCGTGCCACCTTAAAATAGGCATGGTTTATGTTTATACTAATTTCATTTTACATTATATTCATTAGAGAGTACGTTTTTTATTTTTTATTCTAAACTAGCATTGCCCGCAGCTGCGACCGCGTTCAGATGACCAAAAACCAAATTCTTAGATTTTACATATTAGTATACCATTACAATGCAGTTTTGTATTTTTTCTCAGAAATGAGATATTTTCCTGCGGTAAAAAGTATCCTATATGTTGACCCGGATGACCAGTTATCACCATACCAACTTTCATCAAAATCCCTCCAGTGGTTTTTCCGTAATGCGGTAACAGACAGACAGACAGACAGACAGACAGACAAAAATCCTAAAAACTATAGATTCGGCCTCTGTATCGATAATAATGTCTATTGTAATAAGAATTTCCAAAAAATATTTAATGGACAGATTCGGCTTAGTTACAATTTTATTTTATGTATAGATATATATTAAACAGATGTATCTGATATTTAGACGCATTTTTAACAGATTTCAAAAATTGTAGAGATACTAAGTCTGGCCATATTTTTTTTATTTTTTGGCTGTATATTACGCGATACTAACACCAATTATGAACCAATATCTGTAAGACATTTTTTAATGAATAATAGGTTATGCTTCAAGGGAACCATATTAATTTCTAAAATAAAAGGCACCCCTGCATAAGAATGAATTAATTCTAATTTTTAAGTGATTTTGAAAAGGTGTGCGTCTGTACGGTACGGTAGTACGGTGTATCCATCATAATAACACATATTGTGTAAAAATTAAGGGACGAAAGATATCTTTTAAGGGTAAGATATAAACTATAGGCAGAAAAAAGATTTGACCCTAAAGCTAAGAGGTGATTTCGTTTGCTTAGAAATTGTGCCCCATTTTCTTTGAAATTTTAGTGTTTTTTATAAATTATATACAAAATAGTAGAAAAATTATTCCATTGAATAAACAAGTTATAGATACTCAATACAATCAAATACGTGTATAATTTTTACTATGATATGATAGTCTATTTATATAAATAAATACATAAACAAAAATGAATTTTCGTATGTTTGTCCTATGACAAATATATATGTGTCCCTAAGCCATTGCTCTGATTGTGATGAAACTCTGGTGGGTTATTCTGTATACGCCTGCGAAGATTCCTAGCGCAAACAAAACAGTTTTTCTTTAGACGTTTGTCTTTTTTGCGTATCTAAATTATTCAAGCTCTGAGAATCACCCGAGTGAAGCGAGGTTTAGTCGCTAGTGTTATATATGATTTTTAATAGCCTTTACTATCTTTCAGCGGATAGTTTATTCATATGGTAGCATTATGAATTTATTTATACTACGCAAATAACTTTGAACCCAACATGATTGAAAGCCTACGGTGCATGGAGCTCTAACAGCATGGCAATTTTTAAATATATTTTTTTCATTTTGAAAAAAAAATATTTAGCGTTTACAATTTTTTACTGAATTCACAAGACTAGTACCGATTCGAAAGAAAAAGCTTCAGCTCTGAAAAGAACTAACGATAGAAAGTCAGAGGGTATAAAATTATAACAATTAATCTCTAACATTGAATTAGCCTGGATCACATCATTCCAAAGGCTTGTTGTCTTCTATAAAATATGACCCATATTTATATATGGGTTATATTTTATAGAAATCATGAAAAATTATTTTAGAACAAAATTTTTTTCAATATCCCTAATATAATATAACAAGTTGCAAAAATAATAACTACCACTCTAAATGGTAAATAAAGATAAGTTAAAACATATATTAGTACTATTTTCCTTGTGTTCTTATCTTTTGGCATATTTCTTAGTATTTTAGAGAAATGTACAAATGAATCGATTCATTTTATGCATACATATTGCATATTTATGTGCATTGAGGTCACGACACACATTGTTGCTAAGGTAAGATTTGAATGTAGATGCTATGATAGTTTGAATTATTTTGTATTTGGGTCACTTGCCTTGACTTTAAACGTGTAAAAAATATTTTTCCTTAATACATAAAAGCTGGGGTGTGGGTGGGTGGTGTGAGAATGGCAAGCTCTAATATGATGATATTTATAATATGTACGATATTATATACATTATACATAATATTTATATACGCAGGAATATCGTTTGCTTTGGTCTCAAGTTTGCAAATTTGTACTTTTATGTAGAATAACGAAAGAAAATTTTAAAACTTTGTATTGTAGAATACAGTATGGGTTTCTAAGTTCAAGAAAATAGCCTAACGAGGAGGTTTTCTCGGCTACCGTAATCTGAGTCGAATTTTTCTGCAAGCCTGATATTATACATAGTACTAGCGACTCACCCTCGTTCCGCTCGGGTTCGTCCCTAGGGTGGACCACCGTTATCACTTAGGTACGGGTATGAAAAATAGTTTACATCCTATTCTCAGACCTACTGAATATACACTCAAAATTTCATAAAAATCGGTCAAGCCGTTTCGGTGGAGTTTCATTACAAACACTGTGACAGAAGAATTTTATATATTAGAAGATATTGTCGAATGTATGTCGTTATGGCATTTTACATAACAGAGCTGTTTTATAAAAGAGCCGATTCTGTAGTATTTTATTTACTTTTAAATTATGTTTACACATTTCGACAAAACGACCTTAAGTTCAAAAGCATCGCATAGCATTCAAAAGTATTTTTTAAAGTCGTCGTTAAGACGTCGTCTTGTGTAAATTAACAGATTATAGCAAATAAACCAAGAACGTGTATTAAAATTAGGAAAATAACACAGTTGTAGAGTTTTAAGTAAAACAATTCTGATTCTCCAAAAATAAAAAAAGGTAGTTTTATTTAAAATGACAAATATTTGCGTAAATCTAAGAAAGTACAATTGTTGAGTTTTAGAGGTTATAAGTAAATCTCACTAGTGTCTGCTGCAACATCTTACAACAATCAGCTTAAACATTTTAATACGAAAATTCTCATTTAAAGGTTGAAGGACTTATAAAAATATTAATATAAAACTTGTTTATAAAAATTCTAAAAAGGCATGAGACACTCCCCGATGTTATGTTACCGTGTGTGTATATTAAGTATGTGTGTATAATTATATGATTGCATATTTGTAATTGTAATATAAAAGGCTTAGTATGATCATTTTACAATTGTTAAAGAATAAAAATCTAAAAAAAATGTGTGTATGATAACAATTTTGTCATTTCAATACAATTATTAGAATATGTATTAGTAAGCAATTTTAGAATAAAGTCTTGTCTAAGACGTGTCTCCCATAATATAGATTTGTAAATATGTTACACGACTTCAAAAGAAGATGAAGTTATCAATTCGGTTGTATGTTTGTTGTATGTTTGCGTGCTAACTTTTTCTTTAATAAAAATCTAAAGGATAACTTTAACTCTCTCATTAAACAGGAGAAAAAAATAAGCACGTCAAGTCTTTAGATAACAATCAATTTATATATTTCTAGTGTCTCACCCTCGCTTCGCTCAGGTTCGTCTCTAGCTTGATTTCCTATACAAACTTTCATCCCTATTTTCTACCCCTTAAGGAATGATTTCCGGGATAAAAAGTATCCTATGTCGTTCCAAGGCTTTCAAACTATCTTCTTACCAAATTTGATCTAAATCGGTTCAGTAAATCTAGAGATTACCCCCTACAACGTCACGAACTTACAAAATTTACCTCTTTATAATATTAGTATAGATAACAGTGGGCTGTACCTCCGAATAGTCCATATCTAATGACTAATCAGAATTTCGGTTTACAAATGGATTTACATGCGCTGCTAACGAACATGTTACTCAAAATACCCGCAAATTTTATTTTCAAGGTCAAATCTAAAAAAATCGTTTTTTTTTAATATTGTTTTTCGAATTTATTGCGATAAATATTGATGTTAGGCCAAAATCTTTTCCATTATAATAGGAAATACAATAATTGATTTTTTTTGTTTAAAACCTTTTTTGTGCAGAGCCAGTAGTTTGGGAGAACAATGCATGTTATTTGAAACTTCCAATTCTTCTGATAATGTCCGATACTTTTATTATATTTTCCATCCGATATATTTTCGAGTCCAAACTACTATCAAATTCAAAATAACATAGAATTTATGTTATTGGGGGTCCTAAGTTAATATAATATATGTTGAGACATTAACACACAGCGCCATCTAGTTAAATGGTAAGCTACGAGGCTTGTGTTGTGGATACCAGATAGTTAATACACTACACATATATAACGTTAAATACATACATATCTATACTTATTATAAAAATAAGTCCCCCGGCCGCGTCTTTCTGTCCTCCTGTCTGTCCTCCTGTCTGTCTGAACGCGATAAACTCGAAAACTACTGAACGGATTTTTATACGGTTTTCAACAATAGAAAGAGTAATTCTTGAGGAAGGTTTAGGTATATAATTTATTATGCTTTTATGTAAATTAGCTGAAATACGGCGACAAATGTTGAAGAGGTCGCAAAAAATCTCGCCAAATGGGAACTTTCCACGCGAACGCCGCGTAAACTAGCAAAGATACAGTTAAGTAATGTACTAGAGAATTCAAAATCTATAAAAATGCTACAAAAAAGTCCGCGATAGCATATCTCTATCTCTTACGGTTGACTTACAATAACCACTTTTATGTTAACATTTTTAATTAAAAACATTACGTTATTTTCAAAGTTATTTTCTTTAGTTCGGTATTAATCCTTATCCAAATGAATATTTTAGTTAGCTTAGTCATTTAATGCAGATTAAAATTGCTCTTTACACTAAATCAATCAGATGAATAGTTTTTGAGATATCGTTGTTAGAAGTAATTAGTAGCGAAACATTTTTAATGCTTGGCGAGCATTGAGATGCCTACGGCGAGTCCATCCCCTCTGCCCCGCATCGCTCGACCGCCTGCTCAAGCTATATAAACCGGGCGATGTAGCGCGCGATCCTAGGATACTTTTTACCGCGGGAAAATATCTTATTTCTGAGGAAAAATACAAAAACTGCAATGTAAGAGTATACTAATATGTAACACCTAAGAATTTAGTTTTTGGTCATCTGAACGCGGGCGGAGCCGCGGGCAATGCTAGTTATAAATATATAAATGCACAATGATTCAATACAGCATCGATTCATAACGATTAAACATCAAAATTCTAATTATAATAATTGGTTCTCTTGTGTCCTAAACTAAATAAGTATAACACCAATATGTTGTGCTTGAAAGAATGCTAAATAATCACAAAAATTAGTTGATAAAAAATTGACAACACAAAAAATATCTCCAAATTCTATCGCGTCCACTTAACAAAGTTCATTGCCTTGTGGCGGGGTCAATGTCCTCAATTGGCAAGACTTAGAGATATGCTAAAATTAATTAAAACAATTAATAGTATTAGTATAAGTTCTCATGGATTCTTTGCTACCCACAAAAACTTACTTGACTTACGTATTGAACCAGTGGTAGCAAGTTCGATTTTCGATAATGATATAATATACCTTATTGTTATATTGACTGTTTTAATAAATGAGCAAATAACTGGCAATATTATATTATATTAGTGTAAAAAAAGGTTGGGAAATAAATGAATATGCATAATGTATTTGTACATATTCTATTAATATTTTTTCCCTGTAGCACTTTTTCGACAATATTTTATGCTTAAAAAAATTTAAAATTTTTTTACTATTTACGGCGGGTACTTGTGGTTTTGTGCTATATTTAGATACATACAAGTATTTGTGTGCAGTGCAGGCAGTGGCTTAGTGGTAACGCGCTCACTTGGGAAACCGAGTGAAGTGGGTTCAAATCCCGGGTCTCGCACCGCTGATATTTTCATGTGTGACTCATTTCTAACATGATTGCCACTTGCCTTACGGTGAAGGAAAACATCGTGAGGAAACCTGCATGTCTGAGAGAATCTAGCAAGTTTTCGAAGGACATGTGAAGTCCGCCAACCCGCACTTGGCCAACGTGGTGGACTATGGCCTGATCCCCCTCGAATTGAAGGGAGGCCCGTGCCCAGCAGTGAGGCGTTAAAAAAGGCTGAATACACAAGTATTTGTGTACATATATAATAATATTGCCCCATCTTTATACAAGATCGTGAAGACTTTACACGATCTACACTGCAGAGCTGAGGAGTCTAGAGGTATATCTTAACAACTACTTGATATATTGAAAAACCAACCTAAATATTTTTCTTATTCAAAGTAGAAATGGTAAAAAAGTTCCTTTAAAATTCATTCAAATGACGTAGAAATGAGATCTCATTTTTAAAATTCGCGACCGTTCAATATCAAATTATCCTTTTGAATAATTTATTATGTATAAATAATTAATTTACTAACATTCGCCTTATGATCGAAATTCTACCATAATCACTATTGAAAGTTTTAGGAAAATATATATGTATATAATTTACCTATCTACCTATCTAAAAAAATAACCGTTAGCAAAAAAAATATTGATAACACTAAAAGCTCTTCAATAGCTACTAACAAAAAACGGTTGACAGAACCAGAGGAGAAAAAGGCACTGAACTGTTTTGTCTTTAATAATATACTTTTTTAATATTATATGTAACTAGCATTGCCCGCGGCTCCGCCCGCGTTCAAACCCAAATCTGTACATTAAAAATTTTTTGGAAAATCTTATTGAAATAGACATTATTATCCATACAGAGGCCGAATCTATAGTTTTTAGAATTTTTGTCTGTCTGTCTGTCTGTCTGTCTGTCTGTCTTTCTGTCTGTCTGTCTGAATGTCTGTCTGTTACCGCATCACTGAAAAACCACTGGAGGGATTTTGATAAAACTCGATATGGTGATAGCTGGTTATCCGGGTCAACATATAGGATACTTTTTACTTCGGGAAAATGTCTCATTTCTGAGAAAAATACAAAAACTGCAATGTAAGAGTCGTTTTGATCATCTGAACGCGGGCGGAGCCGCGGGCAATGCTAGTTTGTTAATAAAATTCTCACAAAACTTCACGATATATCCCTTACGGGGTAGGCAGAGAGAAAAAAGTGCTAAGATCTGGAACATGAAAGTTTAAAACGTAATACAGAAAATTGAAACACGTAAAATTCTTTAAAAATACGTTCTGATTAAGAATAGTAATGCCATCTATCGTAAGGCACAAGCACTTTTTAGTACTTTTATTTTTTTACCATACAAAAAATAATTTTCTTAGATTTTTGTAGTTATATGCATGATATATTATTGCTTCAAATTTATATACTTTTTCATCAATTTTACCTTGAAAACGAAATTTACATAACGAGAATATTATTGAGCTAAAATTAAAAAGTGACATCTAGTGTTAAATTGTAAAAACTACTTACATTGTTTTAGCATCATTAACTAGATGGCGTATTGAAAGTTTAAAAATACAGTGATCAAATACGTTGTATTTGCTAAGGAAATGAAAATAAGTTTTACAATCTATACAGATAAATAAAATTGAAGTGTCTGTTTGTAATGTCAAAATAACAGCGTTTTACTAAATGCATATGAAATATATACGGTACTTATAAGGAAAACACTGTTTTTTAAATGTCTGTAAGTCTGTCTGTCTGTTTGTTCCGAATAATCTCTGTAACGGCTCGACTGATTTTGACGGCACTTTCACTGGAAGATAGCTGATATTATATTGAGTAACATAGGCTACTTTTATTTCAGAAAGAGAATTAGGGTTCCGCACAAAAATATTACAACGTACCTAGGGACGACCCAGAACGAAGCGAGGGTGAGTTGCTAGTACATATATAAATTCGTTAATAATTATTTAGAATTTAGATGAATGCTGTAAAAATAATAAAAATAAAACGTGTGTGTACTTATGTTTGCACGTCACAAGTTATTATATTAAGATTTCATCCCGTATGTCACAACTTTATGTTTGTAAAAGGGATGCAGCTAACTTCATCATGTCGCTTTTTGGCTGTCGCGCGCATCGTAAAAATTTTACTCTCATAAATTTTTCCAAACGTGCCAAAAGTAGTATAACTTCAAAAAAAGCATTAAAAAATCGAGATCAATATAATTTATATACATGAATATATGTATATTTCATTCTTTCCTTTTTTTCTTAATGTCCTTCAAAAACATATATAACATGACCTATCTAATCCACCTACGTTTTAATGAAACCCTTTATCTATACATATAATAAAATTGTAACTGAGCCGAATCTGTACATTAAATATTTTTTCGAAAATCTTATTGAAATAAATATTATTATCTATAGTTTTTAATATTTTTGTCTGTCTGTCTGCCTGTTACCGCATCACAAAAAAACCTCAGGAGGGGTTTTGATGAATTTTGGTATGGTGATAGCTGATTATCCGAGCCAACATATAGGATACTTTTTACCGCGGGAAAATGTCTCATTTTTGGGAAAAAATACAAAAACTGCAATGTAAGAGTATACCAATATGTAAAACCTAAGCTAGTAGTTTATACATATATAATATTCCTAAACAATAAAAAACTTACAATAAAACAGACAAAATCTTATAATTTCAAACTGACTCATCTCATCTCATTTGTACTTACTACAGTTAGTTACTGTAGAAAAACTAGATCACGCAAGAAGTATATAAGCTATGTATATAAAAATAGAAACAACAATTTGTTTGTACCATCTATTGCGATCATCACGCTACATCAGTGCATTGTGTGCCAACCGCATTACCTCGATAACTAATAAGCCCTAATCAAATGCATTTTCAATTGTGGAAAACTGGTAAACAATTTTTTACTTGTTGTTGAAGTTATTATTACTATAAGCGAGTTATAAAACTTATATTCTTTTGACCTACATCAAAAAGAGAAGGTGCTAATTTCATGGACTGTTTTTTGTATGTATGCTATATCTAAAATAGTGGATAAACTTAACCATTTCAAGCAAAAAATACTTGTGTAAACGTGGAAATATTGCTGTTTAAGACCGGGCATATTTTTTTTGTGAAAAAATCCCACGCTAGCTCCGCCCATGCGGCCAACTGTAACAGCTAGCGAATAAGGTTGAATATCGAATATCAGATCGAACTCATTCTTGCACAGAAACAGAACTAAATCTAAAATATAATTTAATTTATTAGACTCCTTGGCTGGACAGACTCCTAAGTGCATGAACCGTAGGTGTTAAGGGCGACAGGTACCGCTTTCCATCAGGTGGGCTGTCTGCTCGTTTGTCACTGAATACCATAAAAAAAATATGAGAATAATAATCGGTCAACGTTAATTTTGTTTTAACGGCGGATAATACACTATATTTTCATTCTGTAAGTATTTATTTTGCATATGTAAATGAAGCAGTTTTCAAGAAAACCAAAAATCTCTGAAAAAAGGTATCTAAATTTTTTGAAAAATATAACTATAGAGAAAATTTCATTTAATTGCGTTTCTGTATAGAAAAAGTTTTCAAAAATCATATATTTAAGTTATCTCATTGATTTAATATCTGGTTTACTTAGAATATTTAGGCAAATCAGCGTTAGTGTAAGTGCAACCCCGTCTCAACCGAGTCAGTGTACTACTTTAGTTAAAAAATAATATTATCAATAAATAATATAATATTACTTATAATCCGCCTTTGCTTCTTTACAGCGGTAATCTTTATACCTATGTAAGTAACTAATTACGCTCGCCCTAAAGAAATATTTCTTTGTGGCTTCTAATCTCTTAAGATCCAAAGTTTTGCTACATCAAAACGTCGCTCGCGGAAACCATCTCACTAAAAGGCAAAGTTAGTACATATCTATACTAATATTATAAAGAGCAGTTTGTTTGTTTGTTTGAACGCGGTAATCTCAGGAACTACTAATCCATATGGAAAAAATTTTTATGCATTAGATGGACTATCTAATACATAAAAATGTTTATTAATCTAAACTAAATGCAATGCTTTACAGCAATCATGGTCACTGAAGAGACGACATTCGAAACATCGGGAACCAAAAATCAAAATTAATCCGCGAAATAATACGAAAAGATAATTAATATTTAAAATACTTTTTATACTTTTTATCTATACTTATAATAAAATTGTAACTAAGCCGAATCTGTACATTGCATATTTTTTGAAAAATCTTATTGAAATAAACATTATTATCGATACAGAGGCCGAATCTATAGTTTTTAGAATTTTTGTCTGTCTGTCTGTCTGTCTGTTACCGCATCACAATGATTTCTCGTCATCACGTCAGTTTAATTCCTTATCTGTCTATCGCTAAATATTGCTTTGATAAACTAACTTAGTTTATGTAGTTTGATTTCATATACTTTTATATCGTGAGATAATGAGATTTTGAATTAAGTGGAATTAATTTTTAAGGACTAACTAACGCTCGCGGCTTTGCACGTATCTTTTTGGCTTAAAAAAGATCAGATACTTTGATGTTTTAGTTGTAATGTTTGTTAGTTTGTTTGTTTGTCTTACGTCGTTGCAGCAAATTAGAATTATTATTCTATTCTATTTGGAATACATTTAAAATTCTAGTGTTGTTTATAATAATTATGTTCACGTTTTTTAATGTCTCTTTTTCTTATCCAATAGTTTTTGAATGTGTGTCAAAAAGTAATATTTATAAAATGGCTATCAAAGTTCTTATTTACTAACTAACATTGCCCGCGGCTCCGCCCGCGTTCAGATGACCAAAAACCAAATTCTTAGGTTTTACATATTAGTATACTCTAGTCTCTTACAATGCAGTTTTTGTATTTTTTCTCATAAACATATTTTCCCGCGATAAAAAGTATCCTATATATCCGGATAACCAGCTACCATCATACCGAATTTCATCAAAATCCCTCCAGGCTCTCCATTTTTTAGTTTAGACTAGCGTTTTCCTGCGGCTCCGCCTGGATATATCATATACTAAAACCTTCTCCGAAACACGCTGCATCTTGTGGTATGAGTATTATTCCGATCGGTTCAGTAGTTATCGCAGTATAACCGAACAAAAAAATCGGCTCTCCATTTTTTAGTTTAGACAAGCGTTTTCCTGCGGTTCCGCCTGCATATATCATATACTAACCCCTTCTCTAAAACACGCTGCATCTTGTGGTATGAGTATTATTCCGATCGGTTCAGTAGTTATCGCAGTATAACCGAACAAAATAAACGACTCTCCATTTATTAGTATAGATATAGTCTATATCCCATACTTACCGTTAACCTAGCGATGAACCCGAGCAAAGCAAGAGTTAGCCGCTAGAATTTTATAATTCTTTTATAATTTACTTAGAACAGAAGTTTACAGTATTTTTATCGTCACGCTATGTAGTAAACAGTTTACGAGCTCCGAACAACTCATTGTTGTGTAAATTGCGCGTTGATTTGATACTAAACGCTTCTAGTATAGATAGTACATGAAACTGATTTTTCCAATGTACACAATACACTCTATAATCCTACGCTTTTAATTAAATTAACTATAAATTTATTATCTACAAAGTACTTAATTAATAATCTTTAAATTTTAGTTTTGTGTTTGGCAGACGCGATGCAAATATAGAGTTATCGCCTAATATATTGTGCTCTAATAATAATATAACAGAAAATGATAAGAAAGATCCAGAATCCATAACCTCCATAATAAAAATCGGTCAAGTGCGAGTCGGACTCGTACACGAAGGGTTCCGTAACATAATCGATTTTTTTTTTAATTTGCATGACAGCCTTTTTGAAATCGCTATCCTGGTTTTTTATTATTTTTTGTTATAGTGGCAATAGAAATACACACTCTGTGAAAATTTCAACTCTCTACCTATTACTGTTTATGACATACAGCCCTCGCACAGACGGACGGACGGACGGCAGAGGTTTAGTAACAGGGTTCCGTTAGCACCCTTCGGATACAGAACCCTAGAAATGAGAATACACTATTCTTTGGCTTATCCTTCTTTCTCTTTCTTATAAAGTAACTGTTTTGTCTTTTCTATAACATAAATTTTTCGGCGGGTAGACACTAAAATGTGAACAATAAATTATATTCATCATTAATTCATATAATTATATATCATCACACGTTATTCGTAATATGCCTATTTTACAAGTTACAAGTGGGCTGCAGTTTGAGCATCATTCATGAGTGAGCGAGGGCGGATATCTAATACAAAACAACTAGATAATAAGTTAAGAAATTATATGATATCATTCACATCTGTATGTACATGTATAGAATGAATACGCTTGAAGTGGACTTTTTTGAAAATATGGGAATTAGGATCCCATTAAATTTGTGGCTTTCATGAGTAATACTACAACGTATGGACATTACACACAACACCATCTACTTCTAGGTAAGCTACGAAGCTTGCTTTATGGATACCAGATATTTGATACACTACACATATATAATTTTAAATACATACATATTATTAATATAAGCCCCCCAGCGGGAATCGATCTCGCGACCGCTGGCACAGCAAGTACATCAACGACAAGTGAGACAAACGTGTTATCCTATGTATGTTTGTATATGTACAAATACATTTAAACCATGAAACACAACACTATTCGTACCAACGCTTAGATAGAATTCGTCTTAATATTAGGAATCAAGGTCAATAAACAATTCGTTACCAGTTTAAAGACGACGGCGACGCAGTGTCTCGCACCAGGAAATGCCCAACTTGTTAACCGACTTCAAAAAGAAAGTACTCAATTCGGTTAGCTTTTAATTTTTTTTTTGTGCAAATAATTTAAAGTATAGCATTTATGGTTTAATTCACATTGTTATATATTTATTTCAACTAGAATAATTACCTAAACACAATTGGTGACAGTTTTAGGAGAACTTTTGCATGGGATTTTGTATCTAGTATTAGTACTTTTTTGATCGATGCCAATAAATGACAAATGAATATTTATTTTCATATATCTCGGAAACAGCTCTATCGATTTGGATGAAATTTTGTATTTAGATAAGATTATTGAATTAATTTTTAAATTTATCTACATATATAAGTCACTTTTCACCAAAAATTTCTTTTTTTCCGAAAATAACTAGATTTTAAGAAAAAAAAGTAGAGCTAAGGTCGATCGCGCAGGTACTATTTACTTGAAATATATTTTACATATAACTATAGTACCTACCTATAGGTTAAGGGGCGACTTATATTCAGCCCTTTTTAACGTCCCACTGCTGGGCATGGGCCTCCCTTCAATGCGATGGGGATCAGGGCATAATCCACCACGCTGGCCAAGTGCGTATTGGCGGACTTAACATGTCTTTCGAACTTGCTAGGTTCTCTCAGACATGCAGATTTCCTCATGATGTTTTCCTTTGCCGATAAGACAAGTGGTAATCGGGTTGGAAATGAGTCGCACATGAATAATTCAGAGGTGCGAAACCCGGGATTTGAACTCGCTTCACTCGGTTTCCCAAGCGAGCGTGTTACCACTGGGCAACCACTGCCATCGAAGGCGTGACTTATGTTAATTTAATAAACGGAATATTAATATGAGGTACTGACACGGCATTTTTAAGTACTAGATATTTATTTATCTAGCACTAATTAATAATTCATTTAACAGTACAACGATAGGTTCTCTTTTACATATATTTACTTTAAGTATTTATTCTAGACGGCTTTCGAGTATTATATACTTGATTTGGTTAGTCCGATAGTTAATTGCAATTGTGTCGGTTAAGGAAACGACTCAGACGCGTCTCATCTTACGAAGACAGAATAATATCATTGCTTTAACAAGGTTTTTCCTTTTTAATTATCTGTTTTTTACTTTAGGTACAATTTACATAAAATAGATCAAACAAGTGTCGTTTTAAGGTAATATCTAACAAAATTATATTGATTACAAAAAAATTATTTGAGGAAAACATACAAACATACATATCATAAATATAAACACCCATGTCTGTAGTACAAACGTTTGTTCTCATCACACAAATGAGTGTCTCCAGCGGGACTCTAACTCGCGACCGCTGGCACAGCAAGTAGGGTCACTACAAAGTACAAACTGAGCCAAACGTGTCGTCTAACGTCGTGTCAGTCTTTACTTGTGAAGAATAAAAAGATTAATTAGTAAATCAATTTACAAACATATTTTAATATTTTATTCCTTTTAATTACTAATTTTCACGCTCTAATTTGAATTTTGACAATATTTCGTTTTTTTTCTTTAGTGGCTCAATATTTCGTTAATCTTAGTTTTTAGTTAAAAATTTAGCAGTCACTAGTCGTGGGGCTCCCTTATTTATTTATACGATTTTCTATCCTTATCTTTTGACATCCTTTCCGTCCTTTCCGGTCCTTTCTGGTCCTTTTCGGTTTTTTTACGACTACGTCTGCCCATCTTCTCTTACTCGTAGCTATGTTCGTGTGTAACCTATGTATATATGTACGTATACGTATTAGTTTCCTTTTACATATTAGTTTTCCTTTAACTTGGACTGGTGGTGGCTAGTATTTATTTATTTTATTGGGGTAAGTTTTGTTTATTTTATTGGGTTGTTTTTCCTTATATTATTCTGTGATTGTGCTCTACAAGGTTATTTCCGGTAATTCAGATAGATTCTTGTTTTTACTGTAGATGTCTTGCGAGTCTATATTTTTAACAGTTTCTTAGATTTATGCGAATATTTGACATTTTAAATAAAACTATCTTTTCGGATTATTTCGCGGTTTTTTTTCAAATAAATCCGCGAAATAATCCGAAAAGATAGTTTTATTTAAAAAGTCTATATTTTTGTTTTTCTATTTATATTTATAATATGTACGTATGTATTTAAAGTTATATGTATATATGTAGTGTATCAACTATCTGGTATCCTAAACACAAGCCTCGTAGCTTACCATGGAACTACATGGTGCTGTGTGTTAATGTCCCAACATATTTATTTATTTATGAGTAGTAATAAAAAATATAATAATAATAAATATAATAAATAATGTAAGATAATTATTATAGTGTAAATAAAATGTATTATGTTATTATTATATTACCACTGCATGCAACAAAAACTATTTAAACTTTTAAAATCAAGATTTTTTTTTAAATATTTGTGAATAACAAATGTGTAGTAGAAAAATAAAGGCTTAATTTATTTATTTATTTTATATCCCTTTAACAAATAATCAAAGATCTAAATAAAATCGCGTTAATAGTTTTATTTGAAGTACCCAAATAACACGTAAAATACACAAAAATTGACACAAAAAAAATCGTAAACAAAAATATATAAAGACCTAATCCTCCATTCACTTCCCGTTTCATTTTCTTGAATTCACTTGAATATTTAGAGCGGTGCGGCCAAGAAAAATAAAACTGAAAGTTCATGAATATTTCCTATGTCATTTTCATACAGCAGCTGGGTGCAGTCGATAAAAAATTCATGGAATTCAAAACGAAATCCATCTGAGCTTCAATGAACGTGGAGGAAAACTAAATTTTGTTTATACAGTCCAAGCACGACCCAATAAAAGTTGATTGAGTAAAAACACAGTCATCTGTTTCATATAGATCTTATTTTCTAACTAAACATATATTATGTATAGTGTATGTAATATTTTACAAGATGTGTTATAGAAAAGAGTGGTGACCGGTGAGAGCCGTCAACTTCCCATCACCTGGTTGTTACTAAGTATTTCGTGAAAGAAAATTTATTTTTTTCTGGATCTAGGACTTAAACCTAGGACCTAGCAAACTGTAGCTGTCCGACCGAGTGAAACGGGTTCAAATCTCGAATCTCGCACCTTCAAAATTCGTGAGTGTGAATAATTATCGACATGATTACCACTTGCCTTACGGTAACCTTGTCTAAGGGAACCTTTCAAGTTTTCGAAAAGCATGTGAAGTCCACCAACCCGCACTTGGCCAGCATTGTGGACTATGGGCCTAATCCCCCTCATATTATGTGGAGACCCACGCCCAGCAGTGGGACGTTAAAATGGGCTGAATTCATAAATACATACAAACATTTTTTAAAGTATGATCAATATTGTTGGGACATTAATACACAGCACCACCTAGTTCCATGGTAAGCTACGAGGCTTGTGCTATGGATACCAGATAGTTGATACACTACACATATATAACTTTAAATACATACATATTATAAATATAAACACCCATGACTGGAATGCAAACATTCGTGCTCACACAATGAATGACCCCAGCAGGACTCGAACCCGAGACCGCTGGCACAGCAAGTACGGTCACTACACACTGAGCCCAACGTGTCGTCACATTAACTTAGTCGTATTTCATCATGTAAATATACACAGGAAAACATTATAATACTAGCCTATAATCCATGTATGATGTTAGTAAACATTGAATAAAATTACACACCGAGGGAACTCGTCTGAAAGTCGAGCGTGCGAAATTGACTGACAATTATAAACTCATCAATATTTATCACATGCCACTGTTGATGAATAACTAGACACAATCGCAAGAAAATTATATGGAAGGAAAAATAGTATGGTAGTACATCTTTATATATATAATTCTTCTGTGAGTGTGTATGTCACTGAACTTCTCTCAAACGACTGGACCGATTTTGATGAAATTTTTTGTGTGTGTTCAAGGGGATCTGGGAATGGTTTAGATTCACAATTTGAATAATAATTTTCATCAAAAAAATTATTAAAAAAAGTTTGAAATTTTCAAATTAAAGACGTGTAGACAGGACAACGTCTGTCGGGTCCGCTAGTATTTAATATTATTTTTTGACCATTATTCAGTAAACAGATTTTATAGCCAAATGGCACGAATAAGAATAGATTGTATTGATGAGACGAGACTAGCTGAGACCCACAAATATGGATTAAAAATCTTCATTTTATTAATATCATAAGTGCGACTCTGCGTTTGTTTGTCAGTTTGTTATATATTTTGTGTTAACAGAGCAATGGGTTACGTATATTTTGGAGATATAAGTATATCGGTATTCTTTTTTTAGTTTGCAATATTATTTGTTTTTCAATACCTCTTTACTAACTCTTACTAATAAACTGTTTAAAAAACTTCATTACTCTCCATAAACATCCAGAACTATTAATTAATTTATTAATTCGTATTTTTTATTAATGTTTAATAAAACAATTTTATTCTAGGACTAGCATTGCCCGCGGCTCCGCCCGCGTTCAGATGACCAAAAACTAAATTCTTAGGTTTTACATATAATGTACTCTACATTGCAGTTTTTGTATTTTTTCTCAAAAATGAGATATTTTCCCGCGGTAAAAAGTGACCCCATATGTTGACCCGAATAACCAGCTATCACCATACCAAATTTTATCAAAATCCCTCCAGTGGTTTTTCTGTGATGCAGTAACAGACAGACAGAGAGACAAAAATTCTAAAAACTATAGATTCAGCCTCTGTATCGATAATAATGTTTATTTCAATAAGATTTTCCAAAAAATATTTCATGTACAGATTCGGCTTAGTTACAATTTTATCATACATATACATAATATAGATATATATGTAGATATACAGGCAGCAGCCTTAGAACACTTTTTTATTATATACATTAACCGTATATAATATTCATAAAAAACTCAATTAGGAAAGATCAATAAAAGTCGGGATATTTTACTATATAGATAATTTATGGGTTGAAGAAGTCTATTGAATATAGATTACTATTTATTACGAACATAAAATAAGTACTTGCAGTTCCCGTACAATGTTGTATTTGTCGTTAAAATTATATACCGACGCTAATATGTATTAGTTTAATACTTGTTTTATGTTTATTATTATGTCATCTGTATCCTGTGGTATATCCTGTATACTTAGTAGTTATATTAACCCACTAGCCTTCATAACTAATTTTTATTTCTGGGTAAATATGGGTAAATAGCGCACTCTACTAAGTAAAGTTTGAATATTTCATTCTTCTTCCCAGTTTGCTCATCGAAAACCGTCATTTATCCGAAAAGATGGAACGATAGAGACCCTATTCTCTCATTTATAATTCTATACGTTAATATCAGACTTATTGATTTATTATTTGTTCCATAAAATGTTAAAGACACTACATTTAAAATTTCATTTAGACAGCAATTACTACACTTTATAACAAAACAAAAAAACAAAAAAGCGACTTAATCTCGTTTCGTTCAGATATGTCACCAGGTGCCTATTAATTTAAGACTAGCGACTCACCCTCGCTTCGCTTTGGGTTCGTTACTAGACTAAAATAAATCTATCCCACGGGAACCGCACATTTTTCCGGGATGATATATAGCCTATAGCCTTCCTCAGTTAACGGGCTATCTTATGCAAAAATAATTTTTCAAATCAGATTTGTAGTTCCTGATATTAGCGCATTCAACCAAACAAACAAACAAACCCTTCGGCTTTATAATATTAGTATAGATATTATAGCAGCTAGCACAACTATTTTCTCTTTTATGACTTGTTAGTAGTAGCCTTTTTGTTATTCCTGATCATAATCTGTCTATGTACTAAATTTCATCGAAATCCGATCAGCTGTTTCAACGTGAAGGAGTAAGAAACAAACAAACTTTCACATTTAAAATAATAGCACATAGTATGATTGCCAATTTTCAAAGCTCGTAAAATATCAATAAAAGCAAGTGTATCGAAATAAATATTTAACCGGTCCACTGACACAATGGAAGCAAAGTAATCTTAGAAAAGTAAGCGGTAAGTTTCATAACAAAGGAGTAATTTCATTTACAGCGGTTATATTGACTCGTAATGTTGAGAAATTTATAATGAGAAATCTTTATATCGCTTTTCAAGGACGGTTTTGATTGGTTGTTTAGATATACTAATAATTGAACCCAGTTATGCAAAAAACAGCCATGTGCGTAAAAGTACCAACAGAGTTATAAGTATTTTATTATAAAAAATAAAATAATTATAAAAAATAAACAATACTTATATAAATATTGTTCAATTTTAAAATAACCAGAAAAACAAAACATAGCCCAAGTGCAACTATCGACAGAAAAATGCTTATAACTCTGTTGCTACTTTTACGCACATGGCTGTTTTTTGCATAACTGGGTCCAATTTAAGGCGATTTTCGCTGTTTTAAGAGTACTCGTATATTATATACCGTCGTCTTTAAACTATAGGTAAGTTATAACCCTCTCTCACTAACCACTTAGAAGAAAGGATGCTGACTATCTAATGGGATTACCCTATGATCTCTTTATACCTTTATTTTCTTACAACGCTTTTTATACAGCTGGTCAAAATACATATTATATACATAATACCTATATATATATATATATATATATATATATATATAGAAAATATAACAAAATACATATTATATACACAATACCTATATATATATATATATATATATATATATATATATATATATATATATATAATTTTAACTCAAAACAACTTGGTAACACGCTCGCCTGGGAAACCGAGTGAAGTGGGTTCAAATCCCGGGTCTCGCATTTCTGATATTTTCATGTGCTAAGAGAATCTAGCAAGTCTTTGAAAGACATGTGAAGTTAGCCAGCCCGCACTTGGCTAGAGTGGTGGACTATGGCCTGATTCCCCCTCGTATTTAAGGGAGGCCCATGCCCCGCAGCCGGACGGTAAAAAGGGTTGAATACAAATATAATTTAGATTTATTTTATGCGTTCAAGAAGTTATAGAGTATTTTTATTTTACACACCATTTCTATTCATCTACCACGCAAATGAATTTGTTGAAACATAAACAGAAGTAGGATATGTATATCTATAACATAATACACTTACTGTCTCATGATAACTTAAATTCTCGCGTTTCATCATAATATAAGAAACACTCTAGCTAAACGTTATACTTGTAAGTGGCAAAATGCCTTTTTCCTTACAAGTATACGCTTTTAATATAATCATGTTTATGTTACTGCCTCATTGGTTTAGGAACTAGCACATCGGATTATTCTGCGAAGAAATTCTCAGTAGCTGGAGTTAGAAAGCAAATTATCTTATACCATTGTCACATCATCTCCTAGGACTTAGTGAAAGGAACAGGGAGAGCACTTGTGTTTGTTCACATACGCTTGTACTGAAGCATTTCCATTGTCTTGCTAGTTTTCCTGAAATTAGCCTTCGTGGCCGAAATTTTGGAAAATAATCCCTCCACGACCGCGGACAGCCCGAGGTGTCAGTTAACAATAGATTTCTTAGAATTTTAATTAATTTCTTAGAAATTTACTTGAAGGGAATATCAGTATGTTCCCCTCAACCCAATACAAAACACAGTACAAAGCAGCTAAGTACTTACGGACTAAATTAAGATATACACGCGTAGTAGCATGCGTACATGTCAATAGTAATTCCCACGGCCGAATCAGGGCTCGATTAACAAACAAAAGGCAGCGCTAAAATGCCACTCCATTTTACTAATATATGTATGTGCAATGTATATACGTAGAAATAATAAGATTTACTACACATCTATCTATAGGTGTAATAAAATGAAATGATGTTAATACGAGCGTCACTTCAGAACGCTTGGACTGTTTTGGCTAACTTTTTTGAAATGTTTGTTATAGCCGTAATCAAATTTTTAAGGAGAAAGTATAAGAAACACTGCCAAAAAAGAAGCCTTTTTCCATAATTTTTTTGTGTTATTTAAAATATAAACGCGTGTCAGTACTTATTTATTGTAGGACTAGTTGATTCCCCATACAAACTTTCACCCCCATTTTCACCCTCTTGAGGGATGATTTCCGGGATTAAAAGTATCCTATGTCCTTTCCAGGGTCTCAAACTATCTTTTTACCTTTCATCTAAATCCTCACTCAACGTCACAAGCTCACTTTACGTCTTTATAATATTTGTATAGATTAAGGTTTTGTTTAAATGACTGAAATCTGACGGTGATTGTAGAAGATGTCGGAAGAAATCATGCCGACTGGAAGTTTTACTGGGTGCGCCGCGTAAGCAAATAGAGTTATTAGATGTATTATGGAATTATTCATACTCAGGGACGCTCCCGAGCTAAGTGAGGGTAAACCGCTAGTTTTATATAGAAACTGTTTCTAAAAGAACAATCAACAATATTATCCGTTCAAATAACACCTTTTTAGAACACTTACCTATTAATTCCAAACAAGTTTTAAAAAATATGAACCCCTAAAAATGCTGTCTCTTAGGTTTATTTGAATTACTTTTTATGAAAAAACTTTTTTCGTATCAATAGGTAATAGAAAGCGACATTCTAGTAACCGCTCACGGATATTACTACGATCGCGTGTTAGCGTAATTGGACCTAATTCGATACAAGTCCTTAGGACTGATTGCCATCCTTCCTAGAAACGACCTATCTTACACAAATGACATATTTCTCTGCTTATAATTTATTTTACGGCTTTAAACTAATCGTCACGTTTAATCCATTTATAGACAAAAACAAAACATAATACTTTCTAAGATTTACGCGAATATTTAACATTTTTAATAAAACTATCTTTTCGAATTATCTCGCGGATTTATTTAGATTTTTGGTTCCCGACGTTTCGTATGCTTTACAGCAATCATGGTCACGGGAAAGACCACTTCAGCACTTTTTCTCCTCTGTTGACGAGGTTATAAATATAAAAATATCGGAAACAGTTTTTTATATAAATAGGTAAATTCTATATCATATATGTTTTCCTCAAATTATCAATAATGATTATGGTAGAACGAGCACTAGGCGGGCACTAATATATTAAGAGTCGTATGTTCATTTAACTATTAGTTAAATATCAGTATTATCTACAATTATTGGGATTAAGTCATATCATTACAAGAATTTTGTAAACTTTAATTTTATAATTACAAAAGTTATACTAAAACTGCGCAAAGTATGTGTCAGGGTGAGAGTTCTAGTTCTTGGCACTAGGATAAGAATACTTATAATAAATTATGTTAAAGGAGTCGCTAGTCACATAAGTATGTTATGTACATTACTTAATTAATTTAATCGTTTATTGAAATAAGTGATTTATTGCCTAAAATAAATGATTAAATTAAAAAAAAATTAAATATGTAAACATAGGCCCATAACATTATATATGTTTTATCATTTACTTAAAAACTAACATATATATTAATTTTAACATATAAACTAATATTACGACTACATATTATGTACGAGTACATAAAGATATATCGTATATAACATCAGCGAATGTTCTCGTTTCCCTCTGGCTGTAACTCCACTGTGAGTCTTTTAGTACATTTTTCCAATATACTAAAATCACATGAAAAAATATTTATTTACCAAGCTGAAAGTATCTATCTCTCATAAACTGGCATTATGCAAATATAGTGAAACCTTCCTCCATTACAGAGTGCTATGTTTTAAACGAAAATTATGAGATACTATAATTTGGAAAATCTATATATACTAGTAAATAGGCAAAGACAAAACAGTTAAGTACCTTTGTCTTCTCTGTTTGTCAATTTATTTATATTTTTTTAATAACTAATGAGCTTTAAGTGTTATCAGTAAAAATAGTTGTAGAGCTTTTGTGTTATCAATAAAAAATATTATGATTATGTATGTTTATTGTGCACTAGTCTAAATAAATAAGCAAATACCATTCACACCACAATATAAGCCAAGTTCACACAATCACGTATAACGATATGACCCAAATTTTCTACTCCGAACTCCCTCGCGACAGGGCCCATGCGCCGAGGTCGACGTCCACGGGTTAACACGATTATTGCCTGCAATTGAGTGATAGTGACATTACACCAATACTAGCCGTCTAACCCGCCTTTACTCGGATGCTTTACTGTGATATTCTAAGGCTTTAACAAAAAGGCGTTCCATCTTATCATTTGTCTATCCGTCTAACACAATCTATTGTTTGCAATATTCATTTTTAATTTAATTGAGGCAGTGGTAGCCTAGTGGTAACGCGCTCGCTTGGGAAACCGAGTGAAGCGGATTCAAATCCCGGGTCTCGCACCTCTGATATTTTCATGTGCGAATCATTTCTAACATGATTACCGCTTGCAAGGAAATTATCGTGAGGAAACCTGCATGTCTGAGAGAACCTAGCAAGTTTTCGAAAGACATGTGGAGTCCGCCAATCCGCACTTGGCCAGCGTGGTGGACTATGGCCTGATACCCCTCGTATTGAAGGGAGGCCCACCCTCAGCAGTGGGACGATAAAAAGGGCTGAATAGAGAGATAGAGAATTTAATGTCATGTTAATAATTAGTTTGACATGGATTTGGAGAAAGCCTGAAGTTTCTATATTTAATAGTTACATATTTTTTTATAACCGCTGTGATATAATTTCAGCTAAAACGTTATTTCTTATGATTTTATATATCAAGCCTTTCGAGAACTACTTTATTATTTTATTACAAAAACATGATTGCTAGTTTATATTATAATCACAGATATATACTCCACCTTTTTAATCATACTCGTATAATAAAAGATTTTGAGTGCCATCCTAACACATTTCCAACGCGTCTGAGCCACTTAAGACCATTTTTCACGAACAGCCAAACTACAACTCAATTCCGACCGTAGCGATATCGAGAGCTGCTCAAATTCAAAGTCGTTAACAATTTAGTCAATTTAAGCTCGTTGACGCCACTCGATCGTGAAACACTGATAGCATTCGATTGTATTATCATTGGTAAACAGAATTTCATTTATTTAACATTGAAGGCTAATGCTATTATGTAAGTCCAATAAAAAAATACTTATAAAACCTATAAAACTTATAAAAATAACGTAAACCACCAATAAATAAAAAATCGCACACGAAGGGTTCCGTATAATCACTTTTACTCTATGTATGTAATATATTAACTTCGATGATCGATTACGAACGTTAAAAACGTGTTTTTTTTTATTACTTGTTGTTATAGCGGCAATTGAAATACATACTCTATGAAAATTTCAACTCTCTACCTATTATGGTTCATGAGATACAGCCCTCTGAGAGACGGACGGACGGACGGACAGTGGAGGCTTAGCAATAGGATTCCGTTATTACTCTACGGGTACGGAACCCTAGAAAGGGTAAAGTTAAAAATTTAATAAGCCCCCAACGCATAATAAATATCCCATCTATGTTTCAAATCACCTATTAATGATGATGACATTGGGGAAGACTTAATCGTCCAATAGATGGTGCACACGCATACGACAATGCCTAACAAGTGTGGTAATTATTTGTAGCGGAGCTACCACTGTGTTTATGGGATTTACATAGTTTTATAGGATTCTCAATTAAAATCATACTTCTATAAATTATGTTAAAGGAAACAGTCAAATATTTACACTTACATATATTCACTACTTCGCAAATCGCAATATCGTATACGAATACATTAAAAATAAGTCGAATAATATAAATTTTAAAATATCATGTTTTTATCGACATTAATATTCTAATTACATACGAGTACATATAAAAACGCAAAAATGTTAAACGGAAACACGTAATATTTTTTTTAATCTAATTTTTACCTAGTCTAACTATTGACCGTGACTTCGCCCGTGTGTGAATTATATATTTGTGTTTCAATAAACTTGAACTTGGACTCTATTGATAAGTTAAAATTAAATTGTTGTAAAGCATTATCGTATGGAATCTCAACAAAACATAAAATCTACTTATACATATAATAAAATTGTAACTGAGCCGAATCTGTACATTAAAGATTCTTTAGAAAATATTATTGAAATAAACATTATTATCGATACAGAGGCCGAATCTATAGTTTTTAGATATTTTGTCTGTATGTCTGTCTGTTACCGCATCACAGAAAAACCACTGGAGGGATTTTGATGAAATTTGGTATGGTGGTAGCTGGTTATTTTTTTTTTTTATCGTCGGGAAATGCATTTACGCATACCATCTGATCCCCCAGGTGGTGATGTGGGGCTCACTGGCTAGAAGAGCCGGTACTACCCACTAAAACCCGACATCCCTTCCCCCCGCCTTAGTGGGACGCCGCAGGATCGCTTGCGCATAACTACTACGGCGCCCCGGCGGCAGGTCTGCCTAAATACTAGGCAGACCACCAAACCAATGGGGCTGCTCCACAGTCAACTCTGCTACGTCAGAGAGGTACCCGGAGCAGCCCCATAAAACCAAAACACCGCCCACCGAAGTGGGCCACCTCCAATCGGCTGCAGAGGACAGGGAGAGCGGCAACGAAACACCGACACTCCTCTTCCCCTGCAGCCCCACCGCGTCCGCCATCAAACGGTGGCGGCCCCGTCTAGGCCGCGGAAGGTAGGGAGAACGGCGCACCGAAATACCGGCACTCCTCTCCCGCCGCGGCCTACCCCTCCGCCGGATGCAGGCCTGCGACCACAGTCCCGCAACCGGCACCCATCATCCGGTTTTGTGGGACCAAGCGGTCCCACCACCGGTGGCCGCAACGTCTTCGGCTCGAGGCCTAGACAAGCGGCCCCATCCAAGCCATTTGGTCCACGCCGGATTTCTCCGGTACCACCCGCCCCTCTAAGCGGGTGGCATGCCCCTATCCGCTACCTGGAGACGCGCCCGGTAGGAGTTGGCGTCTCCCCCGGGGTAGCTGGTTATCCGGGTCAACATATAGGATACTTTTTACCGCGGGAAAGTATCTTGTTTCTGAGAAAAACTAAAAAAACTGCAATGTAAGAGTATACTAATATGTAAAACCTAAGAATTTGGTTTTTGGTCATCTGAACGCGGGTGAAGTCGGAGCGTGTTGTAATGTGCGCGAACGGTTCTGCAATATACCTATTAGTTTTGTCTATGATGTGAGTATTGTTTAAGCTCACCAAGCTTGGGGTGATTCTACTGTCCTACGCCTGTAGGAACCCCATGGTGGATTTTCCATCATAATCAGCATTTGATAATCTAATCAGGCGTCATATTTAGACACATTACACATAATATCTATAATCAAATCTGGTGTGATGAAGCAGACGATATAGTTATGTATTCAGCCCTTTTTAACGTCCCACTGCTGGGCACGGGGGGCCCTTCAATACGAGGGGTATCAGGCCATAGTCCACCACGCTGGCCAAGTGCGGGTCGGCGGACTTCACATGACTTTCGAAAACTTGCTAGGTTTTCTCAGATATGTAGGTTTCCTCACGATGTTTTCCTTCACCGTGATATAGTTATGGTGTCAAAAAAGTTTGTAGTAATATATCTAGTAACAGGGGGTAAAAACCTTCTAAATAAACCTTCTTTGTAAAGGTAACTGAAAATTGTTTAGGGGCTCTAGGCTCCTCAGCAAAGCGAAGGCATGCCACAAAAATAAAAAAAGTGCGTGTGCCATTCACCGTAGAAGTGAAACTTCAGAAAAGTAACCTACGAGAGAGTGAGATGAATATAGATTATCAGGAATAGGATAATTATAAGGTTTATTTTTTTACATTTTACATTTTATTTGACATAAATATACCTATATTATCTTTCACTTCCTGTGTAATGTATTCTATCTCATTCTCTCGCCGGCTTAACCCTATATATTTATGTGTTTGTCTCTTTTTAGTGTTGCATATCCGTTTCATAGAGTTTCAAATCACAACGATCAAAAGAAGTTTCACTTCAATAACAATAATAATATCTTTTGTTATAAAATATATCATCACACTCTCTCGTATCTCTGAGTGCAGAACCGCCTTCGTAACTATTTAAATATTTGATAAATATAAATTTTAACCTTGGGAATAACTTTCAGTAATTAAAGAATTAATTTAATGCTTGTATAAAGGCTAATATTTTAATTACGAAAACTGTTTGTTTTTTTTTTTGTACTTTTATCTTGCAAAAAGTAGGTATAATATAACGTCGTGATGAATTGGTTTAAGATTTTATCTATATTTTATCTATGTGGGATATAAAATACTATTGACGAGTAAAGTTAAAAAAAAAACGACCCACTAATACTTACTTTTAACACACTCAAAAACCTTGTAATTATTTGATACTTGATCATTGACATATCAACCTTATTAAATAATTTACTGCCTCAGTGCTCTAGGGGGTGGCATGTACAGCTGCAGATCCAGAGCTCCTGGGTTTGATTCCCGGATCACGCCAAGTTAAATTACTGTTTTTTTTGTTAAAATATTCTCAGTAATAGCCTGGAGTTAGAAAGTTTGGCGTTGTTGCACTCCCCTGCACCGGAGAGCACGTGAAGTCGTTGGTCCTGCCTCTTAGCTCTCACCGGTCGTGTCGAAGTATCGTCCCATCGGGATTTGAGGGTACAAGTCATAGAAAGTGCACTTGTGTCTGCGCGTACAGACACTCGCACTGCATTATAATATCACCTGCGCATTTGGCAAGTCTCAGTGAGATTGGCCGCCGTGACCGAAATCGGTCGGGAGGACATCTTCTATATACATATAAAAATGAATCCCTATTTTCTTGGTCACGCCATCACGCGTGAACGGCTGGACCGATTTAACTGGGTTTTTTTTTTGTTGTGTTTATTATTGTCAGGAGAAGGTTCTTATGATAGAAAAAACCTTAAAAAAATTGCGCGGAAAAATAAAAAATTTAAGAATACTTATTTAAGAATAGTTAACAACCATATTAAAATTTATATGGCTAACGCTGGGTAATAACTATATATATATATATATATATATATATATATATATATATATATATATATATATATATATATAGTTACTAGTTTCATTTCTTGTTCAAATAAATGCTAAAAGCCATTTCATTGCGAACTATAAAAAAATAACATTTCATTTTTGTTCTCTGTTTCTGTGAAAAGCGGGCGAATTAAAACGCGTCGTTTTGACCTAGAAACTTCTCGCTCGCTCGGAGTTTTCATTTCCCATACATTTGAGTGATTAAAAACAAACTACTTGAACGTTTACATTTTTAATTTTATTTATTAAATAAGTTGAATAAATGCGTACAATATTTACTAAACCAATATGCACCATAAGTATAAGAAGCAATTTTATTTACAACTAGCAACATACCCTCGCTCCGTTCGTGTTCGTCCTAGGTACGTTTGAAGGGTTAGTATAGATTTCTCAGAGATGAGATATTTTCCCGCAGTAAAAAGTAACCTATATGTTGACCCGGATAACCAGCTATCATCATACTAAATTTCATTAAATTCTGCCCAATGGTTTTCTCGTGATGCGTTTCCAGACAGACAAACAAAAATTCTTAAAACTGTAGATTCGACCTTTGTATCTATAATAATTACAATTTCAATAAGATTTTCCAAAAAATATTGAATGTTATAGATTCGACTCGGTAAGAATTTTACTGTACCTATGTATAGATAATAAAATAATATTACACACCCGTAATTGCTTAATCCGTTGTTATAACGTTATTATAACGTGTTTTCCCGTGGGAATGAGATGTTTTCCCGCGGTAATAAGAACGCTACGAATTATCTCCATACAAAAATCACATCAATCCGTTGCTTCGTTTCGGCGTGAAAGAACGGCAAACAAGCAAACGCACTTTCATATTAGTTTGGATTCAATTTTTTTATTTCAAATTATATAATTTATGATTAAAATTTTATAAATAATACTTATATAATATACAAGTGATATAAAAACTAGTCACTTCCTTATTAGATGGCCGTGAGTCGTACATCCAAGTCGGTAATAATATAGTGAAATTCATTTTTGTTTTCAAATTAATAGTTTTTACAGAATTCTTAATGAAATTGACAGTTCGTATAAGCAAAATTGAAGTCCCACTGAGTTTCTTTTACCAATTCTTCTCAGGTTTTCTCTTTCTGAACTGGTACACTACTGACGTTCGGTATAGAAAAATGCTGAATAAAATTTGTATTCAGCCCTTTTTAACGTCCCACTGCTGAGCTCGGGCCTTAATTCAATACGAGGAGGATCAGGCCATAGTCCACCACGCTGGCCAAGTGCGGATTGGCGGACTTCACATATCATGCTTCTCTCAGACATGCAGGTTTCCTCACGATATTTTTCTTCACCGTAAGAAAGTAGAAAGAAGAAGAAATGGTAATCATGTTGGAAATGTTTCGCACATGAAAATATCAGAGGTGCGAGACCCAGGATTTGAAGCCGCTTCACCCAAGCGAGCGCGCCATCACTGGGCTACCACCGGGTTTGAATAGAAATTATAGAATACTAGCGACTCACCCTCGCTTCGCTCGGGTTCGTCCCTAGCTTGATTCCCCATACAAACTTTCATTTCCATTCCCACCCCCGTAAGGGATGATTTCCCAGATAAAAAGTATCCGATGTCCTTCCCAGGATCTCAAACTATCTTTTTACCAAATTTCATCAAAATCGGTTCAGTAGATCTAGAGATTATCCTCTACAACGTCACAAACTCACAATCTCACAAAAACTTTACCTCTTTATAATATTAGTATAGATGAAATATTTAAATCGAGAATAAATTCCGACGCCTACTTCCAACCTAAGTAAGACCCATCAAACATCAACTGTCACGTATTGTTCTAAACTCGATCAAATAAAGTGCTAAGCGATTGTTGGAGTATTTAAGCCCAAAGAGATTTAATCAGAATTTCAGAGCTTAAACGTATTTTTGTATTTATCAATGTTCTTTAGTGTAGTTTCCTTAACCTTAGAAAGAAAAAAAATGTCTTTCAATCTGAACGTCATATTACGTAAGTGTGTACATATGTATATAGAACTAGCGTTGCCCGCGGCTCCGCCCGCGTTCAGGTGACAAAAAACCAAATTCTTAGGTTTTACATATTAGTATACTCTTAAATTGCAGTTTTTGTATTTTTTCTCAGAAATGAGATATTTTCCCGCGGTAAAAAGTATCCTATATGTCGACCTGGATAACCAGTTATCATCATACCAAATTTCATCAAAATCCCTCCAGTGATTTTCCCGTGATGCGGTAACAGACAGACAGACAGAAGACAGACAAGAATTCTAACAACTATAGATTCGGCCTCTATATCTATAATAAAATCTATTTCAATAAGATTTTCCAAAAAATATTTAATGTACAGATTCGGCTTAGTTACAATTTTATTATATATATAGGTACATTGAAATACATAGATAACTTATATGTATTTAATCTAGAAGCAATGCGTTATGTAAATAATCACTATATTACTTCTACGACAATTTAATTAAACGTCTCAAATGAGAATATTGTACATTACATACTTGAATTATGTACATGTTTACATACACATTACCTTATCATATATTACTGTTTCATTTAAAATATATATTATATATATATTTATGTACAATGTACATATTAATTGTTTAGTTAGTGTGTTTCATTTCACGTTTTTCTTTTATCTATTCTCGCAAATAAATATTTGACGGGAAGTCAAGTTTTCTGTTTGCTTTTCGTTAATTTGATACTCGAAATATACCGAATTTGAAGTTATATCCATACTAATAATATAAATGTGAAAGTGTGTTTGCTTGTTTGTCTTTCTTTGACATCGAAACAGAGTGACGGATTGGCGTGTTTTTTTGTGTAAAGGTAGTTGGAGGGCTGGAAAGTAACATAGGCTACTTTTTATCACGTCAGATTATCTCCTTTCCACGGGTAAACACGTTATAATACAACCCAAAAATTTATTTATGATCAGATATATATAATTTACTATACTATAGTAACCCATATGCTACTGCAAGGCACCGAAGAACGCACCCGAGAGAAACAAAAGAGCGTGAGTTGCTAGAAAAAAATCACTCAGAAAAAGATTTTTTTCTATCTACATACTAAGCGGTTTCATTTCAAAAAAATATGTTTGAAGTGATTTGCAGAAGAGACAGAGCAAGAGTAAGCTATGAATATTTTAATCTATAAATCAGCGATTCTGAAATCTGTTAGAACAAGTAATTTTTATTATATTCTCATAAATAGAAAACTAATGTATTTTTATCCACTCTATTCTTAATCTATTTAAATGCTGTTAATTTTAAAGTCACTTTTTTATCATTACCTGTTTTATCATGTTTTTAGTGTCACATAACTAATTATTTATACTATAATTAAAATTTTAGAAAACAACTAGCATTGCCTGCGGTTCCGACCGCGTTCAGATGAACAAAAATCAAATTCTTAGGTTTTACATATTAGTATACTCTTACATTGCAGTTTTTGTATTTTTTCTCAATAAAATGAGACATTTGAGTCGTTTTTTTTAAAATATTATATGAAATCCTCGTAGCCCTTTTTTCTATTCTTGTATTTTCATGTGGTACTTTACATCTTACGATAACAGAAAATATCGTAAGGAAATCTGCATGTCTGAAGGTACCTAACTAGTTTTCGGAAGACATGGAAAGTCCAATAACCCGCACTCGAGAGAATGCCCATGCCAAGCATTAAATATTTAAAAGGGCTGAATTATTATAAGAATAAATTAAACATACATTAAAAATATGTATCGTACACAATAACTTCTACCTTTTGGAGTTTCTTTTTGTTTTTTTTAGGGGGCATTAACACACAGCACCATCTAGTTCCATGGTTAAGCTACAAGGCTTGTGTTATGAATACAAGATGGTTGATACACTACACATATATAACTTTAAATACATACATATTATAAATATAAACACCAATGACTGGAGTATAAATATTTGTGCTCATCACACAAATGAATGCCCCGAACCCGTGACAGCTGGCGCAGCAAGTAGGGTCACTACAAACTGAGCCAAACGTGTCGTCAACTTAATACTTTTTATTATAATAATGAATCTTTGTTGGTGTACTCTTAATGTTATCTTTAACATAATCTTTCATTTCAATGCACACCGCATAAACAGGTTCATCGCTATGTTTACTAATATTATGATATTACATAATGATTACTAGCGACACATCCTCGCTTCGCTCGAGTTCGTCCCTAGGTTGATTCCCCATACAAACTTTCATCCCCTTTTTCACCTCCTTAAGGGATGATTTCCAGGATAAAAAGTATCCTATGTCCTTTCCACGGTCTCAAACTATCTTCTTACCAAATTTCATCTAAAGGTTCAGTAGATCCAGAGATTACCCCCTACAACGTCACAAACTCACAATTCACAAACTTTATCTCTTTATTATATTAGTATAGATAATAGAATAACGTTTTATTGTGGGAAAAGAAAGAATAGAGAATTCAGAAGACGGCTTCTGGCTAAAACAGCAATCTATTCCAGGCAAACTTTAGATACCATATCTGCTTCCTACCCATCGCTTGAGTTCTAAGTAAACATTAAACGATGTCAGCTGGCGTTTTTGCGCGAAAATACTACTCGTTGTAACTTAAATTATATAATTGTCTTGAACAAAATTACCAATGAACTAAAACTCTATTATACTAATCTACTAGCGACTCACCCTCGCTTCGTTCAGGTTCGACCCTAGGTACTTTTTAACGGTTAGTATGTAATATATTCTTCGAATTACTCGGCTTTTCTGTACTATAAGATGCATGTATTATACATATAAACCTTCCTCTTGAATCACTCTATCTATTAAAAAAACCGCATCAAAATCCGTTGTGTAGTTTTAAAGTTATAAGCATACATAGGAACAGACAGACAGTGGGAATCGACTTTTTTGATGTAGTGATGTATGCTATACATACGTATATATATATATATATATATATATATATATATATATATAAAAATGTCGTGTATTTTGGAAACGGCTCTAACGATTTAGATCAAATTTTGTATTTAGATAAGGTTTTGTTTTTTAATTTTATCTATATTATATATGTGTCTTTTGCGAATAAATGTAATTTTCATAACAAGTTACAACAAAAATTGTGCTTTCTAAGCTGTAAGATTTAAAGGAATAGCAGATTTGTATACAAAAAAATCCTAAATTACTCTCACGCACCATTCTAACTTGACGTTAATTTCCAATAGTAAACGTCCTCATACAAAACCCTTTAACCAGAATCCAATCAACAGATTGAAATAATTTAATATTTTTAACTACATACAACTCACGGATTTTCCTATTCAGCACGCGTTAGCGCAATAATGATGGAAGTTTGGAGTTCGATTTTCGTGTAAGAAAATGTGGCGTTAAAAATATGCATACTTTTTCCGTTGAAATATCTTTGGTCTTTTGTAATAAGTAGATGTACAAACAGAGTATCGCATTTCCATATAAATATGAATAGACGCGTTTCGTGATTACTAAATAATAACTCTAGCACGACTAAAATATAAAAACAATGTAGCGAGCGCCTTTTTGTAGTAAATGTTCGTTTTTGTTCTACAAAATATGTATATATTTTGAAAAAAAATCATTATATGATTGCTATGAAGAAATATTGTAAATAATTTGATATATTATCTTATATACCTCAGACTAAGAAATAATATAGAGTATAAACAGAGTATCATAGAACTAAACATGAAGCTTAAATATGGTATGTTAATTTAACTTGTTCATATATAAAATTTCCCTTTATCTATAAAGAAACTAAACTATCTATATGACAAAATCATTTATTTTGGCGAACTCCATCTTTAAAATTCCTTATTCTGAGTATACAACTATACTAGTATACATACAAATATTATATATATATATACTATATATATATATATATATATATATATATATATATATATATAAAACAATTTGCACAAACTCGAACTTTAGTAATAAGTAAGTATGGGTACCTTGAGTTTAGACATGACTACAATTCATCGGGACATGAGAACACTTGTCACTACGCCGCGTCCTTCCCGCGGCACCGTCGACACAAAACTGACTATCTGATATCACTTCGCTTGAAAGCTTATAAATTGAATTGATTAACGAAATTCGCGATGATAGATCGTTATGAAAATATATTTAATGCTAAAGAAGGACATGAAAATTGAAATCTATACTAATATTATAAGGTAAATTTTATTTAGAGGGTTATCTTTGAAAGTACTGTTCCGATTCTGAAAATTCTTTCACTAGCAGGAAGCTACATTACCGTCTTGTAAATATATAAATATGTTGGGATATTAACACACAGCACCATCTAGTTCCATGGTAAGCTACGAGGTTTGTGTTATGGATACCAGATAGTTGATACACTACACATAAATAACTTTTAAACCATACATATTATAAATATAAACATCCATGACTCGAATACAAACTGTCGTGCTCATCACACAAATGTATACACCCAGTGGGACTCGAAACCGCGACCTTTGGCACAGCAAGTAGGGTCACTACAAACTGAGCCAAACGTGTCGTCTTGTGATAAATGCTATTAAGTATTTTTTATTCTGATAAAAATATGCTTAATGTCAGAAATCACAATAATTTTAATTGAAGTTGGAAAATCCAGTTAATTATGATATATTGTTGACTTCCTTAAACGATTTGAGATAAAGCAATAATATATATTTCTAGCATGATTACCACTTGTTTACGGTGAAAGAAAACACCGTGAGGAAACCTGCATGTCTGAGGGAACTTAGCAAGTTTTCGAAAGATATGTGAAGTCCGCCAACCCGCACTTGGCCAGCGTGGTGGACTATGGCCTGATCCCCCTCGTATTGAAGGGAGGCCCGTGCCCAGCAGTGGGACGTTAAAAAAGGGCTGATTACAATATAATTTTATGGCAAAAAGACACATAATATACTCACTCAAGCGAAGCGAGAGTGTGCCGCTAGTTATTTATATACTAGAATAAGTATCGTCAGAAGACACTAATCACTAATGAACATATCTATTGCCCTATGTTTGATTAAAGGGTTATCGTACAACGAAGATAAATAAATTTTCCCTTAAGAATAAAGCCTCCGTCGCGTCCCGGCATTGCCATGTAGCTTACCTGGGACATCTTAGCTATTTTGACCCTTTTTTTTTTTAACGTTGGGAAATGCATTTACGCACGACGTGTGGGACTCACCGGCGTAATATAGCCAGTACTACCCACTAAAACCCAACAAAACCTTCCGCCGTCTTAATGGGGCGTCGCAGGATCGCTTACGCATTCAACTACGACGCCCCGACGGCAGGTCTGCCGAAGCAGACCACCACAACCATGGGGTTGCTCCAAGGTCCACTCTGCTATCAGAGAAGTACCACGAGCAACCCGCATGGTACACCGCCCCCCGAAGAGGGCCACCTCCCACCGCCCACCGAAGTGGGCAACCTCCCTGTGCGTTTCTTAGCTTCGCGCCCGGTTGGATTGCCGGGCACTACTGAGCCCCCCACCACGACAAGGTGAACGCACGTTGGGGTAGCTATTTTGACCCGACTTAACTTTAGATAACTTTTATACAGCCGGGTTTTTTATGTTTATAATATTTTTTTTACTCTAGATATTTTCCATACAAACTACTAATGTCTATTAATGTAATAATTAATTAAAAAAAATATTTTTATATTTTTAGTGTGGACGTAATAAGCAGATAATTTGTAAGAAGAAAGTTTTTTAATAACATATTCGATTAAACAATTTATTTAAAAAAATATTGTAGATTTTTTTTTAAAACCACTCGACCGATTTCGATAAAATTTATATGGGACCACTTGGGAAGTATACCCTTTAAAACAGAAAAAACTTTAAAGCAATTAAAACATGTCCTAGATTTTCCATCTGATGCACTTGTTAATAAATTAAAACTGCAACTGACAGTGTTTTCTAACAAAACTATGACTTAACCCTACTAATGTCTATTACTGTAATAGCAGTAATAAAATTATATCAATCTATGTACACTGAATAGGTAACCTATCGATAAGTTAAAGCCTGTATTATTTTGTTTCGATCTCAAAATGCTATGATATGTACCATAGAGAGTAGATTATTATAAAAGACTCGTTTTGTATATGACTGAAGGCCGCGAAACTTTAAATATATGTACGTCTAATTGTAGTACATAAGATGTAGGTATTATGTATACTAGCATTTACTCGCAGTTTCATTATGTATAATTACTCTGCTGTCGTAAATCGTAATGTGTAAAAAATCCTTACATATAATCTTCCTCAATAGGCATAAAAACTTAAAAAAAAAAACAAACTTCCAGGCACTAAAATGTAAAAAATAACTAAACGGGGGTTTTCATTTAGTATCCAACTGATACCTAATCACATATTTTCGAAGTCGGTGCCAGCCGATGCAAAGCAAATCTAATTTATTTCGATACGTAAAATATAATATCCATTCTAAAGGAAAACCCCCGTTTAGTTATTTTTTACACTTTAGTGTCTGGAAGTCAGTCTTTTTTAAGTTTTTATTTTTACATTCTTAGTGTGGACGTAATAAGCAAGTAATTTTTAACACGAAAGTTTTTTATCAACATATTCAATTAAACAATTTATTTTAAAAAAAATATTGTATCAAACAAACAAACAAACAAACAAACAAACAAACAAACAAACAAACAAACAAACAAACAAACAAACAAACAAACAAACAAACAAACAAACAAACAAACAAACAACAAACAAACTCTTTAACTTTTTATTTGCATTAGTAATAATACACGTGGTAATGTTGGCTTTTAGCAGTAGCATAGGAATAGCTCAGTTATAATTATAGTCTATTAAATATGCTAAAAACAATAAACTTAGTATCAATATTTTTATTGCGTATAACATAAAACTATTAAATAATAGATATACGTATATAAACAAGTGTTATTTAATGTCAATCATTTTGTCCAAATATGTTCAACTAGCGACTCACCCTCGCTTCGCTCGGGTTTGTCCCTACTCCCTAGGTTGATGCCCCATACAAACTTTCATTCCCGTTTTCACCCCCCTAACTGATGATTTCCGGACTAAAAAGTCCTATGTGCTTTCCCAGGGTCTTAAACTATCTTCTTACCAAATTTCATCTAAATCGGTTCAGTAGATCCAGAGATTACCCCCTACAACCTCACAAACTCAAAAAGTTACAAACTTTACCTCTAAGTAAAAATAATAAACATTGAACTGAATGTTAACGTGACATGACTTTACACTCTTATTTGATTCAAGAACCAAACAAGAGACAGAATAAAACGACAGAGAGAAGGAAAACGAACGATAAGAATATTTTAGTTCTTCAGATCTTTTTAACATCGTATTTCTGTCTTACTGATGTTTTCCATGGTTTAAATACCTCTAAAAATTTGCAATCGACTAAATATTTCACAAATACACGCTAGCCATTGCAGTTAATATTACGTGAATTTACTTTCTCTTCCTAATAATAAAGATTATACTTTCGATACACCTGTAACTAAACAACAACGTATCTTACAATAGCATATGCGTTGCTTCGTCACTCCCTGTATTTGTTCTTGGCTTATTGAAAAAAGATCTTTTTTTTGTGAAGCTATTCGACTTAATCTATCTTCTATACATATAATAAAATTGTAACTAAGCCGAATCTGTACATTAAATATTTTTTAGAAAATCTTATTGAAATAGACATTGTTATCAATACAGAGGTCGAATCTATATATTTTAGAATTTTTGTCTGTCTGTCTGTCTGTTACCGCATCACAGAAAAACCACTAGAGGGATTTTAATGAAATTTGTTATGGCTGTCTTTTGCATATCTGGGTCCAATTAGTAGTGTGATGTGTAATCTATACATTTATACCCGTGGAATAAAGATTTACTTTAGAAAAAAGTATATTTCTAAATAAATTATTCAAAATTGCACTTCTTCTGGTCTAGCCTGTAAGAAATAACGAAAATCTGTAGATAGAAGACGGAAAATTCAATCCAGTTCTCTTGTTGATGGCTTTAAAGCGTGCCAGTTGAGCACAAATTTCTACGCCAATGTCACGTAGAATGGAGAACAGAGGAATGAGATTGGTCGGTAGAATGAGATTATTAAACTATATTAATTACAAAGAGTAAAAAAAGGAAACAAATCCTTCTAACAAAAATATTTAATTTAGTTTTGTTCGCGACAGTGAAATTGCAGGCAAAACTTAAATATCTATATTTAAACTAGCCTTTATGACCCCTGTTTACAAACCGTTTAAAATCTCATTAGTATAGCATTACAACTGATTTTATAATTTTCTCACGTTGAGGCTAACTTGAGGAAAACTCCGGAAGGCGAGAAGATGCGCGTAAATAGGAAAAATATTTAAAACATATTATATGTAGTGTTGCCAATACTTTAGTATATGCTTCTAATATGTTTTATATTACATAGTATATTTTTATTAATGTGATTGTTTATATTGTTTAAGTCAAATCTATTTATCAACTATGCTTATATGAGCAATTCTTATTAAATTTCTTAACGATTTTTTTCTATACATCACTAATAAAAGTAAAAGTAAATGGTGTATTGTATATACATTTAAACTTTAGTTATAACATAGTTTCATAGGAAAAAATCAGATACTTATGTACTGGCGACTTACAAGTTAAACTCGCTTCACTCGGGTGCTTCCCTTTGTGTCAAGCAGCTCAATGCATTACTCCAGGTCATAATCTATCTGAATGCTAAATTTCATCAAAAACCGTTCAGCCGTATTAATGTGAAGGAATAAAAAAAACACACACTTTATATTCATAATTATAGTAATCCAATATAATCCTTGTATAGGATCAATATATAATTTATATATACATACATACATCATTTTAGTTATACTTCTAGCCAATAATCATTAGAATTCTTTTCCTTCCTCTGAGCTAATTAGTAAAAGGATACCAAGATAAAGCAAAGGTCAGTATCCTCGAGTGCTATTATTTACTAGGTATAATTATATATAATTCTTTTTACCCGACTGCGGCAAATCCCGATAAGAAGGTTATGTGTCATGTACATGCCAGCCGTTAATGGGCAGGGGACTGTAAGACTTACAAAAGAAAGTAATTGAACTTATATAATATGTAAATAATCAAAACTTGGAAGTCGATTTTAACCTATTACTTTTATAGATTTAAAATGTATATACATATATATAATTCTGATATTAAATACTGATCTGATCTGATCTGATCTAAAAATTGAATCTGATGATGAAGACTTTTTCCTTTCAACCTTTGAGTCTGATCATTGGTTTGTTTTAAACTTGTTATTGTTCATTTTCCATGCATTTCTATAGGAAACTTGTATTTGAATTACGATATACCTGTCGCAAAGATATTGTAAAAGCGATGGAATAATAATTTTGCAGTGCTTATTATTTAGTGAAATAAGTCTCTGAATGTGCTTGGTGAAATTATAATGTAACTAAGATTGTTCCGCAATATTGTAAAAAATGGAGACGGTCAGAAAAGTCCGTGCAATTATTATATGACTAGTGAATTTGTACTTTTACTGCTTTTACAATATCCCTGCTACTATCTTTTTAAGAGGCAAGGGTCCTAAATAAAATAAACTGAAATTAATTTTAATCTAATTGAATCATATCAATGTAAGATTCGTCAGTGGAGTAAATTTAACGACACGTTTGGCTCAGTTTGTAGTGACCCTAACTGCTGTGCCAACGGTCATAGGTTCGATACCCGCTGGGGGCATTCATTTGTGTGATGAACAAGACCGTTTTTATAGTTACGAGTGTTTATATTTATAATATGTATGTATTTAAAGTTATATGTGTGTAGTGTATCAACTATCTGGTAACACAAGCCTCATAGCTTACCATGGAACTAGATGGTGCTGTCTGTTAATGTCCCAACATATTATAGAAAAAAAATTAAACTCGCCTGAAACATCTATAAGTGTGGTAAACAAATTATATAGAGTCTCAGCAAATACAAGTAATTTAAATATATGTATTTAATATTTATATATGCAATTTCTAGCAACTATAAATACGTATTACGTATACATACAGATGCCACTTTAAGCGATCTTGTTATTATGGGCGAACTCAAGGCGTGAGACAAGTGCGGACAGGTACTTTAAAATTATTCATTATGCCTTATGAGTTCTGAAGTAGCACAAAATACGTCCAATATCTCTGTTGTTTTTACGAATTTAAGGTGACTTTGGTTAATTGTAGGTAAATAACAATAACTTTACTAACATATTTTTTTGCATAAATGTATAAGTATACTAGCGGCTCACCCTCACTTCGCTCGGGTGCGTCGCTAGGTACATTTTAAATATAATAAATAATAGGTACAAAATAAATAGTAATTAGCCAGCGTTTGCGATATAAATTTTAATATGGTCGTTAAGTATTCTCAAATAAGTATTCTTATATTTTATAATTTGCCGCGCAATTTTTTAAATTTTTTCTTTCATAAGAACCTTCTCCTGACAATAACAAACACAACAAAAAATAGTTAAATCGGTCCAGCCGTTCACGCGTGATGGCGTGACCAAGGAAAATAGAGATTCATTTTTATATATATATATATATATATATATATATATATATATATATATATATTACAATTATAAACTCGATTGAAAATAACTTAGCACATTTAGAAAACCCATTTTATTATTCATCTAGCCTGAAGTAGTGATGTACCGGACTGCTACTTATTTTGGTTTATCGTTGTTTTACAGTGTTTAAATATTAAAGCTCGGGATGACCGAGTAGCTTAAGCAAATAAAACTAGCAAAGAATAATATATAGTAATATAATTTAGTTTATTGGGTTTTCTATACCAGTATTTTCTTAAATTACTGTAACATTAAACGTAGTAGAATTTAAATAACGGTTCATGACAAACATAAAGAAACATCAATCTACACCAATAGGTATTATTTAGGGGTAAAGTTTGTGAGCTTGTATGTACATTGTACATAGCCTAGTCGAATTAGGTTTCGACATTGCAAAAATTTTTAACGGCAATTTTCCTTCGAAATTCTTCGGGGAGTGACCCGTTGTGACATCCGCCATCTTGAATTTAAGGATTGATTTTTGTTTATTGAATAACTCGCTTATTTTCAATTTTACACGAAAAATAGTTATTACAAAAGTTGTTTAAAATTCATTTTCCTACAATTTTAGTTCTTATCAATTTTTTTGTAGAATCGATATTTCTCGATTTATCCCTGAAAAAAGGAGGGGGTCAAATCTTATCATTGTATATATCATGTTTATTTTCAATTTCACGCGAAAAATTGTTATAAGTGAAGTTGTTTAAAATCAAATTTTCCCTACAATTTTGGTCCTTATCATTTTTTTCGTAGGATCGATATTTTTCAATTTATATTTGACAAGAGGTGAAGAATTTTCGTTTATTGAATAACTCGTAAAATCTCCATTTGACACGAAAAATGGTATTACCAAAGTTGTTTGGAATTTCCTATAATTTAGGTTGTCTTCAATTCATAATTACCGCACTAATAGCTGAAGTGGACTTACTTATAGAAGATATTCATAGAATCATTAAAACGTTCCAAAAAAACAGTTATTGATATTTCGAAAAACTGTTTTTCTTCAGACAGCCTACCCACAACTCTAGGTTATAAATATAATAATGGCAACACTAAATATAGATTACTAATTAATAATTTAAAATTGTTATAATTATAATAATGACAACAAAATTAAATAAATAATATTCCATATTCAATTATAAAACTAATTAAAATTATAAAAATGTTTAAAGTTTAAAAAATTGTAAGGTAATTGGTGAAATTTTCATTTTGTTATTTGTGGGTAGGCTGTCTGTAACAACTATACCTTCGAGACATGTAACACCTCAGTCTCTCCCGTGACCATGATTGCTGTAAAGCATTTGAAACGTCGGGAAACAAAAATCCAAATAAATCCGCGAAAAAATTCGAAAAGATAGTTTTATTTAAAATGTCAAATATTCGCGTAAATCTAAGAAAGTATTATGGTGGGTGTACTTTCAAAACAAAGAGGAAGGACTCGATTTTTTGTTTGTTTGTTGGTTTGTACTGAATAGCCTCCGAAACCACTAGACATATTTAGATCATGGTAAAAAGATAGTTTGAGACCTTGAAAAGGATATAGGATAGTTTTTATCCCGTAAATCATCCCTTAAGGGGTGAAAATGGGGATGAAAGTTTTTATGAGGTATTAGCCTAGGACGAACCCGAGTGGAGCGAGGGTGAGTCGCTTGTAGTTCAGTAAACTAAAATATTGCTTCACACGGTATTTTTAGCAACACTAGCCAAAAATGATATTCCATAAACGTTAAATAACTATTACGCATGGCAATTTAGATAATTTTATGTCCCTCACGAAATAAGTATTGCGCTAATTAATACTTGTCTACTACAGTTTAAACTAAGTTTTTCTTCATTGGGCTAATTAAAAAAAATTACTGATCTACATCTAAATAATAAATGGTCCTTTACTTCTGTAGATGTACTAAAAGGTCAAAGAGAGGTTGCTATGTTGGATATTGTTTGGAAAATTTGTGTTTGGAAATATCTGGGATGAAGTTTTTCCTAAAATGTTAATCTTAGTGGAATTATTATCATGTAGTGACTAAATTAGTTACTTCTAGATTACCATCATCACTATTTTTATGGATGAACTAGCATTGCCCGCGGCTCCGCCCGCGTTCAGATGACCAAAAATCAAATTCTTAGGTTTTACATATTAGTATACTCTTACAATGCAGTTTTTGTATTTTTTCTCAGAAATGAGATATTTTCCCGCGATAAAAAGTATCCTATATGTTGACCCGGATAACCAGCTACCATCACACCAAATTCCATCAAAATCTGTCCAGTGGTTTTCTCGTGATGCGGTAACATACAGACAGACAGACAAAAAATCTAAAAACTATAGATTCGCACTCTGTATCGATAATAACGACTATTTCAATTAGATTTTCCAAAAAATATTTAATGTACAGATTCGACTCAGTTAAAATTTTATTATATGTATAGTTATGGTATAAATACAGTAGCTAATGAGATTAGAATATGTAGTGATATAAACTTGCACTATCTGTAGATAAATCATCAAGAGGAATAGGTCAAAATGCGTTACCATAAAGTTTTGATAGATACCATACAGATCCCTCCCTATTAGTCACTCGTTTTGCCTGTACGAACAATGATCTATATATTGAATAGTGGCAATTCACCTCGATCGGATAGCATGCTAATTATCTGTTATTGTCCAGCCTATAGGGTATTCATTGTAAAATTGCTTATAAACCATTGAGACTCAGGTCACGTAATGGCTTCTGATATACATATATGGCAGTGCATTAGATACCCTATATATTATATGTTATGTAGGCAGTGGTAGCCCAGTGGTAAAGCGCTCGCTTGGGAAACCATGTGAAGCGAGTTCAAATCCCGGGTCTCGCACCTCTGATGATACTATGTTAGATTGGCGCAAATATTCAAATATTTCAAATGAAAAACTACGATCTCATATTTTCTCGCGGTTTTATTTTTTAGTTACGAATAATCATGACTAAGGTTTTAGATGTCTCAAGAGTTATTTTATACTTGTTGATATTTAAGTAAATTTCCTATTCATGACTTAGGTCATTTGGTTAGCCAAATATCTACACATTTAAAAAACAAAATGATTTCTTTAACTAGCTAAAAATTGCAGTTTTAAAGGAAAACGTAATATAAATAAATATATATTCTATGATATTGGACTATAGTCCAAAGATTATAGCCTGACCTACCTCGTATTGAAAGGAGGCCCACCAGTAGGACGTTAAAAAGGGCTGAATACAAATATAATATTACACCAACACCTGGTTTATATCAACTTCCGTTAAGTATCTTTTAAAGGCAGTAACATTTTATAGTATAAAAAATCTATTATTATATATAATAATAATAACAGAACAAAATGAACAAGACTCATATTAGGCTCATATTGTGAAAATAAGTAGCGCATATACAAATTTTAAATATACAAAAGATATCAATCAAAGATTTAAAAAAATTACGTTTTTAATGCACACGTACAATGTTTTGGTGAACGCAAACGTACCATAAAAACTCTTTATATTACAGCCAATTGGCTTATTTATTACTAGCATTGCCCGCGGCTCCGCCCACGTTCAGATTACCAAAAACCAAATTCTTAGGTTTTACAAATTGGAATACTCTTACATTGCAGTTTTTGTATTTTTTCTCAGAAATGAGACATTTTCCCGCGGTAAAAAGTATCATATATGTTGACTCGGATAACCAGCTATCACCATACCAAATTTCATCAAAATCCCTCCAGTGGTTTTTCTGTGATACGGTAACAGACAGATAAACAGACAGACAATAATTCTAAAAACTATAGATTCGGCATCTGTATCGATATTAAAGTCTATTTCAATAAGATTTTCCAAAAATATTTAAAGCACAGATTCGGCTCAGTTACAATTTTATTATATGTATAGATTATAAATACAGACTAAATATTTTAAAATGTTTGCAAGAGAATAAATAGTGTGAAATTTTAATACATACGTGTTCGCTGGACCGCTCCGCTGTGATGAAATCACGGTCACGTATTTACTGTAATGCTACGTGTTGTAATTTTGTAAATCAATTTATTTTGTTTTCTTCTATTGGTATTTTAACTTATAATCAATACAAATAAATAAAATTACAATGTCTGTTTGTAATATCAAAAAAACAGACTTCCAGGCACTACAAAGTAAAAAATAACTAAACGAGGGTTTTCATTTAGAATAGGTACCGAATCAGATATTTTCGAAGTCCGTGCCACCTGACAATATTTTAAGATATGAATATCTAATAGGTAAATATGTCGAGGTATGAACTCTAATTATAGTTAAAATATTATGTTTCAATTTGCAATATATTTATGCATATCAAAATTGTGTTAAATTAAATGTAATTTGAAAGAAGAAAGTTTTTTATAACATATTCGATTAAGCCATTTATGTTAGTAGAGCCAAATTTTATATAAAGACAAACATACAATAATACTCACTTTTATTAGTAACACTAAAAATCAAGCTCTAAAATCCAATTCTAACCAAAATATAAGCTCAAACTCAAAGTATTTACTAGTAGCCGTTGAAGTGTTCCACTACCTACTATATTATCGGTATTACAAACCTTGTAAAGTTTAAAGTCGATTGACAATTAAAAGTAGTTAAAAACAAAGATTCTAACGAATTGAGAACCTCCTTTTTGGAAGTCGGTTAAAAAGTCTAATTAAATCTGTTAACATACTTGAAATTTCTTGGTTTTTCCTGATTTTCTCAAAAACGATACAGTCTATGTCAAAGAAAATTTTATGGTGGTCCCATGGGGACCTATCTTAATAAAATACGGTTTAAAGTAGCAACATCGGTCGGGTCTCCCTTCAATACGAGCATAATTCACATATCTTACGAAAACTTGCTAGGTTCTCTCAGATATGCACGTTTTCTCACGATGTTTTCTTTCACCGTAAGACAAGTGGTAATCATTGGTTAGAAATGAATCGCACATGACAATATCAGACGTGCGAGAATCGGGATTTGAACCCGCTTCACTCGATTACCCAAGCCAGCGCGTTACCTGGGCTACAACTGCCTTGTTTTTCTTATATATAAATATTAATCGAGTCTGTGGGTAAATAGAGTTTGTAAATCAAAGGCATTTCATAATAACATCCCTTTGAAACTTATTAAGGCTCAGCGAATTTCGTTGTAAAGGTAATTCATCTGCCAAAGATGTTATGAAGTTATGAGAACTTCATTTGTAATTAGTATGGTTTTGTGGTTCGTCGTCTATTTTGTAAATTAGCTTTTCGATAAATATCTGAATTAGTTATAAGTTAATGAAGTACATTTTACTATGTGATTAATATAAATAAAATATACAATATACCTAAACTGGTCTTTGGCCGCGACTCCGCCTATGTAAATATTTTGGGACATTAACACACAGCACTATCTCGTTCCATGGTAAAATACGAGGCTTGTGTTACGGATACCAGATAGTTGATACACTACACATAGGTATATAACTTTAAATACATACATATTATAAATATAAACACCCATGATTGGAGTGCAAACATGAAACATCTGTGCTCATCAAACAAATGAATGCTCCCAGCGGGACTCGAACCCGCGAACGCTGGCACAGCCAGTAGGGTCGTGTCATAACGTGTTGTCATATTATTTATTTAAGTATTTACTATATTTCCAAAAATCTTAGCTAATTCTTACACTCTATACAGATTCTCAGTATCAACTTCTGTTTCTTACTTTTGAAACGAACAAGTTTCAAATTTTCTCATCATCCCCTCTTTTTCATTCCGTGAGAATATCGCAAAGATATTTTTAATTTTGGTCACTTTAAAAATAACCGATTTTAATCCAAACCAAACCGTTTTTTAACACCTTTAGATTTTAAATTTGAAAAAAAAATCTAGCGAATACCTAGTCCCTTTAAAGAATCTGCTTGCTACAGTTCAAAGTAGCACTTCTACGTTCTAAAGCCCTATCTACGAGCGATGATGAAACAAAAAATAGACACGTTTTCAAATCGCGGCAGCAATAACTAAAACCTACATGAAAAAAATAAGAAACCAAAAGTTTACTCACCAGATTCTCGTGCATTCCACTTAGTTCGGTGTCGACAATGTCCTGCTTTTATTGTTAAACCACTTCAACACATGCACTTTAGTTGTTCGAAACGAAACAGTATGATATGAAGAGGTTCAATTTTGTTGGATGATTCTTCTTCAATGATACAGCAACGTCAATCTACCCTAATTAGATTCTTAATAACTTTTGAATTTACCCTAAACACTAAATTTTTGTTAATGTTGCTAGCAAGAAAATGAAAATATGTCATCAAATTATTAATTTTTTTTAATTTTTATATTATTTTATTATTATTATTATTATATTATCTATACAAACAATATCGCGTTTCACTAGCTTATGAACACCGAACCCAAGCCACTGATGATGAAAATTTGAAATTTGTATAGGTATCTTACTGTAGGCATCATTTGAGAAAAATATTGACTAAACCGTACCTTATCTTCGAACTTATGTTATATTAATCGATTCAGCTGTTTGTTTCATACTTTATTTTTCATTTTCGCTTAGATACTATTTTTATATAATCATTGCAAGAAATATCGCAGAGAGGTGGAGCCTTTTAATTTCTACGGATACTTTTTTATTATTTATTTCAATTCATTATAATTTTATTTTAATATAATAATATTTTCATTATAATGGATTAAAATTTAAAAATCCTAAAAAATATATATTAAAACTAATTATTGTAGCAGCGCCATCTGCTATGTTCTTTATAAACAAATAAAAGAGCTTACTTAAATAGTTTCGCATTATAATACTAGATGGCGGTAAGAGTTAGCGTAGCGGTACTTAGGATCACGTTTTGGACGCGTAAAGAATGCCACAGTTCGGTAATGGCCGCCGACGAGGTGGTCTGCTTGTGAAATTAGTGCGTCGTGTGTTGATTTGTTGTTTACTTTATTTACATCCACATTGTTATCATTATAATCATTGTGACAAGTGTTATTTATCTAAATCTATTACTACAAAGTTTAAACGTAACGAGTGAGTTGATTAAAGTGCATTCACGTAGCATTGAAATGGGAAAGCATCGTCCGGTGTAGTGTAGTGTTAAATAACCTAGCTAAATGCTGGGATACAGGACTATGTGTAACCGGCAGCACACGCAGGCGTGTCTGAACACGTCCCTGTCCATCAGACAGGAGATACAGAGGTTTGAAAGCGTACATCCATCGATATACGCTTTATACGATCTGGTCGAACTTGTTCCTGATCCCTTGCTGGCTCAACAGATTCGAGATCACGTCGTAGCGATAGAAGGTAGGTAGTATAGTGAAGTTAGCCGCTTGTTTACCTTCGTTTCTAAGGCAACTGGTTTGTTGATAAACGCTGGATAACCTATTTATCGATTCAAAAACAGTTAAATTAATGTTTATATTATATACAAAATATCGCTGATTTCAACGATTAATTAATCGATTTTATAATTAAATATTCGAATGCATAAAACGTTTCGATCGTTAATTATTTCTCATTTGCGTATTTGGATCGATCACTATTTTAATGATTTAATTTTTATTTATTTGGAACACATTGGCCGGAATAGTGCAATTTGTTTTTGTTATTTTGTGACATCTTTATTGAATACGAAATTAATTTTATTGCCCATAAAATAACTTATGAGAAAAACGAAGCGTAAAAAGTTGATCATCTTGAGTCTTTTACAGCAAGTCGCGTGTACGGTTAATATAACTGTTGCTAAGGCGAAAGACTGTTTAAACTCTGGTAATACAAATGCCGATTATAAATAATATTATGAGAAATTAATCAATTAATGACAGGAATTTCACTATCTACCTATACATTTCATTCAAATATCTTCTATATTATTTTTTTCCACACTAGTAACTCACCCTCGCTCCGCTCGGGTTCGTCCTTAGGTACATTTAAGATTAGTGTCGATTTCTCAGAGACGTGATTTTCCTGCAGTAAAAAGTATCCCATTTGATGACCCGGATAACCAGCTATTATCATTCCAAATTTGATCAAAATCTGTCCAGTGGTTTTCTCGTTATCCATTCCTAGAGAGACATACAAACAAAAATACTAAAAAACTATAGATTCGGCTTCTGTATCGATAATAATGATTATTTCAATAAGATTTACCAAAAAAATTTATATAATGTACAGATTCGACTCAGGAATTTATTATTACGAGTATATGTATCTGTAGATAGATTTAAAGTAAGTATACAATATTCCAATGCAACGAAACGTGCGAATTATTTTGCACACGATAACATAAAACATTCATTTCAAACCAGCTATTTTGCAGAGAATTCTTTCTTAGTCTTCGTAGTCCCAAAGTCATACTTATTATTAGTAGGTAATTACTAACGGTAAAAATCTGTACTAATATAATAAAGAGAAAGAGTTTGTTTGTTTCTTTGTTCGTTTGAACGCGCTAATCGCAGGTCTACTAAACCGATTTGAAAATTTTTTTTTTGATTAGATAGCCAGTTTATTCTTCTTCTCCTTCTCCCTGCCCATTTCCCAATCACTTGGGGTCTGCGCAGTACATCTTCTGTACTGCTGATAGGAGCTAGCCAGTTTATTGAGGAAGGTTATAGGCTATATATCATCATGCTACTACTACCTAGGAGAGCTAAGCAGTAATCATAAATGACAACAACAAATCGGGCAGAATTCCATACATTATCGTAATCTATTCCGTACTATCTGCTAAAACGTATCAATAGTAAAAAATAATTTTGATGAAAAGTAAAACGGCATCGATGTACCTACCTTATAATTTTAAAACAATTGCTTCGGCGAGTAATCTAAGAATGTATTTTAGCCACCTTATATATTGATATCACATATTGATATCATATAACCATGTTATAAGGAGTGTCAAACTATGTACCATTAAAATTTCGTTTTAATACCATTTCATTAACTTGTCACGTAAGTATTTCTAAGTATATATCTTTGAAGTTAAATAAAACCTGCTTATGTCATATAGTTTTGAAACTTGTGAGCCGCTGGTCTATATTAAATTATTTATAAGTAGGTACGTACTATATAAAAAAAACGATTAACTCAAATACTTATAAAATGTAACTAGAAAGCAGACACATATCGAAGCTCACATTTATTTCTTCATTCATATATAATAATTAAAATGGCTGTATAATATTATTTCTAATCAAATTTAAAAAAAAAAGAACAAGTGAATAAACAACACGCACGATCATGACATTGTTGTTTTTTGTAATGTGTTTGTTTATTACTAGACGACTTGTGGACCCGGTAGGCAGACGTCCTGCCACAGAACGTTTAGGACTGTTTCGTCACCCAATAAGTACAGTTTTTTTAATATTATGTATTTTAATATTATCTATAGGTACATACTACAAATAAATAGAATTGAAATATTTGTTTGTAATGTCAAAATATAAATACCGTAGGTACTGAAAATAAAATTTTAAAATGTTTGTCGGTGTGTTTGTTTCGGCTAATCTCCGAAACGGTTGGAGCGATTTTGACGGGACTTTCACTGGCAGGTAGCTGATGTTTTAAGGAGTAACTTGGCTACTTTTATTTTAGAAAAAGAATAAGGGTTCCGCGCAAATAAATTATAACCCATGAAATTGTGAACAAAATCCGTGTATATAGAGGGACGCACTCGAGCGAAGCGAGGGCAAGTCGGTAGTATATATTATTATACAAAGATACTTGTAATTCACGTAAATTGTAAATTTTCTAGCTTATTCCCTCTCCGGTATAAACTTAACGCAGAAAACAGGTTGAATCTAATTCCATTGCTGTATACAATTAGGACATACTCCTATATCCTAAACTATTTTATTATTATACTCGCATTTCCCGCGGCTCCGCACGCGTTCAGATGACCTAAAACCAAATTCTTAGGTTTTACATATTAGTATACTCTTACAATGCAGTTTTTGTATTTTTTCTCAGAAATGGGATATTTTCCCACGGTAAAAAGTATCCTATATGTTGACCCGGATAACCAGCTATCACCATACCAAATTTCATCAAAATCTCTCCAGTGGTTTTTCTGTGATGCGGTAACAGACAGATAGACAGACAGACATACAAAAATTCTAAAAACTATACATTCGGCCTCTGTATCGATAATAATGTTTATTTCAATAAGATTTTCCAAAAAATATTCAATGTACAGATTCGGCTTAGTTACAATTTTATTGTATATATAGGTATAGGATATTATGTAATGATCCATGTACAATGTACATTCTACCGTATTGGAACTGGCCATAACAAAGTTTATATCAGAATTCATTGTAGTAAAATCTCAAGTTATATTCGAACGTTTGTAAATTGCGCAACAATTTAACTAAAATGACTGATCGAGCCTTGCGTGAAGGGTTCCGTATATGTGTGAATTTCAGAGTCATCGTTATATTTTTTTCGAGTAAAATTTAAAGAAAAGGTTTAGTAGATGAATAAAAAGAGGGTTTATTACCAATTTTTTGTTTTCTTCAATATATTTTAATAATCACCTATCAGAACTTCAGGTTATGGGATTCAGAGAGGGACAAATATTTAATATTGATATGAGGAATTTTTTTTTTTTTAGTTTTATATGCGACTAGGCTTGGGACTTGGGAGTAATTATAGATTTTCAACCGACTTCAAAAAGGAGGAGGTTCTCAATTCGACTGTATGTTTTTTTTTTTTTTTATGTTTGTTACCTCAGAACTCCGTCATTTATTAACCGATTTGGACAATTTTTGTTTTGTTTGAAAGGGTATACTTCCAGATTGGTCCCATTTAAATTTCAAAAAAAAATACCACCCCTAAGGGTGGAAAAACAACTAATGATGAATTTAACCTACTTCTAATTGTCATATTGACTTGAAACTTTGCAAGTATTTCTATTTCCGTTGATAGTACAGTGGTTCGGTGTTGTTGACCTAATCTGATGGCAAGGCCAGAAGGTGGATAGGTGGAACTCTTCAACGGCTAATAGTAGATACTTTGAGTTTGGGCTTATTTTGTTTGATTTGACAAGCCTAACACGTTAGAATCCTTACTTTGCTACTACTGTCTACACTAAAAAGGGAAAAATAAAAACTTTTTAACAAAAAAATAAAAACCGACTTCAAACAAAAGCACTAAAAAGTAAAAAATAACTGATTGTTAGTTTTCATTTACTATACATACCTAATCAAATATTTTCGAAGTCGGTGTGCTTTGGCTAAGTAATTAAAGCCTACCTATTAAATACATACCTAATCATATTTTCGAAATTGGTGCTATCATACAAAAAAAATCGGTTCAGGATCGACAGACATATCGGGTAGTATTATACCTACGTGACACGAAAAACATCCGAATTGAATTTAGGAGATAATTTTTGAAATTGGTCAAAAACAAGCTGTTACGGACGAACAGTCACACTCATCGATTTTTCGTATAAGGATTCCGATTTTTCATAGCATGAAAAGAACCCTACAATGAATAAATTGTACGCACGAACTTGACATTAAAATTGTTCGTGGATAGTTAATTGTCTGTCAGACAAATGGAGCGAAAAGTTCTGCTTAATAAACGCAAATAACTAAGTGGGCTCATTGTATTATGTAGGTAGTCAGTAGGTTCATACTTTTGTTTCTAACCATTGTTGTGTTGGCCTTCCGGTGTATTTAGGGATTTTTTGTTGTGTTTTTTAAACATTGCCGTTGTATTTTGAATGATTTTCGCTCGAAGGACCTGTATTTGAAATTGCTAGAATTTTTAAATTGTGGTACATTTCTAAAATGCATCCTTTTTGTTGTTTTGTTTAAATATCTGTACTTAAATGTAAAATTTTGGTTTGAAAGTTTAATATCATGGCGTAGGCATCTATCCGCTAAGAACGAATTTTCGAAAATTCATCACATGCAGGGATGAAACGGGGTAGCAAAATTAGTATGGGGAAATCATAAAATAGTGATGTAACAATTCGGAAATTCGCAGGATTACTCCTGTCGACAAATAAATTAAAACGCGTGCTTCGTGCTTTTTAAAAAGCAACCCCTGCAGGGGGTGAAAAGAGATAAATAAAAATGTCCTTGAGTGAGTTGATTGAATGCATCTTTCTAATAAAAAAATATACTTACTTTTTAACTTTCGCACAATAACGTGATACTTAATTTATTTTTGCTTTTTAAAAATAATATTTTCTCTAACATCAAGACATAACTATATTTTATGTAATAAATATTTCCTCAAGACGTAGACATTTTGTGGGGAAAAATAATTATTAAAAGTTTTATAATAAGAAGTGCAAGGCGTGATTCAGTGTTCACTCATCCAAGAATATAACGACATCCGGTACAAGGTATGACTGAAAACTATAAAAATATCGTGAAGGGTTTTTTTTTAGTTGACAATTTTATAGATTTAAGTTATATTGTAAGAAGAAAATGTTTCGTCCAAGGTATTACTACAAATGTTGATGATATTTAAAAATTAAAATATAATTTCTGCAAAGTTTAAGTAAAGATTTTAAATATTATTAATTTAGAGATATGCTCTATTGCGTTTAAATTTAGTCACGCTTTTGTAATTCATTTATTTATATATGGTAACACATGGCATTTCAGTGTTAACTCCATTTTGGTTCTCGGGACTTTTTCAAGAATTATTGATTGTTTGCGAAACGTGTGAGCTCACTCATCTCGATATATGGGAACCTTTTCAATAATTTTTAATAGGCTAATTTACGCATTTTGTTTTAAATTTAAAGTGCCACCTCAAGATTACTACAACGCTGAGAATAAACAATGTTCTGTACATGTGTCAAAATATCGCCATCGATTACAACCTGTATAAAAAAAAATAATCTTGTTAGCATACATTCCTTATAAGAATAATTTCCCACGGTTCATATCTATCGATAAACAACGTGTCAATTTAAACAGATAATAATCACGAAAATGGGACATGCCGAATAAAATTGTTGCTATGCAGTATGCGTTTAGACATCCTATCGTAGTTTATCTATACTAATATTATAAAGAAGCAGAGTTTGTTTGTTTGTTTGTTTGAACGCGCTAATCTTAGGAACTAGTAATCCGATTTGAAAAAATATGTTCGCATCAGTTATTTGCCTATTAATTGAGGAAGGCTATAGGCTATAATATTATATAATACGTATATAATAATCTATCTATTCCATACTAACCGTTAAAACGTACCTACGGACGAATGTGGAATAAAGTATCTCAATTCTACTATTTAGGTTTTTATAACCGAATGGTCCACATGGAACCCTATTAAGAATTATACGCTATCAATCCGTCCGTCTGTGTTCGTACCATTTTTAAAGTGCTGTATTTTGAGATAAATAATAAACAGCTTGAAATTATCTCAGAATCTTGAATGTTTATATGATGCATATCCCTAAAATAATATTAATAGTTTTGAAAAAGTGAAAACGTTAGGCACAGAATTAACTGGAAATAATCAATATAATAAAATCGGTTTGTCGTCATGTTAGGTAATCTATACGTATAGTAAAATTCTAACTAAGCCGAATCTGTACATTATATATTTATTGGAAAATCTTATTGAAATAGACATTATTATCGATACAGAGGGCGAATGTGTTGTTTTTAGAATTTTTGTCTGTCTGTCTGTCTGTTACCGCATAACGGAAAAACCACTGGAGGAATTGTGATGAAATTTGGTATGAAGGTAGCTGGTTATCCGGGTCAACATATAGGAAACTTTTTACCGTGGGAAAATTTCTCATTTCTGAGAAAAAATACAATAACTGCAATGTAAGAGTATACTAATATGTAAAACCTAAGAATTTGGTTTTTGGTCATCTGAACGCGAGCGGAGCCGCGGGCAATGCTAGTTAATTTATAAGTATGCCATAAGTAACTCCCGAATAAATAATCTGAGGTCATTCTCCTCCCGTTGTTGATGAGGAGTGCGAAACCACAGACGAACAAAAAATCCTCCAAACTCATGGCTTCTCAGTGCCGTGGGAATATAAAAACCTATAAGTTTATTAATAAACTATAATAAGTATATGTTATACAGTATCCGTTCGTGAAACAGGATTGGTATTTTGTTGATGATTTTTTTAAAGTAATTTCTGATTTGAACGCTTTAACGTTCAAGGTTATTTTTAATATGAAAATGTTTCTTTTATTCGGGCTGGTATGTAATAATCTACAGATTTTATTTTATACTAGTATTGCCCGCGGCTCCGCCCGCGTTCAGATGACTAAAAACCAAATTCTTAGGTTTTACATATTAGTATACTTTTACATTGCAGTTTTTGCATTTTTTCTCAGAAATGAGATATTTTATCACGGGAAAAATTATCCTATATGTTGACCCGGATAGCCAGCTATCACCATACCAAATTTCATGAAAATCCCTCCAGTGGCTTTTCTGTGATGCGGTAACAGACAGACAAAAATTCATGTTAAAAATTCGTGTTATCAAAAAATATGTACTTAGGTAGATTGTGTTTCTCAAATTTTCAATAATGATTTTTAAATAGTCAATTTAGATTTTAGACGATTAAGCGAATACTAGTATAATTAAACTAAAGTATGAGTTTTATAGGTACACTAGCGACGCACCCTCGCTCCACTCGGATTTGCTCCTAGTTACGTTTAGCTCAGAAATGAGATACTTTCCCGCAGTAAAAAGTATCGTATATGTTGACCCGGATAACCAGCTATCATCATACTAAATTGCATCAAAATCTGTCCAGTGATTTTTTCATGATGCGGTCACAGACAGACAGATAGACAAAAATTCTTAAAACTATAGGTTTGGCCTCTATCGATAATAAAGTCTATTTCAATAAGATTTTCCAAAAAATATTTAATGTTCAGTTTAGTTAGAATTTTATTATTATGTATAGATGATATAGATAGATACTTAATACAGAATATTATTTCATTGAACCAAAATAATCTAATAATATCCAACGAGACTATATAGTATCGTTGTGCCCACATCTTTAAACAGTAAACATACATAAAAACTTTTACTACATCATAAATGAACAGGGACTTATAATTTTTATTTTATTGTGTACTATGTTCGTGCTTAAAGTCAGTACAAAAAGGTCCCAATGAAAGTCGTCCAGTCATTCACACAATACACAGACAGGCAAAAATCTAAAAAGCTTTTGGCAATGTGGTTTCTATTCTATCCCAAATATATCCAAACAAAAAAATAAATAATTTATCTACTGATTTTTAACTATATATTATTGTTAATATTGGTGTTTGCTTTTCGGTTCTAATCACACGGTAAACAATGCCCATGACGATATCAATGTCCTGACCAAATTTCATTGATTTAGGAATTTTAAGAGGGAAAAAGTAACAAACAAACAGACAAACAGAGTTTACGCAGACAGACAGACGTTAATGATAGCAGTATCCAGGATTATTTTCAATACATAATAACATCTGCTAAAGAAACTTCAAAATTATTTGCATAATAGTGTTATGTAAACTAACATGATAATCTTGACCATATTGTTATAAGATTCCAGTATGGATACCTCAGATTAGAAACAAACAGTATGACGGATTCTCCGTTGTATTTAACTTCTTTTTCTAAGAGTGCCATACATTTTTACCGTTAACATTGAAGTTACGGTACACCCGTGTGATTTCACAGATGGAAGATTATATAGAACTACGTGCTTATATCTTGTACAATTTATGTCATAATCGTACGTTTTATAAATAAATTGTACAAGATATTTTTGTAAGAATTTAAGTTTTTTTTGTTTTAGTCCATTTTCATATAGCAAAGTATAGGTTACTGGTTCGATGCTTGCTCGGGGTATTTTTAGAAATATGTGCCCAGATGTAAGTATGGAAAAATGCAAGGCTTAGTGAAATAGTAAAAGCTAGGCATTAAGAAAGAATATTAAATTAATTTAACCGTTCCCTTACTAAAATAGTTAATTGGACGACCATTGTGTAATACAAAAAAAAAATACTGTCTGCATTCATCATAAAATACTTGAGCAAAAGCGTAGTATCTAGTGTCAGCAGCTAAAATTAATTTTTTAGTGAAACTGTGAAATTGTAAACTTTCATGGCTTCATTCACGTTTTTAGTGTTCAAAAATTGTTCGAGATAGTAAAAACAAAATAAAATACAGGTTATTTTGTTGTCATCAACTAAATCTTTGTAATGGGTTTTTAAAGCGCGTTATCAAATCTCTGAAGTTTATTTTAAGTAAGTTATTTCTGTTGTATTGATGTAAAAAACACCATGGAGCTGGATGGAACCAGAAGTGGAACCAGAAGTTGGATAGTGGATCTCTTCTATAGCTACTACTAAATCTTTCGAGTTTCAGCTTATATCATTCGTTTTACATTTTATTACATTTGGTCAAAAGCAGTTTTTGAGCTTCGAAAGCTTTATTAGAGTAAAAAAGTAATATAGTAAAGTATTGTAGTAATAGTAGTAATGTAGTAGTATAGTAGAAGTAATGCATATTATGTCATATGTACTTATGTATTCAGCCCTTTTTAACGTCCCACTGCTGGGCACGGGCCTCCCTTCAATACGAGGGGGATCAGGCCATAGTCCACCACGCTGGTCAAGTGCGGGTTGGCGGACTTCACATGTCTTTTGAAAACTTGCTAGGTTCTCTCAGACATGCAGGTTTCCTCACGATGTTTTCCTTCACCGTAAGGCAAGTGGTAATCGTGTTAGAAATGATTCGCACATGAAAATATCAGAGGTGCGAAACCCGGGATTTGAACCCGCTTCACTCGGTTTCCCAAGTGAGCGCGTTACCACTGGGCTACCACTGCCTATTGCCTATTATGTCATATATAGAAGGATAAATAACAAACAAGATTAACATCAATTCAAGGTATTATCGGCTTTAAAATATTCTCTGTTCATTGCACTTGCATAAGGCAGGTTTTTTAAACGCTAGTGAGATTAATTTCACTTTGATCTAAATATAATTATCAAAAGTTAACTAAATCAGTTCTCATAATGCAATATAATTAACATTATACTTTCTTAGATTTACGCGAATATTTGACATTTTAAATAAAACTATCTTTTCGGATTTTGTCGCGGATTTATTTGCATTTTTGTTTCCCGACGTTTCGAATGCTTTACAGCAATCATGGTCACGGGAGAGTCTCTCCCGCGACAAATCCGCGACAAAATCCGAAAAGATAGTTTTATTTAAAATAATTAACATTTTTAAGCGAAATTGTATACAGAACACTTTTTCTATTTAAATTGTTTTTGCTAACGCCGACCTCGTTTTCATTAGCGTGAGAAAAAACTGCGCACACAATTGTTTTAATGAAAACACATATTGCTGTAATTGCGTTAATATAAATAATACAATGGGTTTTTGACCTGCATAGTATCTTTTTAGTGTGACCTTTACAAGAGAGATTTTTTGTTGAATGCAAGTAAAAGTGGGTACGTTATATATTTTACTCACATTTGAATGGTGTTTTGTGTTTTAAGTGAAAGTTTCTTTAAAACTACTTAGAGATAGAAAAGCGTCTGGATGCAAAGCTCAACTTGGGTATTTGGACTTTATTGGACTTTGTATAAGTCCTATTGAAATAACTTCAATCCTGCCCTTTTCGAATGATGCGTTTACGAAACACGCTTCACGAAAATGTACATACATACATTAAAAAGTCTCGTTGTTTTAGATTCTTTTTTTTCATGGGGCACTATTATTACCTACGTGACACAAACGGACGGACACTTAGACAATTCTAGCGATATAGCTTCGCTTTGCTCAGGTGAATAACTGCTGTTCTAACAGTAACTTATGTGTTACACCAGATCGTAATCTGTTCGTGTATGTACTATCCAACAACACATACAAACTGTCACATTTGTAATAGTAAGTCTAAACATTTCATTAATTACTATTTTAACGCCGTCACCTTTTTTTACGAGTAACGACTCACCCTCGTTTCGCTCAAGTTCGTCCCTCGGTTGATTCCCCATACAAATTTTTATCCCCATTTTCACCCCCTTAATGGATGATTTGCAGAATATTCCCAGGGTCTCAAACTATCTTCTTACCAAATTTTATCTAAATCGGTTCAGTAGATCTAGAGATTACCCCTAACACCTCACAAATTCGCAAACTTTACCTCTTTATAATATTAGTAGATATAGACTACCTGCTGGTGTCCCTAATATAGTCGACATACTAAGCTACAGTGACAACCTATTTTTACATGATTACTACCTTTATACCAACGACGCGACCATCATATAAATAGATTAAATAGGCTCCGCCATCATATAAAGAGGTTGGTCGCTGTGACCATGCTCTCGGGCAGTGTGGTTACTAAACCACGCACTAGCGTGTGAGCTTTAAGGTAACTCTTAACAAATTAAGAGGTTCGAGGAAGTAAATGTACTTTGGCAAATATAAAGAAGATGATGATGATGATGATGTCGTCCTTGACGTGTCCGTCAACGGTGAACCTTGTTAGCTCCGTATATGAGAGCGGAGGACGCTGGCGGATCCAAATTTTGTTTTGGAGGTCCTGTTGTAGGGCGCACAGTGCAACTGCAAGGTCTTAGTTTATAAATATAATAATGGCAACACTAAATAAGATACTAATTATTTAATTAAATTTTCTAAAAAATTGTAATAATAATAATTATAACAGCCAAAATTAAATAAATAATATTCCATATTCAATTATAAAATTTATTAAAATTATAAAAATATTTAAAATTAAAATTAACAAATACTTATTGTAAAGGTACTTTAATGCCATTTTTGAATTTTTTGACTTCATTTTTGTTATTCATCATCAATTAATAAACGTCGGGAACTAAAAATCAAAATTCATTCTGGAAAAAATCCGAAAAGATAGTTTTATTTAAAATGTCAAATATTCGCGTAAGTAAATCTAAAAAAGAATTATGTGATCTGCAAAGTTTTAGGTGTATGGCATATGTAGGTTTGGGCCGGATTCTATGTTCGCCGTCTATAGGAGAAGTTTCATATCCAGGTTTGTTAAGGGAGTTTCCTCGAAAATTGTAACAGGATTGTTGATACAGTTGCGCTAATATGCTCTCTGTTGCACAAGATCTTCCCACCTTTCTGGTGCGATGTGACACGCAGTAAGATTTCGAAGATATCAGATGTCGCAAAATGGCGTTTGACACATATAACCACTAAACCATAAACATAATCTATCTATAAAAAAAATCATGTCGATCCGATGTTCTGCATGAAAAGTAACTAGTAAAACTTACTTTTACATCGATAAATAAAGTTCTCTTGGCCGGTCAAAGTAGGAAATAGTATAGAACACAAGTGTGTTCACTGTTCACTTGCATATTTTTAATTTTTTGCGCTCTCTAATTCTGGTGGGAGTACAATTTGACACTAATTCCGGGGTGCAGAGGTTTTCACAACCAATTTCCAAGCTCCGAACTAAAAAAACACAATATAAATGATAACGATGGTGAACCCTGGATTAAATTATGGACTTCTTTTAATATGAACATCACTACATAGTATAAAACAAAGTCACTTCCCGCTGTCTGTCTGTCCCTATGTATGCTTAGATCTTTAAAACTACGCAACGGATTTTGATGGGGTGGAGTGATTCAAGAGGAAGGTTTATATGTATATACATAAATGCATATTATAGTACAGAAAAGCGGAGAAATTCAAAGATTTGTATTTCATACTAACCGTTAAACGTACCTAGGGACGAACCCGAGAGAAGCGAGGGTGAGTCGCTAGTACATTATATATACAACACGAGCGAAACCGCGGGGAAAATATAATCTTTAATATACGGTCTTGTTTTTCATCTATCCTTTTTCATATGTACCTATAATCTAAGAACGGACTTTAACAGCTTCAACTTCGAATAATAAGTTGACTAATGACTACGCTCATAAATAACTGGTATTGATATGCGGTTACAGACGTCGTCATCCCACTTGTTAAGTAGTTTGCTTTTACTTTTACACCATAACATTTGTTAAGATTATTATTTAAGACTGTAATGGCCTCCGTATTTCCCTTTATATTTTTTATTTTAAACGAAATAATTATGTTCTTTTAAGTATATATAGATAATTATATTAAAACAATAAAAAGCTCGATTTGAAAACAATGTGTAGGAAAAGTTGCCCAGATAGTGTTTTATAAAAACTGTCATACGTGTCTAGGGACTATGTGCATGAGTGGAGAAAGAAATCATATGGAAAAAATTAAGAGTCTAACAGCCGCCGCACACTGTAGACTTACGTGGCTGAAAGACGATTTCATAATAATCCGTATAAAAATTGGCAGACTTTTAATAAAATCATACATCTTTATTGATAGTGAACATGACAACCGGCTGGCAGAAACTCTGCAGTAGACGGAGGGTTTTAAACTTAAGTATACCAAAAGTTGGTCTAAATAAATAGGTAAAGAAACGAAATATTTTACCATATTAATAAAGTTCAAAAAGACCAAAGGACTTTGCGGTTTGCTTAATGAAGATAAACGATGCCATCTAAAATAAGCCTATTGTTCCCGGAATGAGATGACATCACGCAATAACAACCGCTAAAACCCTAAATTGGAACTTAAATTTGAGGTCATTGAACAGAGCGACGAGCGTGCGTTTTTTTTGTATATATTTAACAATTTTTTCTTGCCCGAAAACTGATTTGTGATGTTTAATTATTTATCTATAAACAAGTCAAGTTATAGACTGTAAAGGATTTAGGTACAGTACCTACAAGGTAAAAAACTAACTATTCTAAAATGGCCCCCTCCGGCCCATATACTATCCTTTTGGATACAAAATAACATTTGAAATCTTCGCTATGTAAAAAATATATATAATAATATAAGATAATACTGGTACGGTGATAGCTGGTTGTCTGGGTCAACGTTTAGGATAGGTACTTTTTAGTGCTGGAAAAGTATCTTTTCTCTGAGAAATCTAGGTATACCGACCGTTAAATAGAAAGAAATACTCAAGTCTTGATGTTCATATCATATTATGTGGTATCTTCGATAAAGGTGAACGGACTATTATGATTTTTTTTTAATAAATAGGTAAGAATAATGGTAAAGTAATGGAGTTTGAAGTATTTAATTACATTATTATTAAACTTTTTACTTCCTCGTCCTGATATTTCCACCTATTACAACAATAATATTCGAAGGCAGACTAATTAAATACCTTTACAAAATTGTTTCACTCCCTAGAGAAATTTGACTCGCTATACTGAAACCTGACTGTTAATTAAAGCTATGCGTCGGCCTCGGGTTGCAATGTATTCGGCGGTTGCAATATTCCCCTACAATACTTTATATTATATAGTTATTCGAAAACTAAATATAGATAATTTAACTATATTTACTTTTCACATAAAACTAGTGGCAGTGGTAGCCCAGTGGTAACGCGCTCGCTTGAGAAACCGAGTGAAGCGAGTTCAAATCCCGGGTCTCGCACCTCTGATATTTTCATGTGCGAATCATTTCTACCATGATTACCACTTGCCTTACGGTGAAGGAAAACATCGTGAGGAAACCTGCATGTCTGAGAGAACCTAACAAGTTTTCGAAAGACATGTGAAGTCCGCCAACCCGCACTTGGCCAGCGTGGTGGACTATGGCCTGATCCCCCTCGTATTGAAGGGAGGCCCGTGACCAGCAGTGGGACGTTAAAAAGGGCTGAATACACATACATACATACACATAAAACTATCTTTTCGGATTTTTTTTGCAGATTTATTTGGATTTTTTTAAAATGTCAAATATTCGCGTAAATCTAAGATAGTATTATAGTTAAATTAAATACAATATTATTAAAGAAGTTTAAAACTTCTCGGTTCTAATATACTGTACTACTAGCGGCTCACCCTCGCTTCGCTTGGGTTCGTTTTTGTTTATCTAGACAAAAACAAATCTATCCCACGGGAACCGTACATTTTCATATTTAAATTGGCATAACTTTTTTATTTATGAACTGATTGAAATGAAACAAACACTGATTGTTAAGTGAACCTTACCACAATATATTAGTGAAAACCACATCTAAATCGGATAAGCCGTTTCTGAGATAAGCGTGCACAATCGCACAGACAAATAGATAAACAGACAAAAATTCTAAAAATCATTGTTTTGGGTGCTATTTGCGTTGATAAAGGACCCCAATCCCCATAAAAAATTTCTCATATATCGTTCAAGTACAGGCAGCGATCCTTTACGTTTTTATTATATGTATAGATATCGAATAATTTTTTTTTCAAAGTAGGTACCTACCTACCTGGGCGACCGAACTTGGCTCGGCGTTTTCTCAAAAAAGATATATAATATGCGTTTCTACAGAAAAGACCTATATAGATAAACTTAAAAAGCAAAACCTTACTAAGTACAAAATTAGATCCAAATCGTTAGAGCCGTTTTCGAGATACACGAGATAAATTTATAATTGATACACGATGTTCATTTAATATTCTAAAATATACATACATATTGCAAAGAAACATCAAATAATATTTCAGCCTACATAAAATCAATATAGCTAAGCAAATAGCTACTTAATTGATGTTTATCAAATAAAATTTAATATTGTTCAAGTAGGTAATTCATACTTCAAGTACCTTAAAATAATTGCGTACCTCGTAATAGGCTAAGGCGCTAAGTACCATGTCCTTCAATAATATTTTGCTTGTATGAAAAATATTCCATGCCACTCTTATGATAAAACTAATTTCATATTAATGTTATTTTTCTGTATGGCTACAGGATGTGTGCAGGCCATAACCCACCACGCTGACCAAGTGTTTGTTGGCGGACTTCACGTGTCTTTTTGAAAACTTGCTAGGTTTTCTCAGACATGCAGGTTTCCTCACGATGTTTTACTTCACCGTAAGGCAAGCGGTAATAGAGTTCGAAATGATTCGCACATGAAATTATCAGAGGTGCGAGACCCGGTATTTGAACACGCTTCACTCGGTTTCCCAAGCAAGCGCGTTACCACTGGGCTACAGGATAAATAAAATAAATCATACTTTAACATTTATAATTTTAACTAGCGGCTCACCCTCGCTTCGCTCGGGTTCGTCGCTAGGTACGTTTTAAATAGATATAAAAAGAAAAAATCTTTCTTTCTCACATTTTAATTATATGTTTTAATACTTACCTATTCCGGACTAAGAGAAATCCAAAAATTAAAATATCATAAAAATTGGAACGCGGTCGAACGGGATAAAAAGTATCCTATGTCCTTCTCCTGGCTCTAAACTACCTCCCTGCCAATTTTCAGCTAAATCGGTTCAGCCGTTCTTGAGTTATAAGCGAAGTAACTAACACGACTTTCTTTTATATATATAGATAACGATCTTGATTATTTAATCACAATTATCATTGAACATTAAGTATTTAAAAGAAAGCTGTAGCTAGTACGAGGAAAATATCATTTATAATTCCAAATATAATCCGCTAAAAGCATCTTAAATTAAAACGATAACTCAAAGCGTAATCCAACTAACAGTAAATATGAGAATATTAAATGTTTCCAAAAATATTTAGAAACTAGAACACACCCAAATTAATCTACTAAAGAGTTTGGAAACCAAGGTTCTCTAACCTAGAAGCTTTGCAATTTTGATGTACAAAACAGACTCAATAAACTAAAGGGGTTTTATACTACTACTCTAAACTACTATAATTTAGGTAGAATTTAGTTCATTCAATTTTGATTTAGGTACTAAAAAGATGAAATATATGTATTCAGCCCTTTTTAATGTCCCACTGCTGTGCACGGGCCTCCCTTCAATACGAGGGGGGTCAGGCCATAGTCCACCACGTTGGTCAAGTGCGGGTTGACGGACTTCACATGTCTTTTGGAAACAGGCTAAGTTGTCTCAGACATGCAGGTTTCCTTACGATGTTTTTCTTCATCATGTGGTTATCATGTTGGAAATATTCGTACATGAAAATATCAAAGGTGCGAGACCAGAGATTTGAACCCGCTTTACTCGGTTTCCCAAGCGCGCGCGTTACCACTGGGCTACCACTGCCTTCATATTGTTTCAAATACATATTATTTCATAAGTACATGTGCCAATTAGTGGGACTTATGTATATTTTTATCATCAAATTCTTGGTAATCTTGACAAAAATAAATTTACAAAAAATATTATATTATTAAGTACTGAAATCTAATACTTTCATTTAATGAAGCCCGGTTCTGATTTTTGTGTGTTGGTATACTGCTCGTACATGATATCTTCACAAATTTTAATGATTTTTGTGGAATAAATTATCTCAAGGATGGTTCCATAGGAATTTCCATAATCATTGGATGAATAGATTTTGAAATTATATACCTTATTAGTTGAATAGTGCTTATGATGTCAATTAGTACGAATTGTATAGATAATTGTGGTCCTAATGAATCTACTACACACACTACGTTGTACAAAAGTTCGCCATTGTACGTTGTTTATAAAAGCGGTACTAATCATGGGATAAAGCTGTGACCCAGAAATCTAAATACAACACAAGCCACAAGTGAAAACGACACATTTACAGCTCAACTGCCAATTACCTTTGAAAAAACTAAAGGAAAAATATCTATTCAAAAGTTAGTACCTTCTAGTGTCTTTAAATTTTTATACTAGCGTTGCCTGCGGCTATGCTCGCGTAGCTAATGTGTAACTGCTCTTCACCTTAAGGTCTCGTGATGATAGATAGCCTATAACGTTCCTAAATGAATAGGCCACAAAATGTAAAAGAATTTTTCAATGCAGGCTAGTGTCTGGAAAATTAAGCGCGTTCTAACAAATAAATTAACTATATAATATTTATTATTATATATATATAGATAAACCTATAATAGTAATAAAGATTTATTTATCCTATACATACATAATCATAAGAAATTAAATAATTCAATTGAGTAAAAAGTAAAAATTTCATAAGACTAAATATTAAAGAAAAGACTAAAATATATAAGTACTAGTAATATTATAAAGAGATATTTTGTACGTTTAGACGTAGGGGATAATCTCTAAAAATTATTGGTCCGCTGCTGAAAATTCTTTCACCTTAATCTCGCTTCGCTCGGGTACGTCCATACGTATGTTTTTTTTTTCGAGCGGAACCCTAATTCTTTTTTTTTTTATAAAATTATCCTAAGTTACTCCTTATAGCATCAGCTATCTGCAAGTGAATGTCCGTCACAATCAGTCCAGCCGTTTCGGAGATTAACCGGAACAAATAGACAGACAGACAGACAAAAAATTAAAAAAAAAACTGTGGTTTTCTTGCAAGTAGGTACCGTATATAATTTTATATGCATTTAGGAAACGAAATTTTTTTTGATATTACAAACAGACACTTCAATTTTATTTATTTGTACCTATAGATAGATTTCTGTAAATAGACAATATTTATCGTTGTTATTTTGATGTTCGTGTAAATTGAAACGAACATTTCAACCCAATTAATTATATTACAATCCTATTAACAATTTAGACAAATTACATTTTATACATTGTGTTTAAAAGACTTACCTTAATCTATACATACAATAAAATTGTAACTAAGCCGAATCTGTACATTAGATATTTTTTGGAAAATCTTATTGAAATAGACATTATTATCAATACAGAGGCCGAATCTATAGTTTTTAGAATTTTTGTCTGTCTGTCTGTCTGTCTGTCTGTCTGTCTGTTACCACATCTCGGAAAAATCACTGGAGGGATTTTGATGAAATTTGGTATGACGGTAGCTGGTTATCCGGGTCAACATATAGGATACTTTTTACCTCGGGAAAATATCTCATTTAAGAGAAAAAATACAATAACTGCAATTTAAGAGTATACTAATATGTAAAACCTAAGAATTTGGTTTTTGGTCATCTGAACGCAGGCGGAGCCGCGGGCAATGCTAGTTCACTATAACATTTTGACATTATTCGTCATTGTAGTATTCTGTCGGTGTAATGATACTCGATTACTCCTTAATTACCTGTATGAAAGAATAATGAGCATATAACTTTTTTCAGGTACATCCCCGAGTTCAATTTAGCTGAAATAACACCATATTAAAAGGTTCAGTTAATTATTGTATACGAACAAAATTTGATCATAAATAGCATTGATTTTATATGTATGTGAAACTAGCGACTCACCCTCGCTTATATATAAACTCATTAAGATATTTTATTATCTATATTATATAATTTTCTGACTCGAATTTGTACATTAAATATTTCTTGGAAAATATTATTGAAATAGTCATATTATCGATACAGAGGCCGAATGTATAGTTTTTAAAATTTTTGTCTATCTGTCTGCGAACGTATCACGAGAAAACCCCTGGACAGATTTTGATGAAACTTGGTATGATGAAAGCTGGTTATCCTGGTCAACATTTAGCATACTTTTTACTGCGGGAAAATATCTCATCTCTGAGAAATCTATACTAACCGTTAAAACGAACCAAGGGAGGAACTCGAGCGAAGTGAGTGTGAGTCGCTAGTATACAAATATAAATTAACTTTTCTACCTTGTTCCGCGCATTGAAAATAATTAAGGACTAAAGGCGTGTTACGGACATGACCCTGTTTCCTTTTGTACCTGCCTAATGCCGTATACAAAATCTTTCAAATAGCCCCGGTTATATACTGTATAGGCTATTATGTACTTTGCCAAGGGAGGGCAATAAGATTTGTTTATATTAATTAAATCGTAATTGCTTCTCACTGGTTTTTGGTTCTGAGGACAAGGTATTAGAAATTCTTATAACTTAGAACTTTCTTCCCCTCCTAGTTATACACAAAATTTTATAAGTGAATAAATAATGTTTTAAAATTTTTTTAGTTTTTTTTAATTACTTAAAACTAATGAAGTCATAATGCATGTATGTATACTTTTTTTGTGTCGGGCAATGCATTCACGCATATCACCTGAACCCCCGGGTGGTGATGTGGGGCTCACCGGCTAGAAGAGCCGGTACTACCCACTAAAACATACATATTTATGCACTACGGGCGAAAACAAAAAGTTTCCGAAATTATTCTGAATATTGACTAGTGATTTAAAAAAAGTAGGCAATTACAACAAAATAATCAATAATTTATAAAACAAGTTATGAGAGACAGGTAGATTTACCAAAATTAATATTTCAAATAAAATAAGATAAAAATATATTCATAAAGTAATAATACAAGTTTCTCATACAGCTGTACAAAGTACGTCTAAACCCTGACCTGAACACAGGCTAATTGCAGATTTGTTCGCTATCCACCACACCTGTGCCGGCCAACTTCCATCCATATAATCCGAAGAAATATTAGAGAATAAGCTTTTGACTGTGGCTCTTTCTATGATGAACAAATTATCTATATACTTAATACATATTATATTTTACTTATCTTTAGTATCTACAAAATGTAGAGAAAGCTAGGCAATCTATTAATAAATAACTAGCGAACGGCCCTCGCTACGCTTGTTTCTAACTACTTGGTTGGTTCTAATTACAGTTTATTGTACTAACGATTTCTTACTGAAAACTCGACTTTATCCGAATAAAAGTAGCCAATAGTGCTCAATATTAATGTTGCTTCATATTAATAGAATTTTCATAATTGTATTAGTCATTCCGAAGGTAATTGCCCTTCACACATGCAAAGTCGTTTTGATACAAAAAATTTGGACATTGAACAAAATGTAACTGAAAATTTGCAGTATCTCAATGACATGATGAGGACCTACATACTATAAAAAACAAAGGGTTTACAGTACATGTAATGTATAATGCATATTAACTAAGTACTGAATATAATTGCGAAAGCTTCTAGAGTTTAAGCTGGTATTTTGTGCTTAAAAGCTTATTTAATTTTAAATGCTGGTGTAATATATTATGAACGATAACGTGAGCAAGAGCTTAAAGCATAAAACCATATTATCTTATAAATATTATATTTTTAGTCTAAAACAATATATCAAAAATTTACTGTAGGTATCTTATAAGAAATACCACGCGTTTAAGGTACCCCGCACTACAGAGGAAATTACATGATTAAATAAATATTTTCCTTTCGAACGCAAAAGATTAAATAAGAACAAAAACATGCCTTGTTACGGTTTTCCAAAGAATTTAATACACGCTCTTTGTGAGAGATTTCATATTATAAAATTGTACCTAAATTTCATAAAGGATTTTTGGAATATGTAGAATGGTTGTGGGTACGCCATATTTAACAGTAAACGTGTAATTAAACGGAGGCTGTAAAATCTTTGTATCTAAAAAGTAAATAAAAACAATTTACTCTGTTTTTACGTGCTTTTACGAATTTTAATTATTAATATTTTATTCCTACATAAGTAATATATTAATTATTGATATGCTAAAATTGTAAGAAAATGTTTATAGGAAAACTGCATTATACCTTTCGAATTATTCAATAGCATGAACTTAATTAACTAACACAAAGATGCGAAGAGGCGTATAAAAATAACATTCTTCTTTTATTTTTTTTCCGTTTTTAGAATTTAATTTTAAATAGCGTTAAGTATAGATTTCTTAGAGATGATATATTTTCTCGTAGTAAAAAAATTTATATGTTGACCCGGACAACCATCTATCATCATACCAAATTTCATCAAAATCTGTCAAGTGGTTTTTTCGTGATATGTTCCCAGACAGATAGACAGACAAAAAAAACTATGTATTATTTTACATAAAATATTTAATGTACAGTTTCGCCTCAGGTAGAATTTTATTATATGTATCTATAGATAAAACATTCATAAAGTTTACATGAATATTTGACATTGTAATATAACAATTTTTACAGACGGCAGGCAGACAATTGTGACGTCTAACACCTTGGTCTCTCTCGTGGCCATATACAGAACACGAAACGTGGGGATTCAAAAAATCTAAATATAACAAAAAAAAAAACGTAAAATTCATTTTGTTACAACATTTTTATACAGCGTAGAAACATAAATCTTTCTTGGCATATTACGTTCACTTACTTTTATTGTTAATACTGTTTATTCTCTCTTTAAAAGTAGCAGCGGCTTACCTCGCTCCGCTCGGGTGCATTCCTAGGTACGTTTTAATTTTTTTGAGCGGAACCCTAATTCTTTTTCTAAAATAAAAGACGCCTAAGTTAGTCACTATAACATCAGCTTTCTGCCAGTGAAAGTCCCGTCAAAATCAGTCCAGCTGTTTCGGAGATTAGCTGGAACAAACAGATATCCACAAAAAAAATCAAAAATTGTGTTTTTAGTATAAGTACCGTATGTAATTTAATTTATGCATTTAGTAAAAATCTGTTATTTTGACATTACAAACAGATACTTCAATTTGATTTATCTGTAACTTTTTAGGTACGTGATATTAAGATATACATGTATTGCGTGTTACTAAATATTACTTTAGCTAACATTTAGTAATATGGGCCAATCCACAGAGTGGTACCGATCACAGTCCGTTCTCTGTCCGATAGCGGTCTGGTAAAGTATTTTTGTTACGCTGCTGTATTGTGACACGACCGGAACTTAAATATTACTTATAATGTGAATTACTCATTGATTTCTGTATAAAAGTGCTTTACCAGACCGATATCAGACCGAAAACGAATCGTGATCGGGAATTTCTTGTACATCAGGTCTATCTCAGCTTAAAGATTTCCACAAGTGAATGCGTATTTACGCCTAATCAGATGAATAAGTCATTGGCCGCGTTACCCAGTGCCCTCTCAGTTGAACCTTACGAGTGATCGTCATGCATCACTGAGATGGCATGATTTAATTAGAATATTATTATATTGACTATATATATACTGATATGTTTTATTTACAGAAAGTAATAAATATTAGAGAAAGTAATGCAGTGTTATCTATATTAATATTATAAATGTGAAAGTTTGTGAGTATGGATGTATGTTTGTTACTCTTTCACGCCAGAACGGCTGAACGGATCTGGATGAAAAGCACAGAGCGAGAGAGAGAAAGATCTGTAAATGTTAAGAAAATGATCATAGACTATCTGTGTAAAAATTTCACCCAAAACCATCCAGTCGTTTCATAGTGAAGGAGAAGCAATAACACACACCAACATAAACTTTTTTATTTATAATAATAGTCCGATTTTCTGTTTTTCAATCATTTCAATACTTACCTATTATGTTACAATGTTGTACTTTACTGATGTCGAAATTATTGTCTAACAAGTCAAATGCGGTAAAGCGTGACAAAAGCCGACGTTTGTTCAGCTGCTCAATTTATTCGTGTGTGGTCTTCAGAGGAATTTCATAATATTGTTGGAAGAAAAACTAAGAAATGCTGAAATATTTTAAGAGGAAAATTTTTTCTCGTAAAGATTTCTATCTTGTAAAACTAATTGTAATTCGTCGAATATATTAGCCCTAATGTATTACTTTTGTAAAATTACTAGATGTATATTTTCTTTAAAGTGATGGATCTATTATGAAAAAAATTAGTATTAATCTTATTTATTATATTTATTAGCTGAAGTTTCTCCCGCTTATACCACAATTTTTTTAGTTTTACCCTTAACGTGACCCTGGCTTTTAATATTTAAGGGAATATATCTTGAAACTTGGTCAATGCCTTTGGATCGATTCCAACAATTAAAATCAGAAGTAGCTGTATTGGTAGTTCAAACTATGTTCAATTAAAGAGTTCCTTAAAAATCCGTCCAGCGATCAGCGAATCAGTAGAAAATTTTGATTCTTGCACAATGTATTGCCCGTAAGTACATTTTTTTTACTAGTGATATACCTCGCTCGCGTGCTTTTTGGCATACAATAAGAACCATCCTTTGGCAAATTTTATACTAATAGCAGTCTATCTGTTATTCCAAGCAATAGTCTATCAGTATACTGAATCCAACCAGCTGCTTCAGCGTGAATACCCAATAAATATGCAAATTTTTGAATTTACCTATAATAGCGGCGTCATAAAGCAAATTGAATAGATTCGGCGTAATTTGCAATATAATAAAAACACTAAAATTAACAGAATTCGTCATAAACTGAAATAAAAGCTGTACAGTGACTAAATGCAGCAAACATGAGTGTGCCTTTGTTGCTACGTTCCTAGGAAGACTAGCTTTGTGTCTGAATACACCGCCCCTATACGAATAATATGAAAAAGTGGAAACAATATATTCTCTTTAAGAATATCCACCACAGTAAGTAAAATATAACGACTTCATCTAAAATTGTTTATTTAATTTTGTTTGAAACTAACAGCATACGCCGGTCTGTTAACTTACCATGCTGATAAATTCAATACTGAGTAAAAAAAAAGATTTATTATATTAATTTTTTAACGTCTGGAGTCTACCACTAGTACGAAAAGAAAAAGCTTTAGTCCTGAGAAGAACTGGCGAAAGAAAATCTAAAATAATCAACCATACGTTGATTGATAGGACTATACAAATATAATAAAAATGCGTATGTTACAAACATATATACATGGATTTATTTCCTATTTGATTACTAACAAAGTATCTAAATATTATTTGGCTATTTAGTTTTCATTTTAATTTGATAGCTTCATAGGAATATGAACCAGGAATCGTGACGGGAAGGAGAAAACTAAAAGGACCAATTACTTTACATAATCACTGGGGAATTTACCTCGCTTGGCTCAAGTCAGTCCCTAGATGTGCTTTTGCAATACGATTTATTGCTCTTTTCAAATCTTTCAGGTAGCTCACACCGATATAGCATCTCAACGGCCATTTCTCGATTCAATTCAGTTTTCTTATTAATAGCTTCAAAGCGTGGCAATTGAGCAAAGATTACTTTGCCAATGTCACGTACAATGGAGAAGACATGGAGGTCATTGGTCGGTAAAATAAGATTATTAAATTATACTAAATTATTAAAATTTGTTATCCTATATTTTTTATTATATAATTTGTTTGAAATAATGTAAATCAGAAAGTAAATCCTTTAAAAACCTTGGGCCTATAAAGAATACACATTCCATTACACTTAATACTTTCTTAGTTTTGCGCTAATATTTGACATTTTTGATAAAATTATTTTTTCGGAATTTTTCGCGGATTTATTTTAATTTTTGGTTCCGAATGCTTTATAGCAGTCTCTCCCGTGACCATGATTGTTGTAAGTCATTCGAAACGTCGGGAACCAATAATCAAAATAAATCCGCGAAAAAATCCATCAAGATAATTTTTCCATTAGGTACACTTATATATTTACATAAAAATTACACAGAGGACTAAACACAATCACTAATACACAATTAACATCAAAGGGACGGGTGACTTTGAGGGGAGAACATTATAAATATGATGGAGGAGTCTAGGGCAGCTAAAAAGGATATGAGAGGGAGTACCTTCATCAAGGCTACATTCGCACGAGGTTCCGATTTCTATTAAAGTTATTATGATTTCTGACATGAACACAATTTATCGGAATAGATACAGCCTTTAGCGTTCGGCGGTATGTAGCTTCCTATTGGTGAAAGAATTTTTAGAATTGGATCAGTAGTTTCAGAGATTACCCCCCTACGTCCTACATTCAAACCATGAACGAATTAACTACTGGACTAGACATAAAAGCGGACGTACCTTTATCGGTCTTCTCAGTGACCAGGAGATTTTAGGCTTGGTCGTTTGTTTTTTGCGTCAGTCTCAAGCACTTATTTGTCAACAAAACATCTCCCAAAAATGACTAAATGTTCTGTTAAATGATGTAAAAACTATAACGGCGGAAGCAGCAGTATTTCTTTTCACTTGTAAATACATTATTTTATTACATTTATTGTTATTTATCACACAATTTAATTAAATGTAAAATAAAATGTCATATTATCCAACTATGTTAAATATAGTCGATATCTATGTATTGTTGACATCTGACAACCATCATAAAATCCCTGGATTATACCATTCAGAACAAATGACTAAACTGTCGAGTGAGTCCATTTGACATCGACTAGTGCTTGACAATGTCGAAAAATATATCGATATTTGACGAAATTACTAAACGAATTGTGTTATTTGTACAGTACAATAACATAAAATACTTTTACCACAGTATCCTACAATCTGATGACAATAAATTTATAAAAATATTTTCTAAATCAAATAAAAATATAAATGCAAAAATTATAATTAGTATGTGTACTTAATTTTTTATTTTATTTTATTCCACATTTATATACTTTGGAATATTATTCCATTGTAATAATAATAAAGATCATTTTATTTCAACACATAAATTACACAAAATCAAACAATAATGTTTTAGCACTAAACTTCTGGGTTGGCGATTTGTAATAAAACACTTTACCACTTGCACTAATTTTACTTTCAAGATCCAACACTCACTTTAATTTGCAATCTCTTTTTCTTTTTCCTAATTTCACAAATGTTTATTAAGAACTGAGCAATAGTAGGACAGTGTCACATTTTTATAACTACCCGAGACAATCAATTGCCAATTAAAATAGTTCAATAACAGAATCAACAAAATCACTTTATTTAATTAAATTAGCTTAATATTTTTTTTAATCTTTACAAAATAATATTTATTATATATTAATGGAATATATACCCGATATTCATTTGTTCATTAACATTATTATAGGCCAGCAGAATGTTGCCATCAATGCCATCATATTTATATAAATCAAATTAAAAAATAATTATTATTTGACACATTATTATTGCCTCTTTAATTCATTTATTTTAATTTATTAAAATTAAAAGAAGAAGAATAAATTAAAAGATGTAAAATATGATGACTATGCTAACCAATGTCTAAAATGTCATTCATTGGTTCATCGATATATGTATTTTATCGATTACGTTCAAGCACTAGAAATATTGTATTGTGTATCAGTGTTTATAATAATGTAATAAAATCTTTGTGTGCGTTATGCGTCACTTGGTTGAACTAGTTTTCATACATTTGTATTTTATGTCAGGTCCAGTCTCTAATTCGTTCATGATTCAAACTTATACAAACTTTTTAAGTTTTTATTAATTCCTATTTTTCAAAACTATCTTTTATAGAATATAATATCTAATGTTACCGTAGGTACTAAATTTATGGTGTACCATACTCCACTCTTGGTCCTCAGTATGGTGACAGTATGTTATTCTTTCCAACATAGAACTAATTATAATTAATTATACATTAATTTAGATATAACACTTTCTACGCGGATATATGTAATTACATTTTAAATAAAATAATTCGCGGTTTAAATTTGATTTTTTATGCGAATGCTTTATACAGTAAATATGGTCGAGGGCGGTACTAAGATTTTTGACATCTCATAAGTCATATGAAAAAGAAAACCCTGAAAAAAATGACGAAGTAACTTTTTTATTGATATTTTTTAAAGTTACATTGTAATATCCAAAATAATTTGTGTATAATTTATCGTTGCATAGAGATTAGTGGCTCAAACGAGAATTTGTCCAGAAATACGCAGCCCACATTAAACAGAACGCAGAATTAGCAATGCAAAGCTAATTGAACTTCTCGTTGGCTAAATGCCGTGCAAAATGATTTTGAACATTTGCATTCCACCAATATGTATACGAAAGGAATTTGTTCGTTATACCTAGTATTAAATTATGGTTCTCCAATAATAGACAGATAAGTACTGCATGCTCCTTACAATCATTTATTGATGTGAAATTCAGCTTATAGTTACGATATACATTTTTAAACTTCCTTACCCACAACCTGCGTCCTCTCTCTCTTTTTATCAATAACCCACCTACATTTTTTTATTATACCCTCATATTTTATTAATGTCAAAATTGATAACTTATAATCATTGCTACCTTCAAATATATTAGAATCAATAATACAAAAATGAGTATAATAATAAATAATAAATAGTGTCGTTAACACTACGAATTTGATTATTATATAACTATTTATTTTATGGAAGTTAAAAAATATATGTATCTTCGTGGCGCTATTTAATAATACCTTTTTATACATTGTGCTTATTTTTACAAGCTTTTTTTATAACAATATTTTCATGTTGGGCGAAAGGAAAGTTCTAAGCATTATGGTCTCGACAAGGCTTTCACCTTTTTCAATGTAATCATAACGTACCTAACCTTTTGCATTATCTGGGGATACTGGGTCTTAAATATGCTAATAAATTACTCTCCACGTCTTTATCTATATATAACAAAATTCTAACTAAGCGAAATCTAAATATTTTTTGGAAAATCTTATTGAAATAGACATTATTATGGATACAGAGTCTATAGTTTTTAGAATTTTGTGTCTGTCCGTCTGTGAACGCATCATGGAAAAACCACTGAAGGGATTTTGATGAAATTTGCTATGATGGCAGCTGATTATTCATACATCAACTTAGGGTCAGTACAGAGGATACTTGTAACTGCGGGAAAATATCTCATCGATGAAAAATCTAGGCTGTTGTTAGGCATCTAGTGATGTTGAAGCAAAGAGAATGTAAGTCGCTGGTAAATAATAATATCAAACGATGCCGCCAGTAATTAGTAAAAGTTTGTAAGGATCGTCTTGAATTTACACACGCCGCCTACACCATCAATCTTTATATATATAATTCTTCTGTGAGTGTGTATGTCACTGAACTTCTCTCAAACGACTGGACCGATTTTGATGAAATTTTTTGTGTGTGTTCAAGGGGATCTGAGAATGGTTTAGATTCACAATTTGAATAATAATTTTCATCAAAATGGTCCAGAATGTTTTAGCTTATTAAAAAAAGTTTGAAATTTTCAAATTAAAGACGTGTAGACAGGACAACGTCTGTCGGGTCAGCTAGTAGCTATATAAAATCTAAAGTCTTCCCAACAAGGAGCTGCGAAATGTTGACTGTGTTCCGTTGTTAAAGGAAGTTCCCATATTCGGCTATCCTTTGCCACCCGCCGCGTTGAATATCAAACATATTCAATAACCATTGAATCGCAATGTCCTGCCAATTTATGATACAAATAGTCTCCTTTTGTTCCCCCTCAGGTTTCTCGATACTTTAAAGTGCAGGGCAATGCTCTGTAGCATTGTGGTTGCAAAAGTTTAGTTATATAAACCAGGATAAGCTCATGCTTTAAATATGTATAGACCAGCATTGCCCGCGGCTTCGCCCGCGTTCAGATGACCAAAAACCAAATTCTTAGGTTTTACAAATTAGTATACTCTTACATTGCAGTTTTTGTATTTTTTCTCAGAAATGACACATTTTTCCGAGGTATAAAGTATCCTATATGTTGATCCGGATAACCAGCTATCACCATACCGAATTTCATCAATTCCAAAAGCTTCACTATTATCTAATTCCAAAAGCTTCACTTATGATAGCTTAAAAATTAGTTTAAATAATATTATAGTAAAAATATATCAAAATGTTTTAATTCGAGACTTGTTTCTTTTGTTGAGCACTTAAAAAGATTTAAAAACTACTCCTTCATAGTAAATCCTGCCCACTTACATTTTCAAACTAGACTTAAGAGACACTTCGCTTGATACAATAATAATAAATACACATATATAAAAAGTACCCAGACATGATACGAAATAAATGTGCATTGTTACGAACTATTCCTGAATGTAAGCTTTGAAATTGAAAAATGTTTAACGATGTAAGTCCACGCGATCTTTGTGCTGTTTGTCTTTGAATGAAATTGATTTTTTTTTATATGTATTTTATATTTTAAAATATATTGCAGTTTTACTTCAGTTTCGTTTTTATATGTTACATATAGATTTAACTACCATTGCTCGCGGCTCCGGTCGCGTTCAGATGACCAAAAACCAAATTCTTAGGTTTTACATATTAGAAATGAGATATTTTCCCGCGGTAAAATATGTCCTATATGTTGACCCGGATAACCAGCTATCACCATACCAAATTTCATCAAAATCCCTCCAGTGGTTTCTTTGTGATGCGGTAACAGACAGACAGACAGACAGACAAAAATTCTAAAATCTATAGATTCGGCCTCTGTATCGATAATAATGTCTATTTCAATAAGATTTTCCAAAATATATTAAATGTATAGATTCGACTTAGTTACAATTTTATTATATGTATAGATTTACCATACCTATAGAGTCTTTGCTTTGCTTATTTTTGATGACATCGGGGACGGTGGGGTCGGGATGGTGATTATGTCAGAAATATTTATTTATCTTAAATAATTAATTAAAATATCGTACATTTTAATCGTGACAAAAAGCATGTTCAGGGATTCCCCAAAATAATTGAGGCGTTATGTTTACGTAACCATAGGGGGTGGGAGTTAAGAGCTTTGTTTACTTTTGTTGACAAGGGTGAGGGAGGGGTTAATAATGACTAAAATTCTGCTAACGTAATACTTGAATGACTCCCTATCTCTATACTAAAATTCATCAAAATTGGATCAGCGGTTTAGATGTGAAAATATAACAAATAAATTTACTTTCATATTTATAATATTAGTATGGATTAATATTATATAACTACATATTAGTATGGACTAATATATGGGTCGATAAAATCAACAAAAATAGAATAATATTAATTGAATTATAATTATTAATCTATACTTATAATAAAATTGTAACTAAGCCGAATGAATCTGTACATTAAATATTTTTTGGAACATTTCATTAAAATAGACTTTATTCTCGATACAGAGGCCGAATCTATAGTTTTTATAATTTTTGTCTTTCTGCCTTTCTGTCTGTTACCGCATTACAGAAAAAAACAGTAGAGGGATTTTGATGAAATTTGGTATGATGATAGCTGGTTTCCCCGGTCAACATATAGGATACTTTTTACTGCGGCAAAATATCTCATCATAACGTGAAAACGTAAGTATGGACGAACCCGAGCAAAGCGAAGGTGAGTCGCTAGTTAATTATATAAATACTAATAAATACGTAGTAGATGCATACCAACACATTAAGTTTTAAGAATGACAGATGATGGCTCATCTCCCGTGATCGTGATTGCTGTAAAGCATTCGAAACGTCGAAAACCAAATCAAAATAAACCCGCGAAATAATTCGAAAAGATAGTTTTATTTAAAGTGTCATATATTCGCGTAAACCTAAGAAAGTTAAGTTAAATGACATATAAATTGCACTTACCATAAAACGAAAACACTTTCGTGGCGTCGTAAATCTCTTGTAACATTGTTACTAAATTTTTCCACATATTTTATAAACAAATAATTCTTTTCATTTCCTCCATACAATTTACATGCGACGTGCGGTTAATTATAAAATTAATTAAAAACTTCAAGTCCTAGCGTCTGGGAGCGACGTCTGCCGCGGAATACAAAGGCTTCATTCCATATCACCTATGACACCAATATTCGTTTTGATAATTGAACTTCTATTTATTTACAAGTAAATTGTAAGTTTTATAATATATATATAAGGCTATATATTATTTAAAAGTCAATTTTATAGAGAGTTTTAAATCTGTGTAAACTTTCTGAGTAAATGCAGTTAGTCCTGATGGAAATTAATAAAAACAAAGTAAAACTTACTAATAAAATACGGTATAAAAGTTGAAAACTTCCACTGTAAATGTTTGCTTTTTTAATCTTTGCCAGTAACTTTGAATAACTTTATGCATCTATTTATTTGCTTACGCTTTAAATATTTAAATTTAATGTGAGCAACAGTAAAGCTCTGCATTTAATGAGTTCAGCAACTGAATGAATAAAACAATAGTACGTCCATATATTTAGAAACACTTGGCAGAATATTTTTTTGATTAAATTATGAGTATCTGTATAGGTACCTACTATAAAATAAGAATAAAATATGTATTATTAATATAGCATTTACATTTTATGTGGGTATAACAACATTTATAAAGGTTTCGTAGGGGTTGTTTATAATCTGTCATGGCAGGTTTAATATCTAACAGGCTACTTATCTTTGTATGTTGGGTAGTAATCCCATCTAATACTTACTTGTCTAATATCGAAGTAAAATCTGTTAATTAATTAATTATGTATCGTATTGTTTCAGGTACTCTTGATTAAAAAAATGACAACTTATTCTGTAAGTAAAAGTGTATTTAATTATAGAAGATTGCTGATATTTGTATAAGCAATCAATACCTTGTATAACGACCGATAACAGACCGATTATTTTAGTCAGTAACCACGAAACAAGCCCCTCGTTTTTAACAGGAGCACGAAACGGCATAAGCAGAATTTTTGAAGCTGTATAATTAACTGAATTGGTCATTTATAGCTATTTGTTACTTTAAACTATTCCCAGTACAGTAATAAATCCCTATAAAACTCATTTCTAATAACATTTTATTCTATATGTTATCTATACAAATAATAAAATTCTAACTCAGCCGAATCTGTACATTAAATATTTTTTGGAAAATCTTATTGAAATAGATATTATTATCGATACAGAGGCCGATTCTATAGTTTTTAGAATTTTTGTCTGTCTGTCTGTCTGTCTGTCTGTCTGTCTGTCTGTTACCGCATCGCGGAAAAACCACTGGAGGTATTTTGATAGCATTTGGTATGATGGTAGCTGGATATCCGGGTCAACATATAGGATACTTTTTACCGCGGGAAAATATCTCATTTTTGAGAAAAATACAAAAACTGCAATATTAGAGTATACTAATATGTAAAACCTAAGAATTTGGTTATTGGTCATCTAAACGCGGGCGGAGCCGCGGGCAATGCTAGTGTGTATATATGTTGCATATGATATATAAATGTTCGCAGCTTCAGTATCGCTAAAAATTAATGTGCAACATTAAAACAACTATCAATATGATGAGGCGCTTTATGACGCCCAACGTGGGGCGTAATGATGTACATTTGTCTTATTCGTAAACTCTCAGTCAAATTAATGTGTTTCATTGTAGTATGTGATATAATTTTTATTTTTTCTTCAAATAGTGAAAAATAACTGTTATATCTATTGCTAGGTATAGATTATTATTATACAATAGACAGAAGCATTAGCATTGGTTTGTTTATCTTACACAATTATGTATTAGAAACAAAATATATTATACGTTTTAAAAACGAGAAAGCTAATTAATTTTACCTCATTGAAACCCAAAATCAAAATTTCTGAAGACAATACTATTAAATAACATAATTAGAAAACAAATTTGGACAACAGGTAAGATAAAAAGGCATTGAATCTCATCAGAGTTTATCTCAATACAGGATTGGCTTGATGCCAGCGATATTAACTCATCCCTCTCGGTTACAATGCACTCCTGATGTTCCGTTCACACTTCCATATGCATGTATTGCCGGAAGAATGAAAATAGATAGGATCTGTTATCCTTCGTTATTTTTTTTCTGTGAATTGCAACGTTCATGGTAGTGCGTTCTGTGGTTTATCGTTCAGTTTGTGAAAACTTATATGAAAGTGACTGAGATGTTAAATTTCCTTTTTTACCCGACTGCAGTGAAGCCCAAAAGAAAGTTATGTATTTGATCTGTATATGTATGTATATATGTATGTCCGATCCTATGTTCCCTCGTAACTGTTCATTTCGTTGTCATCACGTGCGCAGACACGTTCAATTCATTGTCGCTCAAGAGTTCTTTTTCGACGGGACCTATACTTCTTGATAATATATCGATTAGCATATCGATTGGGAACTCAACAAATGCATGTAATTGAGATGACCATACAATAACTTGGTAGTATCAGACTATTAGTTCTTCATTCAATTGGCTTATATTGATGAGCCCAGTATATTTCGCTTGATAACTAAGGTCTAAGTCTAAGATAATATACCTATACTTATAAGCACTTAAGTTAGGTTTTTTTACTATGTAAGTTTTTGATTAAGACTGGAATTTCTTGTTGTTTATTATACAAATGTAATATGTTATTTTTTTGTTCTGAAAAAACTGTCTGTCTGGATGTTGAAACCTAACGTGTACAACGTCCGGTTTCAATATCCCAAAGTGTAATAGGCGATATCAAGTATCTCATATAAACACGCAAGCGCAGAAAAGAACCCAAGCTAATTTCAATCTTCTAGATGAATTGAAATTCATCTATTATATCCAAGGATATTTTACTTAACGTTGTTTCTGGTGTTTCCGTTCCAAGCTCAATTAATTATTTCGGCTTTACGCCACCTGTGCTAGGACCGCCTGTATATGATGCGGTGGTATTAAAGTGGACATTTTAATTATTTAGCAGTCTCCTTTGAGATAAGCTGTATATTATCATTTATTCTTCCTTTGTTTACATTTCACTTTACTCAATAAGTATAGGCAGGTACTAGGTACTATTTACTACTTGAGTAGCTTAATGTATCTACTTAGGTAAAGATAGCGTGCCTATTACTTTCTTAATATAAAAAATATTATAAAAAATGCACTTATGGCACTTATATATAAAAGAACATAAATTTTATTTTTAATTTAAAGTAGGTGCCATAAGTATAATATATTAATTTTGTTGTTGTCTATACTATTATTATAAAGAGGTAAAATTTGTGAGTTTGTGACGTTGTATGGGATAATCTCTGGATCTACTGGACTGATTTAGATGAAATTTGGTAAGAAGATAGTTTGTGACCCTAGAAAGGACATAGGACACTTTTTATTCCGAAAATCATCCCTCTTGGGGATGGAACTTTGTATGGGGAATCAAGCCAGGGACGAACCCGAGCGAAGTGAGGGTGTGTCGCTAGTAAATATATTAATATTTTAAATATTAAAGTTTCAGCAAACTGAAACAAAATATCCTCGTTCATTTTTCACTGTGCCAACTAGTAAATTCCTCAAAATCATGTTTTTCAGCGTGCATGAATATTAAATGCGTTTGTACAATGGTGTAAAAAGCGTTAAACGGGGACATCTGAGAGCCCCTACGTGATTGCGCATACAAAGGTACGCGTAGTGGTAGATATTATCGATCATCTTTTTTTATACAGTATATAGCAAGTTTTTATCGAGGACAAAAATTATATATGCTATGGAAAATATACGTTTTTCTTTACTTATTACTGTTATGTTTGTTTTAATATTACTATAATGTAGTAATTTTAGTTGTCTTTTTTTATAGTTTCAAGACTTATACAGACTTAAGACTCCGGAGTGACGGTTTTCATTGCATCTATCATGGTTACCATGGAACCATTGCAGACATGAGCTAAAGACATAAACACGACAGTAAAGTGAAACTATTTTACAACCCATAGGTTGTGTTGCCAGAGCTTACTAGGAATTTCTTAATTAAATACTCTGCTCCTAAGTATATTTTGTCTATTAAAATACTAGCAGTACCCGCGACTTCGCTCGCGTTAAAACTACAAAAAAATCGCTAAGAAGGTAGTTTCATACAAACTTTCATGCCCTATTTTACCCCCCTATAGGATGAATTACGAAAAATACTAAAACACGTATTTATTTAATTTTACTGAAGAACATTAATACCGATTTTCAAGTAATTCTGATCATAAATATTTTTTTGGATTGTATTATAACGCGTTTTCCCGTGGGAATTAGATAATTTCCCGCGGTAAAAAGAAGCCTATGTCATTCTTCAGCCCTCCAACTATCTCTACACAAAAAATCACGCCAATCCGTCATTCCGTTTCGACGTGAAAGAAGGACAAACAAACACACTTTCACATTTATAATATTAGTATGGATTTATAATTAATCAATATATTTCATCATTTAGATGTTTTTGTTGGCTTAAGTACTAAAATAATAATGATTTAATACTAAAGGTAACATAAAATAACTCATCGTTCATTGCAATGTAATTAACATAGAGTAATTATATCAGCTTCTAATCCTGTGATATCATGAAATGTAAATTACGTGGGTCTTAATTAATACCAGTCATTATTCTAGAATTAATTAACATTGAGATATAACTGAGATAAAGATAACAGTCCGTTTCAGAACAAATATCCTTTCTATTATACTCATTTCGTAGAAAAACATTTTTCGCCTCGACATTTTCACCCTTTTCTCTCTTTGTTTTTTTAAATTGTCTTTCGCCTAAGGACGCATTAAAAATTCTATTTTGAAGTCTTGCACCGTTTAAAAAGTTAATATTTTATA